>OY997271.1:2642500-3842500 GCA_963921465.1 Triticum timopheevii
CTTGGCCGGGGAGGAAAGTCTCCCTCAAGGTGGTGTTGTTGTGGATGATCGATGGAGCCATCGAGCCTTCTAGCGACGTCACAGTGGAACTCTCAATGAAAGCACCAATGTCGGAGTCAAAACCCACAGAACTCGGGTAGGGGGTCACGAACTGTGCGTCTAAGGATCGAAGGTAACAAGGAGGTAGGGGACACGATGTTTACCCAGGTTCGGGCCCTCTTTGATGACTATAGGGGTTACAAGAATTGGTCTACCTCGAGATCGTGATGGCTAAACCCTATATGTCTAGCTTATATGATTGTGATTGTCCTACGGACTAAACCCTCTGGTTTATATAGACACTGGAGGGATCTACGGTTGCACAGAGTCGGTTACAGAGAAAGGAAGGTACATGATCCGAATGCCAAGCTTGCCATCCACGCAAAGGAGAGTCCCATCTGAACACGGGAAAAAGACCTTCTATCTCATATATTCACGATCCATCAATCCGGCCCATGTCAAAGGCCAGCTTCCCGAGGACCCCATAGTCCAGGACTCCCTCACTCACAACTAATTTTTCGAGTGAGAGGAATGCTATCCACTCGGAGTAGTTCTTAACTTAGGAGAATACTGGTTCGGAGCTAAGCCCCCGAGTGAGATGGATGCTCGTCACTCGGAGGAGTTTTTAACTTAGGTGAAGGCGGGCTCGCAACTAAGTCTTTGAGTGATAGGCATGCCCTGCACTCAGAGTAGTTTTTAACTTAGGCGAAAACTTGTTCGCAGCTAAGCCCACGAGTGAGGGGTATGCTCATCACTCACAGGAATTTTTAATTTAGGCGAAGGCAGGTGTCGGTGTCAAAACCGGCGGATCTCGGGTAGGGGGTCCCGAACTGTGCGTCTAGGCGGATGGTAACAGGAGACAAGGGACACGATGTTTTTACCCAGGTTCGGGCCCTCTCGATGGAGGTAAAACCCTACTCCTGCTTGATTGATATTGATGGTATGGGTAGTACAAGAGTGGATCTACCACGAGATCAAGGAGGCTAAACCCTAGAAGCTAGCCTATGGTATGATTGTTGTTCTTGTTGTGTCCTACGGACTAAAACCCTCCGGTTTATATAGACACCGGAGAGGGCTAGGGTTACACAGAGTCGGTTACAATGGTAGGAGATCTACATATCCGTATCACCAAGCTTGCCTTCCACGCCAAGGAAAGTACTATCCGGACACGGGACGAAGTCTTCAATCTTGTATCTCCATAGTCTTGGAGTCCGGCCGATGATGATAGTTCGGCTATCCGGACACCCCCTAGTCCAGGACTCCCTCAGTAGCCCCTGAACCAGGCTTCAATGACGACGAGTCCGGCGCGCATATTGTATTTGACATTGCAAGGCAGGTTCCTCCTCCGAATAATTCATAGAAGATTGTGAACACCAGGATCGTATCCGGCTCTGTAAAAAAATTCCACATACCACCGTAGAGAGAATAATATTTACACAAGTTCAATCTGCTGACGTATGTTGTGGCGTGACATCACACCACAACCAAGCCTTTACTCGAATTGTTTTTATTATACCACCTCAGCGCGTTTAGCGAAGCGGTTTCCTTGGCACGTCTTGTCGAAGCAGAGATCGTGTTCCCTTTATTCCGGGATTCCCATCAATACGGACGTGGGTAACCCAACCGCGCCATTGATTGCGGCGCTTGGGAGATAAGCGAGTTTTACCAGGCCCGTGGGGACGCATAACTTCGTCCGCCCATATATAAGGGGATAAGGATCCACCTTTTTTACCTATGCCTTCTTCCTCCTTTGCTTATCCATCTCCGCGCACTCGAGCTCCAGCGCCCAAGTCCGCACATCTCACCTCGACCTTCTCCAGCCATGTCCGGAGTGGGAGGCAAGTGTATGGCCTCCTCCGTTACGGAGGGGCATATCAAGAAGCTGCGCAGCGCCGGATATTTGTCCAGCGACATCGCGCACCGGCTCCCCGACGAGGGGCAGCTTATCCCCACCCCCGGGCCCCATGAGAGGGTGGTATTCCTTCCCCATTTCCTCTGCGGACTGGGCTTCCCACTCCACCCCTTTGTCCGGGGACTCATGTTCTACTACGGCCTGGATTTCCACGATCTGGCCCCGAATTTCATCCTCAACTTCTCGGCGTTTATCGTCGTGTGCGAGGCCTTCCTCTGCATCCAGCCCCACTTCGGCTTGTGACTAAAGACCTTCAATGTCAAGCCGAAGGTTGTGAAGGGCAGCCAAGCGGAGTGCGAAGGTGCCATGGTGGGCAAGATGCCCAACGTCACTTGGCTCGAGGGCGCCTTTGTGGAAACCATCAAAGGGTGGCAATCGGGGTGGTTCTACATCACCGAGCCGCGTGACCCTGAATGGGCAGGGGCCCCCGAATTCAGATCTGGCATCCCTATGCGGCTCACTTCCTGAAAAGAGAAGGGCCTGCAGTGGGGCGATTCGGAAGAGCTGACCGGACTCCAATCCTGTCTCCATACCCTGGTGAACAAGAAGCTCAAGCTTGTCAACATAATCCAGGTCATGCTCATCCGCCGGATTTGCTCAAGCTTGTCAACATAATCCAGGTCATGCTCATCCGCCGGATTCTCCCCCGCCAACAGCGGGACTTCCATTTGTGGGAGTTCGATCCGGCACAGCACCAAACCCTGAGCGGCCTCTTCGACACTACGTACGAAGACGCCTGGAGGGTGCTGTTCAAGGGCGGTGAGGCCCCCGCATCCACTACTGAAGATCGCGGATTCAGCTCGCAGCGTCCAGCTGGCGAGGTAAGCCATGTTATCCTTTATGGGACACTTGCTTTTCATGTTTTGATTTTATGCGGGATCTAAACTCCCAATACCTTTAACAGGCCTGGCAGGCGATGTCTGGACAGGTTAACTGTCCGGCTCCCCTTCCAGAAGACCCAGCGGATGCCCGTTGATAGGGCTGCTGGTCCCGGCACTTTACGTAGTGCCGGAGAAGAAGGCCAAGAAGAAGGCCACGGGAACCCGAAGGAGTTCCCGGCGTCAGGTGGTATCGGACTCATCGTCCGATGACTCCGAGGCGGACTCCTCCCACGAGGACGAGGAGGAGAAGAAAGAGGCCTCTCCACCATCGGGGGGAGAGAAGAAGAGGAAGGCCTCCCCAACGAGGGAGGCCGAAGGGTCCAAGAAGGGAAGGACCCTTCCCCCGGACTTCTCCGCCGACGCCGGCGACGGCGACGAGGAGTGGCCATCAACGGCCAAGCCCCTAGTGAGATCGTAAGTATCCTGACTCCTGAATGATTTATAATTTTGCCGCATGGTGTCTTTCTAATGCCGCATACAACCCTGTAGTCCGCCCAAGGGCGATCTTCCCGCTTCGTCGAGCGGGTCCTTGGGTACGTCGGATGTAGATAGTACTTCACTTCCGACCGCCTCCACTCCCCGTGACGCTGACGACGCCGAGGTGGGATCCCAGAGAGGGACCCACCCGGAGGAGGAGGCCCCGGAGGTGCCACAGGGCAACCTTCCGGACTTCGTACCGGACTCTGCACCGGAACCCACAGTGGTTCCGGAGTTCGGCGGGCGGCCCCTTCGTAAGAAGGGAAAGACTGTGATGCCAGCGGCCTCCGTCCAACCGGAGGCGCCGGATAACTTGTTGGAGGCGCTTAACGGCGCTTCCATCGAAGAGGAACACCGCACTGTCATGAGTGCGGTGATTCAGAAGGTTCAGCTCGCCAAAAGCGGGCTAACCGAGGCCTGCAGCAGCCTTCTAACAGGCTTTGAGTAAGAATTTTAATATATGTAAAATAGTACCGCATAGACAGTAGCCCCTGATGCTCAGTTCGGTGTTCGGAAAGAAAATCCGGACTGAGGATCTAAAAAGATATACGCAGGAGTCTAAAAATATGTCAGTATGGGATTGCAGGCTGCCCTGCTGACCTCTGCCGCACTGACTGCGGAGGTCAATGCTTTGAAGCAAAGACTCAAGCGGTCCAAGAGCGAGCTCGGCCGTGCCAAGAAGCAGCTCGAGGACAAGGAAGGTGAGTAACACCTTATTACAGTTGTACCTTATAGAAAAGGATTTGGTTGCAAGAGGAATGGCAAGGATAACATGGGTACTCCAGGGGCCACGAACGAGGTGGCGACCTTGAAGGAGGCGGTGTCCGCGGCCGAACGTAATGCGGCTGCGGAGCATGCTGGGCGAGAGAAACAGGAGGCGCGGGTGGCGGAGGTACAACAAGAGCTCCAGGCTCTCGTGGGAAAACATGAGAGTTTGGAGCGCGACTCGAAGACTCGAGAGTCCGAGCTTGCATCGGCTCTTGAGAGTGCCAAAGCCGCTAAGGCCGAAGCCCACAAGGCCCTCCAGGAAATCGAGGCGTTGAAGAGAATAGTGGCGGGTAAGGCATTTTTCATGCAAAGCAAGCATGTGAATGTGAATTACCTGTTACTTACCCGAATTCGGAGCTCTCCAAGAGCGTTCGCAGATCTTCCCCGCAGCGTGTCCGATGCTGCCGCTTTCTACCGGGACGAGGAGGGGAGCTCGACGGAGAAGGTCTTCTGGTCTCAGTATGCTGAGGCCGGACATCCGGTGCCCCTTAGCGACCAGCTGAAGCAGCTGGTCGAGCTCCACATGGTGGCCGAATAGGCCATGAAGGGCCTCATAGTTCGGCTGTGGCCCAAGGAGGCCATGCCTGGGAGCTACTTCGGCCTAGTGCGGCGGTTGGTGGATGCTTATCCATGGGTTGAAGTCATGAAGCACTCCGCCTGTATTGAAGGTGCCCGTCGGGCCCTTGCCCGTGCTAAAGTGCACTGGGGCAGGATGGATGCTGAGAAGCTTGTGACGGACGCGCCACCGCCGGGCAAGGAGTATCGCACACCCGAGATGTATTATAAGGGTGTCCTGAAGGGTGCTCGAATTATTGTGGGTGAGTGCTCCAAAGATGTAATATTTGAGTAGACTCGCATTTTGTTATCCTGTGCACTGAAAACTTTGTTCATATGCGCTAAGCAACGCTTGTTAATTTAAAATATTACCTTCTGTGCGGCCGTTTATCAAATCTGAGAGATGGCAAGTCGTCGGCTTCAGCCCCCATGCCACGAGTGCTGGGGTGTTCGGGATAAACTTGAGCGCTCTTTTTCCCATTTTTGGGTCCATCTAGGGAGGCGCTCAACACAACGAACAAGGCACCGGACTTATAGTGCTTGAACACTCTCACTTAGCCATAGAATTCTATAATTTTAAATCTCAGCGAAGCCCCTAGTGTTCGGAAGGCCGAATTCGGGGCGCTATCCACGCCTGGGCCGGACAAAGCCGGTTCCTCGCTCTAAGCGGCATAAGTCTTTAGGGACTCAAAAAAACCTCTCGAATAGCTACCGGCTCTCGCCTCATCATGACGGTCAGTTTTAGCTTTCTCCACTGAGGCGCTAGCCCAGCTCAACTGGGGCGCAATCGCAGTGGTTCTCCCAGTGCTACCTTAGCCGATACAACGGAACGTAAGGTACCAAAACATGGGAGCCGGGCAAACCCAACTATTGACCCAAGACATGATTCGGAGCCGATGCATATAATGCTATAAGTTTGGGGTGCCGCACTTGTGAAAGTGTTCGGACTTATCACACCATAATGTGGGGAACTTAAGCCCCTGGTGTATTTAGCCGTACCAAAGTGTACGGATGCAACATGTCATAAATGAACATATGTATAAGAAAGGAATGCAATTATAAGCAAAAAAGCGATGCATTGTTTATTCAAGAAATACTGCCGTGAATGCAGAACGATACAAATAGTGCGGTAAGCAAGGGATGGGACTATTAAACATGTCCCCCTCCAGGGGTAGGCTGTGGAATGGTGTATAAGACAGATTTAATGCTCGTAATGGAGACCACCTGGATACTCGTCGTAGCCTTTCTCCTTCCCTGGCTGTTGCATCATGAGTTCGGCAGGACTACTGCCGGACAGGGCCTCTGGTGAACGGAGTCCTGTGGATAAGAAAGAAAAAGAAAAAGGAAAAAAAGGATGACACACTTGGGAGCCCCTGGTGTGGTTAAGCCGGACTCTGGGCCTGTCGTGGTTGTGCCCCTCCCCCTATGCCCACGGTATCTCCAGAGCATAATGATGTACACGAAGTACCGGTCTTGATATTCTGCAAGGGCTGGGGTTGGGGACGCACTACTATGCGTGCTCGGGACGTGCCAGGTGGTCTTGTTGTAGGTTACTCCGGGCGCATTTAGCAGTGTCCGGCCGCTTAACGGCCGGACTCGAGAATTGCCTTAAGAGGCTGCTCTGTACTTCTGCCGCGAGAGCCGCTGTATGTTCCTCCGTTCGGAGAGAGCGTTCAGTGTTTCCGTTGACCGTGATGACCCCTCGAGGGCCTGGCATCTTGAGCTTGAGGTATGCGTAGTGCGGCACCGCATTGAACTTTGCAAACGCGGTCCGTCCGAGCAGAGCATGATAGCCGCTGCGGAACGGAACTATGTCGAAGATTAACTCCTCGCTTCGGAAGTTGTCCGGGGATCCGAAGACCACTTCCAGTGTAACTGAGCCCGTACAATTGGCCTCTACACCTGGTATGACGCCTTTAAAGGTCGTCTTTGTGGGTTTAATCCTTGAGGGGTCTATGCCCATCTTGCGCACTGTATCCTGATAAAGCAGGTTCAGGCTGCTGCCACCGTCCATCAGGACTCTGGTGAGGTGAAATCCATCGACGATTGGGTCTAAAACCAATGCGGCGAATCCGCCGTGGCGGATGCTGGTGGGATGGTCCCTTCGATCAAAAGTGATCGGACAGGAGGACCATGGGTTGAACTTTGGGACGACTGGCTCCATCGCGTATACGTCCCTGAATGCACGCTTCCGCTCCCTCTTGGGTATGTGGGTTGCGTATATCATGTTCACCGTCCGCACTTGTGGGGGGAAACCCTTCTGTCCTCTATTGTTCGGCGGCCGGGTCTCTTCTTCGTCATCGCTATGCGGCCCCTTGTCATTGTTTTCGGCTATTAACTTGCCTGCCTGCTTGAATACCCAACAATCCCTGTTGGTGTGGTCAGCTGGCTTTTCAGGGGTGCCGTGTATCTGGCACGAGCGGTCGAGTATTTGGTCCAAATTGGAAGGACCCGGAGTAGTTCTTTTGAATGGCTTTTTCCGCTGACCGGGTTTGGAGCCTCTGAATCCGGCGTTGACTGCCGTATCCTCAGTATTATCGCCGTTAATGCGGCGTTTTTGCTTGTTGCGACGTGACCTGCCATTGCGGTCCTTGGTATCCGGACTGCCAGGATTTTTCTTGAGGTTGTTACTGCGGGCTAGCCAGCTGTCCTCTCCCGCACAGAAGCGGGTCATGAGTGATGTGAGGGCTGCCATGGATTTCGGCTTTTCCTGTCCCAGGTGCCGGGCAAGGCACTCGTCGCGGATGTTATGTTTGAAGGCTGCAAGGGCCTCTGCATCCGGACAGTCGACAATTTGATTTTTTTGGGTTAAGAACCGTGTCCAGAATTGTCTGGCCGATTCGTCTGGCTGTTGAATTATATGGCTTAGGTCGTCAGCGTCTGGTGGTCGCACATACGTGCCCTGGAAGTTATCAAGGAATGCGGCTTCCAGGTCCTCCCAACACCCAATTGATTCTGCTGGCAGGCTGTTAAGCCAATGCCGAGCTGGGCCTTTAAGCTTGAGTGGGAGGTATTTGATGGCGTGAAGATCGTCGCTACGGGCCATGTGGATATGAAGGAGATAGTCTTCGATCCAAACCGCGGGGTCTGTTGTGCCATCGTAGGATTCAATGTTCACGGGTTTAAACCCTTCGGGTATTTGATGATCCATTACTTCGTCTGTGAAGCATAGTGGGTGTGCGGCGCCTCTATATTGGGCTATATCACGACGTAGCTCAAGCGAGCTTTGTCTACTGTGTTCGGCCCGGCCGGAATAACTGTATCCAGCGCGACGGTTGTCGTCGCGTGTCGTGCGGCACTCACGCGATCCGTAGATCAATCTTGATTGTCTTGCCTTATCCTCCAATATGTCTCGCAAGTCCGGCGCATTCCCCCGTGGCTTTGTACTTTTCGAGCGATGCCGGGGTACGACTTTAGTGGAAGGCCTAGAGGCCTCTCTGTCGCGGCCATGAGGTGGCCGGTTGGCCGCATTGTGCGCTGGTGATGTAGGTTTATATGCTTCCTCCTCTAATTGGGGCAGCAGCTTGCGTTTGGGGTAGCTTTTGGAGGGGCGTTCGAGTTCATGCTCTTCGGCCGCAAGGACTTCGGTCCATCTGTCGGCTAGCAGATCTTGTTCTGCTCTAAGTTGTTGTTGCTTTTTCTTGAGGCTGCTCGCCGTGGCCATAAGCCTGCGTTTAAAATGCTCTTGTTCGACAGTATCCTCAGGCACGACGAATTCGTCGTCGTCGAGGCTTGCCTCGTCTCCAGAGGGAGGCATGTAATTATCATCCTCTACCTCTTCGTCTGCCGCTTTCTCATGAGGGCTGGCTTCTCCGTCCTCCTGTGCTGAATCTTGCTGGAAGGGGTTGTCTTCGGCACTGTCTGGGGTGTTGTTATCTCCGGTCCCGGAATCTCCATTCTTGCTGTGGCGGGATTTAGAGCGGCGCCGCTGACGCCGGCGCTTAGGCTGTTTCTTGGAGGGGTCTTCCTCCGTTGTTCCTTCGCCATTCCCATCCTTTGGGATGTCCACCATGTATATGTCGTATGAAGAGATGGCTTTCTAGTGCCCTGTAGGTGCTGGTTCTTGGTCGTCTCCGGCATCGTCGTCCATACCGCCGATGCCTTCGGAGTCGAAGTCGAGCATGTCGGTTAGATCATCGACAGTGGCTACAAAGTGGGTGGTGGGTGGGCTTTGAATTTCTTCGTCGTCTGCATCCCAACCGTCCTGACCGCAGTCCGGCCAGGGCTCTACTGATAATGAGAGATACTTTAGCGAATTCAGGATGTCGCCGAAAGGTGAGTGTTGAAAGATGTCCGTGGCGGTGAACTCCATGATCGGTGCCCAATCGGACTCGATTGGAGGGGGCGCGGGAGGTTCGGAGTCCGGCGAGGAGTCCGGCACATCGGAGTCACGAGCTTCGCAAGGGACAAGGTCGGTATTCGGCTCCATCGCCGTAGAAGTAGCAGCCCCCAAGGCGGTGTCTAGCCACCCGTCCTCGATCTGCGCAGCTGGCTCCGAATTAAGGGTCGGAGCGGACTCATGTGCGGCCTCCAGAGCGCTGTACGGCAGCAGAGCTAAATCATGCCCATCGTGACAGTGCGGCGTGCTCGGCTGTGGCTCGAATCCATCGAAGATCAAGTCTCCGCGGATGTTAGCCGTGAAGTTCAGACTTCCAAATCTGACCTGACGGCCAGGGGCGTAGCTTTCGATCTGCTCCAGATGGCCACGGGAATTGGCCCGCAGTGCAAAGCCGCCAAATACGAAGATCTGTCCGGGGAGAAAAGTCTCACCCTGGACTGCGTCGTTGTTGTTGATGATCCAAGGAGCCATCGAGCCTATCGGTAACGACACAGAGGAACTCTCAATGAAAGCACCAATGTCGGTGTCAAAACCGGCGGATCTCGGGTAGGGGTTCCCGAACTATGCGTCTAGGCGGATGGTAAGAGGAGACAAGGGACACGATGTTTTTACCCAGGTTCGGGCCCTCTCGATGGAGGTAAAACCCTACTCCTGCTTGATTGATATTGATGATACGGGTAGTACAAGAGTGGATCTACCACGAGATCAAGGAGGCTAAACCCTAGAAGCTAGCCTATGGTATGATTGTTGTTCTTGTTTTGTCCTACGGACTAAAACCCTCCGGTTTATATAGACACTGGAGAGGGCTAGGGTTACACAGAGTCGGTTACAATGGTAGGAGATCTACATATCCGTATCGCCAAGCTTGCCTTCCACGCCAAGGAAAGTCCCATCCGGACACGGGACGAAGTCTTCGATCTTGTATCTTCATAGTCTTGGAGTCCGGCCGATGATGATAGTTCGGCTATCCAGACACCCCCTAGTCCAGGACTCCCTCAACAGGCTCTCAGCTAAGCCCTCGAGTGAGAGGGATGCTCTTCACTCTGAGTAGTTTTTAACTTATGCGAAGGCAGGCTCGCAGCTAAGCCCCCGAGTGAGAGGGATGCTCGTCCCTCGGAGTAGTTTTTAACTTAGGTGAAAACGGGTTTGCAGCTAAGCCCCCGAGTGAGATGCTCGTCACTCATAGTAGTTTTTAACTTAGGGAAAAATGATTCGCAGCTAAGCCCTCGAGTGAAAGGGATGCTCGTCACTCGGAGTTGTTTTTTACTTAGGCGAAGGCTGGTTCGCAACTAAGCCCCGGAGTGAGATGAATGCTCGTCACTCATAGTAGTTTTTAACGTAGGCGAAGACTGGTTCCCATCAAACACTACCAAAAAAATGCACTTCTGTATGATACGTGTTTGTCACGGTAGGTCACATTTTCTGTCATGCATGTACATTCATCATCATTTTATGACAGAATCAAGATAGTCATACCTATGTTGTCGTAGAAGTGTTCCATGACATTACCAAAATTATCATCACGGAAGTGTCCCCTTCCATGACGATAAATCATGCGTCATAGAAGTGCTTTCGTCAAGGGTGACCAACACGTGGCATCCACCGTAATGGGTCGCCGTTAAGCTATCGGGTTCCAGTTTGGATTCGATAACCCGTTAACAGCCCCGACCAATGGGGATTTTCCATGTGTAAAATTATCATTGGCTGTAGCAACCACGTGTGGCCCCGAGCCGGCAGCCGTCCTCGTCCCCGTCGCCACATGCCGCCCCGAGCCCGTCGTCCTCGTCGCCGGCCTCCAGCCATCGCCCCCCCTAGTGAGCCCCCCTTTCCCATTGTCCCCTACTCCCCGTCTCCGCGTGCCCCAGAGCCCGACCGGCCTTGCTCTGCCACTGCTCCATGGTCGCTGTCGGCCCCAACGCATTGAAGAGCAGCCGCAACACTGTGAAGGAGAGGACAGTGAAGAGCAGTAGAAGCAGCCCCCCCCCCCCCACACACACTTTCTGAATTTTTTTATAGAATGTTCCCCGAACCAGGTTTTTTCTGTGCTGTTTCCTTTTCGGTTTTCTGGATTTCTGTTGTATTTTATTTTTGGTTTTTTTCCTTTTCCCATTTCTTCGTTTTTTCTTTTTTCTGTTTCTTCTATTTTCTTCTTCTTTCCTTTCCTTTTGGTTTTTATTTTTAAGGTTAATTTCCGACTCAAAACTG
Organism: Triticum timopheevii; assembly: GCA_963921465.1. Classification (NCBI taxonomy): domain Eukaryota; kingdom Viridiplantae; phylum Streptophyta; class Magnoliopsida; order Poales; family Poaceae; genus Triticum; species Triticum timopheevii. The sequence goes on from OY997271.1 coordinate 2,653,677, forward strand.
TTCCGAAATTTAAAAAACGGATACATTTAAAAAGATGTTTTCTTCTCTTTTGTTCAAAATTTCAGAAGTTTTCAAATTTTGTTTAGGATTTTAAAATAATGTTTCCATTTAAAAGATCGTGCACAAATTTGAGAAAATTGTTTGTATTTTCAAATTTTGTTCGGGTGTTTCAAAAATTGTTCCCATTTTAAAATTTGTCTGCAAATTTCAAGAAAATTACATATTTTCAATTGTTGTCTAGTAGTTTCAAAAATTGCTCGCAAATATCAAATAATGTTAGCGTTTCAAATTTTGTAGAGAAGTTTAAAAAAATGTTTGCAAGTTTGAAAAAATGTTCGTATTTTCCCATTTTGTTCAGGAGTTAAATAAAATGTTCCCATGTTTCAAAATTTTTGTGTATCCGAAAATTGTTTTTGAACTTAAAAAATGTTCCAGTTTTTTCAAAAAAATGTGCACATTTTCAATTTTTTGGCGAGTTTTAAAAAAATGTTCCTTTTCTCCTAAAATTTGTTCGCAAATTAAGATATGTTTGGGAATTTCAGAAATGTTCCAGTACCAATTTTTTTTAGAAATTCAGAAAATATTCCTGTTTTTGAAATGTTTCTATATGTAATTTTTTTTTACAAAGTTGAAATTTCTTCTGTTTCATAAGACACTCAGGGTTTTTCAAAAACAATTGCCTTCAAAGATCTGAAAATATGTCGGATCTAGGTTGGTTGTTGCTTCTTAAAGGTTTACGCTGCTCTATGCTCGATAGCCTTCGTAGCTCAACTGGTAGTACTGCCTGATCTGTTGATTGAAACCTGTGTTTGATTCCATGCGAGGGCGGCTTAAATTTTTAGCGTTTTCTTTTAGCTACAGTATGAATCGCTGCTATTCGTTTCCTTCAAGGGCCGGCCTCTTAAGCCTTCGATCCTATGCGAACGTGCGACTGTTTGCTGCAAAATGCGGCGCATATGAGCTCCAGGGAAAAATGACGCCTTCAGCGCGGGTTGGGGTTTCGAGCGCCCACGCGAGGGTTTCTAGCGTTCAACGGTTGACGAGTTCACTAGTCAATTGTTGCCTTTTATAAAAAGGTGGAAACATCACAAAAAAGTGAAAATTTTATGAGTTCAATTTTTAATAGGTTTTAAAATAAGTTTACGATTTAAAAATATAGGTGACAAAAATTGAGAAAATGTTAATCGGATTTAAAAAATGTTGAACAAAGTTTTAAAAAAACGTGAATATGAAAAAAAATCATCAAATTTAGAAAACATTAATCAAAATTGAAAAATGTTCATTCAATTTGAAAAATGTTCATCCAATTTGAAAAAAATTCACAGAAATTTGAAAAAGTTTCATCAAAGAAAGATCATCGATTTTACAAACAAAAACTTATAAGTTTTGGAAAAAACTTCACGAATTTGAAAAAGAGTTCATCAATTTTTAAGAAAAAAAACCCACAATTTTCATAAAAAGGAGAAAAATAAGAAAGAAAACCCGAACAAAACCGTTGCAAGAAAAAAGGAAAATGATAAAAACAGACAAAAACTATTCAAAGAAAAAAAGAAAAAGAAAAATCTAATAAAAAGAAGTAAAAACCAGGCGACGATATCTTGAATCACCGTATGCACGTACTTTTTCATTTTTCACACATAAAAATAAACTAGAACGGGCCGGCTCAGCGCAGCAGAGGGGTGTGCGGTCATACGGGAAACCTGAAGAAATGAGCGCATAAGGCGCAGTTTAGGATTCGCCATTCGTTAAAGCTATGCAAATGCTGCATGAGATCGCACGTGGGCCTTGGCCCAATATCGTGTGATGGTTATAAGTTGTTCTCATTTAGGCATTTACAAGCTTAACAAAATAGACATTTACTGTGTTTCAGAAAAAATGTTCTTATTTCCTTTTGTATTCTCTGAGGTTTTTTCTACATTGTATGTATTTTCCTGTTTTACTATTATTTTTTTGGAATTTGTTCACATTTACTTTCGTCTTAATTACTTTTTTAAGGTATAAATTTTTGAAAGGCATATTTGTTTGAAAATTTATAGACATTCTTAAAATTTATGGAACACTTCTTAGGTTATTTCTATTTCCAAATTAGTCTATACTTTAAAAATAAACTAATGTTTTCAAACTATAAGCATACTTATTGAATTTTCAAAAACAATTAATTCATAATTTCTCATTCTTCTATAATTTTAAATTGAATGAACATTTCCTAAAACTTGGGATCATTTTTTCAGTTTTACAAAACCGATTTTAGGACCGTGAACCTTTTTCCCAATAATAATGGCCAAAATAAACACATTCAAAAATAGACTAGAAACTGGCATAAATACGAAATGTCTACCGAAACATGCTAAAAATAAATAAACGGCCAAAACAGATCTCCGCACGTGCATGCGGGCATATCATGCACAAGGGCGCGTATCTCGATGGCGAGAATAGTCTGCATTTAGCGTTTATTTGACAGTACAACTTATATGAAATAGGAGTACCTAATCTGTGAGTTCAGCATCGTCTACGCTTCCTGGCTCCCGCATGTCTCCTTGTGGGCCATGGCATAGCGCGAGCTCGCTCGCACACATTTCTTTTTTTAATACAGTACAGACGCAAAGCGCTCAAATAAACGCGCATACACTCATCTCTATAAACGCTCACGCACATCTTACCCCTACGAGCACATTCGAGAGACTGAGACAATATATCATCTTGAGATTTTACAAAGTCACCGTAGGCACCTCGTAGTCGGCAAAAATGTATCCTCCCACTGGAAATCTATCGCCGGATATCCTGAAATAAATACAGGATAAATGCGAGTATCAGGACTTGAACCCTGGTGGGCTGGGATACCACCTAATCATCTCAACCACAGGTTGGTTCGCCGCTCGCACACCCCTGACATGTTGGTTCTCGCTCGCTTGTGCGCCTACATATTTGCCTTCCTTTTTTTTCATTGTCGTATTTTAGGTTGGTTTTCTCTCTTGCGCTCTGTTGATTCAAAAAAAAAAACAGTGGCTGGTTTTTAAAAAAGTTGTAATTTAACAATAATTTACAAAACAAAAACAAGGTTGTAAATTCTCAAAATATTTGCACATTTGTAAAATATACACAAAAATGAAAAATGATGTAAAATTAATAAATAACAGATATCTGAGGCAAATGTCGACAAAATTTGAAAAACAAATCGTGATTTTGATATAAAAATCATCAAAATGTAAAATATAATTTGAAAATTTACACAAGCTTTGAATAAAAAAATTGAATTTTTTTTATGAATTTGAGAAAAAAGTTGTAAAAACCATGAATTTGAAAAAAGAAAAATGGAACAGTTCAGAAAAATTGGAAAAAGAAATTTGTAAATTTGGTAAATGTTCATGCAATTGGAAAAAAAATTATAAGTTGGAAAGTAAGTTCCAGGCTTGCAAAACTTCATAATATAGATTTTTCTTTGCAAAAAATGATACAACATTCACAAACTTCATCATATAGAAAATGTTCATGAACATATAGATGGTTTTAGAATAACTGAAAAAGTTTACAAATTTGGATAAAAAAGAATAAAAAGCATAGTAAAAAGAAAAGAAAAATAGAAGAAAAAATGACAGAAAAACCGAACAAAACTGGCTAAAAAACCCGACCCAAAAGGTTCCAGGAGGATGTGAATGCGTGGCAGCACACTCTCATTGTCGTCGTGAGGCGTGCGCAAGGGCCCACGCAAGTGGCAAAGGTTCCAGGAGGATGTGGACGGAAATTTTTTCATATAGTTTATCATTTCGTGGGAAGAAGAAATTGGGTGGATGGTGGATGGACATGAGGAAGGCAACTAAGAACACGATAATCAAGGAATGGGAACTTGATATCTTCAACTGAGGAGACAGAAGATGCTTACTCCAAGTTCGTCCTCAAAGCGAAATGCAATCTTGGAGTAGGCAAGGGTGCAAATCAGATCAGGTTTCGTGGGTTGAAGAACTTGATAATCTTTGTGTAGTTCGTCGTCATTCTGTTGTGTTATCGTGCCCACGGTTGGTACATTAGGAAGAAAGCTACTTCTTTTAGTAAGATATAACCAACAGCATTATTTGATGAAATTGTCTATTGTGCTTCTTTTGGAGATAGTTCGGCAAAATACGAACACTATCACAGATACATAACCAACTACAAGTCTTGTGGATGCCATATCTTTGCTTCTAGTTGAGTTCGAGACACAGTTTGTGCATATGCATCCTTGTATACAATGGTTGTTTCTAGAATTTTCCAATACTAATGATCCTCCTACTAAACATTTAGCTACTATATTTCTAGTTCATGAATTTGGCCATATCATGAAAGAAGCTAGAGAAATTTTGCTCACTATAAAATAAATAGCGAGTGTCCTCCTATAAAATAAATGATTTATGATCAAGAAGAGACAAGGAAATAAAAATCAACGGATTATGCTTCTTATAATGAGAATCTTAGAAAAATAGTTCCCCCAAATTTTTTGGTTGATAAAAATTCCGAACATAAGGATCAATATGTTATAGGAAATCTTGGAATGGATTGTGTGCTTAAAGAAAAATTAAGGGAATACCTCTATCGGAACTTGTATAATGTGGAAATAACTATCACTTATAAGGGGGCGTAAAGAGGAGCCTCATCCTCCTAAACTTAATCTCACGGATCTGTACCCTATAAATTGTCTATTTTTTCTTACCGATTAGAAAGTTTACTACTAAAAGAAGGGAATATGAGATGAACATGGATGATCTCCCTTATGATTACCACAATACTTGAAACTATGCGTTACACCTAGCTAGGGAGTAAAATAATAGCGCTTGTTGGGAGGCAAGCTAATAGTTATCATAAATTTTTGCTTTTACTTTCTGTCTTGTGTGCGCACACAATTATTGCTATTGTAATAATTACATTTTTTGCGTTTTAATTAGTGTTTTTGCCAAGTAAAGCCTTTGGGATGAGTTGGATAATAGTTAACTTGATTCTGTGAAAAAACAGAAACTTTTTCTCTTTGTCCAGAAATTTCCATAATTCACATTTTTACACATGATTGGTATACAAATTCTCCATGTTTTCCTAATTTCTAGAGTACGGAAGTATAATTTTTATTCAGATCATTACAGACCGTTCTGCTTTAGACAGATTATGTTTTTATAGCATAGTGTGCTTGTTTTTAATGATGTTATGAATTATATCGGGTGTATAAGTCATGGATAAGTAAAAATACAATAGGTATATATTACGTAAGAATAAATTATGAATGAGTTACAATAGTACCTTAAGTTTATGATATGTTTATTGTACCAATGGATCTCATGTGGATTCTACTGAGTTTTGTGTGTTGAAATCACTAGTAGAAAACAGGGCTTTGGTCCAGGCCGGGTTAGCCCATTAGTCCTGGTTCAGTCATGAACCGGGACTAATGTGAGCATTGGTCCAGGTTCATGCGGCAAAGGCATTAGTCCCGGTTCAAATGGGACCTTTAGTCCCGGTTGGTGCCACAAACCGGTACTAATGGGTGTGATGCCCATTAGTACCGGTTCGTGGCACGAACCGGTATTAAAGGTCCCATTATCAAACTGTACCCCCCCCCCCCCCCCCCGTGGATCACCTTTTCAGTTTTGCAAAAAGCAAAAGAAAATGATAAATACTTCAAAAATTAAAATCCTTCGAGATGTAGTTATGTTACTACATCTACTAGTTAGGAAAATTTAAAAACTTAAATTTGGACATGTTTTGCAAAAAGTGTAGGGAAAATGTAAAACGGCTATAACTTTTGCATACTATGTCAGAAAAAACGTATAATATATCAAAATGTTCAGCATGAAAATCCGCATCCGATTTTGACTGCCTATGGCCTGTTTGCAAATTTTTAGAATCCTCAAATTCTAAAAGGAAAAAAAGTTATGCTCAAATTTCAGTTTTTTTTATTTTTTTTATTTTTTGTTAAATCTGGTCAAACTATGGTCAAACTACTTATTCAGGAAGTATTAGTGTTACTAAATAATTATTCAAGAATATTAGTGTTACTAAATAATTATTTCAGTTTTTTTGAATTTTGGCAAATCTGGTCAAACTGTAGTCAAACAATGGTCAAACTACTTATTCAAGAAATGTTAGTGTTACTAAATAATTATTTCAGTGTTTTTGAATTTTGGTCAAATCTGGTCAAACTGTGGTCAAACTATGGTCAAATTGTGGTCAATCTTTGGTCAAACTACTTATTCAAGAAATATTAGTGTTACTAAATAATTATTGTTTTTTTAGAACAATAATTTCAAACTCAAGCAGTGAAATGTGTGACTTCATGGTCAAGCTAAATTCCTGAGGGTTAATAGGATTGACATCTTACTATTGTCAGCAAAACAACAAGTGCAGACTTGGAAACGAGGGAGAATAGAACTCGAAAGTTAAGCGTGCTCAGGCTGGAGTAGTTAGATGGGTGACCGTCCGGGAAGTTAGATGATTTGGAATGATGAGGGGTGATTAGAGGTTAAATTGAGCAGTGATGAGGGTGATTAGAGATTAGAGGTTAAAATAATTCAGGAATTTGAAAATAAAAAAAAATTCAAAAAATTTTTTAAAAAGAAAATTTTCAAAAAAAATCATAAAATTTCCTTTAGTACCGGTTGGTGTTACCAACCGGGACTAAAGGTGGACCTCCAGGCAGCGGCCACGTGGACGGCCTTTAGTCCCGGTTCGTGTAAGAACCGGGACTAATGGGGGAGGCTTTAGTAACGACCCTTTAGTCCTGGTTCCAGAACCGGGACTAAAGGCCCTTATGAACCAGTACAAATACCCCTTTTTCTACTAGTGAATTTTCAAGTTTTGGGTGAGATAGCGTTGGATGAAGGAATAAGGAGTGGCAAGACCCTAAGATTAGGGATGCTCAACGCACCCCAATGTAATATTCGAGGAAGATCCAAGCGTCTAAGATTGGGGATGCCCCGGATCGCATCCCCTCTTTCGTCTACAATCTATCTATATGTTACTTGGAGCTATATTTTTTATTCATCACATGATATGGGTTTTACTTGGAGTGTCTTGTGTCATAATAGTTTTGCTTTGTTTGATGTACTTTGCCACAATCATTGTTTGTTGGACACACCTTTTGAGAGGGACACGCATTTACTGACGTGTTAGAATACTCTATGTGCTTCACGTATACCTTTTGAGCTAGTCAGTTACTCTAGTGGTTCACTTATATATATGTTAGAGCACGGCGGTGGTTATGTTTTTATAGAAACGATTGCACTCTCATGCTTCGCTAAAATATTTTTGAGAGTCTAATAAATAGTAATGGTAATATGCATGTGTTATAAGACTAGTCCAGGAAGGATAGGTATTCAAGGGGATATAATAAAAACTTTCATGTAAATCAGAAAATATGAAGCGTATGGTTTAATTATAGTAATGTCATAATATGAAAGGATATTGATTCATGATCATTGGTTAGTAGAAATATAGGTATTAAAGCTTGTTATGAACTTATCATCTAAGTGTTGGTCAAGGCATGGTGAGGAGTTTTGAGCATTTTTATGTTTGAAACGAAATCCTTGAGTGCTATTATAATCGGATGTTTGCGATGGTTAATTCCTACCAACCAATTCCCTGGGGGCATGCGAGTAGTGCTTTGCTTCGAGGGATAATAGGCTTTCACGATAAGTATATGAGTTCTTCATGACTAATGTGAGTCCATGGATTTAACACACTCGCACCTTCATAATTTGTTAGCCTCTTTGGTATCGTGCATTGCGCTTTCTCACCTCGAGAGTTGATGCAAACTTTGTCGGTGCGTCCAAACCCCGTGTTGTGATACGCTTTATCACACATAAGTCTCATTACATCTTCCTCAAAACAGTCATCATACCTACCTATTATGGTATTTTCATAGTCATTTCGAGATATATTGTCATCCAACTTCCACCGTTCTGTTAGATGATTTGGGTGTTCATCATCATATTGCTTTACATGTTCATATAGAGCTGACTTGATATTTGTGGCACAACCACCGTTCATCATTATTATACATGTTACGCTAGATCATTGCACATCCTGGTACACTGCAAGACGGATTCATATAAAGTCATGTTGTTCAGTTTTATCGAGTTATAAGTAAATAAAAGTCTGATGGTCATCATTATTTAAGATTATGATTTCCCCACAAGTCGGGAAGAGACTCCATACGAAAAAATTTAAAAATAGAAAAGGCTAAAGAAAGGGAAAGAAAAAGTAAAGAAAAAATTAAAAAATAAAAATATAATAAATGAGAGAAAAGAGAGAAGGGGCAATGTTACTATCCTTTACCACACTTGTGCTTCAGAGTATAACCATGTTTTTATATACATAGTCTCCTGACTTATCACTTTCATATACTAGTGGGAATATTTTATTATATAATTTTGCTTGTATATTCCGATGATGGGCTTCCGCAAATCGTACTAGTTGGATTTTCTTTTGCAAAAACCCTCTCAGAGATTTAATTCTCATGAAAATCACCCTGGCTCCACCTTCTCTCTTCCCCATCAGCACTGTCGAAAGCTTCCCCAAGCGGAGCCGCCGTTGGTCCTTGCGCAGTACCGCCGGCCCATCTCGCAGGAATAATGTCGCCACCCACATGCACCGCGTCCGAACACCTGCGCCACCACCGCTCACCTGCATCACCCCTACATAATGCGCTCCGCCGCCATGTGATACGTCCATTTTGCATCATGTTTTCCTACAGTTATTTATGTTGTTTTATTGTATAATAATGCATTTTGGAGTAATTCTAATGCCTTTTCTCTCATAATATGCAAGGTATGCACCAAGGGGGAGAATTCTGGCAGCTGGAAATCTAGACCTGAAAAAGCTATGTCAAGCTTCCTATTCTGCACAACTCCAAATGAGTTGAAACTCCCCGAGGATTTTTTTAATGGAATATCTAAGGAATATTGGAGCAAATAAGTACCAGAGGAGGGCCACAGGTGGACACAACCCACCTGGGCGCGCCCTGGTGTGTGCTGCGCTCCTCGGCCCACCTTCGATGCCCATCTTCTGGTATATAAGTCATTTTGACCTAGAAAAAAATAAGGGGAGGACATTCGGGACGAAGCGCCGCGGCCTCGAGGTGGAACTTGGGCAGGAGCACTTTTGCGCTCCGGCGGAGCGATTCCGCCGGGGGAACTTCCCTCCCGGAGGGGGAAATCATCGTCATCATCATCACTAACAAATCTCTCATTTTGGGGAGGGTTATCTTCATCAACATCTTCACAGCACCAACTCCTCTCCAACCCTAGTTCATCTCTTGCGTTCAATCTTTGTATCAAAACTATAGACTGGTGCCCGTGGGTGAGTAGTAGTGTTGATTAAATCTTGTAGTTGATTACTATATGGTTTATTTGGTGGAAGATTATATGTTCAGATCCATTATGCTATTCAACACCCCTCTGATCTTGATCATGTTTATGATTTGTGAGTAGTTACTTTCGTTCTTGAGGTCACGAGAGAAATCACGTTGTAAGTAATCATGTGAACTTGATATGTGTTCGATATTTTGATGGTATGTATGTTGCCATTCTCTTAGTGGTGTCATGTGAACATCGACTACATGACACTTCATCATATTTGGGCCTAAGGGAATGCATTGTGGAGTACTTATTAGATGGTGGGTTGCGAGAGTGACAGAAGCTTAAACCCCAGTTTATACGCTATTCCGTAAGGGACCGATTGGATCCAATAGTTTAATGCTATGGTTAGAATTTATTCTTAATACTTCTCTCGTAGTTGCGGATGCTTGCGAGAGGGTTAATCATAAGTAGGAGGTTTGTTCAAGTAAGAACAGAACCTAAGCACCGGTCCACCCACATATCAAATTATCAAAGTACCGAACACGAATTAAGCCAACATGATGAAAGTGATGTCGGTGTCAAAACCGGCGGATCTCGGGTAGGGGGTCCCGAACTATGTGTCTAAGGCTAATGGTAACAGGAGGTAGGGGACACAATGTTTACCCAGGTTCGGGCCGTCTCGATGGAGGTAATACCCTACTTCCTACTTGATTGATCTTGATGATATGAGTATTACAAGAGTTGATCTACCACGAGATCGTTGAGGCTAAACCCTAGAACCTAGCCTATGATTATGATTGTTTTTATCCTATGGACTGAACCCTCCGATTTATATAGACAACGGAGGGGCTAGGGTTACATAGAGTCGGTTACAGAGAAGGAGATCTACATATCCAAATTGCCAAGTTTGCCTTCCACACAAAGGAGAGTCCCACCCGGACACGGGACGAAGTCTTCAATCTCGTATCTTCATAGTCCAACAGTCCGGCCAAAGTATATAGTCCGGCTTCCCGAGGACCCCCTAATCCAGGACTCCCTCAGTAGCCCTTGAACCAAGCTTCAATGACGATGAGTCCGGCGCGCAGATTGTCTTCGACATTGCAAGGCGGGTTCTTCTCCAAAATCCTTGAGTACCTGTTGTAACGAGCAGTGTCCGGGTTCACATTAATGTTGCACTCCTCGGCTTCTGTACCTTACGAGCATCTCCAATAGATGGTCCAAAATTTGGCGGTCCTAAACCGGAGATGTAAAATTTGGATCGCCAAAAAGTGCATTTTGGAGCTCCGAAAAAGCTCAACTCCAACAGATGGTCCAAATTGATGGTCCAAAAGAGCAACTCCAACAGATGGTCCAAAATGAAGATGTAAAATCGCCTTGATCGTCTTCTTCAACCTTGGGACATCGGCCGCCTTCGTCAAATCCGTCGCCATCAAGCTCTCCCCGACCTCCCTGAGTGCGACATCCTCCACGTGATGAGCTCCTCTCCCAATCCCCCTATTTGTCCCCTTCGATCGGTGTCATTTGCCACCGCTCCCGTGCTCGTCCGTGGTCGCCATGGCCGGAACCCGAGCTCCCCTCTACGTGCTCCCGTGCTCGTCCGTGGTCGCCATGGCAGTCTCCACGTGTCGAGCGAATGCGAGAAGTCAGGGCATTTTTACATTTGCCACCCTGACCATGTAAGTAAATCGTCTATTTAAGGAGACGGGGATCCTCAGATCCATATCACACCATCTTCCCCCAGCGAGGATCCATCAAAGCGCGCCCGAACAAAGCCATCCCATCATGGCCAGCTGCCGCAGCTCCTCCTCTCGCTCCCGCAGCACTAAGCCAGGTGATTGGGAGAAGTGTTCCGTATCCCATGGCCAATTGGTAGAGTTGCAGACCCAGAGGTTTCTCCCACCTGCATATCTTGTCCCCGTCTGAGCCGGACTAGCCACTTATGATGGTGGGGAGCAAGCAGAGATTTTCCCCAACCCGTCCAGGGGGGAGCGAGTATGCCTTGTCCGTTACTTGCTGCGGGGTCTCGGATTTCCAATCCATCCGTTCCTCCGCGGGTTCCTGGAGTACTACGGCCTCCAGCCGCATAACATCACTCCTACTTCCATACTGCACATCGCGGGTTATGTCGCCCTTTGCGAGCTGTTTCTGGGTTGCGAAGCTCATTTCGAGCTATGGAAGAGGCTATTCTGCCTCGTCCCTCATAATCAGGAGGGATCGATATATCAAGTGGGCGGAGCCGAAATATGGCGCATCGCCGGGACCAGATATGTATACGGCACTCTGAAGAAGACATCCGAAGACTGGACTTCGGAGTGGTTTTATATAGATGACGTCCCCCTTCCGGACCCTATATGAATGGGTCTTCCTAAGTTTGCTAATGCCCCACTGACGAAACGCCGCAGCTGGCATCCCCGAAGCCCTCAGGAGGAAGATAACAGAGAGGTCCTATATTTGATGGGCAGGATAAAAATGCTGGCCAAATCAGTATTGACAATAATTGAAGTTATGTCAATATGCATAATGCGGGGGGGGGGGGGGGGGGGTGGGAGGGGGTGCAACCACTCCAGTATCGGGGGAAACCCATGTGGCACCTCAATGGAGAAGACGATGCCACCTGCTGCGGTCGTAAAGGTCCGGACTCCGCCACCGCTCTGGCGAAAATACTGCCTGATTTGTATAAAGGAGAAGAAGAGGAGTTCACCCGCATCAAGCCACGGGATGGATTTTCCATGTACAACCCCCTAGCTGGGTGAGTGGCTATCCTTTTACTCAACTCTGTTCATTCCCGCATCACAACTATTTACCTTGCTATTTCATAGCAGGAACTGAGAAAAGCTGTGAGGGAGGACCACAACCCATCTCCACAGCCAGAGGACCCCAACCGGGCCCTCAACCCTGGACTTGAAGAAGATCCGGACATATTTGTGGAGCTCGTCGACAAGATGTTTTACCAGTTAAGTTGTGATGGTGCCTTAGTGGCCATCATAGCTGACTATCCCGGCCTACTCCCTGCATCACATGTAAGTAAAACCGGAGTCCTAACTTCCGAAAAGGATCCCTTCTTTGCGCCTTACCCACCGCACATGTATTGCGTTTTACAGGGAAGGCCATCGAGGCACCGTGCCGAACCCGCGGTGACTCGTCAACAAGGGGCACCGAGGCCGGGTAGGCTTAAAAGGAATGTGGTCAGGACCGAGACGCCGTCACAGAGGTATGATTAAAAACCTGCTACGTGATTATCGTCTATTAAAATATAACAATGTCTGAGGGCGTCCTGGATTAGGGGGTGTCCGGATAGCCGAACTATCACCTTTGGCCGGACTCCTGGACTATGAAGATACAAGATTGAAGACTTCGTCCCGTGTCCGGATGGGACTTTCCTTGGCGTGGAAGGCAAGCTTGGAGATACGGATATGTAGATCTCCTCCCATTTGTAACCGACTCTGTGTAACCCTAGCCCTCTCCGGTGTCTATATAAACCGGAGGGTTTTAGTCCGTAGGACGAACAACAATCATACCATAGGCTAGCTTCTAGGGTTTAGCCTCTCTGATCTCGAGGTAGATCTACTCTTGTACTACCCATATCATCAATATTAATCAAGCACGAGTAGGGTTTTACCTCCATCGAGAGGGCCCGAACCTGGGTAAAAACATCATGTCCCTTGTCTCCTGTTACCATCCGCCTAGACACACAGTTCGGGACCCCCTACCCGAGATCCGCCGGTTTTGACACCAACATTGGTGCTTTCATTGAGAGTTCCTCTGTGTCGTCGCCTTTAGGCCCGATGGCTCCTTCGATCATCAACAACGACACGGTCCAGGGTGAGACTTTTCTCCCTGGACAGATCTTCGTATTCGGTGGCTTTGCACTGCGGGCCAATTCGCTTGGCCATCTGGAGCAGATCGAAAGCTACGCCCCTGGCCATCAGGTCAGATTTGGGAGTTTGAATTACACGGCCGACATCTGCGGAGACTTGATCTTCGATGGATTCGAGCCACAGCCAAGCGCGCCGCACTGTCTCGATGGACACGGCCTAGCTCTGCCGCCGAACAGTGCCCTGGAGGCCGCACCAGTATCCGCTCCACCCCTTAGCTCAGAGCCGACTTCGCCGATCGAGGACGAGTGGCTGGACACCGCCTCGGGGGCTGCAATCTATACGACAATTGAGCCGAACACCATCTCTGTGCTTTGCAAAGCTCGTGACTCCAAGGTGCCGGACTCCTCTCCAGACTCCAAACCATCCGCGCCCCTGCCAATCGAATCCGATTGGGCGCCGATTATGGAGTTCACTGCCGCGGACATCTTCCAGCACTCGCCCTTTGGTGACATCCTGAATTCACTAAAATCTCTTTCTTTATTAAGAGAGCCCTGGCCACCACCACCCACTTTGGTCAACAAGGCTGGGATGCGGACGACGAAGAACTTCGACGCCCACCCACCACCCACTTTGTAGCCACTGTCGAAAGTTTAAACGACGTGCTCGATTTCGACTCCGCAGACATCGACCGTATGGATGACGATGCAGGGGATAATTATGAACCAGCACCTACAGGGTACTGGACAGCCACCTCATCTCACGATGTGTACAAGGTGGATACACCTAAAGGAAGCGACGACGAGGAACAACGGGACGCTACGAAGGATGATTCCCTCGAAAAGCAGTCAAAACGGCGACGTAAGGGCCGCTCAAAGTCCCGCCTCGACAAAGACAGCAGCCATACAGACCCAGCCATAGAGCAAGGCGAATCGATGGACGACGAACATGCTATCGAGCAACAATCCGAACAGGATAACTTGGATAAACAATTTGTCCCCGACGAAGATAACAGTCTGGACGATCTCACGCCGGACAAATTGTTGGAGCAGAAGAACCTCCACAAAAGGCTCGTCGCTACTGCGCGTAGCCTGAAAAAGCAGAAGCGGAAGCTCAAAACAGCGGAAGATGCACTCAGAATCAGATGGAGCAAAGTACTCAACACCGCAGACAAATACGGCAACAGTCGCCAAACAAAGAGCTACTCGAAGCGCAAACTACTGCCCGAATTCGATGAGGAGGCCGTAGAGGCCCCGCAATCAAAGAACAAAGAGGCCGCCCGGTCGGATAGACGACCACAGGGCAAACATAGAGCGGCAAGCGGCACCGCACACAAGCCGACACGCGATCCGCATAAGGATTCACATCAAAAGGATGGCCCAGTTAGGTCTATCTATGGGCCATGAAAGCAAGCTCTAGTAAGCAATGCAACACACCAAATATCCGAACATCACGCCACACCCAAATACAGGGGTGCCGCACACCCCTTATGTTTCATCGATGAGGTGCTGGATCACGAATTTCCAGCGGGATTTAAGCCCGTAAACATAGAGGCATACGACGGAACAACAGACCCTGGAGTCTGGATTGAGGATTACATCCTCCATATACACATGGCTAGAGGAGACGACCTCCACGCCATAAAATACTTACCCCTCAAGCTCAAAGGGCCAGCCCGGCATTGGCTCAAAAGCCTCGCTAAAAATACCATTGGAAGTTGGGAAGAGCTCGAGGATGCTTTTCGGGAAAAGTTTCAAGGGACTTATGTTCGCCCTCCGGATGCAGATGATTTAAGTCACATAACTCAACAACCCGGAGAGCCAGCCCACAAATTCTGGAACAGGTTGCTCACCAAAAAGAACCAAATAGTCGATTATCCGGACGCCGAAGCCCTAGCAGCTTTCAAACACAACGTCCGAGACGAATGGCTCGCCAGACACCTAGGCCAGGAAAAGCCGAGAACAATGGCCGCATTAACAAGCCTCATGACCCGCTTTTGCGCAGGAGAGGATAGCTGGCTGGCAAGATGCAATACCAGCGATCCAAGTACATCCGAAGTCAGGGATAGAAACGGGAAACCACGACGCAGCAAGGACCAGCGCCGGACAAAGGGAAACAGCCAGAAGAGCATGGCAGTCAATGCCGGATTGAAAAGCTCTCGGCAGAATCATAAAAAACCGGCCCTCCAAGATAACAAGGACGAGCTATCCAACCTAAACAAAATCTTGGACAAGATATGCCAAATCCACAGTACTCCCGGGAAGCCTGCAAACCATACCCACAGAGATTGTTGGGTCTCCAAGCAGTCCGGTAAACTCAACGCCGAACACAAGGGGCTCGACACACCAAGCGACGAGGACGAACCCCACAAGCAGACCACCGGAAAACAAACAAATTTCCCACAAGAAGTCAAAACAGTAAACTCACTCCACGTGACAAAAGGGAAAAACAGAGCGGCGTCCATAGAAATACGCGCCATACGGCCTATCCCAGAGGAGTCCACCCAATGGTTGTTAAAACCAATCACCTTCGACCATCAGGATTACTCTCGAAGTATCCGGAATGCGGGATGGACTGCCTTGATATTAGATCCGATAATTGACGGTCTCCAATTTACACAAGTCCTAATGGACGGCGGCAGTGATCTAAACCTGCTATATCAGGACACAATCCGCAGGATGGGGATAGACCCAACCAAAATTCGCCATAGCAACACCTCCTTTCAAGGGGTAATGCCAGGCCCATATGCCCATTGTACGGGCTCTCTACCGCTAGAAGTTGTGTTCGCCTCATCCGACAACTTCCGTCGCGAAAAGTTAGTCTTCCACATCGCCCCATTTAAAAGTAGCTATCAAGCACTATTGCGCGTTGAAGCTTTCGCCTGCTTCAACGCAATACTGCATTATGCATCCCTTACACTTAAAATGCCCGGTCCACGCGGCATCATCTCATTAAAAGGAAATTTCGAGCGTTCCTCGAGCACGGAAGAATGTGAGACTGCCTTGACAGCCACACGCTAATGCGGCTTCGCTAATCAAAGCACCTAAACAGGTCGTTCAGACACCGGACACGGTTAGGAGAGTCCGGCGTAAATATACAAGGGCTTACTAGCCGCATACCCCCTTACAAGGGGCTCCGCGTATGTACAACAAGAGACAATAAAGCTCAATTTTATTCATTTTCTGAATCATACTCTGTTTATTTAATATAAAGTACATTTTTTGCACGATCCTTTTGCAAACTAAGTTCCTCTCTTTTACAGATGAACACCGTGCTACACCCGTCCAGGATACGACACAACGGAGACACAGGCGCAGACGTGCAATAGGGGCCCGTTGCAAGGATTGTTTTCAGATTAAGACCCTGCGTAAACCTTTTTTACTGTCTCTTGTTGATACACATCCCCCGGTTCCTTGCTATGACCGAGGAGGAGGCTGGCGTTTTGGCATCGGCCGCGTCAGAATTTTGCACATACCTGGACACCAGGGGCTTGTCACCAAGGGCATTGTTCGGCCTGTTTTCATAAAGACCGAATACCTTAGGGAGTGTTCGGCGTCTCGAGTTAGGCCTTATATGCATCAGCTCCGAATCATGTCTTTGGTCAAATGTTGGGTTTGCCCGGCTCCTGTGTTTTGCTGCCTTACGTTCCGTTCTATCGGGTAATGCGGCACCAGGAGAACTACTGTGATTGTGCCCCGGTTCGGCCAGGTGAGCACCTCAGTAGAGAAAGCCGAAAACTGAATGTCATGATATAGCGTGAGGCTGGTCAACCACTCGATGACCCACCGGAATGCTTAGAATTCCTCCGCATTAACGAAGGACCATTTCCTGGTCAGGCACATACGCGCCCCGAATTCAGGAGAGCGCGGTGCCCATAGGGGCTATGTAGTAGCTCCACCATCGAACTCCTATGGCTAAGTGAAAGTGATAAAGCATTATAGTCCGGTTGCCTAGTTTGCTACGCTATCACCTCCTTTACAGGACCAAGACGTTGGCTTAAGTGTGAAAATGCGCCTTTTTGCAAACACCCCCACATTATGTGCGTGGGGGCTGAAGCCGAAGACTGCCATCTTTCAGGTTATATACACATATACATTAACGGCCGCACATGAGGTATTTTAATACTTGAATGCACAAGTATAAAAAGCTCTCATATTCTATCGAAACATTGTTTCACAAATCATAAACGTCATTTGAACATAATGTCCTTCGAGCACTGCGTCTCTATTAAACGAGCGCCCTGCAGGACTTCCTCAAAATAGTGCTCAACGGGTACTCGGCTTCTGTTTGAATCTTGGGATGCAACGTCGGTGGCCTTCATCTCTGCCCATTATGTCTTGACACGGGCAAGAGCCATCCGCACATCCTCTATGCATGCTGACCGCTTCATGGCATCGATATGCGGCACCGCACCAAGGAACTGTTGCACCCAGCCAAAATAACTCTTCGGCTCGGGCCTTTTCGGCCACAAATGAGTCACGACATCCTTCGTGGCAAATCCGGACAACCTATTCAGCTCAGCCCATTCGGCTAAACGATCGGTTAATGGAAGGGTACACTCCGGACTATGGAACTGCGACCAAAAAAGCTCTTCCATTCCGTGATCCTTTTGACCTCGGAAGTGTTCAGCCGCGTCTGCGGCACTCGCGGCCAAGTCCAGATAAGCATCCTCCGCACCCCACAGGCGGTCCAATGGAGCATACTTAGGATCCTTGAATTTCCTCCGCAGTAGAAAGGGCTTTCCAGCCGCGATATCTCTGGCCTGACGTAGCTCCTCCTTCATAGCTCTCATCTCAGAGCGAGTATCCTTGGCCTCGGTGGCGGCCTTTTTCAGGTCCTCTTGCTCCGCTCGAACTTCTTTTTCAAGAAGCTTGGAGCGGTCGGTAGCATACTTCAACTTCACGGCCATTTCGGCCATTTCTTCCTTGCTTCGGCAGTGAGCAGCCTGTTCGGCTTTTAGCTCTTCGGCCGCCTTTACGGCAGCCGCATCACTTTTTCTGGCTCGCTCCTTGTCTCGAGCGAGTTCCGCCCGAAGGTTCTCCACGGCAGCGGCACCATCTGCATCAAGCATACATGTTGTAAGGCACGGACATCAAGCCCCCTTACCAGGTGTCCGCGGAGAAACTGCATACCTTGTGACTCGTCAAGCCGCTTATTGATAAGTGCGATGTCAGCATTCGCCACATCAAGTTGCCGCTTTAGTTCGGCAAATTCATCAGTCCGGCTTGGCACCGGACGCTTCGCCACCTACATAGGAAGAGCGCATATTATACTTGGGATTATGATCCTCGGCGCGTTGTCATTTTTGACAACACACCGAGTCTTAGGGGCTACTATCTACACAGGGCGCATTCTATATTCAGAACTATCAGAAGGTACATCATTTTGCGTACGTCAAAACCCGTTAGTAAACTTCTGACGGCTTCATGCAATCCGCTCTCAGCGGATGAAATCCTTTCAATCACCGTACCCATTAACGCACGGTGATCTTTTGAGATAGACACTCGCCCAAGCAGATCCCTCAGCTCCTTCGGCCGTACACCAGTTGGTGCCGGACTCGTCTGATGGCCTTCTTCGAAGGCCGGAAGCGGAGGGCTTTGAGGGGACATACAACTGCCTTTCGGCCCCGCCGGATTCGGAGAAACCCTCCGCAACGACACCTCAGGGTCATCAGCCTCGCATGACGGTACGGCAAGCGGAGGTGTTTCGCTCTCCATCATCTCCGGATGAAGATCCCTCGAAGATGAGCTCTGCTGAGAAGGGCTGAGATCCGAACTACAAGGTAAAATCTCGGTTATCTTCAGAAATAAAACAGGGGTGTCCCTTATTACAAAACTCCCCTCTCTACTTACGGCACGCTCAAGGGCTTATCCCCTTGGGGAAATAGTGCGGCTGGGGCATCTCCCGGCGCAGGACCCTCTGGCAAGGATTTCTTCCCCCGCTTCGCGGCCTTGGTCTCCGAATCTTTAGAGGCAGTCCTCTTCTCCCCTGGACGGAGGGATTCTCGATCCCTCCTTTCTTAGCCCCCTTCGCGGAGGCAGTAGCTTCCCTATTCCCCCCTTCGCCTTCTTCCAAAGGCGCAGCCTCCAGCATCTTGGTTATTACGGGATCCGGCGTGGTCTCAGGGAGGGGGGCCGGACACCTTATCAGTTTTTCTTTCGCTATCCACTCCTGTTCGAGGGACAACACTTTTAAGGGCAAGTTTGTGACAAATATATGGATAGCGTGTCCGGGTACAGGGCTACTTACTTGAGTATCCGGGCGATTGCAGCTCAGACCTGCATCCTTGCTCAAGTCCGGACACATTCCTTGTGATTCGAAGAACAGTTGGTACATCTCAACGGGCGTCACGCCCATAACATGTTGGAGAGCTCGTGGTCCCTCCGGATTAAACTCCTATAGGCGGTGGGGAAGACGTTTGCAGGGCAAGAGGCGCCGAATCAGCATGACCTGCGCTACTATGACCAGATTGATCTCTCTCTCGGAGGTCTCGAATATGGCCCTGCAACAGGGGCACGTCCTTGGACGGCCCCCAGTCAAGCCTTTTATTGACCCATGACGCCAGCCGCAGTGGAGGACCCGGGCGAAAGGCAAGCGGCGCCATCCATTTGGTGCCCCTGGGAGCAGTGATATAAAACCACTCCTGTTGCCATAGACTGAGCCCCTCTTGAAAAGAGCCCTTGGGCCATGGAGCGTCAGCATTCTTTCTTATAACGACCCCTCCGCACTCTGCCTGCTGCCCCTTGATCATCTTCGGCTCCACTTTAAAGGTCTTGAGCCACAATCCGAAGTGAGGGGTAATGCGGAGGAAGGCTTCGCATACGACAATGAACGATGAGATGTGGAGGATGGACTCCGGATCCAAGTCGTGGAATTCCAGCCCATAATAAAACATGAGCCCCCTAACGAAGGGGTCCGTCGGGAAGCCTAAACTGCAAAGGAAGTAAGATACGAACACCACTCTCTCACCAGGCTCGGGAGTGGGAATAACCTGCCCTTGGGCAGGCAGCCTATCCGAAATTTCGCCGGTTAGATACCTGGCGTCTCTCAGCTTTAGCACATCTTCTTCCGTGACGGACGAAGGCATCCACCGGCCGTGCAGGTCGGAGCCAGACACCATCGAAGGTCCGAAGCGCCTGAATCTGGATCTTTGGGTGATGGAACTCAAGGCGAGGAGCGGATTCAATTGAGATCGAAAGAAAGGAGCGGGCCTTGGTCTCGTTATAAAGAGGTTGAATACCAAGAGCCCTCCCCGTGACCATTCGGGACACGCCTTCGATAGAGGAGGCGTGCCGACGGGCACGACTGGGTTACCCACGCCCGTATTGATGAGAATCCCAGAATAAGGGGGGCACAATCTCCGCTTTGATAAGACGTGCCAAGGAAACCATCTCGCTAAACGCGCTGAGGTGGGATAGTAAAAACCAATAAAAGCCTAGCCGTGGTGTGATGTCACGCCGCGGAATATGTCAGCAGATCTGTGTGAAGATTATTCTCTCTATGGTGGTATGTGGAACTTGTTTTGCAGAGCCGGACACTATCCTTGTGTTTTAAGTCTTCTACGAAGTATTCGGAGGAGGAACCCGCCTTGCAATGCCGAAGACAATATGGGCGCTGAACTCGTCGTCATTGAAGCCTGGTTCAGGGGCTACTGAGGGAGTCCTGGATTAGGGGGTGTCCGGATAGCCGAACTATCACCTTTGGCCGGACTCCTGGACTATGAAGATACAAGATTGAAGACTTCATCCCGTGTCCGGATGGGACTTTCCTTGGCGTGGAAGGCAAGCTTGGCGATACGGATATGTAGATCTCCTCCCATTTGTAACCGACTCTGTGTAACCCTAGCCCTATCCGGTGTCTATATAAACCGGAGGGTTTTAGTCCGTAGGATGAACAACAATCATACCATAGGCTAGCTTCTAGGGTTTAGCCTCTCTGATCTCGTGGTAGATCTACTCTTGTACTACCCATATCATCAATATTAATCAAGCAGGAGTAGGGTTTTACCTCCATCGAGAGGGCCCAAACCTGGGTAAAAACATCATGTCCCTTGTCTCTTGTTACCATCCGCCTAGACACACAGTTCGGGACCCCCTACCTGAGATCCGCCGGTTTTGACACCGACAATGTCCATGGTCCCCTGGCAGAAAAAGCGCTCGCCGAACTGTGTCCGGAGAGCCGGCCGACCATGCCTCCACCAGCCGGACTCCAGAGCCGGACTCAGGGGCGGAGGCTAACGCGGGGACAACGCCGGACGGTCCTCCTACAGAGGATGCGGCTAGAATATCCGCTACAAATTCTGAAGTGGAGAGCGCCATGAAACACAGGCATCGACGGGCCGTACTCCGTGACCCTAATTTCTCCGAAGAGGCGTTCAATGCCTTCAACTTGGGAGACATGTACATCCGAGTTGCGCAAGGTGGTCTTGCTAGAGCCACGGACCAGTATTTAAAGGATATACGGGTAAGAAAATCTGATAATTATGTATATCAGTAGCCCCTGAGACTTGAAACAGTTGGCACAACTGATTTAAGGATCATAGTACGCATAGGTTCTTACAGAGAAGAACACCCAATTGTCCCAAGAGCTGGAGAAGTGCAAAGCCCAGCTAAGGGCTGCAGTTGCCGGAATGGAGGAATCGAAGAAGGCCTCATCTGGTAATACTTGTCTCAAAAAGAATGTAATTATGTGTACTAGTTAGCATTCGGCATGCTTGTGAATCTAACAATAGATTCTGCAGATAATCGCAGAGGGAATCCGGGGATCGTATAAGAGGATGAGCAACAAGCTAAACGACAGCTAGAGGCTGGCGAGCATGTGCTTACATGGGTTAGGCGGGAGAAAAGCGATCTCCAAGATGCCAATACCCAGCTGGACATTGAAATAAAAGATGTTCGGGCCCAGCTTGCTGACTCCGTGAAGGAGAATAAGAGGCTTCGACGTGGCATTTTCAGTAAGTGCTCAAACGAACATTTATACAGTTCGGCGAAGAAACGGGCTAACAGAGTTATGTCTGTAGGTATGCTGACAGGTCGTCCCGAAGAGGAGATGCCCGGATCCGCAGGCGATCTTCTGTAAGAGCTCTCACAACTGCACGAACAAGTACGGCAGGTGATGCAGGGTATTGCCCAGGCCTTGTGGCCATCCGCCTCCCTGCATGGAGGCATGGGGGAGCATGTAGAGATGCTAAAGGGAGAGCGGCGGCGCTTCCAATTATAGAAGGTATCGGCCTCCCGATAAGGTGCAAGGGAAGCCTAGGCCATGGTGAAGACGCGATACACCAAGGTTGACCCGAATCACAAGGCCGAGGTCGGGCCTGTAGGGTCAGATGGGAAAGAGATCCCCGTTAGTCTAGTATATGACCAGGTAGCGTTAGCCGCAAAGTATTCTCAACAGGATTGTAGGCTAGACAGCCTGTTGGATGGTATCGAAGAAAAATTTAGCCAGTCTAAGTGACTTTGTACTTCAAATGACATATTTTGTCCCTAGCCGGATTGTAAATCATTTGTCATGGCGGACCTTTTCGCTTCAACCTCTGGACCCGACAGTCCAGAGCGTATCCGAATACCCGCTCAATTCTATAAACCGGGGTATGCGTGGAAACCAGGCGTAGGGGTCATAAGTGCTTGAACAGACAAGTACTCAACTATTTATGTTATATTACGTGGGTAGTAAGAAACATCCTCCAGGGAGAATAGTTCCGTCAGGGGTTCCTTTCCCCGGGTACGCATGCATTAATGTGCATGTCCGAACTACGAACAGAGACGCAGGATATGAAACATCTGGGGGTTTATATTGTAAATTGGTAAACCACATCTTTTGTTCACCGACAGAATATTCTCTAAGAACGCTAGCTGTCGGCTTCACCTAGTCTGAGGTACACGTCCGGTTGACCCGACAGTAACAATCGCAGAGGTGCTCCCCTTATGCCCTAGCCGAACTAACGGGAACGTAGGGCATAAACACAGGAGCCAGGAAACCCAGCTTGGCCAAAACTTAAGTCATATCGATGCATATAATGGCGAAAAAAGGTACATATGGAAAAATGACACATATGTACTGGGCATAAAGCCAGGGAGATAATTATATTAAGCTTCTATATAAGAAGCCCCCCAGGTAAGCACGCATAGCGCGTCAAGATTGTGTAGTCAAGACACACTTCAAGCTTTTAAGGCCATAAGAAGGGAAGAAAGAAAAAAGAAAGAAAGAGGATATAACTTAAAAAAGAAAGGCGGAAGTAAGGAGACGAACACAGAGTTCGGCACTAGGCGTAGAATCTTCGGAGTCTGGCTACGTTCCATGGGCTTGCCTCAAGTTGATTATCCGACGCATCACGCAGACGGTACGCCCCTCTAGTGAGAACTTTGTCAATGGTGAAGGGACCCTCCCACTTGGGCTTGAGCTTGTCCTTTTTCTTCTCCGGTAGGCATAGAATGAGTTTGCCAACGTAATAAGCTTTGGCCCGTACTTCTCCGCTTTGATACCTTCGAGCCTGTTGCTGATAGAATGTGGAACGGGCTTTTGCGATGTCACGCTCCTCCTCAAGGGCATCTAAACTGTCCTGCCGATCAAGCTCGGCTTCTCTTTCTTCGTACATGCGCACTCGAGGTGATTCATGAATGATATCGCAAGGCAATACCGCCTCTGCGCCGTACACCATAAAAATGGTGTGTATCCGGTAGTACGATTCGGCGTGGTCCGTAGCCCCCATAGTACGAAGTCGAGCTCCTCAACCCAGTGCATATCTGATTCGTTCAAGGATCGCACTAGTTTGGGTTTGATGCTGCTCATAATAAGACCATTTGCTCATTCGACTTGACCATTTGTTTGGGGGTGATAGACGGAGGCGTAATCGAGCTTAATGCCCAAGTTGCCGCACCAAGCTTTCACCTCGTCGGCTGTGAAGTTGGAGCCATTATCGGTGGTGATGTTGGGGGACACCATAACGGTGTACGACCCCTGATATGAAGTCTATCACTAGTCCGGATTCAACCGTTTTAACTGGTTTGGCTTCTATCCATATGGTGAATTTATCCACCATGACCAACAAATATTTCTTGTTATGGCTTCCTCCTTTAAGGGGTCCAACCATATCGAGCCCCCAGACCGCAAAGGGCCAAGTTATGGGGATCGTTTGGAGAGCAGTAGGTGGCATGTGGCTTTGATTTGCAAAAAGCTGGCAACCGACGCAATGTTGGACGAGGTCCTGTGCGTCTGCTCGGGCTGTCGGCCAGTAGAAACCTGTACGGAAGGCCTTGCTTACGAGGGCCCGAGGTGCGGCATGGTGGCCGCCGAGTCCAGCATGAATTTCGACCAATAGCTGCCGCCCTTCCTCTTCGGAGATGCACCTTTGGGGCACTCCGCTCGCGCTTTTCTTATAAAGCTCTCCCTCGTGGACCTTGTAGGCTTTAGAGCGTCGCACAATGCAACGTGCCTCGTTTTGGTCCGCGGGGAGTTCTTGCCTATTTAGGTAGGCTAAGAAGGGTTCTGTCCACGGGGCGATGACATCCATGATCGCGTGGGCCGTAGGTGTTATTTCGGTGGCGGAGCCTCCGATTATGTCAGTGTGTTCGGGATCTGGGGTTGTGGTCGGATCTGGACTAGTATTTCCGGCCTCCCCTTGCCACACCACGTACGGCTTGAAAAGCCTTTCCAAGAAGATATTAGGCAGGACGGGGTCGCATTTGGCGCTGACGCGGGCGAGGATATCCGCCGCTAGATTGTGTTCTCGGACCACATAATGGAATTCGAGCCCATCGAATCGAGCTGACATTTTGAGGACGGCATTGTGGTAAGACGCCATTTTAGGGTCCTTGGCGTCGAAGTCTCCATTTATTTGAGATATTGCGAGGTTCGAATCCCCCCGCACCTCTAGGCGTTGAATGCCCATGGAGACCGCCATCCGAAGACCGTGCAACAGAGCCTCGTATTCGGCTGCATTGTTGGAGTCTATGTATAGTATTTGTAGTACGTATTGGACCGTATCTCTGGTGAGGGATGTCAGGACGACACCCGCTCCCAGAAAAGCTAGCATTTTAGAGCCGTCAAAGTGCATGATCCAATTGGAGTATGCATCGTACTCATTAGTGAGTTCGGCTTCTGTCCATTCAGCGACAAAGTCGGCCAGTACTTGCGACTTAATGGCTCGCCGTGGTTTATATATGATGTCGAACGGGAGGAGCTTGATGGCCCACTTAGCAATCTGGCCCGTGGCATCACGGTTATTGATTATATCGTTGAGTGGTACTTCAGAGGCCACCGTGATTGAACACTCTTGGAAGTAGTGTCATAGTTTCCGGGATGCCATGAAGACCGTGGATGCTATCTTTTGATAATGTGGGTACCGTGACTTGCATGGTGTGAGGACAGTGGATACGTAGTATACCGACTTTTGGAGCGGGAACTTATGTCCGTCTTCCTCTCGTTCGACGACGAGCACTGCGCTTACAATTTGGTGCGTTGCAGCTATGTATAACAGCATGGGTTCACCGATGTTTGGTGGGGCCAGGATTGGATTGCTGGCCAAGAGAGCCTTTATTTCTTATAGTCCGTCCGTAGCCGCATCCGTCCACTCGAAGTGTTCGGTGCGTCGAAGAAGGCGATAGAGAGGTAGTGCATTTTCTCCCAATCGGGAGATAAAGCGGCTTAAGGCAGCCACGCATCCTGCTAACTTCTGGATTTGCTTGAGTCTGTTGGGGTAGCCAACTGTGACAGAGCTCGGATTTTAGCCGGATTTGCCTCAATTCCTCTATTGGAAACGATGAAGCCTAGGAGCTTTCCGGCAGGGACACCGAAAACGCATTTTTCCGGGTTGAGCTTGATGTCATATGTTCGAGGATTGCCGAACGTAAGCCTCATGTCGTCTATTAAAGACTCGACGTGCCTGGTTTTGATGACCACGTCGTCTATGTATGCCTCAACTGTTTTGCCAATTTGTGTTTCCAGGCATGTCTGAATCATGCGTTGATAGGTTGCACCGGCATTTTTGAGCCCGAAAGGCATAGTGTTAAAATAGAAGGGGCCGTATGGAGTGATGAATGCCGTTGCAGCTTGATCGGACTCCGCCATATTGATTTGATGGTATCCGGAGTATGCTTCGAGGAAGCATCATGAGTCGTGTCCTGCGGTAACGTCGATGATTTGATCGATGCGGGGAAGGGGGAAGGGATCCTTGGGGCAAGCCTTATTGAGGTCCTTGAAATCAACGCATAGGCACCAGGATTTGTCCTTCTTTGGTACCATCATCAGGTTTGCTAGCCAGTCCGGATGTTTTATTTCTCTGATGAATCCGGCCTCGAGTAACTTGGCTAGCTCCTCTCCCATGGCTTGTAGCTTAGGTTCTGAAAAACACCGAAGAGTCTGCTTGACCGGCTTGTATCCCTTCAGTATGTTTAGGCTATGCTCGGCCAGCCTGTGTGGGATACCTGGCATGTCTGACGGATGCCAGGCGAATATGTCCCAATTCTCGCGCAAGAACTCTTGTAGTGCGGCGTCTATTGTGGGGTTCAGTTGTGCCCCGATGGATGCTGTTTTTGTGGAGTCCGTTGGGTGGACCTGGAATTTGACTATTTCGTCTGCTGGTTTGAAAGAGGTGGACTTGGATCGTTTGCCGAGTATCACGTCGTCCCTGTCCATTGTGGAGCGCAGCGCAGTTAGTTCTTCGGCCGCGAGGGCTTTTGATAATGCTGTAGGAGATATGCCCTAGCGGCAATAATAAATGCTGTTATTTATCTCCATGTTCATAATTATGTTTTTGTTCCATGCTATAACTGTTGTGGTTCCCGAGCCCGTGTACCCATAAAGGCTCTGGGGAAAACCCATGTGCACGTGTGGAATAATAAACGGTAAAATGTATTCCTAGTAATGCCTCTAAGACTATCTCAAGTGTTGCATGATGATTATGTTTTCCCAATCATGGGCATGTCTATGCCAGCAACTTTCAGGCTACAATGTTAAGAGAACATTTGTGTTGAAGCGACCCGGATTGATGTTATACAATGAGATTCATTCATCACAAGGTAATGGTAAATAACATAGAGATGGTTAAAGTTTGCATGATTCCTTAGACCATGAGAGTATCGAGTTTCTTCATGCTTGCTTCATGAACTTTGGGGTTTGTTAAACGTCATCCGTAAATGGATGGCTATTACTGTGGCTTACGGGTTCATGGAAAAGTATGTCAAGTAACTTGATAGCTCAAGATTGGGATTTGCACCTCCGACGATGGAGAGATATCTCTTGGCCCTCTCGGTGTTACAGTGTCCATCATCGTCTGGCCAGACACTTTATAATTTAATCACGGGGATGCCGGAACACGGTAACGAGAAAAGAGAACAATACCGGTAACGAGGAAACTGGCATAGTGCACAAGTTGTTGATCCACGGGAATGCCAACATGTCTCACCTCGGGTATTTGTAACATATCGCGAAGCGACAGGAATAGCACATGGCAACTGGAGGTTCACTCGAATATTCATTCGTGTGGGTATAGGGGTCAATATGGGTGTCCACGGCTCCGATGTTGATCATGGATCGGAAGGGGTTCCGGGTCATGTCTATACTTCACCGAACCTATAGGGTCACATGCTTAAGGGTCATCTATCTGGTAAATAGTAGACAGGGAGTCTGAGAGAAAATCACCGAAAAAGTTTCAGACACCGGAAAAGTTTCGGACAGCGGAAAAGGTTCCCCGGAGAGAGGTCATCGGATGAGTTTCGATGAAACTGAAAAGTTGTTTCTGGGGATACCATTAAGTCAAAATTGTTTCGGCACATGCCTGATAATTCTTGGAGGGTGCCAGAATAATTCTGGAAGCTTTCTGGAATTTTCCGGGATAATAACCGGATATGCTCCGGAGCTGCCAGAACCACTTCAGATGTTTTTCGCAGATGAAAATCACTAAACCGGAATTTTTTTGGAACGTGTTGAAAATCATTTTGGTGGGTACTGGAAATGTTCTAAGCCCACATAAATATTTTCAGTTCGAATGGACACTGAAAAATGTCGTCGTGAATAGTGAAAGTGCCTTTTGGGATATTTATGGAAAGCCACCTTTTAGGACTTTTCCCAAAAGGCTTCTAGAAGGACTTGGGGATCAAGGAAGCCCCTTTTGGGGGCCCACATGAAGGTGGGACGTTGGAGGGTGCAGCTCCTCCATGGGGCTCCACTTGACATCCCTTTATGCACTTTATGCCCTTTATGTGTGACATAAACTGTGGGCATTTTGGGGTTTTTCATGTGCCCTACCCGTTGGGTTTTTCCTATAAATAGAGGTGGATAGGCACTCCCCACAATCATCCCTTTGCTATCATACAAGTGCCATGCAATGATCTGGCTTCTTCTCTCCCTCCTAGCGAAATAGTTTCGTAGAGCTAAAACGTTGTCTGGGTTCCGGTAGGAACTAGTTCTGGACGGCGAAGCCCTGCCGGATAGATGACACCGTATGTGTGCAACTCTATAGAGAGATCGTAGTTTCGGTCTTAGTTCGAGAGTGCCTCCCGAAGGGCTGTTTGGGTGACCGTCCGAGTTTTGAGGGTCCTCCCAAAGGGCTGTTCGCAACACCGTCCGAGGGACTGTTCGACCGCCTCCCGGAGGGCTGTCCGTGGGGAGGATGAGGGTATACATCATCGCGGTTGGGATGTTGTAAATCCTAGCTGCGAGGATCAGCATTGTCGATCGTCATCGACCCTACTTCCCGCTGCGCTATGAGTCGGTAATGAAAAAGATCAAACCATGTATGCAGTCTCCATAGTGGTCCTGGGCTGGTGCGTAGGTCGGAAATTTTTTGTTTTCTGCTGCATTACCCTACAGTGGCATCAAGAACCGTGCTATGCGTAGATGCAGGTTGCGATCTAGAATACATAGAGATGTATGGGTGTTGCACAATACAATTTGTAGTGGATGAGTTCTATTACTGAAAAAAATTGCGGGTAGCTGATGCTGTTACCCGATATTCCTGTTGCTTCCCTTGAATTTGCATAATCCTGATCTTGACGGCATGGTGGAATCTCACAAAGTTCTGGCAATCCACGATACTTTCATGCTGCTCCTGAGTATGCTGATTGACATATCAACGAAGTGCTAACAGTTCTTTGGGTTCCACCATAGTTAAAGAAAGATGGATGTTTTGCAGACAAAAGGACAATGCAGATATGATCTGCACGGGGGTCATGTGTATGAGAAGTTAAGTATGGGGCTCGAGATTTTATTATCTCGTGTTTCATACACCCTGCAAAGTTAATCTAGCGACTTGAATAAATCATACTTGACGATGGACGTAGGTAGCTTCGGTTTGTATCGAAACCTTAGAAGCCACATAAAACCTTCTTTTTTGTATGAACCAATTAGAGGCGTCTAACTTGGTTTTGCATGATGGTTTGCATGTGATGTGGTATAGCAGTGCTCATAATAATTTGATTATGTATGAGATGACTATATAATGTAAATTAACATGACCTGCATGTCATGATTCGGCATGATGGCTGGAGCCATATTATTGTCACTTTAATGACCTGCGTGTCAACCTTAAGTAATGCACTTATTTTATTAGCTATAGAGATAGCAATATTATCTGGTCCATCGACAAGGTGCTGGCAATCTTCGCGAAGGTGAACACCGACGCAAATGCCGAAGAGAAGAAATGAAAGACTTCTCCGTCAGAAAGGGCTATACCATATCATGATAATTATGAATTGCCTGAGATGTTTATCCCTTTAGTGCACCCTTCTTGATTGCGCGGTAGTCACTTTTTATTAGGGTGATCTCTCACAAAAATATCAAAGTAGTTAGTGTTCACCCAAGTGTAGCACCGTCTGTAATTCATATCTTTTCGGGGTGCGCCATGTCCACATGGGTACGAACAAATCCATAGGAATGAGGTGGGTGAGGTCAGACCTCGCAGCAAGATCACTTGGTTGTCTTTGACGTTCAGGCAGGATCGTCCTGAGCTTGGAACACACTCATCGAAAGATGAACAAGAGTCACATGGAGATGTGATCGGCAAGGTTGCCTACCAATTGAAATTCTCGTCATCAGTGATGTCCACATCAATGGCGTTGGATCGAAATGTGGGTCTTGTATCACTCATAATCAATTTTGAGAGATATTGATTTGAGTGGGAGCGCACTGTTCAATTAACATGTTTAATTCTCAGTGCAATTAATTATGAACATTGTCTAAGTGTTTCTTGCAAAATAGTTGTAGAATAATGGCTCATGTTTCCACCTTCCCTATTAAAATTGAATAGTTGTTAAGTATATGGTTAAAACTTTACGATTGGTAACGTAATGTGACGATTGTCCTCAAGAGTGCCGAGAAGGACTTTGTCCTATCACATGCTTTCCGTATACTCCCGCTAAATGCTATGGATGATGAGACTCTCGTCCTTTGATCCAAAAGCTAGAATTCCATTGTGGTCTAGTGCAATACGTTTGCTTCCATGAAACTTGAACTTCGAAAGATTGGGATAGTTATGTGATATTCATGGAACTGAAAATTAATTTTCAGATACAAACAAAGGCTGAAAGATATGAAATATCCGAAGCAATGTTTGTTTGCAAATTATTAGTAAAGTGTTTACTGTGCATTTGACGGATAAGAGAGGGATCCATAAGAACGCCTGTCATATGATGAAAGGTGAATAAAACAACAACTTAAAGAGAAAGGAAATGTCCAAAGGGTGTTAGTATGACTTACACGCCTAGGAAGTCCGAAGCTAATGCCACTCTTAAGTTGGGTGCTTCTTTTGCGAGTATAAAGTTAAACTGTTAGAAGTATAAAGGCAGAAAAAAGAAGACTGGAATGTCCAGCTCATGTATGGATGTCATACAAGTTTTTGATGTATAGAAGGCTAGTCAAAGATATAGTTCTTGGGAATTATGGTTAAACATGTTAATCATTAATCTTTGGGTATTGTGAGTTAATAACAAAGATACCCGCTCGATTGCATTCTGTTGCGAATCGATGTAAGAGCTACTATGGCCTCAAAAGACTAGCCAAGAATGAGGTTTTAATACGTGTTGGTAACATAGTAAAAGTTACTATACCTTCCGTGTATTACCTATGTATTTTCTTTCATAATTCATTTTAGAGCTTTACACACTCTAGCCCTTTGCATAAGGTATCTTGCAAGAAGGTTGTTCATAAGCGAACTTTCAATGTTCAGTATTATGAATAACATGAAGGGCTATGCTTCCATCCAAGATGGAATGTATGTTATGAATATTGATGGTAATATTATGCATCCATAACACTGACGCTGAATGAAGCAAGACTATGAGAATACCACACATGTGTGGCACTGCATTTGGTCACATTGGAGAAACCCGCATGGAAAAATTCCATTATGTTGGATTTTGAAGTCATTTGATTTTGAATCATGTGACAGTTGCAACTTTCCTCAGAAAAGTGAAGTGACTGAAATAACGTTCAAAGGTCATAAGGAACGAGCAACAAACTTATTGGTGATCATACATTTTGATGTGTGTAGTTCAATAAATGTTGTTGCAAGTAGTGGATTTATCTATCTTCAGAAATGACTCAAGTAGATATATGGATATTATCTTGATGAGGCGTAAGTCTGGATCTTTTGAAATCATTCAAAAGGTTTTCAGAAATGAAGTAGAATTTATTGTACCAAGAAAATTATGTTTCTGCAATTTGATTGCAGAACGGAATATTTGAGTTACAAGTTTAGCGAATGTCTGATGAGTTATGAAAAGAGTTTCATAACTTACACCTCCCGTATTACCACTATGAGTGGAATGTCTGTAAAGATGTAATAAAACCATTTATGACATGGTAACACTACTAGGGAAAACCATATACAAAGAACTTTAGCAGTAGCGTGGGTCAAACAAGCACGCTGGTGCTAAGTAGCAGTAGCGCGCCTGTCCAAACGACGCTGCAGATAATTTCCTAGCAGTAGCGCGTCTTGCTGTAAACACCTTACTACTAAAATTCCCACAGCTTAGCCGATAGGGTACACATAGTAGTAGAGATCTATATCGAACCACTCTACCGCTACTTTCTTTGTAGCAACGCATTTTATTCTAAACTCGCTACTGCTAAAGGATATAAAATTAAATGGAAAGCAAATAGAAAGGTAATTGAAAATGAAAGAAATAGAAGAATGTGAAAGGAAAGAAATAAAATGTGAAGAAAAATAAATGAAAAAGGGGGGAAAGAGAAAGGAGTAGCAGTAGCGCGTATCCCAGAAAGCGCTATAGCTAACATAGCAGTAGCGCGCTTTCTGGAATGCGCTACTGCTACTTCTGACATAACCACTGAGTTCGTCCTTCCCCACGACCACTTCCCCCCAAATCGAACTCCTCCGCTCTCGCCACCGCCATCGCACGTCGGCCGCCGTGCGCTCTGCCCACACCCTCTACGCCGCCCCCAACCCCGGATTCAATGCCGCCCCCGCCCCCGATCTCAACGCCGCCCGGACGCCGCCCTCGACCCCGACCTCGACGCGGCCCTCCGCCGTGCGCCCGAGCCCCGACCCCGACCTCGACGCTGCCTACCCCTCTCTCGCCGCAGGCACGCGAGGTGAGCACGCCTGCTCCCCCCCCCTCCCCTACCTCTGCCTACATAGGGTTCTTCAAATTTTAGTTGCATCAAATTAGTTAGGGTTCATCTATGAGTGGAAATCAATTGGTTACAGATGCGGCTGGGATGTTTTCTTAGATGATGAATAAACACTATTGTAATGCATAATAAAACGAGTAAAATTTGACCACTTATTTCACTTTTAAGTTGGATAATTGGAATATCCGCTACCACTTTCCACCCCTAGGTTCATCAAATTAGATGGTAATTAGGGCAGTAGTTCCTAGGTACTAATTAGTTAGTAAGAACTAGGTACTAATTAGGTACTGGTTTATTTTTTATTTATAGTAAGTTTATTTTTAGTAAGAACTAGTTGAATTAATAGAACTAGTTAGTAAGAGCTTGTTGCTATTTTTTTAGTTAAAGCAATTTTTCCCGCATCGACGTGGACGATGCCTATCCCGCATCCTCGTCGTCGAGTTGGTAGAGGATGACACCTGCTTGACCAGATGGGCCTTGTCCGGGACTGGGCTCCGCCGTGGTGGTACTGGGAGGTGCTACCTACCGAGGGGCGCAGGTTGGTGGGGAGCCAGCCTGTCGTTGACCCGAACCTTCTTTGGTGGCAGTCGTGTGGGCCAGTGACGGTCCAGAGGCTCGAGGACCCCACGGAGGTGGTGCATCACCGTGTCAGTGAGGAGGACACGTACGTCCGTCACTACTTGTTTGCGTTGGAGCATAGGTTCTCCAATACCTGGTAGGTTCTCTAGGGATGTCACTGGAGCTATGATCCTGTGATGGTTCCTTCTTTGTGGGTGTCCACTGCCCGCGCCGATACCCGTCATGCGCTAGGGTTTTAGTTGTATTAGTGATGTTATATGTATGATACTATTCGGGATGTATTAGTGATAATATTTGACGATGTACGAACGCATGAGATGATTTACTTTTGCTTATTGAATGCATGCTACTTTGAGTCCTATAAGATATTTCGAAATGCTTGCCCAACTGGCCGGTCATGTTTGCACGTTACACCTCCGAGTGGCCTATGTTTTGCCGGAGTGTTGATTCATTTTCATTCCGGCAAATTTCAGTCGCTCGATATGTCCTATTTGAGAAAACTTCATGCCAGATTTTTCCGTGAATTTTGGCATGACTTGTGCCAGAATATGTAGGAAATACCGAGTGCCCCGGATTTGTGTGTTGAGTATCCTGGTAGTTGTCTTCGATCAATTCTCAATTAATGTTTCAACTATGATGATAGGAACTGTCTGACGACCAAAAGAATTTCGGTATTTGCAAATACTGCGAAGACGAGCGCGACCTGTGCGACAGAATCTTCCGAGATGATGATATGCGCTTCAGCATCAAGCTGGACGAGAACTTCGAAGTGGATACAGTAAGTAACAACGACAAGTCTTTTTTGTAATTAAGCATGACATCTGCTTCATTTGCTTCAACTTATATTTTTTTTACTATTCTACTAGCGTATCCCCTGCCATGCAAGAGTTTTTGTATTGGATAAGATAGGTTTCAGTCGTACTATGGAGGTAAAGAAAGTTTACTTGAAGACCGAGCATGGTTATATCTTCCACGCAAAATTATACAATTCACACGACTACACCTATTTTGGATGCAAAACATGGCGAGCACTATGCAAGACTTATGCATTTGAGCCTGATATGGTTATCACCTTTGATATTCGTTCGGAAGATTATATTGAAGGTAATACCGACATCTGTGTCGATGTGCAGATGCCTCCAGTTATACCATTATGTGAGTTTCTCAACCATATTTATGTCTTTGGTATTGTTTATTCAAAAATAGTTGACAACTAATTTCTATTGTCAGCTTATTTCCGTTCAAACAAACATGTCCAGCGCTTGGTAGGCAGGACCTAGTACTGTGCCGGGGCTGAACTAAACTGCGAGGAGCTAAGTCATTATGTTTCATGGCTTGCGGATCTTGATATTGTCAAGAAAAATTTTCTGCCTGGATTTAGAAATGTTAGTACTGAAAACGTGCGACCAATAGTGTTCCTAATGAACTACGGTAACATCTATTAGGAAAGATGGTAAGATTTTTACTATTTGTCCTCAACGCATCTTTTCCATACATTATCTTTTAAGCTAAACTTCATTGCTAAGTATGTTACCATACGATGTTCTTCAACAGGGACTCCCGATGAATGTTGTGCCTTATGGGATCGAGACTAAAGGTACCATGAGTATTGTTAGCTTACGACCAAGATATCCTACAAATCACTATAGTGCGTTCAGGATTAGAGATGAATTCTTAATAGTGAAAGACTGGACCAAATCTGTGATGGAGGAGCGCAGACAAGTACTAGGGGGCAGCAATCAGAAGCGCATCCCACGATTAAGAGATAGGTTCATCTGCATGCTCCAACTTGAATAAGGAGGAGAGCTACACATGTTTTATGTTATTTTACCTGAGAGAGAGCAGCAGGAGTGATTAGCTAACTAGAAATGAGTTTAAAGATGATGATGTGCTACACTATGACTATGATGATTAAATAGCTAGTGTTGGTGGTAATGACTATGATCATTATTATGAGCTAGTGTTAGTGGTGATTAAATAAATACTGTTGGTGCTAATGACTATGATGATGATTAAATAGCTTGTGCTGGTGGATTAGATTCAAGTGGAGGCAACATGTGGTGCACATCGAAAGTACTACTAGTCCAAACTAGATCAAGTTTGGATTAGTAGTATACTTTTGACATGCACCACATATTGCCTCCACTTGTACATGATCCACCTTCATTTGACATAATCATATAAACCTCATAATTGGTATTGTACCAAAATTTGTATAACAGCGGATAAATACACTAAAAAAAGAATACTAGTAGCGATGGACAGTAAACACGCTGCAAGTAGCTAGATTAGCAGCAGCGCAGGTGTGAACAAGCGCTGCTGCTATGTCTCTTAGCAGTAGCGCGTGTCACACGCGCTACAGCTAAGTAATAGCTGTAGCGCCTTATTAGTAGCGCGGCAGCACGCGCTACTAGTGGGCTTTAAACCCACGCTACTACCAGGGTTTTCCCTAGTAGTGTAAGATCAAAGATGACATAAATAAATTTTCCATTATCACTTTTAAAGAGTAATGCTTTAGAGACTGCGGCTTTTACACTGAAAAGAGCTCCATCAGGTCTGTTGAAATGATCGCATGGTATGGTATGCCCAACCATGTTATATCTTTTCTTAACATTTGGAATATGGGGCTTGTGTAAAAGGTTACAAACCTATTCCAAATCAGACAAGTGCTACTTTGTAGGTTATACAAATTATTGGGTATTCCCTCACCACTATACCGAGGCAAAAAGTTTTGCCATAAAGAACGGTGTGATTTTGAAGAAAATTGTTCTTTCAAAAAGGTGAGTGGGAGGACAGTGCAACTCGACGAGATAATAGTATCTTCGTCATCAGATCAAAGGAAAGGAACCTTGGAAGTAATTCCAGAGTTTCTTACTACAACTGATGCGGAAGTCTCTACAATAAAATGTATGGACTTCGGCCGAACTTGCAGCTGAACCACGTAGGCAAGGCTCGTGCAAACCTCTTAGGTGTGTGATACGTCTCCAACGTATCTACTTTTCCAAACACTTTTGCCCTTTTTTTGGACTCTAACTTGCATGATTTGAATGAAACTAACCCGGACTGACGCTGTTTTCAGCAGAACTACCATGGTGTTGTTTTATGTGTAGAAAAGAAAAGTTCTCGGAATGTCCTGGAAATCCACGGAGGCACTTTTTGGAATTAAAAAGAATTTTTGGCGAAAGAATTAATGTCAGGGGGCCCACAGCCTGTCCACGAGACAGGGGGGCGCCCCCCCCTAGGGCGTGGCCTCCTATCTCGTGGGCCCCCTGGACCTCCACAGACGTTAACTCCAACTCCATATATTCACGTTCGGGGAGAAAAAAATCACAGAAAAACTTTCATCGCGTTTTACGACACGGAGCCGCGCCAAACCCTAATCTCTCTCGGGAGGGCTGATCTGGAGTTCGTTTGGGGCTCCGGAGAGGGGGATTCATCGCCATCGTCATCGTCAACCATCCTCCATCACCAATTTCATGATGCTCACTGTCGTGCGTGAGTAATTCCATCGTAGGCTTGCTGGACGGTGATGGGTTGGATGAGATTTACCATGTAATCAAGTTAGTTTTGTTAGGGTTTGACCCCTAGTATCCACTACGTTCTGAGATTGATGTTGCTATGACTTTTCTATGCTTAATGCTTGTCACTAGGGCCCGAGTGCCATGATTTCAGATCTGAACCTATTATGTTTTCATGAATATATGTGCGTTCTTGATCCTATCTTGCAAGTCTATAGTCACCTATTATGTGTTATGATCTGACAACCCCGAAGTGACAATAATCGGGATACTTCTCGGTGATGACCGTAGTTTGAGGAGTTCATATATTCACTATGTGTTAATGCTTTGTTCCGGTTCTCTATTAAAAGGAGGCCTTAATATCCCTTAGTTTCCGTAAGGACCCCGCTGCAACGGGAGGGTAGGACAAAAGATGTTATACAAGTTCTTTTCCATAAGCACGTATGATTATTTACGGAATACATGCCTACATTACATTGATGAATTGGAGCTAGTTCTATATCACCCTATGTTATAGCTATTGCACGAGGAATCGCATCCGGCATAATTATCCATCACTGATCCATTGCCTACGAGCTCTTCATATATTATTCTTCGCTTATTTAGTTTTCCGTTGCTACTGTTACAACTACTACAAAAAACCCAAAAACATTTATCTTTGCTTTTGCTACAGTTACCTTTATTATCATAGCACTTTTGCTACTAAACACTTTGCTGCAGATACTAAGTTATCCAGGTGTGGTTGAATTGACAACTCAACTGCTAATACACAAGAATATTCTTTGGCTCCCCTTGTGTCGAATCAATAAATTTGGTTTGAATACTCTACCCTCGAAAGCTGTCGCGATCCCCTATACTTGTGGGTTATCAAGACTAATTTATGGCGCCGTTGTCGGAGAGCATAGCTCTATTCTCTGAGTCACTTGGGATTTATATCTGTTGATCACTATGAAGACTTTAAAGATGCTAAAACCAAGATTTTGCCCTCAACAACGAGGGGAGGTAAAGAACTGCCATCAGCTCTGCACTAGATTCTCCTTCCGTTATTAGTAGGCTTGCGACACCTAAACCTGCTACTGCTATGAATTCTGATATGTCGCGTGTTATTGATGATGCCACTTCTGCTATGCATGACGAAACTAGTTCTGTGTGTGATACTACTTTGCCATTAGGTGAATTTCTTGATGAACAACTTGCTAGAGTTAGGGGGAATGATATTACTGAAGATCCTATTATTGATGATAGTGATGATGAAGGTTCTCCCAATGATTATGTATTACCTGTTGTTCCTAAGGGTTATGTTATGAATAAAGGAGCTGCTATGGAAATTCTTGCTTGCAATGATAGAAATGATCTTAAGAAATTATTAGCTAACTGGAAGCAGCAGTTTCTTAATGCTAGAATGAAACCTGATCCTGCTTTTGCTACTTCACCTATCTATGTTACTGATAAGGATTATGAATTCTCTGTTGATCCTGATATTATTACTTTAGTTGAATCTGATCCTTTTTATGGCCTTGAATCTGAAACTGTTGTGGCACATCTTACCAAGTTGAATGATATAGCCACCCTATTTACTCATGATGAGAAGTCTCGTTATTTATATATCCTTCAGATATTTCTGTTCTCTTTAAAGGGTGATGCTAAGACTTGGTATAATTCTCTTGCTCCTGGTTGTGTGCGTAGTCCCCAGGATATGATTTATTACTTCTCTACTAAATATTTCCCTGCTCATATGAAACAAGCTGCCTTGCGGGAAATATATAATTTTGTGCAAATCAAAGAAGAGAGTCTCCCACAAGCTTGGGGGAGGCTTCTTTGGTTACTTAATGCTCTTCCTGATCATCTTCTTAATAAAAATGAAATACTTGATATCTTTTATAATGGTCTAACCGATGCTTCCAAGGACTACTTGGATAGTTGTGCTGGTTGTGTTTTCAGGGAAAGAACAGTCGACGAAGCTGAAATAATATTGAATAATATGTTCACTAATGAAAATAATTGGACTCTTCCTGAGCCAGTTCCTGAAGTAATTCCTGAACCAATTGAGCCAACTCCTGAGCCTATTCCTAAACCCACTCCGAAGAAGAGAGGTGTTTTATTTCTCAGTCCTGAAGATACGCAAGAGGCAAAGAAATCAATGAAAGAATAAGGTATTAAAGCTGAAGATGTTAAGAATTTACCTCCTATTGAAGAAATACATGGTCTTAATTTACCGCCTGAAGAACCACATTGTCTTGATAACCCGACACAGGTAGTAAAGGTAAATTCTCTCTTTAGATATGATAAAGTTGAAATACCCTCTACTAAATTTCATAGCCCATGCTTAGATGAATTTGATGACTTTATGGCTAGGCAAGAAAGTTTTAATGCTTATGTTGGTAGAGAGTTAAAGAACAATGCTTTCGAGATAGGATGTGTAGGCGATAATCTGGCTAGAGTTAAAGATGAACTTCACCGCGTTAGCAAATATGCTTCTATGGTTGCTACTCAAGCTGAGCAAGTACTCAAAGCTCAAAATGATTTGCTTGATGAATTAAACAATAAAAATGACTTTGCTGTTAGAGTGGCTACTAGAACTGGTAGAATGACTCAGGAACCTTTGTATCCTGAAGGCCATCCTAGGAGAACTGAGCAGGATTCTCAGAGAAATAATTTAGAGGCCCCTAGTTCTTCTAAAAAGAAGAAAAAGAAAAATGATAGGACTTTGCATGCTTCTAGTGAACCTGTTGTAGACACACCTGAGAATCCCAATGATATTTCTATTTCTGATGCTGAAACAAAATTAGGTGATGAACATGAACCTAGTGATAATGTTAATAATAATGCTCATGTTGATGCTCAACCTAGCAATGATAATGATGTAGAGATTGAACGTGCTGTTGATCTTGATAACCCACAATCAAAGAATCAACGTTACGATAAGAGAGATTTTGTTGCTAGGAAGCACGGTAAAGAAAGAGAACCATGGGTTCAGAAACCCATGCCCTTTTCTCCTAAACCATCCAAGTCAAAGGATGATGAGGATTTTGAGCGCTTTGTTGAAATGATTAGAACTATTTTCTTACGTATGTGCCTAACTGATATGCTTGAAGTAAATCCTTATGCTAAGTATATGAAGGATATCATTACAAATAAAAGAAAGATACCGGAAGCTGAAATATCCACCACGCTTGCTAATTATACTTTTAAGGGTGGAATACCAAAGAAACTTGGAGATCCGGGTGTTCCAACTATACCTTGCTCCATTAAAAGAAATTATGTTAGAACTGCTTTATGTGATCTTGGAGCCGGTGTTAGCGTTATGCCTGTCTCTTTATATCGTAGACTTGAATTGAATAAGTTGACACCTACTGAAATATCTTTGCAAATGGCTGATAAATCAACTGCTATACCTGTCGGTATTTGTGAGGATGTGCCTGTTGTAGCTGCAAATGTCACTATTTTAACGTACTTTGTTATTCTTGATATTCCTGAGGACGATAGTATGTCTATTATCCTTGGTAGACCTTTTCTTAATACTGCAGGGGCTGTTATTGATTGCAACAAAGGCAATGTCACTTTTCTTGTTAATGGCAATGAGCATACGGTACACTTTCCGAGGATAAAATCTCAAGTTCATAGCATCAATTCTATTGAAAAAGTTCCAACTATCATTTTTGGAGGTTTTGAATTTCCTCTTCCCACTGTCAAGAAAAAGTATGATATTCTTATTGTTGGGGATTTTCATATCCCCGTTGAGGTAGTTTAATGTTATTCGAAATTTCTCCGGTTCCGTGTTATTCGGAATGAGTTTGTTAACAAGACTTGATCAACCTTGTTAATGGGTTCATTTTGATGATCACGAGATGGATGAAACTAGAAGGCACAACCTTCTGTACCCTCTTTTTACTTTCTGTTACTTAGAATAAATAAAGCAAAAATAGTATTATCCGTCTGTTTTCTGAATTATCCGTGCATTAAAAAATAGTCCGAAAGTAAAAGTGCTCCAAATGCCCTGCAAATCTAGTATGATTTTTTCTGGAATATTTAAGGATTTTAGGCACTGAAAACATTGCAGAAGGGGCAAGCACCAGGCCACGAGAGAGGAGGGCGCCCCCTGTAGGGCGCGCCCCCCTGTCTCGTGTGCCCCTAGTGGCTCCCCTCCACTTATGCCAGCACCCACACACTTCATCTTCTACCCAAAAAAAATCCACATCTAGTTCAAGCACGAGTTCTAGCTTGTTTTGCTGTGATTTTCGATCTCTTAGCTCAAAGCTCCATTCACAAAACTGCTTTGGGAGATTGTTGCTTGGTATGTGACTCCTCCATTGGTCCAATTAGTTTTTGTTCTAGTGCTTTATTCATTGCAAATTTTTGCTGCATAGGTGACCATGTTCTTGAGCTTGCATGTTAAATTTTTGAGGTCCCAAGCAATTCCAATGCATGATATAGGCTCTAGGCACTTGTAGGATTAGTTGCTATCAATCTTGTTTAGTTTTATTCACTTTTGTTTTGAAGTCTCTAAAATTTCAGAAATTTTCAGAGAATGTTAAGGAGGCTCTTTAAAGGCTCTTCTAGCCAAAGCTCTAAGGAAAAAACAAGACAAAGAGAAGGAAAAACCCAAGTATAATCTTCCTCGCTTAGCGAAAGTACGATCGTGTGAATGGCCATGCGAGGATTTCATGAAAGAAGCCGGAATTCATGAAGATTTTTATGCTTTAATCGAGACTGCAGGCCTCACCGGTTTCATCAATGACCGAATCGGTCAGTATCTCTTACTTACCAATACTTTCGTGCAAAGCTTTTATTATTATCCTAAGAAGTCACCGCCTGCAGTATCATTTCATTTACATGATGAATTCAAAGAAATGTCTTTATGTCATTTTTGTGCGGTATGTAGGATACCTTATGAGGGAGAATTAGAGGAACCCCATCGTGAAGATGTGGATGGCGTCGTTAACACTATTGTTGTGGACGAGCCAAAGAAGGGCTCTGAGGCAAAAGTCTCTAACATACACTTTCCTGTTTTACGCTACTTTGCCATATTTGCTAGTAGATGCTTGATTGGTCGTGGAAATAGTGGAAATTTGAGTGTTCCAGATATTATTATTCTTCAACATGCTTTGCTGGGAGACAACACTTTTAGTATGGGTGCCGTCATTGCTAAACGACTAGCCCTAAATCGTACAAAAGGCCCCATATTTGGAGGTATATATGCGTCACGTCTTGCTGAACATTTTTAGATACCCATTAGGCACCATGAGGAGGATGAGATAAAGTTGCATCCTCACATCTTAGATTACAAGAGCATGGTAGCACACAAGTTTATTGTTGACAATGAAGAGAAGATGCTCTTGTATAGACTTAGATTCAATAAGAAACACTATGAGTTTATTATTTTGCCTGCGCCTATGTTGTTTGATTTGCTCGTAGAAAATCCTCTTGTCATGCCAGAAGCGGTGAACAATCATCAAGCTCAAGCCTTTACTCCAGAAACTGAACCTGAGCCGGAACCTGAGCTGGACCCTTATCGTGCATCATCTGTCCAGTGGGATTCGGAGATGACTAGCCAGTGGTATCCTGATTACACCTCCAACTACACCGGGGAGATTAGCGGCGGTCCTTGGTATTAAACCAACTTAGGCCAAAAGCCTAAGCTTGGGGGAGTACGTATTTCTCACCGACTTTACATTCATGTTCACACACTAGTCGTCGGTGCTCATACTCTTTCATTGTATTATCCATGCTAGTTTAAATTCCTTTTTCTAGCTTTCTTCTTGTGTGTTTGATAAACCTTAAGAAAAACCAAAAAAATAGTTAGTTTAATTTCCATTCCTGTAGTAGAATTAAAATGAAAACCCAAAAAGATTTCTCGTTCTTCTTTTACTTGTTGGGAGCTTTCCCGTGTCAATAGTTTTATTTTCTTTTCTTTCCTTTGGGGGTCGAGAAGACCATATTGAAAATGCTTAGTGGCTCTCATATGCATGATTGTTTATTTAACTTAGAGCCCATATTACCCTGTCTTCTCTCTTGAGTTGAATGCTTGCAGATTCCAGCTTAGTCCAATGCACGTGCACTCTTATTATTATACACATCGTTCGGTCGTGTAAATGAAAGGCAATAATGACGATATATGATGGACTTATTGGGACGAGAAAAGCTGGTATGAACTCGACCTCTCTTGTTTTTGTAAATATGATGATTCATCGTTCCTGGGTCAGCTATTATGACGTAAACATATTTGCAATGACATTTAGAGTTTATAGTTACTTGTGCCATGCTTGATTAGCTATGAGTTATAATGGTTTACCTTGCGTGCCAACATGCTATTAGAATGATTATGATGTGGTATGATGGGATGATATCCTCCTTAATGAATTGAGTGACTCGACTTGGCACATGTTCACGCATGTAGTTGAATCAAATCAACATAGCCTTCACGATATTTATGTTCATGGTGGATTATATCCTACTCATGTTTGTATTCGGTGTAAATTAATTTTAATGCATGTTTACGACTGTTGTCGCTTTCTCAGTTGGTCGCTTCCCAGTCTTTTGCTAGCCTTCACTTGTACTAAGTGGGAATACTGCTTGTGCATCCAAACTCCTTAAACCCCAAAGTTGTTCCATATGAGTCCACTATACCTTCCTATATGCGGTATTTACCTGCCATTCCAAGTAAATTTGTATGTGCCAAACTCCAAACCTTCAAATGAATTTCTGTTTTGTATGCTCGAGCAGCTCATGTTTCAACTAGGGCTGCCTATATCTTCCATGCTAGGTGGGTTATTCTCAAGAGGATTGGACTCCGCTCCTCATTCATGAGAAAGGGCCGGTAACCGGGATGCCCAGTCCCATGATCCAAAAAGATCAAAGCAAATCAAAATAATTAAACAAAACTTCCCCTGGGACCTGATGTATGTTGGAGGCACTCGTTGTTTCGAGCAAGCCATGGATTGATTCTTGTTGGTGGAGGGGGAGTATAAACTTTACCATTCTTTTTGGGAAGTGCCTATAATGCATGTAGTATGGAAGATACTGCCATCTCATAGTTGTTGCATTGACAGCAAAAGTATGCCGCTCAAAATGTTATTCAATCTCTATTTTAAAATTGAGCTCTCGCACCTCTACAAATCCCTGCTTCCCTCTGCGAAGGGCCTATCTATTTACTTTTATGTTGAGTCATCA
This sequence comes from Triticum timopheevii, assembly GCA_963921465.1. NCBI lineage: Eukaryota > Viridiplantae > Streptophyta > Magnoliopsida > Poales > Poaceae > Triticum > Triticum timopheevii. The sequence continues at coordinate 2,697,660 of OY997271.1, forward strand.
CCCATCTATTAAAAGCACCCGCTGGAGAGCACACTGTCATTTGCATTCATTACTATTCGTTTATATTGGGTATGACCTGACTGGATCTCTTTTACCATGAATGACAATGTTTAGTCAGTCCTTGATCTTTAAAGGTGCTCTGCACTTATGTTTTGCGGTCTCAGAAAGGGCTAGCGAGATACCATTTTGTTATATCATGTTATGATTGTTTTGAGAAAGTGTTGTCATCCGAGTTTTATTATTATGGCTCGCTAGCTGATTATGTTATTGATATGAGTAATTGTGAGACCTACGTGTTATTGTTAGTATGGTTAGTTCATAATATTTGCTGAAACTTGAATGCTGGCTTTTCATGTTTACAACAACAAGAGCAAATAGAGTTTGTAAAAGTTTTTCTTTATCACTTTCAGTTTATCAACTGAATGCTTGAGGACAAGCAAAGGTTTAAGCTTGGGGAGTTGATACGTCTCCAACGTATCTACTTTTCCAAACACTTTTGCCCTTATTTTGGACTCTAACTTGCATGATTCGAATGAAACTAACCCAGACTGACGTTGTTTTCAGCAGAACTACCACATGATGTTGTTTTATGTGTAGAAAAGAAAAGTTCTCGGAATGTCCTGGAAATCCACGGAGGCACTTTTTGGAATTAATAAGAATTTTTGACGAAAGAATTAATGCCAGGGGGCCCACAGCCTGTCCACGAGACAGCGGGGCGCGCCCCCCCTAGGGCGCAGCCTCCTATCTCATGGGCCCCCGGGACCTCCACCGACGTCAACTCCAACTCCATATATTCACGTTCGGGGAGAAAAAATCAGAGAAAAAGTTTCATCACGTTTTACGACACGGAGCTGCCACCAAGCCCTAATCTCTCTCGGGAGGGCTGATCTGGATCCGTTCGGGGCTCCGAAGAAGGGGATTCGTCGCCATCGTCATCATCAGCCGTCCTCCGTCACCAATTTCATGATGCTCACCACCGTGCGTGAGTAATTCCATCGTAGGCTTGCTGGACGGTGATGGGTTGGATGAGATTTATCATGTAATCAAGTTAGTTTTTTTAGGGTTTGATCCCTAGTATCCACTATGTTCTGAGATTGATGTTGTTATGACTTTGCTATGCTTAATGCTTTTCACTAGGGCCCGAGTGCCATGCTTTCAGATCTGAACCTATTATGTTTTCATGAATATATGTGTGTTCTTGATTCTATCTTGCAAGTCTATAGTCACCTATTATGTTTTATGATCTGACAACCCCGAAGTGACAATAATCGGGATACTTCTCGGTGATGACCGTAGTTTGAGGAGTTCATGTATTCACTATGTGTTAATGCTTTGTTCCAGTTCTCTATTAAAAGGAGGCCTTAATATCCCTTAGTTTCCGTAAGGACCCCGTTGCAACGGGAGGGTAGGACAAAAGATTTCATACAAGTTCTTTTCCATAAGCGCGTATGACTATTTACGGAATACATGCCTACATTACATTGATGCATTGGAGCTAGTTCTATATCACCCTATGTTATAACTATTTCATGAGGAATCGCATCCGACATAATTATCCATCACTGATCCATTGCCTACGAGCTTTTCATATATTGTTCTTCGCTCATTTACTTTTCCGTTGCTACTGTTACAACTACTACAAAAACCCAAAAACATTTATCTGTACTTTTGCTACCGTTACCTTTATTATCATACCTCTTTTGCTACTAAACACTTTGCTGTAGATACTAAGTTATCCAGGTGTGGTTGAATTGACAACTCAACTGGTAGTACTCAAGAATATTCTTTGGCTCCCCTTGTGTCGAATCAATAAATTTGGGTTGTATACTCTACCCTCGAAAGCTGTTGCGATCCCTATACTTGTGGGTTATCAGTGCGCAAATGAGATATTGTTGTTAGACAACAGTATTCCTACGATACACAAAGAAGCATTGATGGGCCCTGACTCTGGAATTGGCTAAATGCCAATATAATCTGAGATAGTTTCCATAAATGATTCAAGATTTAAATCTTGATAAACCCTCAGAAAGACTTAGAGTCTAATGGATTGTAATGGGACTATAAACTGATACGGATAAAAATGGTTTATCCATTAAGCTCGACTTGTTGCAATAGCAAGTTCAAGGTGTTGACTACAATGAGATTGTCCCACTGTAGCAATGCTTAAATTCGGTTCGGGTTAAACTAGCAATTAATACATATTTCAAGCATGAGATATGAAACATGGATGACAAAAGAATTTCCATGAAATGGAAATACAACCTAGGACTTGTATGTGATACAATCCAAAGTATTTTGTCGGTCCACAGGATGCTAGTAAGTATGCAAACTTCAGAGTTCCAGCAATGGACAGAAGAGAGCAAAATGGAGTTGGAATCTTCATTTTTGATGGAATGGTCAAAGGGGTTGACTTCATCAATGGGTAATGAAGATGCTTATGATTTCAAGAAAGTAAGTGGGAGCATAATACTATTTCTGAAAATCTTGTGTGCTTGCCACATTGTTAATTGGAAATAAATTTCTTGACACGCATTAGGACTTCATTTGAAAATAGTTTTTGATGAAGTGCTTGGGCTAAATAGCCTTGATATTAGGCATAATGGTCTATGGAGATAGATTTACCAAATGGGGCTGAGCCAAAATAGATATTGACAAGATGCTAAAACCATTTAGCACTAAGAACGACACGGAGTGATTCTTGCCGAAGCAACATGGAAAGAGTTTTTGCAAGAATCGGTGTCCCAAAACACTGATGAGCAAAATACATGATGGAGATTCCACACACTCCTGTGCTTGGATTAATCATGTATTCCATGGTATGTAAAACAACCAGATATGTCCAATACTCCCAAGATGTTGCGAGTATAGATACCAAAGTGATCAAATGTACTGATCATGGGATAACAGTGAAAAATGGTCATTGAGTACTAAAGTAGCACTGATGACATGTTTTCTCGCAAGTGGAGATCATGAAGAGTTCATTGTAAAAGGTTACGTCGATACAATCTTCATCATTTCTCCATGCGATTTTCGATTTAAATTGAGGGTTTTGTGTAGCACACAATATGGTGGCACAGTTAGTTGGAAATTATTCCAAACAAGTTACTGTGGCGAATTCTATAACAGAGGCGAAGTATGTTACCGCTTTAGAAGCGACAAACAAGATGTTGAATCATATAGTTCATTCAGGAACTTAAGTATGGTTCCAAGAAGGCTTTGGTCAATGGGATACTATTGCAGATAGTTGCTCCATAGCTTAGTCTAAGGAATCAGGTTTCGACCAATGATTCACATATATACAAAGCCAAGTCCGCACAAAATATGAATTTTGTGAAAGCGTGAAAACGCGAGGATATGCAGAGATACACACAGAGCTGAAGTTCTCAGTTCTATTGGACATCAGGCTATACCACAAGCGAAGCATATTTACAACGGTGTGCCACAGGTGTGAAGTGCATTAGCATTAAACTAGATTATTGACTCTAGTGCAAGTGGGAGTCTCTAGGAGATATGCCCTAGAGGCAATAATAAATACTATTATTTATCTCCATGTTCATAATTATGTTTATGTTCCATGCTATAACTGTTGTGATTCCCGAGCCCGTATAGCCATAAAGGCTCTGGGAAAACCCATGTGCACGTGTGGAATAATAAACGGTAAAATGTATTCCTAGTAATGCCTCTAAGACTAGCTCAAGTGTTGCATGATGATTCTGTTTTCCCAATCATGGGCATGTCTATGCCAGCAACTTTGATGGCACAATGTTAAGAGAACATTTGTGTTGAATCGACCCGGATTGATGTTATGCTATGAGATTCATTCATCACAAGTTAATGGTAAAAAACATAGAGATGGTTAACGTTTGCATGATTCCTTAGACCATGAGAGTATCTAGTTTCTTCATGCTGGCTTCATGAACTTTGGGGTTTGTTAAACGTCATCCGTAAATGGTGGCTATTACGGCGGCTTATGGGTTCATGGAAAAGTATGTCAAGTAACTTGATAGCTCAATATTGGGATTTGCTATTCCAACGATGGGGAGATATCTCTAGGCCCTCTCGGTGTTACGGTATCCATTATCTTCTGGCCAAACACTTTGTGATTTGATCACGGGGATGCCGGAACACGGTCACGAGAAAAGAGAACAATACCGGTAACGAGGAAACTGACATAGTGGACAAGTTGTTGATCCACGGGAATGCAAACATGTTTCACCTTGGGTATTTGTAACATATCGTGAAGCGACAGGAATAGCACACGGCAACTGGAGGTTCACTCGAATATTCATTCGTGTGGGTATAGGGGTCAATATGGGTGTCCACAGCTCCGATGTTGATCATGGATCGGAAGGGGTTCCGGGTCATGTCTATACTTCACCGAACCTAGGGTTCCGGGTCATGTCTATAGTTCGCTGAACCTATAGGGTCACACGCTTAAGCGTCATCTATCTGCTGAATACTAGACAGGGAGTCTGAGAGAAAATCACCGAAAAAGTTTCACACACCAGAAAAGTTTCGGACAGCGGAAAAGGTTCCGCAGAGAGAGGTCATCGGATGAGTTTCGATGAAACTAAAAAGTTGTTTCAGGGGATACCATTAAGTCAAATTGGTTTCGGCACATGCCTGATAATTCTTGGAGGGTGCCAGAATCATTCTGGAAGCTTTCTAGAATTTTCCGGGATAATAACCAGATATGCTCCGGAGCTGCTGAAACCACTTGAGATGCTTTTCGCAGATGAAAATCACTAAACCGGAATTGTTTCGGAACGCCTTGAAAATCATTTTGGTAGGTACTAGAAATGTTCTAAGACCACATAAATATTTTCAGTTCGAACGGACGCTGAAAAATGTCGTCGTGAATAATGAAAGTGCCTTTTGGGATATTTATGGAAAGCCACCTTTTAGGGCTTTTCCGAAAAGGCTTCTAGAAGGACATGGGGATCAAGGAACCCCCTTTGGGGGGGGCCACATGAAGGTGGGACATTGGAGGGTGCAGCTCCTCCATGGGGCTCAACTTGACATCCCTTTATGCCCTTTATGTGTGACATAAACTGTGGGCATTTTGGGGTTTTTCATGTGCCCTACCCCTTGGGTTTTTCCTATAAATAGAGGTGGAGAGGCACTCTCCACAATCATCCCTTTGCTCTCATACAAGTGCCATGCAATGATCTGGCTTCTTCTCTCCCTCCCAGCGAAATAGTTTCGTAGAGCTGAAAGGATGTCTGGGTTCCGGTAGGAACTCGTTCTAGACGGCGAAGCCCTGCCGGATAGATGACACCGTATGTGTGCAACTCTTTAGAGAGATTGTAGTTTCGGTCTTACTTTGAGAGTGCCTCCCGAAGGGCTGTCCGAGTGACCATCCGAGTTTTGAGGGTCCTCCCAAAGGGCTATTCGCAACACCGTCCAAGGGACTGTTCGACCGCCTCCCGGAGGGCTATCCGTGGGGCGGATGAGAGTATACATCCTCGCGGTTGGGAGGTTGTAAATCCTAGCTGCGGGGATCAGCATCGCTGATCGTCATCGACTCTACTTCCCGCTGCGCTAAGAGTCGGTAACGAAAAAGATCAAAGCATGTATGCAGTCTCCATAGTGGTCCTGGGCTGGTGCGTAGGTTGAATTTTTTTTCTGCTGCGTTGCCCTACAAATGCCTCGAGTATCGTTGATGAGGAGATCCTCGCCGCTCTTGGCCACCTGCCAGAGTATCCAACATGCTCTAAGGCTGTGTGTTGGTATGGTATCCGGTGTGCTGTGAATTTTGCATGGCCTATTGAGCCATCCCTCCAGTACGGTTCCACGCCCTGTAGTGGGCTTTGGTTTCTTTGTAATTGGATCAGGTGACTTGCGAGAGTGCACCCTTTTAGTTTGGACGAGGGGTTTAGTGAGAGCCGAAGGATCCCAGAATTTTGTTTGGGTTTTCAAGGCGCTTTCTATCGCATAGTACTTCTGTACTATGGCCGTGAAGTCAGCGAAGTGTGCTATATCACGACGACTTATGGCGTTGAGGATTCCCTTGTCCGTGCAATTTTTGCAAAAGAATGAGATTGCATCCTCCTCGCGATAGTCCTTGACCTTGCTCATTATAAGGAGGAATCTGGCCCAGAAGTGATGTACTGTCTTTTGGGGCTCTTGTCTAATGTGGGAGAGATCGCTTGTATCTGGGTGGGTGGGTAGATTTAAGACTAAACCCTGACCCTATCTAAGACCCAGGAGCAGAGGAGCTTCCGAGATTGGCAGTTCGGGCTCCGGGACGTTGCCCAATTTTTCTGGCCCGCTGTTCGATTCTACGTTCGAAGCTTGGGCCATGTTCTCCCGTAGACGGGTATCCGGCTCAAAGAGTTCGGGAATCCAGACATAGTTCATCCTGAAAACAGAGGAAGAATCGCTGCATTGCTCCTCCACCACCGCTATCTGATGGGTGACCAGCGGAGAGTTAATCTCTCTTTGGACAGGTTTAAGCCCAATCCGATCATAGTCCATAGCGACTCCCAAGGTGGCGATGAGATCCAAGAGCTCATTCAAGGAGGAGAGCTCCATTGGATCCATCTGCTCGGTGAATTCCGAGCTGACGCGGAGGCTGTTTTTGATGACCCGAGAAGTCATCGTCGACGCGGCGGCCAAACGGGCGGTCATGACGAAGCCGCCTAGTCGGAGAGTTTGGCCTAAAGCCAGGGCTCCCCCAGAGGTGATGTGATCTGAGGGAGTCCTGGATTAGGGGGTGTCCTGATAGCCAAACTATCACCTTTGGCCGGACTCATATACTATGAATATACAAGATTGAAGACTACGTCCCGTGTCCGGATGGTACTTTCCTTGGCGTGGAAGGCAAGCTTGGCGATACGGATATATAGATCTCCTACCATTGTAACCGACTCAGTGTAACCCTAACCCTCTTCGGTGTCTATATAAACCGGAGGGTTTTAGTCCGTAGGACGAACAACAATCATACCATAGGCTAGCTTCTAGGGTTTAGCCTCTCTGATCTCGTGGTAGATCTACTCTTGTACTACCCATATCATCAATATTAATCAAGCAGGAGTAGGGTTTTACCTCCATCGAGAGGGCCCGAACCTGGGTAAAAACATCGTGTCCCTTGTCTCCTGTTACCATCCGCCTAGACGCACAGTTCGGGACCCCCTACCCGAGATCCACCGGTTTTGACACCGACATTGGTGCTTTCATTGAGAGTTCTTCTGTGTCATCACCTTTAGGCCCGATGGCTCCTCCGATCATCAACAACGACGCGGTCCAGGGTGAGACTTTTCTCCCCGGACAGATCTTCGTATTTGGCGGCTTTGCACTGCGGGCCAATTCGCTTGGCCATCTAGAGCAGATCGAAAGCTACGCCCCTGGCCATCAGGTCAGATTTGGGAGCTTGAACTACACGGCCGACGTCCGCGGAGACTTGATCTTCGACGGATTCGAGCCACAGCCAAGCGCTCCGCACTGTCTCGATGGGCACGATCTAGCTCTGCCGCCGAACAGTGCCCTGGAGGCTGCACCTGTGTCCGCTCCAACCTTTAGCTCGGAGACGACTTCGCCGATCGAGGACGAGTGGTTGGACACTGCCTCGGGGGCTGCAATCTCTATGGCGATTGAGCCGAACACCATCCCTGTCCTTTGCGAAGCTCGTGACTCCAAGGTGCCGGACTCCTCTCCGTACTCCGAACCTTCTGCGCCCCTACCAATCGAATCTGATTGGGCACCGGTCATGGAGTTCACTGCCGCGGACATCTTCTAGCACTTGCCCTTCGGCGACATCCTGAATTCACTAAAGTCTCTCTCTTTATCAGAAGAGCCCTGGCCGAACTATGGTCAAGAAGGTTGGGATGCGGACGGCGAAGAAATTCAACGCCCACCCACCACCCACTTCGTAGCCACTGTCGATGATTTAACCGACATGCTCGACTTCGACTCCGAAGACATCGACGGTATGGAAGACGATGTTGGAGACGACCAAGAACCAGCGCCCACAGGGCACTGGAAGGCCACCTCGTCATACGACATATACATGAAGGACATCCCAAAAGATGGGAACGTCGATGGAACAGCGGAGGATGACCCCTCCAAGAAACAGCCTAAGCGCCGGCGTCAGCGGCGCCGCTCTAAATCCCGCCACAGCAAAAACGGTGATTCCGGCACGGGAGATAATAACACCCCGGACAGTGCCGAAGACACCTCCTCTAGCAGGATTTAGCACAGGAGGATGGAGAAGCCAGGCCTCATGATAGAGCGGCGGATAGAGAGGTAGAGGACGATAATTACATGCCTCCCTCCGAAGATGAGGCAAGCCTCGACGACGATGAATTTGTCGTGCCTGAGGATCCCGCCGAACAAGAGCGTTTCAAACGTAGGCTTATGGCCACGGCAAGAAGCCTCAAGAAAAAGCAGCAACAGCTTAGAGCTGACCAAGACTTGCTAGCTGACAGATGGACTGAAGTCCTTGCGGCCGAAGAGTATGAACTCGAACGCCCCTCCAAGAGCTACCCAAAACGCAGGCTGCTACCCCGATTATAGGGGGAAGCACCCAAACCTACATCACCAGCGTGTGACGCGGCCGACCGGCCACCTCGTGGCCGCGACAGAGAGGCCTCTCGGCCCTCCACTCAAGCCGCACCCCGGCGTCGATCAAAAAATACCAAGGCACGGGGAAATGCGCCTGACCTGCGAGATATATTGGAGGAAAAGGCAAGGCAAACAAGATCGATCTACGGATCGCGTGGGCGCCCCACGACACGTAATGATAACCGTCATGCCGGATACAGCAATTCCGGCCGGGCCGAACACAGTAGACAAAGCTCATTTGAGCTGCGTCGTGATATAGCCCAATACAAAGGCACCGCACACCCACTATGCTTCACAGACGAAGTGATGGATCATCAAATCCCTGATGGTTTTAAACCCGTAAACATCGAATCATACGATGGCACAATAGATCCTGCGGTTTGGATCGAGGACTATCTCCTTCATATCCACCTGGCCTGCGGTGATGATCTACACGCCATCAAATACCTCCCACACAAGCTTAAAGGACCAGCTCGGCATTGGCTTAACAGCTCGCCAGCAAAGTCAATTGGTTGTTGGGAAGACCTGGAAGCCGCATTCCTCGACAACTTCCAGGGCACATATGTGCGACCACCAGATGCCGATGACCTTAGCCATATAATTCAGCAGCCAGAGGAATTGGCCAGACATGTCTGGACACGGTTCCTAACAAAGAAAAGTCAAATCATCGACTGTCCGGATGCAGAGGCACTAGCAGCCTTCAAACACAACATCCGCGACGATTGGCTGGCCCGGCACCTAGGACAGGAAAAGCCGAAATCCATGGCAGCCCTTACCACCCTCATGACCCGCTTTTGCGCGGGAGAGGACAGCTGGCTAGCTAGTAGCAACAACTTGACCAAAAACCCTGGTAGTTCGGATACCAAGGACAATAATGGTAGGTCGCGTTGCAACAAGCATAAGCGCCGCATTAACGGCGATAATGCTGATGATACGGCAGTCAATACCGGATTCAGAGGCTCTAAACCCAGTCAGCGGAAAAAGCCATTCAAAAGAAATACCCAGGGCCCGTCCAATTTGGACCGAATACTCGATCGCTCGTGCCAGATACACGGCACCCCCGAAAAACCAGCCAACCACACCAACAGGGATTGTTGGGTGTTCAAGCAAGCAGGCAAGTTAAACGCCGAAAACAATGACAAGGGGCTGCATAGCGATGACGAGGAGGAGCCCCGGCCACCGAACAATAAAGGACAGAAGGGTTTCCCCCAACAAGTGCGGACGGTGAACATCATATACGCAACCCACATACCCAAAAGGGAGCGGAAGCATGCACTAAGGGACGTATATGCGATGGAGCCAGTCGCCCCGAAGTTGAACCTGTGGTCCTCCTGCCCGATCACTTTTGATCAAAGGGACCACCCCACTAGCATCCATCACAGCGGATTCGCCGCATTGGTTCTTGACCCAATCATTGACGGATTTCACCTCACTAGAGTCCTGATGGACGGCGGCAGCAGCCTGAACCTGCTTTATCAGGATATAGTGCGCAAAATGGGCATAGACCCCTCAAGGATTAAACCCACAAAAACAACCTTTAAAGGCGTCATACCAGGTGTAGAGGCCAACTGTACAGGCTCAGTTACACTCGAAGTGGTCTTCGGATCCCCGGATAACTTCCGAAGCGAGGAATTAATCTTCGACATAGTCCCGTTCCGCAACAGCTATCACGCACTGCTCGGACGAACCGCATTTGCAAAGTTCAATGCGGTGCCGCACTACGCATAACTCAAGCTCAAGATGCCAGGCCCTCGAGGAGTAATCACGGTCAATGGAAACACCGAACGCTCTCAAGGCAACTCTCGAGTCCGGCTATTAAACGTCCGGACACCGTCAAGCGTGCCCGGAGCAACCTACAACAAGACCACCTGGCACGTCACGAGCACCCGTAGCAATGCGGCCCCATCCCCAGCCCTCGCGAAATTGCGAAACCAGTACTACGCGTACATAACTGTGCTCTAGAAATAGCATGGGCGTAGGGGGAGGGGCACGACCACGGCATGCCCAGAATGCGGCTCAACCGCACTAGGGGGCTCCCAATTGTGTCATTCTTTTTTTTCTTTTTCTCTTACTTTCAGGACTCCGTTCTCAAGAAGCCCTGTCCGGCAGTAGAATCGCCGAACTCATGATGCAACAGCCAGGGAAGTAGAAAGCTACGTCAAGGGTCCAGGTGGTCTCTATTACGAGCAGTATACTTGTTTTACATAAAATCCCGTAAGCTTACCCCTGGAGGGGGACATGTCAAAAGTCCCGTTCCTTGCTTATTGCACTATTTGTATCATTCTGCTTTCATTGCAGTACCTTTTGAATAAAACAATACATAGCTTTTGCCTATTATTGCATTCTCCTTTTTTTCTATATATGTTCAGTTATGACAGTGTGCAACCGTACAATTTGGTACGGCCAATACACCAGGGGCTTATGTACCCCAAAATATGGTGTGAGAAGTCTGAACACTATCACAAGTGCGGCACCCCGAACTTATAGCATTATATGCATCGGCTCCGAATCGTGTCTTGGGTCAATAGTTGGGTTTGCCCGGCTCCCATGTTTTGGTACCTTACGTTCCGTTATATCGGCTAAGGTAGCGCCGGGAGAACCACTGTGATTGTGCCCCGGTTGAGCTGGGTTAAGCACCTCAGTGGAGAAGCTAAAACTGACCGTCATGATAGGGCGGGAGCCGGCCGTTGTTCGAGAGGTTTTTGAGTCCCTAAAGACCGCTTAGAGCGAGGAGTCGGCATTGTCCGGCCTAGGCGTGGATAGCGCCCCGAACTCGGTCTTCCGAATACTAGGGGCTTCGCCGAAATTTAAAATTATAGAATTCTATGGCTAAGTGAGAGTGTTCAAGCATTATAGTCTCGTTGCCTGGTTCGTTGCGTTGAGCGCCTCCCTCGAAGGACCCAAAAATGGGAACAAGAGCGCTCAAGTTTATCCCGAACACCCCAGCACTTGTGGCATGGGGGCTGAAGCCAACGACTTGGCATCTCTCAAATTTGATAAACGGCCGCACAAAAGGTAATATTTTAAATTCACAAGCGTTGCTTAGCGCAGATGAACAAGTTTTCAGTGTACAGGATAACAAATGCGAGTCTACTCAAAAATTACATCTTTGGAGCATTCACCCACTATAAGGCGGGCACCCTTCAGGACGCCCTCATAATACATCTCGGGCTTGCGATGCCCCTTGCCGGCGGTGGCCCGTCCGTCACAAGCCTCTCAGCGTCCATCTTGCCCCAGTGCACTTTAGCACGGGCAAGGGCCCGACGGGCACCTTCGATGCAGACGGAGCGCTTGACGACTTCAATCCATGGACAGGTGTCCACCAGCCGCCGCACTAGCCCAAAGTAGCTCCCAGGCATGGCTTCCTTAGGCCAAAGCCGAACTATGAGGCCCTTCATGGCCTGTTCGGCCACCTTGTGGAGCTCGACCAGCTGCTTCAGCTGGTCGCTCAAGGGCACCGGGTGTCCGGCCTCAGCATACTGAGACCAGAACACCTTCTCCGTCGAGCTCCCTTCCTCAGCTCAGTAGAACGTGGCAGCATCGGACACACTGCGGGGCAGATCTGCGAATGCTCTTGGAGAGCTCCGGATTCGGGTAAGTAGCAGATAATTCACTTTCACATGCTTATTTTGCATAAAGAATGCCTTACCCGCCGCTATCTTTTTTATTGCCACAACCTCCTGGAGGGCTTTTTGGGCTTCGGCCTTAGCGGCTTTGGCACTCTCAAGGGCCAAGGAGAGCTCGGACTCTCGAGTCTTCGAGTCACGCTCCAAACTCTCGTGTTTTTCCACGAGAGCCTGGAGCTCTTGCCACACATCCACCACCCGCGCCTCCTGCTTCTCTCGCTCGGTGCGTTCCGCGGCCGCTTTGCTTTCGGCCATGGACAACGCTTCCTTCAAGGTCGCCACCTCGTTCGTGGCCCCTGCAATACCCACGTTACTCCTGTCATTTTTTTTGCAACCACATTTTTTATACAATCTCATAAGGTACTACTTACCTTCCTTTTCCTCGAGCTGCTTTTGGCAAGTCCGAGCTTGTTCTCGGACTGCTCGAGGTTCTCCTTCAATGCATTGACCTCCGCAGTCAGTGCGGCAGAGGTCAGCAGCGCAGCCTGCATTCCCATATTGACATACTTATGTTAGACTCCTGCGTATATCTTTTTAGATCCTCAGTTCGGCTTTTCTTTCCGAACACCGAACTAAGCATCAGAGGCTACTGTCTATGCGCTAATATTTTTATATATTCTAAATACATACCTCAAAGCCTGTTAGAAGGCTGGTACATGCTTCAGTCAGCCCGCTTTTGGCGGACCGAACTTTCTGGATCACCGTACTCATAACAGTGCGGTGCTCCTCGTCGATGGAGGCGCTGTTAAGCGCCTCCAGCAAGCTATCCGGTGCCTCCGGTTGGACGGAGGTCACTGGCGACGCAGTCTTGCCCTTCTTACGAAGGGGACGCCTGCCGGACTTCGGAACCACTGAAGGTTCCGGTACAGAGTCTGGACCAGGGCCAGACTTAGAGCCCTTGGGGGTTTCATCCCCTTCGCGCCTGGAGTCCGGGAGGTTGCCTTGCGGCACCTCTTGGGCCACCTCCTCCTGACCGAGCCCCTCTTGGGGCCCCACCTCGGCGTCGTCGGCGGCGCGAGGAGAAGAGGCGGCCGAAAGTGAAGCGCTATCCACATCCGACGGATCCAGGGACCCACTCGACGAAGCGGCCAGCTCGTCCTTTGGCGGGCTGCGTAGTTGTATTCGGCGTTAGAAGACACCATGTGACAAATGAAAGGCCATGAGTTACTCTGGTAGCCGGACACTTACGATCTCGCCAGGGGCTTGGCCCTCAATGGCCACTCCTCTTCGCCGTCGTCGGCGTTGATGGAGTAGTCCGGAGGAAGGGTCCTTCCTTTCTTGGACCCTCCGGTCTCCCCAGTTGTGGGGGCCTTCCTTTTCTTCTCTCCCCCCGCTGGGGGAGGGGCTTCTTTTTCCTCCTCCTCGTTTCCACGGGAGGATTCCGCCTCAGAGTCGTCGGACGATGAGTCCGACAACACCTGGCGTCGGGCACTCCTTCGAGTCCCCGTGGCCTTCTTCTCAGCCTTCTTCTCCGGCACCACGTGAGGTGCCGAAACCAGCAGCCCCGTCAAGCGGGCGTCCGCTGGGTCTTCTGGCAAGGGAGCCAGACAGTTAACCTGCCCGGACGTGTTGCGCCAGTCCTGTCAAAGGTAAGGGAGTTTAGATCCTGCATAGAGTCAAACTATGAAAAACAAGAGTCCCGTAAAGGGTAAAATAGCTTACCTCAGTGGCTTGACACTGCGAACTAAATCCGTGATCTTCGGTAGCAGATGTGGGAGCCTCGGCGCCCTTGAACAGCGCCTTCCAGGCATCTTCGTATGTAGTGTCGAAGAGCCTTTTCAAAGTTTGGTGCTGTGCCGGATCGAACTCCCACAATTTGAAGGCCCGTTGTTTGCATGGGAGGATCCGGCGGATGAGCATAACCTGGATTACGTTGACAAGCCTGAGATTCTTGTTCACCAGGGTTTGCATGCAGGTCTAGAGTCCGGTCAGCTCTTCCGGATTACCCCATGTCAGGCCCGTCTCTTTCCAAGAGGTGAGCCGCGTAGGAAAACCAGACCGGAATTCGGGGGCCGTTGCCCATTTAGGGTCGCCCGGCTCGGTGATATAGAACCACCCCGATTGCCACCCCTTCACGATCTCCACAAAGGAGCCCTCGAGCCATAGGACGTTGGCCATCTTGCCAACCATGGTGCCTCCGCACTCCGCTTGGCGGCCGCCCACTACCTTCGGCTTGACATTGAAGGTCTTCAGCCATAAGCCGAAGTGGGGCTGGATGCAGAGGAAGGCCTCGCACACGACGATGAACGCCGAGATGTTGAGAATGAAATTCAGGGCCAGATCACGGAAATCTAGGCCGTAGTAGAACATGAGCCCCCGGACAAATGGGTGAAGAGGAAAACCTAGTCCGTGGAGGAAGTGGGCGAGAAACACCACCCTCTCATGGGGCCTGGGGGTGGGGATGAGCTGCCCTCATCGGGGAGCCGGTGCGCGATGTCGCCGGACAAGAATCCGGCCTTCCGCAGCTTTTTGACTTGCCCCTCCGTGACGGAGGAGACCATCCACTTGCCTCCCACTTCGGACATGGCTGGAGAAGGTTGAGGAGGGATGTGCAGACTTGGGCGCTGGAGCTCGAGTGCGCGGAAATGGATAAGCAAAGGAGGAAGAAGGCGTGGGCAAAAAGGCGGATCCTTATCCCCTTATATGGACGGACAAAGCTATGCGTCCCCACCAGCCTGGTAAAACTCGCTTATCTCCCAAGTGCCGTAATCAATGGCGCGGTTGGGTTACCCACGCCCGTATTGATGAGAATCCCGGAATAAGGGAGGCACGATCTCCGCTTTGATAAGACGTGCCAAGGAAACTGCCTCGCTAAACGCGATGAGGTGGGACAGTAAAAACGATTTGAATAAAAGCCTGACCGTGGTGTGATGTCACGCCGCGGAATACGTCAGCAGATCTTTGTAAACATTACTCTCTCTATGGTGGTATGTGGAACTTGTTTTGCAGAGCCGGACACTATCCCTGTGTTCAAAATCTTCTATGAAGAATTCGGAGGAGGAACCCGCATTGCAATGCCGAAGACAATATGCGCGCCGGACTCGTCGTCATTGAAGCCTGGATCAGGGGCTACTGAGGGAGTCCTGGATTAGGGGGTAGCCGAACAATCACCTTTGGCCGTACTCCTAGACTATGAAGATACAAGATTGAAGACTTCGTCCCGTGTCCGGATGGAACTTTCCTTGGCGTGGAAGGCAAGCTTGGTGATACGGATATATAGATCTCCTAGCATTGTAACCGACTCGGTGTAACCCTAACCCTCTTCGGTGTCTATATAAACCGGAGGGTTTTAGTCCGTAGGACGAACAACAATCATACCATAGGCTAGCTTCTAGGGTTTAGCCTCTCTGATCTGGTGGTAGATCTACTCTTGTACGACCCATATCATCAATATTAATCAAGCAGGAGTAGGGTTTTACCTCCATCGAGAGGGCCCGAACCTGGGTAAAAACATCGTGTCCCTTGTCTCCTGTTACCATCCGCCTAGACACACAGTTCGGGACCCCATACCCGAGATCCGCCGGTTTTGACACCGACATGATCCTTGATAACAAGGCGAGCCATCAAGCCTTACCGTGATGGCACAATGGAACTCTCAATGAAAGCACCAATGTCGGTGTCAAAACCGGCGGATCTTGGGCAGGGGGTCCCGAACTGTGTGTCTAAGGCTAATGGTAACAGGAGGCGGGGGACACCATGTTTACCCAGATTCGGGCCCTCTCGATGGAGGTAATAGCCTACTTCCTGCTTGTGAAAGTGCATTATATCGACTAGAGGGGGGTGAATAAGCGATTTTTATGAATTCTTCACTGAGCAATTTGCTAGTGAGGAAATTCCTAAATAAAGAACTACTTGCAGCGGAATAAGTACTCAAATGTAAACATAACAGAACACAAGCATGGTCATCATGACGGAAGGAAGACAAGCACGGAGTAAAGAAAGCGTAAACACAGGATAACACAGAAAGAAGACCGACATACTGAAGAAATTGAACTGAGGAAATTGAGAAAGTCTTCAGTCAAAGCCGTCAAAAAGATATAAACAAGCACACAACAACAGAACTGAGGAAATGAAAGAGTTGAGGAAATAGAACCAGTAAGCTCGGTGAAGACAATGATTTGGTAGACCAGTTCCAATTGCTGTCTCAGTTGTACGTCTGGTTGGAGCGGCTGAGTATTTAAACTCGAGGACACACACTCCCGGACACACAGTCCTCACCGTATTCTCCTTGAGCTAAGGTCACATAGACCTCACCCAATCACTCGTGGTAAGTCTTCAGGTGACTTCCAAACCTTCACAGACTAGGTCACTCGGCGATCCACAATTCCTCTTGGATGCTCTAGACCCCGATGCCTAACCGTCTGGAAGAAGCATAGTCTTCAAAGGTAACAAGCGTCGGATCCATGCAGGATCAATCTCTTCAGTGATGCTCAATCACTTTGGGTTTCTAGGTGTTGGGTTTGGGTTTTCCTCACTTGATGATTTTCGCTCAAAGTCCTCGGAGGATGGGATGCTCTCAAATGACAAGTGTTAGTTTCTGTCGGAGCAGCCAACCAGCTAGTGGTTGTAGGGGGCGGCTATTTATAGCCTAGGGAGCAGCCCGACATGATCAGACATAAACGCCCTTCAATGATATGACCGTTAGTTGGGTAGATATTTTGGGACAGCTGGCGCATAGCACAACAACGGTCGGAATTTTGGCCCTCAAATTCCTCAGGGCTATCATATTCCTTTACTGTGTAGGCAATCCGCACTGGCGAATTCCTATCTCCTCGGTCAGAACAAATTCCTCAACAACCAGAAGAACTTCATCTCTGTTGCTAAAGAAATTGACTGAACTGTATGAGATTTCGAATGGCTTCACTCGAAGGGATTGGTAGGTGTAGGATTTTGAGTTGAGCATCACATGGAAATGTTTCCTTAGTATTTTCTCAACCCCCTTTAACAGTACGGTGTTTCCTATGACTCAAGAAAGAGAAAATGAAACTATAAAAACAAAAGTCTTCACGCTTCATGTTCCTCGAATGATTGCCAAGTCTTGAAGGTCACACCAATTTCTTCACTTTCAAAGTCTTCAGAAAGTCTTCAGAAATCCAAAGTCTTCAGTTGAAGAACTTCATTTTTAGGGGTCGACTTTCTCTGTAAATATCAAATTCCTCATAGACTTATAGACCTGTGTACACTCACAAACGCATCAGTCCCTTAACCTATAAGTCTTCAATACACCAAATTCACTAAGGGGCACTAGATGCACTTACAATCTCCCCCTTTTTGGTGATTGATGACAATATAGGTTAAGTTTTCAACGGGGATAAATATATGAAGTGTAAATACTGATGTTGAGGAATTTGATTGCAAGATATAGAAGAACTCCCCCTGAAGATGTGCATAGTGAGGAATTTGCTTTTGAGGCAATGCACACTTGGAGAGTATAATAATGGAGATCTCCCTCTATATCTTGTAATTCATACACGCATTTGACATATAATATGAAGAATTTGAAATGCATGATAAAATATGGTGACTGATGTAATTCAGCATGTGTGCATTGACATTAATGAGGAATAAGCATGCAGAAGAACTCAGCAAAAGTATAAGGCCACCATAGAGTTTAAGATTACAACTCGATCCAGCAAAGTCATCAAAAGAACAAGAGTTGTAACTTAGAAAAAAACGCCCATATAAGATAGACCCGCTTGAAGACTAACTCAAATTTCTACCCCTTTGTCATCGAATGACCAAAAGGGTTGAAAATGAGGACTAACGCCCCTGAAGTAAATCATGTAGATGGAGGAGCACCAACGTTGTTGGGGTCTTGAGCCGTTGTAGGGACTGCCACAGTGTCGTCCAAGTCTTCAAACTCGTCTGTGTCGCGTGATGAGGAATATGAACTGGCGGCCAAGGAAGGTACCTTGACCTTCTCAAATTTCTGCTTTTTTGAGAAGGGATCCTTTGGCTTGGGCTGAGGAGTGTCAGTCAATTGCATCACCACCTTAGGAATCACAATCTCAGGATCCACAGACTAAGGAATTTGAGGCTCTTCTTGAGCTGCAGCCTGGGGGTTCAATTCTTCATTTACAATTTCTTCAGCACTGGTGGTTGGAACATCTTCATGGACAGATGGGGTTGCATGAGGTTCTTCATATCCCATTTGTACTTCAGTAGCAGTTGGGGACTGAGGAATTTCTTGAAGTGGAGTGAACATTGGAGAGTTGGGTGCTGACTTTCCCAAAAGTCATCATTTAGCACAGGTGTGGTACAACCAATGTACATATCCTCATCTTCCATTTCTTCAACGTCGGCCTCTTCAGTAGTGAACTGAGGCATAGGCGAGGACACAACTGGTGTTGAAGGGATTTCATCCACTTCAATTTCTTCATCCAACTGCTCTGACGAAGCAGCAGAAGGATTCTCTTCATCGGATTCGCTTGGAATCACATAGTCTTCACCAAAAGGAACAAGGTCCTTTGATGGCATGAATGAGACAGGAACAACATCAATTGGGTTGTGAAATGAGCTTGTCACAGGCTTCATCTTCTTCGGAGCTGAAGAATCTGATGAATTTAATGCCTTCCTTTTCTTCACAGTTGCACGCTTTGCAGCCTTGGTCTTCTTCGCGTCTGA
The DNA here is from genome assembly GCA_963921465.1 of Triticum timopheevii. Taxonomy (NCBI): domain Eukaryota; kingdom Viridiplantae; phylum Streptophyta; class Magnoliopsida; order Poales; family Poaceae; genus Triticum; species Triticum timopheevii. Next base: position 2,716,472 of record OY997271.1, read on the forward strand.
TGCAAATGGAAGGATCGGAGTTGGTGTAGGCGCATAAGGAGCAGAGGAATTTTGTGCAGTTTCTTTAGGCGCAACTGATGCAGCTGCCCTGACTTCTTCACTTTCTTCAGGCGCACCACTAGCGGATGCCCTGGCAATTTCTTCAGCGGCTAGAATGCATTCATCAGCCCTGGTACTTTCATTTTCTTCAGCAGCCTGATTTTCATCATCGGTGCTGGCATGTTCTTGAGTGGGCTGAGCAGATGCTTCAGCCGGAGTAACTTCAATGTGCACAGGAGCAGTAGCACTTGAAGTGAATTTCTTCGTCAGATTGACGAACCGGACCTTGGCACCCTTCCAATCAGCATAGTAGCGATTGAATTCATCACTCAGTTGCTTGATCTCAGCTTACAAGGCAACAAGTTGATCAGGGGTAAGAGTGAGGACATTGTCCTTGAGGTAGCGCTGCTTCTTGTACTGCACTTTCTTCAGTCTTCTGCCTTCTTCAAATTTCCACTTCTCTTCCTTAATGAAGGCAGTCAGAACATGACTTTAACCAGGAGTGAGGTTCATCTCTGGAAGAGGCGTGTTAGGGTCCTTGTGCCATATGTCAATGAAGTCGAGGATCAACTTTGGATCCAATAGCAGTGGCACATTGCTGCCTTTGGCTCTGGCGGCCCTAGCCTGCCTGTCTCTGATGATTTCGGCAAGTTCTTCATCATCAGCCTCATCGTCATCAGAGGGGATTTGGAAGGCGACCTGCTTCTTGTGAGGACTTGGTTGAAGGCCTCGTCCAGTAGTGGCCTTTTTCTTCAGCAGAGAGGGGCCAGCTGAGGAACTTGCAGATGCTCCTGAGGCAATTGAGATGCTTGTAGTCCTTTGGCACGTGGCGAGATGCACAGGTGCAGAGGATTTGGTTGGAGCAGCTGAAGACTTTGTAGAAGGAGTTGAGGAGTTTGAAGGAGGAGGAGCAGTCTGAGGAATTGGCCGTGAGGGCTTTGAAGAATCTGGCCGTGAGGGCATTGCTGAGGAACTTGGCCGCGAGGGCATTGAGGGTGAAGCATTTTGATTATGCGTAGGCTTCTTAGGCATCGCCTTCTTAGGCTTACTAGGAGAGGCCTCACCAGCGGTAGCAGCAGCAGCACAGTCTTCATTGAATTTCCTTACTGCTTCCTTTGCTTGCTTGGCCAGTTTGGCCTGGCGCTTTGCCCATTCTTAGGATAATCCTCACCGCGCTTGAGGCTGGTGGGATCTGCCAATTGGCCAGGTGCCAATGGAGGTCTTGGGCATGGAGGATTGAGTGCGAATTTATTCATATACTTGGGAGTAACATATCTGTACTCCCTCCATTCCCATGCCCTTCCCCTCTCTATCTTTTGAATGCGCACCTTGCGCTGATTTTTATCTTCCTTAGGGGGTGTGTAGTATCCAGCATAAATGTCATCAGGGATCTCAAATGCCGTGTTGACCTCAGGCCTCTTTCCACCCTTCTGTGGCTTCTTTCCGTCAGCTATTCTCTTCAGCTGAGGAATATGAACAAGTGAAGTTTCTGAAGAGGTGTGCAACTTTTCTTCGAGGAACGCTGCAAATGAGTTAAGTTGATGAGAACCTAGTGATTCAGGAGCGGACATGAGTACATGTGAACAGAGTATAGTTGCGAGGAATTTGGAGAGGTCATGTGCGTTCTCAGAAGATATTCAAAAAGAATAGGTTTGAAGAATTTGACCAGATGAGTCTTGAAGAATTTCACTAAGCGTTCTTAATCTTAGGTTCCAGAGTTGCACAGATTGAAAATCCACACAATTGAGGAATCTTGAAGAAAATCATCGCTTAGAGAAACGAATCAAGAGCAGATGACATGTGAGGTGTTCATGTGTGTGAAGATTTGAAGAATAAACACCTTTGAAGATTTTCAAGAAAACATATGAATCAAAGAGGGCAGTAAAAGTAACTTTTAATTACCCTTGATGAAGAACACGATGAACTGGGAAAAGTAGATGTGAAGTTCGTCAGTTCAGATCTTCCACGCCTGTGACGCCCTCGATTCAATCGTACACTAATCATACACGCAAATGTGTACGATCAAGATCAAGGACTCACGGGAAGATATCACAACACAACTCTAGACACAAATTAAAATAATACGAGCTTTATATTACAAGCCAGGGGCCTCGAGGGCTCGAATACATAAGCTCGAAAACACAAGAGTCAGCGGAAGCAACAATATCTGAGTACAGACATAAGTTAGACAAGTTTGCCTTAAGAAGGCTAGCACAAAAGCAACATTGATCGAAAAGGCAAGGCCTCCTGCCTGGGAGCCTCCTAACTACTCCTGGTCGTCGGCGGTCTTCACGTAGTAGTAGGCACCCTCGTGGTAGTAGCAGTCATCGTCAAAGGTGGCGTCTGGATCCTGGGCTCCGTCATCTGGTTGCATCAACCGAAAAGAAGAAGAAAGGGGGAAAAGGGGGAGCAAAGCAACCGTGAGTACTCATCCAAAGTACTCGCAAGCAAGGATCTACACTACATATGCAACATTATCAAAGAGGGGCTGTATATGTGGACTGGGCTGCAGAAATGCCGGAATGGAGAGAAGGCCTAGTCCTATCGAAGACTAGCATCTTCTGGAAACCACCATCTTGCAGCAACAGGAGGAAGTAGAGTAGCATAAAGTAAAGTAGTAGTAGTGTTATCAACCTCGGCCAGAGATCCTTTCTCGACTCCCTGCGAGAAAGCAATCCTAGAGCCATACTATCCAGTTGTCATCACAATCCAATTCTCATCACCATCCAATTCTCATCACAAGTATCCAGTTCTAGTTGTATCGATCGGGATACAACTCCGAGTGTCCGTTACCGTAGGACAGGCTATCGATAGATGTTTTCTTCCCTGCAGGGGTGCACCAACTTACCCACCACGCTCGATTAACTCTGGCCGGACACACTTTCCTGGGTCATGCCCGGCCTCGGCCAAACAATACGCCGCAACCCGACCTAGGCTTAATAGAGCGGCCAGCACGCCGGACTAAACCTATGCCCCCAGGGGTCATGGGCCATCTCCCCGGGAACTCCTGCACGTTGCGTGGGCGGCTGGTGAGCAGACCTAGCTACCTCCTTCAACAAGGCAGGTGCTTGCGCAGTCCAACCCGGCGCGCGCCGCTCAGTCGCTGATGTCTATTAAGCTTCGGCTGATGCATATGACGCAGAACGCCCATACTATGCCCACGTGATGGTTAGTGCTATCAGGCCAGAGGCCCCTCGGATCAAATATCCAAATCGTAGTGGATTAGGAGCACGCGGTAACAAGCAGAGACTCACGAAAGATGTGACCCCGTTGCCCCGTCTCGAGGACTTGCGGCAAGGGCTAGGAATGCCCGGCCATGCCTCGTAATTATCACGCGGGCACCCTCCAGGTCAACCCGTCTCCACATCACTCGCGGGTACCCCTCAGGGTCGACCTGCCCTTCCAAGTAACAGTTGTAAAGTCCAAGTATCCGTGTGTCCAAACATCAAGAGGAAAACCCAAGGAATCACCCCCGGTGAATTCCACTCGATGTAATCATCAAGGTGAACGTAAGAGGAATCACCCCCGAGGTTCACACTTGAGGGGTTGCACGACAGAGTCGTATCGGAAGTGGTTAAAGAGGAAATCACCCTCGATGACCACGACCGAATAGCTACACTACAGGGTTAACATCAGAAGTACTGTAGATGTCTCACCCTCGGCACTCGATAGTATCCCAGTAGTGTCGAGCAACTAAGGGGAATGTGACGTGCGGTGCCGGGGCCTGGTCTTCGATCCCATTGATCGGGTCTTCAATGATGAAGCAGGGGCAACAAGGACAAGGTGGGCGTCACTGATGGATCGCTAACCAACCTATACTAAGCAGTTTAGGATAAGCCGGTAAGGTAACAATAAGCAGGTTATAAAAGCAGGTTATGCATCAGAATAGGAGCAAACAATAACGGTAGCAAAATCTAATGCAAGCATGAGAGAATGGAATGGGCGATATCGGGATGATCAAAGGGGGGGGGGGCTTGCCTGGTTGCTCTGGCAAGGAGGGGTCGTCGTCGACATAGTCGATCACAGGGGCGGCATCAGTCTCGGGGTCTACCGGAGAGAAGAGGGGGAAGAAACAGTAAATATAAAGCAGGCATAGCATCACAAAGCATAACATGGCAATAAGCTGTGCCAGGAGTGACCTAACGTATGGCTACACGATACAGGCGAAGGGGGGATTCAACTGGGAATGTTTTTCCGGTTCCGGACCTGTGTCAGACAGATGACCGGAGGGGGAAAGTTCCATGTTCAGCATGCTAGGGGCATGTGACAGATGAACGGACCGCGTATCCGGATTCGTTGGATTTTTCTGAGAAACTTTCATGTAGAAAACATTTTCATCGGAGTTACGGATTAATTAATATGAATTTTCAAAGATTAAACCATTTCTGGATTTATTTATATTAACAGAAACCTATTAATGCGTCAGCAATGCATCAGCATGATGTCAGCAGTCAACTGACCCGTTTAACTAGTCAAACTGACCAATAGGTCCCACTAGTCAGCCCCTCTTATGTAACAGAGTTTATTTCAAACTAATCTGGGGTTATTTAGCTACTGGGCCCCACATGTTAGTGACTGGTTAGGTTAACTAATTAGTTTTGTTTATAAAAACGTTTAATTAGAGGATTAGGCGGTGGGGCCCGCACATCAGTGGCTGGGGCCTGCCCAGTCAGCATAGTTGACCAGGTCAACTGGTCAACATGGGGCCAGGGGCCCCACTGGCAGTGACCCAGGGGGTGGCCCTAGGTGTGCCAGCTCAGCGGCCCGGCGGCTGAACGCCGGCGAGCACGAAAACGCGGCGGAGGCACTCGGCCTCGTCGGGATTCATCTACAGGGGGCCGTTTTGCCCGCGCGAGTGTGCGTTCGAACGGGCGAACGACGCCGCGTCGAATGGTGGCAGAGGCACGGCCGAACTTGGCCGGAAACGGCGCCGGCAACGAGGGGTGGCGGAGGCGAGGTTCGGGCGGCGACCGAACCGGCGTTGCAGTGCGTGTTTTGGCGAACGAAGGAGCTGGGCGAGGTCTACGGCGCTCCAGGAGCTCGTCGGAGCTACTAGCTCGAGCGGAGCAGCTCGGTGGCGAGCCCTACGACGGCAATGGCGGACGGCGGAGCTCGGCTTGCGGGCGAGCTAGCTACGGTGGAGGCGGAGATGCGCGAGGAGAGGGAAAAGGGGGCCGGAGCTCACCTTGGGGGCATACGGTGGCCCGTTGGGTGACTAGAGCAGCAGAGACGGCGCCGGAGACGAAGAAGGGCGGCGACGACCGGAGACGTGGACGAAAGGGATCCGGCGCTTCGGTGCTCCCCAACTCCAGCTGAGGCCACCGGTTGATGGAGAGGGCGACGGCGGAGCTCACCGTCAAGGTCAGCGGGCACGGGGCCGCCGGTGGCCGCGACAACGACGGAGGGCCGCGGCGACCGCATCGGTCTCCTCTCCAGAACGAAGGAGAGGGAGAGGAGAGAGCTGGATCTGGGGGAGAGGGGGCAAGTGGGCAAGTGGGGAGGGAGCCCGAGGCGTCGGGCTGCCCTTATCCTCTCGGCGCGAGCAGCGGGGTGGCGAGGTGGTCGGGCGGCGACCGCGCGGGCGCGCGCCTCGGTCGGGTGAACAGGGGATGGGGACGACCGCGGGGAGGAGTGGGCTGGGCTGTGCACTGTAGCAATGGGCTACAAGTGCACAGTAGTAGCTAGGCCCTTTTCTATTTCCCTTTTTTTATTTACAGAGAGAGAAAGGGAATTATTTGGCCAACTATTTCACTTAGCAAAAATTTGGGAGGTGTCCCATTAAATCCCTGGTGATCATAGACAGTGCCACAATTATTTTGGAGACCAGAAGAATTCATTTGGTATTTTTCAAAAATAGGATAGCATTTAAAAATGCTAAATTGGTGCTGTTATAATTTCTAATGTTCATCTTTGCACCAAAGTGATGTTGTGTTCCTTAACAAATAATTGTTATGGAATTTTTGACAGATGATGAACATTTTTCCGGCAACTTTTGATCAACTTCAAACTTCACTTGAATTTGAATTGACTAGAATTTCAAATGGGATATTGGACAAAGGTGATTAAGCACTGCTTAGGTAAATGATTAGCTTAATCACAGATGGTTACTATAGCATGACACTGGGGGTGTTACAACGCCCTAACTCGGCAGAGGAAGACGGCTACGGCGGCGGGTGAAGAAATCCGCAACCGGCGCGAGTACGACGGCGACAAGGTGGAGGCAGTGAAGCTCTTCCTAACCGGCGACGATGAAGTAGCGGCAGCGCTAGGGTTTGAGAAGCTCGAGCGAGAGTGAGAGCGAGCGGAGTAAAAACGAAGTGAGGAAGAGGCAGGGTTATTTATAGTGGGAGTGAAAAAACTGTACGCCCGAGGAAATCGGACGAACGTGCCCCTGGCCCTTCTCCTTCACTTGACAAGTGTCACCCACGTACTGAGAGGTGGCGATCGTGTAGGATCGTGGGTGAGTAGATAAGTATTGTCGTGGAATGCGGAACTGTTTGAGCGACAAAGCCAAAAATTAAGATAGGATAAGTTAAAAGTTCTGTTCGCAATTTCTTCAGCTATCAAGGACACAGTGATGATTTTGAACGAGTTTCAAATAGAACGCACATAAAGAATTTGTGAACAGACTGGGTTGAGTTTAGCATAGAGGGGGAAGGGTCTGATCACATTCACTTAGTAGAAGAAATCAACTTGAAGAATTAGCAATAAGTGAATGTTGTAGAGGACCTAAACTCATATATCACGTTGACTTGCGGTCCACATGATCGCCAGCATAGTCAGAGTCTGAATATCCAATGAGATCAAACGAGGAGCCCTTGGGATACCATAATCCAAGTGTTGGTGTGTGAGCTAGATATCGAAGAATATGCTTCACAGCCTTATGGTGTGATTCCTTTGGTGTAGCTTGAAATCGGGCCCACATGCAAACACTAAGCATAATATCCGGCCTAGATGCACATAGGTACAATAAAGAGCCAATCATGGAGCGATATACCTTTTGATCGAAGTCTTTACCATTTTCATCAGTGCATAGATGGCCTTTTGTGGGCATTGGAATTTTGACCCCTTTGCAATCTTGCATGCCGAATTTCCTCAATACGTCCTTGAGGTATTTCTCCTGAGATATGAATATGCCATTGCGCTGTTGACGAATTTGAAGACCTAAAAAGAATTTCAATTCTCCCATCATAGACATTTGATATTCTTCACTCATCATATAGGCAAATTCATCACTGTATCGTTGGTCAGTACATCCAAAAATGATATCATCAACATAAATTTGGCACACAAACAATTCACCATCATAAGATTTAGTGAAAGGGTTGGGTCGAGTGAACCGGGTTTGAAGCCTTTCTTCATGAGGAATTCCTTCAAAGTATCATACCATGCCCGAGGGGCCTGCTTGAGGCCATACATGGCCTTATTGAGTCTAAAGACTTTGTCAGGATGCTTTGGATCTTCAAAACCCGGGGGTTGAGCAACATATACTTCTTCCTCAAGCTTACCATTGAGGAATGCACTTTTCACATCCATTTGTTGTAAGATAATATCATGATGGTTAGCATAAGCAAGTAATATGCGAATAGCCTCAAGTCTAGCAACAGATGCAAAAGTTTCATTGAAGTCAATTCCTTCAACCTGTGTGTAGCCTTGAGCTACAAGTCGTGCCTTATTCCTCACCACAAGGCCATCTTCATCTTGCTTGCTGCGTTAGATCCACTTTGTGCCAATAATGTTGTGCTTGCGAGGATTTGGACGTTTGGCCAGTTCCCAGACGTTGTTGAGCTCGAACTGATGTAATTCTTCTTGCATAGCTTGAATCCACTCAGGCTCCAGAAATGCTTCATCTACCTTAGTGGGCTCTGTGATAGAGACAAAAGCAAAGTGCCCACAAAAGTTAGACAAATGTGAAGCTTTTGAGCGTGTGAGAGGACCTGGTGCTTCAATGTCATCGATGATCTTCTCGATTTGCACTTCGTTTCAATGCAAGGATGAGTGGGTTGTCTTCGAGGAATTTGATCCGCATTTTCTTCAGGAGCATTTTCCTCAGCACCATTTTCTTCAGGTGTGCCAGCTCGACGTTCTTCACGTTCTTGAATGAATTCTTCAGCAGATTCTTCGGTAGGAATGACATCCTCAGTAGCCTTGAACTTGATAGATTCCTCAGGTGCTGGTTCATCTAACATAGAAGGTAGGTGCTCTCTTTGCGAGCCATTAGTTTCATCGAACCGCACATCTACAGTTTCAACAACCTTGTGAAGAACGCTGTTGAATACTTTGTAGGTGTGCGAGTCCTTTTCGTAACCAAGCATAAAACCCTCATGTGCTTTCGATGCAAATTTAGAATTGTGATGAGGATCTCTAATCCAACATTTAGCACCGAAGACTTTTAAGTAACTCACATTGGGTTTCTTGTCAGTGAGGAGTTCATAAGCAGTCTTCTTGAAGAATTTGTGAAGATATACTCTATTGATGATATGGCATGCAGTATCAATAGCCTCAATCCAGAAACAACGAGGTGTCTTGTATTCATCAAGCATAGTGCGAGCCATCTCAACAAGAGTTCTGTTCTTGTGCTCCACGACGCCATTTTGCTGAGGAGTATAAGGAGCAAATAACTCATGCGTGATACCAAGTTCATCAAGATAGTCATCAAGACCGGAATTCTTGAACTCAGTCCCATTGTCACTTCTGATGTGCTTGATCTTCACAACGAAGTTGGTTGAAGCCCTCGAGGAAAATCGTTTGAAGACTTCCTGCACCTCATGTTTGTAAGTGACAATGTGCACCCATGTGTAACGAGAATAATCATCAACAATAACAAAGCCATATAGAGATGCATCATTTGTAACAGTAGAATAATGATTAGGACAAAAGAGATCCATGTGAAGCAATTCAAATGGTTGAGTGGTGGACATGATAGTCTTCGCTGGATGCTTGGCCTTTGTCATCTTTCCAGCTTCACAGGCTCCGCATAAGTGATCCTTGAGGAATTTGACATTCTCAATGCCAATGACATGCTTCTTCTTCGCAAGCGTGTGCAAATTCCTCATGCCAGCATGACCAAGTCGTCGATGCCATAGCCAGCCTTCTGAAGCTTTTGCAAGTAGGCATACGGCCGGTTGTGGTCCTGTAGAGAAATCAACAATGTACAAGTCTCCTCTCCTAAAGCCTTCGAAGGCTTTGGAATTGTCAGCTTCCATGATCACAACACAATGATATTTTCCAAAGACAATAACCATATCAAGATCACAAAGCATTGAGACAGACATGAGGTTGTATCCTAAGGACTCGACAAGCATGACTTTGTCCATGTTTCGATCCTTTAAGATCGCAACCTTACCTAGACCCAATACCTGACTTTTGCCTTTGTCAGCGAACATGATATGCTTCAGATGCGACGGTGATAAAGGAGCATCCATCAATAGATTCTTCTCACCAGTTATGTGATTTGTACATCCACTATCGAGGACCCACTCATTGGCTTTGGGTTGTTCATCCTGCAGATGAATTAGTGCAACTTACGAACTCATATACTTCATCAATGAAGAATATGACATCAATATCATCAGATCAATAGAACAGATAAATAGTATGAGGATGTGTGAAATGAAAGTTCATTTCATCAGGATTTGCCTACGTCCTTTCAGGCATTCTTCAGGTCTCCAGCAAATTCTTCGGACGATTTAAGCACGTCTGGAGATCTGGCCCTGCATAAGAGATTTGTTCTTTTTCTTCACCACCCACATCTGAAGGGGTGGCAAAGAAATCATCACTCTGGGAGCACCATATGAGAAAGGTGGCATAGAAGCCAGTCCACTTCGTTTCACATAAGAGGGGTTAGGATAAGCATATGAATATGCAGAGAAATCCTTCAGGACTTATGAACATAATGATTAGAAGAATAATGCTCATATTCATAGCCCTTAGCTCTACCCTGCGAAACAGAGGGGTTAGCACGATGATGATCATATGAGGACTTTGATCCTTTTGAGGAATTTGATCCATATGAAGAATTTGGTCCATATGAAGAATTTGATCTGGAGTTCCTATTCTTCACAGGTGGTGTCATGAGGACATTCACCTGAAGACTTTCAAGGCAACTTTTGGGAACCCAGATTTTCTTCATAGGGGAACCGTTCCTGCAGTTAGTGCCAACATATCTAGCAAATACTTCACCATTCTGATTTTTGAACAGTTTATAGTTGGAGTCAAATGACTCATCAGAAGAATGAGGAGATTCACATGTAAAGCTAGATAAATTAGATGGATCAACTGGAGGTCCCTTTGCAGCAACCCATGAGGTTTTGGGGTACTGCTCAGGCTTCCAATATGTTCCATCAGCATTGAGTTTCCTCTCAAAGGCAATACCCTCTTTCCTAGGGTTTCTGTTGAGGATCTGTTTTTTAAGCACGTCACAAAGAGTCTGATGCCCTTTGAGGCTTTTGTACATGCATGTCATGTACAATTCCTTCAGCCCTGCATCATCAGTGATACTAGCAATGTCCTCACATGAGGAATTAGTGATAGCAGAGACAGATATAGAATTTGTAGCATTAGAAGCATTTCAACATTAAGTTCAAGAATTAGCAGTCTCACGTTCAATGCACTTCAGACATGGAGGAACAAATTCTTCCTTAGTAGCGATGATTTGTTGAGCAAGTAATGAATCGCGCTCCTTCTGAAGATCTTCATAATCCACTCTTAGCTTCTCAAGATCTTGCTTTCTTTGAAGAAATTCATAAGAAAGCTTCTCATGATCAGATAAGAGAGTGTTACGATGACCTTGAAGGGTGTCAAACTTGGACTGAAGTCTCTGAAGACTCTCAGCCAAAGCTTTTGACTGATCCATTTCTTCACTCAACATATCATCGCTCTTATTTAGCATGTATTGAACTTTTTCCAAAACTCTTTGTTGTTTAGTGGCAAGGGAAGCAAGTTTGACATAGCTGGGGCCAAATTCATCACCTGATTCATCATCATTAGATTCAAAAAGGTAGCATTCATTTACCTTGGCACCCTCTGCCATAAGGCACGGTGAAGAGGATGACGATTCAGGTGCGAATGTCATCTCCTTGAGAGAGTCCTTGTAATCCTCAAACCAAGGATCATGACGAGTACGATGACCTTCGTAGACCTCAGAGAGCTAGTCCCAGATTAGCTTCACGTGATTGAGATGCATGACGTTCCTGAACTGATTTCGGGACAAACAGGAGCAGATGACATCCTTCGCTGTGAGGTTGAGTAGAGTGTACTTGCGAATGTTATCAGCCTCCGCCATCTTGCATACATCGGTAAGACCAATCTCAGTGATGGTCCACAGTTTGCTGTCCATAGCCATGAGTCGCTTCTTCATCATGGCCTTCCACCGAGGATACTCATGACCGTCAAAGATGGGGCATGATACGTTCCTCAATCCTGCAGTCGACATAACTAAAACTCCAGGCGGTTAAACCAAAATCACACAGAACAAGGGAGTACCTGCTCTGATACCAATTAAAAGTGCATTATATCGACTAGAGGGGGGTGAATAGGCAATTTTTATGAATTCTTCACTGAGGAATTTGCTAGTGAGGAAATTCCTAAATAAAGAACTACTTACAGTGGAATAAGTACTCAAATGTAAACATAACAGAACACAAGCATGGTCATCATGATGAAATGAAGACAAGCACAGAGTACAGAAAACGTAAACATAGGATAACACAGAAAGAAGACGGACAGACTGAAGAAATTGAACTGAGGAAATTGAGAAAGTCTTCAGTCAAAGTCTTCAAACAGATATGAACAAACACACAACAACAGAACTGAGGAAATGAAAGAGTTGAGGAAATAGAACCAGTAAGCTCGGTGAAGATAATGATTTGGTAGACCAGTTCCAACTACTGTCTCAGTTGTACGTCTGGTTGGAGCGGCTGAGTATTTAAACTCGAGGACACACAATCCTGGACACACAGTCCTCACCGTATTCTCCTTGAGCTAAGGTCACACAGACCTCGCCGAATCACTCGTGGTAAGTCTTCAGGTGACTTCCAAACCTTCACAGACAGGTCACTCGGCGGTCCACAATTCCTCTTGGATGCTCTAGATCCTGACGCCTAACCGTCTGGAAGAAGCACAGTCTTCAAAGGTAACAAACGTCGGATCCACGCAGGATCAATCTCTTCAGTGATGCTCAATCACTTTGGGTTTCTAGGTGTTGGGTTTGGTTTTTCCTCACTTGATGATTTTCGCTCAATATCCTCGGAGGATGGGATGCTCTCAAATGACAAGTGTCAGTTTCTCTCGGAGCAGCCAACCAGCTACTGGTTGTAGGGGGCAGCTATTTATAGCCTAGGGAGCAGCCCGACATGATAAGACATAAATGCCCTTCAATGATATGACTGTTAGGTGGGTAGATGTTTTGGGACAGCTAGCGCATAGCACAGCAACGGTCGGAATTTTGTCTCTGAAATTCCTCAGGGCTATCATGTTCCTCACTGTGTAGGCAATCCGCACTGGCGAATTCCTAACTTCTCAGTCAGAACAAATTCCTCAGCAATCAGAAGAACTTCTTGCTGAAGAAATCCAATCATCCAACCGTAGACATTGCTGGAGTAATAGACTTCTAAATTTACGTCAGTCATCAGTCAACCATTTTGGGTCCGATGACCAACTCTTGTGGTTGCTGGTGCCACTGTCTTTGCTTGGCGTCATGCATAGGCACATGGCTCCACTCGCCCATTGCCATGTTCATGTATATATATATCGATGAACATGGCAATGGGGATGCAACACTTCCGCATGTATCGTCGCCATCAATATAATGTTGGATTCATGGACATTGATTCAATATGTTCTTCTTGTATAGGAACTACATAATCTTCAACATTATAAGCTTCGGTACTTCCAAGTGTCATTGTAGAACTAATGATATACTACCTCCTTCCGGAAATACTTGTCATCAAAATGAATAAAAGGGGATGTATTTTCAGACGGAGGGAGTAACTCTTTGGCCTAGCACCAGACTATAACCAATGGCTAAACATGCATGGGAACTGTATATAATTGTTTGGCCTAGCATCAGACCGTATCGATCAGCCAAGCTTTCACATGATTATATCCTGACATTTGGGTACGCGAGGGAAGCGACTCAAGCACACCACGCGCATGGAGTCATATACTAGTAAGTTTACCAAATTTCCGCCAACCACCAAAAAATATATTGACGCGGGCTCACCTGTCTGCTTCGTCGGCAACCGTTAAATACTCCTACTCTCGTCGTCTTTGCTGCAATAATGCAACCGCAACTGTTAAATAACATTGTCAGCCTTATAATAACCAGCACGAGCACATGCATGCGCCACCTGCTCCGCACAACGTGTGTTGTAAAAGTAACCTTGAGATGTGGATCGCAAACAGCTCCCTCGTCGATCCGATCGATCGACACCAACCCGACGAGAATACATGCGCCCGAGACCGTGATACTTTTTGTCGCAACAAAATGAGAACAAAATATATGCATGTCCAGAAATCACATGGGCAAGCCTTGCCCGGCCTCTTGATTGCCTCATGATTCGTAGTACTTGAATCCCGCCTAAGAAAATGCCAACCGACAAAGCCCCCGGGCCAGACGGTTTCACCGGTTTGTTCTTCAAGAGTTGTTGGGACATTATCAAGGATGACATCATGAGGGTAGTCTCTCTTTTTGGTAACCTGCACACGGCAAACCTCCACTGGCTCAACTCTGCAAACATTGTACTAATTCCTAAGAAGGAGGGTGCTGAGGGGATCACCGACTTCCGGCCTATTAGCCTCATCCACGCGATTGCGAAGATTATGGCAAAAGTTTTAGCAATTCGGCTAGCCCCTCACATGAACAAGCTTGTCTCCAACGCGCAAAGTGCTTTCATCAAGACTAGGAGTATCCATGACAATTTCATGTATGTGAAAAATCTCGCACGTCGCCTTCACAAGAGCAAAACTCCATCCCTCCTTTTCAAGCTTGATATACGAAAGGCTTTCGACTCTGTGAGATGGGAGTATATCATTGACATCCTCCAACAGAGGGGGTTCCTAAGCACCTTTCGGAATTGGATCACCGCCCTCTTATGCACCTCCTCCTCGCGGGTTCTCCTCAACGGCATCCCCGGCAACCCCATTTCCCATGGAAGCGGCTTTCGGCAAGGGGATCCTCTTTCGCCCCTGCTATTTGTCATCGCCATTGATCCCCTTCAAAAGATCCTCGAGCTGGCTACTAGGAAGGGGTTGCTCCACAAAATCCGTGGCCGCGGGCCCATCATGAGAACATCCCTCTACGCCGATGACGCGGCCGTTTTCATTGCACCCATCAAGAAAGATATTGACAACCTCTCCGTGTTGCTCGATGCGTTTGGTGACGTCACAGGACTATGCACTAACTTCCAGAAGAGCTCGGTAGTCCCGATTCGGTGCAGGCACCTACACCTCGACACCATCCTCCAGAACTTTCCTGCTTCCCGGGCTTCATTCCCAATAAAATATCTAGGGCTACCTCTCTCGGTCTGGCAACTAAAAGTTCGGGATTTCCAATTCCTCGTGGACAAGACCGCTTCCAAACTTGTTCCTTGGGATGGGAAAAATATCACAGCAATTGGTCGGGCTGCCCTTGTCAAGTCTGTGCTATCCTCACAAGCCATCTACTTCATCACCCCATTGATTGTTCCACCAAGCATCCTCCACAATGTCAACAAGCTTGAGAGAGCTTTTCTTTGGGCGGGAACAGATAAGATTACCGGCGCGAAGTGCAAAGTTCATTGGGAATCTGTATGTCGACCGGTCGAATATGGAGGTCTTGGGGTGCTAAACACGGAGAAATTTGCAAGGGCACTTCGCTTGCGTTGGCTTTGGTTTGAATGGAAGGAACCCACCAAGCTATGGGTTGGGACCGGCAATCCATGTGATGAGATGGACAAAAATCTTTTCTATGCTTCAACGACCATAAGCATTGGCAACGGTGCGCGCACTCCCTTCTGGGACTCCCCTTGGGTGCGGGACCGCAAGCCAAGAGACATCGCACTGCTTATCTACGCTGCTTCCTCTCGGAAGACATGGAAACTTCGGGAAGCCCTCCAAGATGATGCTTGGGTTCGCAAGATCAAGATCACTCCCAACTTCACCTTCGAACATCTTCGACAATTTATCGAGCTTTGGTCCACCATCCGGGACTTCCCTCTTGAGGTGCACGCCGAAGACGACATTGTGTGGAAACACACTGAGAGCGGGATTTACAGTGCCAAGTCCGCCTACTTGGCCCAGTTTGTTGGAATCATCCGCTCACCCATGGAGCTTGCAGTGTGGAAGGCCTGGGCCCCGCCCAAGGTCAAATTTTTCGCGTGGTTGGCCATGCAAAATAGGGTATGGACTGCTGACCGGTTGGCCAACCGGGGGTGGCCCAATTGTGGGCTTTGTCCTCTTTGCAAGCGCGTGCAAGAGTCCATCGATCACCTCCTCTTCAGATGCCGGTACACTATTAGACTTTGGAAAATGATAAAAGATTGGCTCCAGCTCGAAAGCATCAACACTTCCACTTGGCACTTGGCACGGTCAACCAAAGAGTGGTGGATCGGGCTCTCGGACTCTACCATACCGAATAGGAATGCCATGGCTCTACCCTCTCTATGCTCACCTCTTGGACAATCTGGAATGAAAGGAACGCTCGCATCTTCCAACTCAAGAGTGCCCCACCGACGGTTCTACTAGCTAACATCAAGATTGAGACTCAAACTTGGGTCACCGCGGGTGCAAAGAAATTGGGATCCATCATGCCGCGAGAGTAGGCCTGTTGTAGTGGTGTTGTAACGCGATGGGTGTTGTAACAGAAACTTTAAACTCCTTTTCCCCCGCTTAATTAATGAATGAGGCAAGTCTTTTGCCTCCTTTCGAAAAAAAAAGAATCCCGCCTAAGTTTTAAGACTTATAATTTTTCTTCTGAAACTAGTGATTTTCTTGCTTGCTCTTATGCCAAGTTTCATAGATGAAATTTGAAGACATTTTCCCTGTCAGTGAGAGGCACACAACTGGAATAAATGTGTATGCTGGGTGCCAGCCTCTTCGCCGAGAGCCAAATCACGGACACTCGGCAAAGTAAACAACACCGAGCGTGACTCTCGACAAACACATGATATTACCGAGAGTAGACCTCGGCAAAACGGCAACACTCGCCAAAGGCACTATTTGCCGAGAGTCAAGCAGTGCCGCACGGCAACATTCTGCCATGTGGTACATCCTGCGGCGGTTAAAGGCACGGCCATGGTTTGACTTCTTTAATGAAAGCGGCGCTTGAAAAATTAACGGTTCCCTATTTGGTCACCTCGCTTACCTTTGTACACTGTCCGAAAGTCCAACAATTGAATTGCACTTTGGTGTTCAAAATTAAGAATATGTATTAATTTTATGATCCAACCGTGCCTGTATCGAGCGCTGCTCGCGGTAAGGCAACAATTACCGAAAGTACCTCTCGGTAAAGATAAAGCATCCATCAAACTTTCCGGGCAGCGGCATGGAAAATTCTTTGTGATGTCCTTGCAGCATGTCGTAGACCCTGCACAGACGAGGGAGGGCAATGCCCTGCCTGCCTGCCACCGGGTTACCTGCTTGCTTCCTCGGCAACCGTTAAATACTTGTGCTATAGTCGGCTAGCTGCAATAATGCAACCGCAACTCTTAAATAACATTGTCAGCCATAAAATAACCAGCTGGAGCACATGCATGCGCCACCTGCTCCGCCCAACGTGTGTCGTAAAACAATGAGATTTGGATCGCAAACAGCTCCCTCATCGATCCGATCGATCGACACCAACCCGAGCAGAGAATATGAGGCACACATGTGTCGGGGCACGCGCTTGCTAAGCCTTGCCCGACCGCTTGATTCCCCGCGATTCTTGAAGTTGTTGGATTCTTCTAAATTTTAAGACTTATGATTTTTTTTAAACTTGCAAATTTCTTTGCCACACCTCAAGACCGGGCCTAGGCGAGACAGCCACCGCACGCCTATAGACCAGAGACTTATAATCAAGCAAGGCGTGATTAAAAAGGCATAAACTAGCAGTGGATCACGAAAGTTCTTTTTTTTTCCTATGTACAAAAGCTCATATATTCACTATATGAATTCCTACATTTACAAATAGCCGAAATCCATATTCTCTAGTCGCTTCCCACCCACTGGTCATGCCTACTCTTGGATGATGACATCCTCCAAACTTTCTTATGTTAATCCACAACTGCACCCAACGAAACATTGAGGAAGCAAGGGTGAGTACGATAAAGTATACTCAGCAAAAAGATACTTGACCATTCAAGAAGGAGAACAGAATGATGGTGTAGATCAAAAGATGAACTAAAAGAACAATACAACTGGATTAAATGAAAATAACAAGGAATTCATTGGCATCACACATGATCGCAAGCTTCCCCCACCCGGGAGTCACATGGGTGAAATTTCACAGTTTTACGCTCTTAAGAGTGGTACTCTGATGTTGACCGAACCTCGTGGCGGGATCCGATCCGTTGTTGCGGCCCGATCTTTCACGACACACCACCACCACCAACAACCTCTCGCCCGCGCACGCTAGGTACACGAAGTAGAGGGTTTGAACCTTGCGGCTCAGCACGAGAAAATCAATCTCGACGAAGGTACTCACACGCAAAACAATTTTCACGAGGAGAAATCGCAACACAGAGGTTTTCTAAAGATCCCTCCAAAATTTGATATGGGTGTCTACCCTGAGAAACACATCGTGTCTATTTCATCAAAAATAACCCTGTACGCCATCTTTCTTTCTGGTGGGCCCCATCCTATATTCCTTTAGAGATAAGAAACTCCATGCATTAAGTATCCTTCCCGTATCTATCTTGTAAGCCTTCTTGCATGGCAGGAACAAATATAGTATACGTCGCCTTGCCTTGTATTTGTAGTTACCAAACATACATGATCGCTTTCCTTTTTTGCAACTCCAAGAAAAGACCTTCCATGCAACAACGCATTCATCACTTTGCTTCATACTAGTCCATCGTATCAACTGCATGCTTGCTCCCCTAGTCAGCTCACGTGTAGTTTCATGATCAACAACAATTAGAGCTTTATCTTGAACAATACCAGTAGCATATTCGACCATAGGTGTAGACTTTGTTTTGTCAGCAGCGACCATCATAAATAAATTACACACGGTCATATCATCCTCTCCCCCTTGCAATGAAACCGTCCTCGGTTTCGAGTCGACTTGTTCAGCAATATTCTTATCTATAGACTGCACCATGATTGTAGAAATTTTACCAGCTTGAACCTTCTTCTTCGTTGCTTCTCCCTCCTCTTTTATCTTTTCCTGATGTTCTTTCCTCCAAGCAATAAAACGCTCCTCACCCATGGGCACAAGCATGCACTTCTTACCCTTCTTAATGGTATATCTGTGTGTTTGACCATCATACGCAATATCGTGCTCTTTGTACCATGGCTTGTCCAACAACAAGTGACATGAAACCATCGGTGCCGGAATCACATCACACAAAACCTCGCAAAAATAATTTTCCAACAAAAAAGGCACCTTGGTTTGTTGCGTGACAGTGAGCTCTTCTTGACCCCAATGAAACAAATATGGTTGTGATCGTGGTGTCATTGGTAGATTCAGTTTCTCCACCATCTCGATGCTTGCAGCATTGATCAAATCCATGTGATCGATCGTCATAGCACATGATCTCTCTCTCACCACCACACGGGTGTGAAAAAGCCCGGCCCAGTGACCTTCCTCCTCCAACGGAAATCCATAACTTAACTTACTGAATGACAATGCCCTCGCCATCTTCTTCATAGTGTCGTGAACAACCTGATGCTCTGAATACCACCTAATGTAGACCGAACCTCGTGGCGGGATCCGATCCGTTGTTGCGGCCCGATCTTTCACGACACACCAACACCACCAGCAACCTCTCGCCCGCGCACGCTATGTACACGAAGTAGAGGGTTTGAACCTTGCGGCTCAACACGAGAAAACCAATCTCGACGAAGGTACTCACGCGCAAAACAATTTCCACGAAGAGAAATCGCGACACAGAGGTTTTCTAAAGATCCCTCCAAAACTTGATATGGGTGTCTATCCTGAAAAACACATCGTGTCTATTTCATCAAAAATAACCCTGTACGCCATCTTTCTTTCTGGTGGGCCCCATCCTATTTCCTTTAGAGATAAAAAACTCCATGCATTAAGTCTCCTTCCCGTATCTATCTTGTAAGCCTTCTTGCATGGCAGGAACAAATATAGTATACGTCGCCTTGCCTTGTATTTGTAGTTACCAAAATACATGATCGCTTTCCTTTTTTGCAACTCCAAGAAAAGACCTTTCATGCAAGAATGCATGCATCACTTTGCTTCATACTAGTCCATCGTATCAACTCCATGCTTGCTCCCCTAGTCAGCCCACGTGTAGTTTCATGATCAACAACAATTAGAGCTTTATCTTGAACAATACCAGTAGCATATTCGACCATAGGTGTAGACTTTGTTTTGTCAGCAGCGACCATCATAAATAAATTACACACGGTCATATCATACTCCGACATCGACAGTCTCGACTAGAACCACACAGCTTCCAGAAGAGCAGAGCCAACCGACCACCCGACATACTAGTGTCGCTTCCAAAAGAGCAGAGCCAACCAACCACCTGACTTTCAAGTGTCGCTTCCAAAAGAGCAGAGCCAACCGACCACCTAACTTACTAGTGTCGACCGCTCGTACGGATGCACTAGCAACACGCTTTCGAGCGAGTGTTGTTTTGAGCGGAGAACTCAGACAGTCCCATGCCTGAACTGTGACCGATACAATATGTTTGCCGTCATGACACCAATATGTATGCTTGAATGGACAATAGGATTACTGAAATATCAGTCAAGACGACACCGTGCCTTTAGATGAGTCCCACTCAAAACAAAAGATTCCATCAACGAATGTATACGAAGACAACATGTCTATCAAATAGCATAGAGATCGATGAAACAATTAACAAGATAAGTGCAGCAACACAATCAGATTATCAAAGAATGGACTAGCATTTATTTATTTAAACAGATAATATATATTTTTCTATTCATCTTAATCGAAAATAATAACCAACAAATACGGGTTAATACATTCTCGCTCGCTCGCTCTTAAAAAATCATCAAAACCCACTTAAAATGAATCTTATTTGAAAGCCCTCGTTAGAAGAAACATGAACATGAAAACCGAATTTAATTTCGACTTTTTATTCAGAAAATATGAAACTTTTGAAAATCAAAGGCCAATACACAAACGTACAAAGAAGAAGCGCCGCCATCCGCATGAAGGCCACACAAGGACTAAAAACCTAACCTAAACTAGTTGCTGGAGTGAAGGCATTTGGATACCCTACCCTGCCACCGGCGGCAGGAGTGTAGTTGCCGATCGATCAAGTCAGAGAGAGAGGGATCGTGGAGGAGGAAGAACTCGTGAGAGGTTTTGTGCTGCCACACACGCGCAGCGTTTTCTGTTATGTTATTCCATTTCTTATGCATTACACAAGACTCCACTAACCACCTCCCGGCCTAGCAGCTGCGATCCGCAAGTGTCGCTCCATCTAGCGACTGGATCGACCAAGAGCCATGACCAGGAGGTGGGAGTATCCTACGGAGAGGCGCAGCTCTCCTCTACGTGCATGTCTACGCATGCATTATTTCATAACAGAAAGAAAACTAAACTACTGCATGAGATTACTTAGGCTAACATTTCACCCCCTAATCTCACTGCACTACGCCGATCATCCCAAGCCTTTGTCGCATCTCGATGAAATAAACACGCCCGAGAGCTTTGGTAAGTGCATCGGCGAGCTGATCCTGAGTCCCAACATGATCTATCTCCACCTGTTTCTTCTCCATGCAATCTCGCACAAAGTGAAACTTAACATCAATGTGTTTGCTTCGATCATGATGAACTGGGTTCTTGCTCAGGGCTATGGCTGATTTGTTGTCCACCAGTAATTTGAACTGCGCCGGCGAGGAACCTGTGATGTCCTCCAGCAGCCGGCTCAGCCACAGTCCCTGACAAGTGGCAGCTGCTATTGCAACATATTCTGCTTCATAGGAAGAGAGAGCGACGATCTTCTGCTTCTGGGAGCTCCAAGTAATCAGATTCTTACCAAGGAAGAAAACATGTCCAGAAGTGCTTTTGCGATCACCAACGTCACCAGCATGATCGCTATCGCTGAACCCAAGCAGTTCAGCAGTTCCATGTCCTCTCTTGTAGCTGCACCCGTAGTGCATTGTGCCTCTGATATACCTCAGTATCTGTTTGACCGCTGCCCAGTGATTAGTGCTTGTCTTCTCCATGAATCTGCTGACAATACCCACTGAATGTGCGATGTCTGGCCTTGTGTTCACAAGATAGCGCAGGCTCCCGATCACCCTGCGATACAATGTAGCATCAAACAGATCACCGTCATCTTCTTTTTTCAGTTTCAGACGACACTCCATCGGAGTGTGGCAACTGTTGCAGTTGCTCATCTCTGCGATCTCCAGAATCTTGCCCGCATAGCTCTTCTGACTGAGAGTAATTCCATTGTTGCTTTGATCTACCTCAATTCCCAGATAGTAACTTAGCCTCCCGAGATCACTCATCTTGAAGAGTTGCTGCATCTGCTCTTTGAAAGAGATGATATCTACTGCTGTGGTTCCTGTGATGATCAGATCATCTACATACACTCCAACCAACAAGTGCGATTATGAGTTACCTCGTCGGTACACTGCATGCTCCAGAGCGCTCCGCGTGAAACCAAGGGAGGTGAGAGTTTCGTCCAACTTTGCGTACCACGCCCGTGGTGCCTGATGCAGCCCATACAGTGCCTTGTGCAGTCGAAGTACCTTTCCTTCCTGGCCTGCAACTTCATACCCTGGTGGCTGATCAACGTACACCTCCTCAGTGAGATCACCGTTTAGGAAGGCTGATTTCACATCCATGTGGTGAACTTCCCAGCCAGAGTGCGCGGCAAGAGCCAGTGGCAGCCGAACTGTCTCCATGCGAGCTACGGGGGCGAAAACCTCATCAAAATCCACCCCCTGACGCTGGACGTATCCCTTTTCGACGAGACGAGCTTTGTGCTTGAATACATTGCCTGCAGGATCACGCTTCACATGATACACCCACTTCAGTCCTATTGCCTTGTGGGCAGCCGGGAGTTGAGCAAGCTTCCATGTGCCATTGTCGATAATAGACTGCATCTCGACATCCATGGCCCCTTTCCATGCCTTGCTAGCCAGTGCTTCGTCCACATCGCTTGGCTCCTCCGCGCTGAACAGGCAATGCACGAGCAGGCAGCGCTCAAAATGCTCACGCACTGTCTGATCTTCAGTTTCCTCCAGTACACTCGTGAAGCTCCGGAAGCGCACTGGCTGTCCCGTTGGCACGTCGTGTCTGGAGTCGTGTGACTGCGGGGTGGCCGAGCAGTCTCCGTCCGCTGTTACAGGTGTTGCCGGAGTGGACTCTGGCGTCCCTGATGCACTCAAAGCCGGCGTGGTCACCCCAGCGGGCGAGGCCGCGGGAGCAGGTGTTGTGGGCGTTGGGGACCGCTGCGGCGTCGAGGCACACGCATGAGACCCTGTGTCTATCTCGTGCACCCCGCCGGCAGTGGTGTACACGACTGTGAAGGTGGTCGGCGCGGCGCGGTCCTCTGCTGCGCCCGGTACACGCCATGCCCAGGGCCTGCTTTCTTCGAAGATCACGTCTCGAGTCACCTGCACTTTCTTTGTTGTTGGGTTGTACACACGATAGGCCTTGGAACCTTCCTCGTAACCAATGAACACCATTGCCGTTGAGCGATCGCTGAGCTTCGTGACGCCGGGGCCGACTTTCTTGACATGAACCGTGCACCCGAACGTGCGCAAGTGTTGCACGCTGGGCTTACGGCCGTGCCACGCTTCATAAGGCGTGACACCCTCCAGGCTGCGAGTGGGCGCGCGATTCAGCACATACACGGCGGTTCTCACCGCCTCCGCCCAGAAGTATGCTAGCATGTCCATGGACTTCAACATGCATCTAGCCATTTCAACGACCGTCTGATTCCTCCGCTCTACTACTCCATTTTGCTGTGGCGAGTACGGAGCAGTTGTGTAGTGCTTGACACCGATTTCTTCACAGTAGGCTTTGAACTCGTTGGAGTTGAACTCGCCACCGCGATCAGACCTGAATGCACGCAACTTGCAGCTCCCGTCTGCTTCCGCGAGAGCCTGCACCTTTCTGAACCTTGCAAAAGCTTCATTTTTGGATTTGAGCAGCTCCAACCACATGTAGCGACTATAGCGGTCCACAATCAGCAGAAAATACTTGCTGCCTCCAGGTGTGGTCATCTCAATCGGCCCACAAAGTTCAGTGTGCACGAGCTCAAGCCCGCGCTCTGCACGGTACGCGACGACTTGCGGGAACGGCGTGCGATGTTGCTTGCCGAGAGCGCACCCATCACAGTATTTTTCGACGCGGTCGATCACTGGCATGCCCCGCTCCATCTGCTTCGATGACATTGCACGGAGAGCACAGAAATGCAGATGCCCCATGCGCGCATGCCAATGCCAGGTCACGTCGTCTCCC
Source organism: Triticum timopheevii (assembly GCA_963921465.1). Classification (NCBI taxonomy): domain Eukaryota; kingdom Viridiplantae; phylum Streptophyta; class Magnoliopsida; order Poales; family Poaceae; genus Triticum; species Triticum timopheevii. Next base: position 2,740,116 of record OY997271.1, read on the forward strand.
AGTGTCAGCAAGCACCTGGGCGTGTCGATCTCCAGCGCCCCAGTATACAGGCGATTTCTAGAGTGACGAATGTGTGCCAGTGTGCGCTGTCCTGGATCCTGGATGGTCATCACGCCCTCTTGAATGTTGACCACGCAGCCTGCTTCGTCCAGCTGTCCTACTGACACAATATTCGTGCGCAGGCTCGGGATGTGGAAGACGCCCGTGAGCACGCGCTGCCCTCCGCCTTGGCAGCGGAACACCACTGAGCCACGCCCTTGTATGGCCACCACAGAGCCGTCTCCGAACTTCACCGTGCCGTGCACAGTTTCGTCAAGCGACGCAAAAACTCCCCTGTCGCAAGTCATGTGACTACTGGCGCCGGTGTCGAAGTACCACACTCCGTCCGGCGAGGGCACTGGCATGACCTTCTCTTCGTTGAGGAAAACTTCCTGCCGCGCAGCGATCTGTGGCGTGGAAACGGTGGTGACCACAGCCATATACAGACCTGGGTCGTGCTCCGCGCCGCCTTGCACCAGATTAGCCTGCTCCTGGGTGCCTTTCTGCTCCTTCTCTCGGAGCCACGTCCGGCACTCCTTTTTCCAGTGCCCCGGGATGCCACAGTGATGGCATTTCCCTTTCTTTTTCTTGCCGCCTGAGCCGCCCGATCCGCCTGCACCATGGTTCCCCGACGCAGGCTTGCCGCCGCCCGCACCTTTCGGTTTAGCGGGCGATCTGTTCTTGCCGCTGCCCGCGCTGGATGACGATCCGCCGCCGCCGCCGTGCTTTTCTCTGGCCATCCACTCCTCGTGCGTGAGCATGAGGCGCCCGATGGACTGTGTGGCATCCTCGAGAACGTAGTGATCCTCACAAGCCGAGAAGCGCTCGACGAGTTCCTCGATCGACATGGTTTTTAGATCGATCAGTGATTCGATCGCCATGGCCATCGGGCGATACTTCCGCGGAACCACGCGGAGAAACTTCTGTACGGCCTTTTGCTCTGTGATGGGGTCGCCGTATAGCTCCAGATCCGCGACGAGGGCGGCGAGGCGCAGCCCGAAATCCTCAACGGACTCTCCGTCCTTGAACCGGAGATCTTCGAACTCGCGTCGCCGTACCTGCGCCTTGGCCTCGCGAGCGCGCTCACTGCCCATCCACATCGTCCGGATCGTCTCCCACGCCGTCTTCGCCGTGTCCTTTGCAGCCAGCACGTGCAGCATCTCCGGTGAAACGCCGGTGAGGATGATCTGCAGCGCGCGCCGGTCGGCGTTCTCGTCAGCGGCCTCGTCGGTCACCGCGGACCAGACCCGGGCGACCTGCAGCTTGACCTGCATCACAAGCGCCCACTCCATGTAGTTGGTGCGCGTGAGCATCATGGACGCGCCCACCTCTTCGCGCACGACGCGCACCACCACCCTAACCTCACCGGTGCCGCTGTCGGTGAGGCGCGCGAGCGGAGCTTTGGATGATGGCGTCTTCGGCGGCGACTTGCCCCCTCCTTTGTTCTTCCCGTCTGACTCGTCAGTGGACATCACCACGACGGATCACACACTGCCGCCGCGCCAAGGATCAAACACCTAGGCTCTGATGCCAAATGTAGTTGCCGATCGATCAAGTCAGAGAGAGAGGGATCGTGGAGAAGGAGGAAGAACTCGTGAGAGGTTTTGTGCTGCCACACACGCGCAGCGTTTTCTATTCTGTTATTCCACTTCTTATGCATTACACAAGACTCCACTAACCACCTCCCGGCCTAGCAGCTGCGATCCGCAAGTGTCGCTCCATCCAGCGACTGGATCGACCAGGAGCCATGACCAGGAGGTGGGAGTATCCTACGGAGAGGCGCAGCTCTCCTCTACGTGCATGTCTACGCAGAGAAAAGCATATCTACGATGCACGGGATATCCCGTGCATGTGGCCGTTGATTTTGTTGGAGATTCACCTTCATGCATGCATACTTTATTATTATTGCTCAATTCATCTGCCATATCCCATCAATGTGGGCATACCAACCAGTCACTCACAAAAAAACAAGTCGTTGCTAGTTGCATAATGTTTCATAATCTTCTTTGGGGTTAATAGTTTCATAATGTTTATCATGTTTGAAGAGTTAAATTTCGAATCTTGTCAAAATATATTCAAGAATGTTTTTTTTTTCAAAGTCCACGTCACCAGGAACATTATAGAACTTTTCCCATGGAACTAGCAAATTTTCATGAAACAAGTTTGAAGCCCAGTGATTTAGTTGTCAAAAAAATTTAATTTCAAAAAACATATTCAATATTGGTCTTGTTTTAAAGATCTTGCCGGAAAAACACATTTGTGTAAACAGAAAGTAAAACAAATTTTTATTTTAAAATATAGTACTAGGCATCTATTTGTTTGAATGAAACTTAATGACTAGAGAATAACACATGTTAGGGGATGGAGGGAACACTATAAATGATGTCAGTGGACCCACAGAAAAAATTAAAAAAATGTGCATGCATGCACGGGAGGTCCCCGTGCATGGTAATGCACACCACTAGCGCAGCACACATACGTTTACGTACGCACATGTCTTTGAGCGCAGCGATGGCGGCCGGATCGTTAACGGTACTGTGCCTCCTGCTCGCCGCGGCGAATGCGGCGGCCGAGGCCACGTCCTCCTACATCGTGCACGTCGCGCCGGCGCACGCGCTGCGCGCGCCGCGCCGCGGGCTGCTGTCCGCGGGAGCGTACGGCTCGTTCCTGCGTGCCCACGTTCCAGCGGACGTGTCCAGCCCGGCGCCGACGGTGCACTATTCCTACGCGCACGCCGCCACCGGCTTCGCGGCGCGGCTCACGGGCCGCCAGGCCGCGCACCTCGCGTCCCAGCGGTCCGTGCTCGGCGTCGTGCCCAGCGTGGCGGAGCGGCCTCACACCACGCTCACGCCCTCCTTTCTCGGCCTCTCGCCGGCGGCCGGACTGCTCCCGGCGTCCAACGGCGCCACCGACGTCGTCATCGGCGTCCTCGACAGCGGCGTGTACCCCGTCGGCCGTGCGTCCTTCGCCGCCGACCCGTCGCTGCCGCCGGTGCCGGGCAGGTTCCGGGGCGGCTGCGTGGCCACCCCGTCCTTCAACGCCTCCGCCTATTGCAACAACAAGCTGGTGGGCGCCAAGTTCTTCTACAGGGGGTACGAGCAGGAGACTGGCCGGCCGATCGACGAGCGGGTCATGTCCAAGTCGCCGCTCGACACCGACGGCCACGGCACGCACACCGCGTCCACCGCCGCCGGCTCTGCCGCCGCGGGCGCCGGCTTCTTCGACTACGCAAGAGGGAACGCCGTGGGCGTGGCGCCGGGCGCGCGCATCGCCGCCTACAAGGTGTGCTGGAATAACACGTGCACGTCCGACGACATCCTCGCGGGGTTTGAGGCGGCCATCGCCGACGGGGTGGACGTCATCTCCATCTCGGTCGGGAGCACCAGCGGTGCACGGCCGTTCCATCTGGACACCACCGCCATAGGCGCATTCAGAGCCGTCCGCAAGGGCATCGTCGTCTCCGCGTCTGCGGGGAACGCAGGCCCCACGGAAACCACTGCCGTCAACATTGCGCCATGGTTTTTGACCGTCGCCGCGTCCACCGTCAACCGCCAGTTCCCGGTAGATGTCCTTCTTGGCAACGGGCAGACCTTCACGGGCACGTCGCTCAACACGGGCACCCCGCTTGGCGCCACCAAACTGCCCTTGGTCTACGGCGGGTTCGTGGGCACGCAATTCTGTGAAGCCGGCAAGCTGAACGCCACCATGGTCGCCGGGAAGATCGTCTTGTGCGAGTCGGACAAGAAAGCCCGGACAGCAAAAGGAGAAGCCGTGAGGGTAGCCGGTGGTGTTGGATTAATCCTCGCGAGCTTCGATTTGTACCGCGAGCAAGCCATGACCGACGCACATGTCCTCCCCGCCGCATCTGTGACATTTGTGGACGCCGTCAAGATAGCCAACTACGTAGCCACGGATGGATCCCCTACGGCGACGATCGCGTCCGGCGGCACCGCCATCGGCCGGAGCGCGCCTCCGTACCCTAGAATGGATCCTTCTCGAGCCGTGGCCCGAGCCGCCACGCGCCGGAGATCCTCAAGCCGGACATCACCGCCCCCGGCGTGGACATCCTGGCCGCCTGGACAGGCGCCAACTCGCCCTCCTACGTCAGCACCGACACGAGGCGAGTGGAGTACAACGTCATGACGGGCACCTCCATGTCATGCCCGCACGTGAGTGGCGTCGCGGCGCTGCTCCGGCAGGCGAGGCCCGAGTGGAGCCCCGCCACGATCAACTCCGCCATGATGACCACCGCGTACAACGTCGACAGCGCCGGTGGCGTCATCGGCGACATGTCCACGGGGAAGGCCTCCACTCCGTTCGCCCGCGGGGCGGGCCACGTCGACCCCAACGGCGCCGCCGATCCGGGCCTGGTGTACGATGCCGACGCCGAGGACTACATCACCTTCCTCTGCGCCATCGGGTACGACGCCAAGCAGGTCGCCGTCTTCACAGGGGACGGCTCAGTGACCGACTGCTCGATGCGCTCCGGCACCGCCGTGGGGGACCTCAACTACCCGGCCTTCTCGGCGGTATTCGGCCCCGACAAACGCGCCGTCACGCAACGCCGCGTGGTGCGCAACGTGGGCGGCAACGTCTGGGCCACGTACAGGGTGAGGATCACTGCCCCGGACGGCGTGCGTGTCATGGTCAGCCCCGGGACGCTGCGGTTTAGGCCGTGGAGGAAGACGCAGGAGTACGAGGTCACCTTGGAGCTGCAAGAGAACCTGCCGGATAAGCACACATTTGGAGCGATTGAGTGGAGCGACGGCCAGCACAAGGTGAAGAGCCCCATCGCCATCACCTGGCCTCCCGCGACCGGCAAAATCGCGGAACTATGACTGGTTCATGGATGTGCGCCGTTGAGAAACCTCATCGTTTATGTGGTGTCATGAGATGGTTGGTGCGGATAAGATATGATCATTGTCATAGTTTTCCCATCGCAGGCCTTTAGGTAAGATGGATGTGCACCATGTATGTTTCTCTCATTCGTTGCATATAATAAACTGCAGGTCGATCTCACGATTAGATCATGGAAGAAATGGTATATGATATTGTTGTGTGTCAAACACATACAATTGGACACATGCTCACTCATCCCTATCAATGCAAGCACATAGAGCGTAGTTGGTTGCCTGCATCCATTTTGCCTGCATTGCATAATTGTTTCGGTTGAATATGATTGAGTAAATACATACCAAAAATCATGATCAACAAACCATTTGGTTACCTACATACAGCTTACATGCATCACCGATTGTAGCCCCTGTGTTTGCTTACCTGCGTTGGCTGGTCTGATGCAACTATACGGCGTTTGGTTGTATACAGACAACTTGGTGATGTTATCGTCTACCCTATATGGTGAGCTTACCAGCTACACCTTACATACGATCACGCCAATAAAACAGCATTGCAATCACGATGAACTGGACGATGATAATGAAGTTTCTCAACTCAAATTGTCGATCTGTCTTGCCTATTTCAACATTGCTTGTCCGTTTAACCACGACCTTGGAGTACGCATCCTCTGCCGCTAACCTAGTCTTAAACCCTCTGCAGGAGTTGTCTTCCCAACCGTTTACTTATTCTTGGCATGCTTCCCATGAACTATAAACCCCTAAAATCCTTCCTATAACCACTACATAACACTTCTCCTAGCATGGTAGAAGAGCAAGGATTAAAGCAGCAAGCAACAGAGCACACAAGACATGAAACAAACACTTAGGCATGCATGATCATACGGCAGAGCAAGTTCATCCTAGCTATTATGGTGTCAACGGACTACTGTTAGATAGATTGGTAGAGATAGAGTCATGTTCAAACTTCTATCCTTTCTTCTGTAACTTCTCCATCTCAATCTCCTGTAACTCTCCTGGAACGGATCCTTCCGATCGTCCCTGACTTGTACGCCACGTCTGGCTGTTGCCTCGTTCAATATATACAACGCGGCCACCTACGGGTGGAGATACGCTTCCCATCGATAGTTTACATGGTCATCAGAGCCTCTTCCTCCTAGATCGAAAATCCATCTAGCCCTAGCGAAAGCCATAACCGGAACTACCTCCTCCGCCATCACCAGCACCATGAGTGCCCTTACCACCGATTCATCCGCCTCCATCTTCGCCCCATCATCCAGCACTACCCACGCCCCGTCCATTGGATCTCCACCACAAGAGAAGCTAACTAGGAGCAACTTTCTCCTATGGAAGGCCATCGTGTTGCCGCAAATCAAGGGCGCACAGATGCAGCACTTCCTTGATCCGGCGAGCCCCGTGCCGCCGCCCACCATCACCGTCACCAAAGACGGGAAAGAAGAGCAATGCGTTAATATGGCGCGTGTTCTCTGGTATGCGCAGCAATAGCAGCTACAAGGGTACCTCATGGAGTCCCTCTCCCAAGAAATTCTCGTCCAGGTTGTCACCCTCCAGACGCTGGCCGAGGTCTGCGCAGCCATCAACGCCACGTTTGCTGCTCAAACCCAAGCTCAATCGATCAATACTAGAATTGCGCTGCATAACCTGAAGAAGGGTAACTCAAGCATGGCGGACTACCTCGCCAACATCAAGTCTCTCACAGATGAGATCGCCTGCGCTGGACCAGCCCTCTCCGATGGAGAGATCACGTCCCACATCCTTGCCGGCCTCGACCTCGACTACAACCCCGTCGTCTCTGCCCTTGCTGCCCGTGTGGAACCAGTAATGGTCCAAGAGCTCTACAGCCAACTCCTCTCCTTCGACGCCCGCATCAATATGCTTCACAGCCTGAACCAGAGACAGTCTTTGGCTTATGCTGCATCTCGCGGGCGCGCAACAGGTGGCCGAGGGCGCGGTCACCAGGGTCGCGGCCGCGCCAACAGCAGCAGTGGCCGCGGGCGCGGCGCGCCCCAGTATGCTCGTCCAAGTTCAGGTGCAGGGAGCGGTGGCTATGGCCAGCACGCAGGCGGCGACGGCTATGGTCAGAATACAAGTGGAGGCAGCGCTGGCTATGGTCAGCATGCAGGCAGCGGCGCTTCCTCCTCCAACACTCGTCGATCTCGTTGCCAGCTTTGTAAGAAGCCCGGGCATGAGGTAATGGACTGCTGGCACAGGTTTGATGAGAACTTCGTCCCTGATGAACCTCATGTAGCTGCGGCGATCCGGGAACAGCAATAAGATGCAGGCGTGGTCTGGTACGCTGATTCCGGTGCGACAGATCATATTACTAGCGAGCTTGAGAAGCTTGTTGTTTGTGAGAAGTACTACGGTAGCGATCAAATTCACACCGCAAGCGGTGGAGGTATGGATATACATCACATTGGTCAAGCCATTATTAATTCCCCTACTTGCAAACGTGATCTTTTCTTGAATGATGTCCTTCATGTTCCCCAAGCCGACAAAAATCTTGCATCGATGTCTCGCCTAACTGCCGATAACAATGTCTTCTTTGAAACTCATCCTACATATTTTTTCATTAAGGATCGTGCAACGAGGGAGCTCATCCATCACGGTAGATGCATTGGAGGTCTCTACCCCATCACGTCGAGAGCCCTTAGTCGTCTTCATCATCGTCAAGCCTACTCCGTCGTCAAGCCCTCCTTGGCAAGATGGCATCAAAGATTAGGACATCCGTCATCGATCATAGTTAAGCAAGTAGTGAATAAAGGCAATCTTATATTGTCTCATAGTCAAAGTGAAGAGTCTGTTTGTGATGCTTGCCAATGTGCCAAGAGTCATCAACTCCCTTATCCTAAGTCAACTAGTGTGTCTCATGCTCCTTTAGAGCTTATTTTTAGTGATGTATGGGGTCATGCAAGAGATTCTTTTGGAAGAAAGAAATACTATGTTAGTTTTATCGTTGATTTTAGTAAATTCACTTGGATATACTTGCTCAAGTTCAAATCTGAAATTTTCTCTATTTTTCAAGAATTCCAAAAACTTGTTGAGCGACAATTTGACAGAAAAATTCTTGCAGTCCAAAGTGGCTGGGGAGGGGAGTATGAGAAACTCAACTCTTTCTTTCGAGATATAGGCATAGAACATCATGTATCATGCCCACATGCTCATCAACAAAACGGCTCGGCCGAACGTAAGCATCGCCATATTGTACAAGTTGGTCTTTCCCTTCTTGCTCATGCAACAATGCCCCTTAAATATTGGGACGAAGCTTTCATTGCGGCCACCTATCTCATAAATCATTTACCTAGTAAAGTGATTGGAAATTCCACTCCTTTAGAATGATTGTTTCATCAAACACCTGACTATAACACTCTCAAAATATTTGGGTGTGCCTGTTATCCCAATCTACGTCCTTACAATCGCCACAAACTTGAGCTTCGCTCAACTCAGTGTGTCTTCATTGGTTATAGCAATCTCTATAAAGGATACAAATGTCTTGACGTTGCATCCGGACGCATCTATAACTCTCGGGATGTTGTTTTTGATGAAACTCTATTCCCTTTTGCAAAGCTTCACCCAAATGCGGGCGCTCTTCTTCGTGCTGAAATAGCACTTCTCCCTGAAAATATGCCTAATCCAGATCATGGGGGTGAATTAACTAATATTGATCATGTGATTCAGTCAGAAAAAGAAACAGGACAAGACAACTTTAATTCTGTTGCTCAGTGTGCAGGCCAACATTTTATGTGTGGAAATACAGACAAAGGAGACAACACCAGATCCGATGCTGTTGTGCCTGTACCTGGCAGCGCCCGATCCGAGGAAGATCCTGGCGATTGGCATGCAGCGGCACGCACCACACCGCAGGAGGATGCGGTGGCCGACAGGGCGGGGCCCGGCGGCCCAGCCGACGCGAGTCCGCGCGGCTCGTCCCTCGTCACGTCCGAGCGGGCTGGGCTGGCGGGGGACAAAGAGACCGAGGCGGGGCCCGATATCTACTCCCCGAGCCGCACGCCCACGCACGAGTGTGCGCCCAGTGGCGAAGGGATCGCGAGGCGGATGCTGCCCTCGGGTCAGGAGATGTCAGAGGCGGGATCTTCTGCAGATGATACTTCAGCTGCTATTCCTGTCACATCCAGATCTCCTGTAGAGGTAACAGCAGCTCCTCACGTTTCAGAAATTCCCAAACGGACTACCAGATCAAAAACTGGTGTCTTCCAACCAAAAAAGTACACAGATGGTATGATAAGGTATGATAAGATTAAACGTGCTTTTCTTACTAGTACGGGTGAACCAACTCATTTGAATGATGCTCTTGCTCATGAGGAATGGAAAAATGCCATGGATAGTGAATATCATGCACTCATGAAAAATAAAACTTGGCATTTAGTCCCACCATGAAGGAGTAAAAATGTCATTGACTGCAAATGGGTTTACAAGATCAAAAGAAAGTCGGATGGAAGTCTAGACAGGTACAAGGCTAGATTGGTTGCAAAAGGTTTTAAGCAAAGGTTTGGGATTGATTATGAGGACACATTTAGTCCAGTTGTAAAATAAGCTACCATTAGACTTGTATTGTCAATTGCAGTTTTCAGAGGTTGGAGTTTGCGACAGCTAGATGTTCAGAACGCGTTTCTTCATGGTGTTCTGGAGAAAGAAGTGTTCATGCGGCAGCCATCAAGTTATGAAAACAGAAGCACACCAGATTATGTTTATAAATTGGATAAAGCTATTTATGGATTAAAGCAGGCACCAAGGGCATGGTATTCAAAATTGAGCACTCAGTTACAACAACTTGGGTTTACGCCATCTAAGGCAGATATCTCACTGTTTATCTACAATAAAGGCAATGTCACCATATTTTTTCTTGTCTATGTTGTTGACATTATTGTGGCCAGCTCTAGTCCAGATGCTACTACCTGTTTGCTTAAGGATTTGAAGCTGGAATTTGCTCTAAAGGACTTGGGAGATCTGCACTACTTCCTTGGCATAGAGGTCAAACAGGTAACCGGTGGTATACTTCTTACACAGGAAAAATATACCACTGATATACTCAGGAGAGTAGGGCTGGAACATTGCAAACCAGTAAGTACACCAATCTCAACTTCAGAAAAACTTACAATTGAGAGTGGTGAAGTACTGGGTCCAAAGGATGCAACAAATTATAGAAGTGTTGTAGGTGCACTGCAATATCTTACTCTTACTCGTCCTGATATTTCATATTCTGTGAATAAGGTATGTCAATATCTACATGCCCCTAGTTCAGCACACTGGACTGCAGTTAAAAGAATTTTGAGGTATCTAAAGTTTACAGAAGGGCTTGGACTTCAGATTGTCAAGTCTCCATCTATGCTTGTCAGTGCTTATTCTGACGTAGACTGGGCAGGGTGTGTTGATGATAGGAGATCTACAGGTGGCTTTGCTGTGTTCCTGGGAACAAATCTTGTGTCGTGGAGTGCAAGGAAACAGGCTACGGTCTCTAGGTCAAGTACTGAGGCTGAGTATAAAGCTCTGGCAAATGCTACTGCTGAAATAATGTGGATACATGCTCTATGAACTTGGAATTAAAGCTCCACAAGCTGCAAGGTTGTGGTGTGATAATATTGGTGCTACTTATCTCTCAGCTAATCCTGTGTTTCATGCACGTACCAAGCACATTGAAGTGGACTTTCATTTTGTCAGAGAAAGAGTAGCTCGCAAGTTGCTTGATATCAAGTTCATTCCAACAGGGGATCAGCTAGCTGATGGATTTACAAAACCTCTCGCCAAGCGAAGGTTAGATGACTTCAAGTACAATCTTAACCTAGGTAAAGTTTCATAGGGTTTAGATTGAGGGGGAGTGTTAGATAGATTGGTAGAGATAGAGTCATGTTCAAACTTCTATCCTTTCTTCTGTAACTTCTCCATCTCATTCTCTTGTAACTCTCCTGGGACGGATCCTTGCGATCGTCCCTGACTTGTACGCCACGGCTGGCTGTTGCCTCGTTCAATATATACAACGCGGCCACCTACGGGTGGAGATACGCTTCCCATTGATAGTTTACAACTACCACATCCAAAAGATGGTGTAATCTTACCACCGCAAGTTTGCCATCAACCTGATTCCTTCTGATTTACTGGCTGTAACAATATGGTACGGACATAGTGCTTGAGCTGCTCTGGTTTTCTTCGGTCCCACTAGCATAGTGTTGTGGCTGTGTGCCGATGCGATACATAGGTAGTGGAGGACAAGAAAATGGGCAGCAACTCACATTGGCCCTGGATAGAAGCATGGGAGCACATTGTTCACTTGATCCAACATCCCACGGCTCTACTACTCTCAACAGTTTGGGTGGGTGTGTTGCGCATTCGGTTCACTCCCGAAATAAATAGAGTAGCAGGCCGAGTTCGACTTACTAGTCCCAGTATGACTTACACACCCGAGTTCGATTCCCCTACGCCGAGTCCGAGTTTCGCAGGGAGAATCCGACTTTCTCGGCCCGAGCCGGCCTTCCCTAGGTCAAGTCCGACTTCCCTAGCCCAAGTTCAACTTTCACACCCTGAGACCGACTTCCCCATGCCGAGTCCGACTTTCATAAATCGAGCCTGATTTCCATATATAGCGTGAACCCTCCTTGGCATGAGTCCGACTTCCATAGCTCAAGCTCAACTTTTGTAGGACGAGTCTGGCTTCTTTTGGTCGAGTCTGACTTTAAAGCTCGAGTCCGATTTTTCACTGGCCGAGTCTGGCTTCCCCAACCCGAATTCAAATTTCATGTCCGATCACAGGTCACCTAAGCCGAGTACAATTTCCGCAGCCTGGTCCCACCTTTTCATAACGTGGGTCTGGCTTCAGCGGGACAAGTCCGACTTCAAAGCCCGAGTCTGGCTTCCACACACCATGTCAAACTTCGACAACCCGAGTCCGACTCCCACAGGCCGATCATGACTCCCCCAATTCTCCGTGGTCGAATCGAGTATAACTTTGCTGAGGAATCTACTTCACGAACTCCCTATTCGGCTGCTCTCATTGCATCTTTGAGGACAAGTACGCCAACGCTGACTCCGGCATGAAGATCCAGGTGGCACTGGATGAAGCCGGCAAGGCGAATCCGGTCCCCCCTCCGAAGCCGGCCGGCGATAGCAGCCGACAGCAGCACCAACAGAACAACAAGCGCAAGGCCGACCAACCGGCTCAGCGCTACGACAACCGGCTCGTCGCGGCCACCGAGCCCGCGGCGGACCCGGCAGCCAAGCGCCGGCAGACCGGCAAGACGGCGTGGGAACCCTCCATGAGCTTCGAAGAGATGCTCGATGCTCCCTGCAACCACCACAGCGGCACAAGGCCCAAATTCCGTGGTCGAATCGAGTATGACTCCGTGGATGAATCTACTTCACGAACTCCCTGTTCGGCTAATATCATTGCATCTTTGAGGACTCAACTTCACCAACTCCGCCACAACAGACTCCTCGACGGAATAATCCTGCATGGATTACTCCATAGCAGACTCTCCAATAGTTGGCAATGCTTCTAATCGTGCACCCATATTTGATTGGTTCTTGAAATGCCCTTTGTTGCATTCAACATATGTGCTTGTGTGTACCAATATTAGTGGTTATCAAATGAATATCTGTTCCCATCCTATAATGATGTAAAATATACTAATCGAGCGGTTCTGATTCCGATATTTTTGTCATGTTACCTTGCCATGAATTGATGAAGTGATAGTAATAGCAAGGGTCATATTCTAAAAAACTACACTTTCAAAACCATCTACTATAACTAGAATAACTATCAATCAAACAAAGGAAAATCAGTGATAAACAGCACACTCCTTTAATTATTTGGACTTTTGGTAAGCCAATCTTCTGTGGAAACAGTCTAAAACAATGCTATCATTCCATCCATACCCCATGCAATCATGGTGATGAATTTAGCAACCAAAATATATCCTCTCCTTTTCTATATATCACGGCAGGATTATCTTACATGTTCTCATGATGTTATTTTCGTTATCTTCCTAAAAGTGCAGCAGGTTGTTCTAGCTTTGAGGAATGACATATATTTTGATGAAAAGTGATAGTTTTTGACTGTACATATACGAAGTCCTCCTTCGTAGCTTGGAATGCTAGACATTGACTAAGATCCTTCGTAGCTTGCAATGCTAGACATTGACTAAGATGGAAGACGGTAGATACCAGGTCAGCATTAGGTTGGGATGTAGCTTACGACATGGTAGGTTACAGTAATTAAATAAGGTACTTAATCGATAAGTACTATGCAGCATTATGAAACTAATCTCCGTCTGTTAGTGAATAGTGACAACCTGGTGGCCGGCAACTTAGTCGATGCACCAATAATCTATTATATTAGTGTATTGATTGACCACTGCATAGAGTCAGGTCAGGTGCCCTGTTTGCCTAGCTTGGGTTGGTTTGCTTAGCTGCTAGTACCTGTTTCAAATGCAAATATAAATTTTTCTAATCAAAATTTTGCTCTGTCCTCTTCAGCTCTACCACATCTTGTGCCTAAGTGTCTACATTTACACCACCTCCCCACTAGATCTATGTGTGGCATGAGGCATGACTACTCGTCGTAACCCATAATTTGCATAGTATATATTTGGTTACATGTATAGTATATATTTGAATACCTATGTAAATGTATATATTTCATCATTTTCGACCGTTCCAATCAAGCTACATGTATAGTATATATGCATATAATTTGGAAATGGACAAGTCACAACTACATATATGATGTATATCATCGAAGACTTGATTGGGATACAAAGTATTATTTTACTGTTGAATAAGTTGTGATCATATTGCTTCCATTTTGGCATAAACCATGCCATATGGGATCAAATGGCTTAATCTATAGCCAGCTGGGTGTCTCCATGTGACGAATGAGATCTGACGCAACAACAAGATGCCGTTGTTGACGTTGGTTCGTCAAAAAGAAAGTATACACAGCCGGCCGTTTCAAGCAAGTGGCCGATGTGCCACGTACGCGATGAATAGACTGCAAGTGTTTGTCATTCTTTTTGAGGAAATGTATCAGCATACACCATGTGTTGGCCCAGGGAAGGTCTATAAATTCCCCAATCCGTTAATGTTCCTCTCCGTCAACCCAACAGCTAGCTACGTAGCGGTCGATCTTAGCAATACTTCTTGTAGCAAGCTAGCGAGCTAGGTAGCCATGGCCGATCCCTCCTATTACCAACGTTTCCCAGTTACCCAGCAGCTGGAGCACACCGAGCATATCTTCCACCTATACGTTGAGCAGCGCAGCAACCAACTTCCAAATGGTAACCAGATACCGATTGCGCCCACTAAACCACCCAGCGAGCCTGCTGGTCATTTTGGTTTCGGCGTTTCATGTGACTGGGATGTACGTGATGGCCCGACCCCCACAGCGAAGACCATTGCACGTGCACAGGGCCTCTTGCTCGGCACCGGCCAGCTAACACCATTTCACTATTTTCTTTGCCAGAACATTATCTTCACAGATGAGAGGTTAATTTGGCTAACTACCTACTTCTCGATTTGTTTCTTTTCTTCATCGCATCATTTAGCTAGCATAGATTATCACATCCCCTTTATTATTATCATTTTGTTCGTGCATGTATTTCATTTGTTTGTGTACGCATAATATCCGAAAACTGTACATGACTTGTTTTGTGGTTGCCCACTTCTGATTATGTTCATATGTATATACCTGCAATTGTCAACTAGGTTTAAGGGGTCTAGCCTTAAGTTACTCGGAAGTTTGCCGAATGACGTAAATGACGAATGGGCAATCATCGGTGGGACTGGAGAGTTCTCGTTTGCGCAAGGTTCGGTGAAGTACAAACAAGTCCTGGTCGATCCCGCTGGGATAATTGTCAGGGAGCTTAATATATGTGTGCTGTGCACAAACAAGCCAATGAAACGGGTCAGTCTCCATAGGATTTCAAATATGTAGAGAATCGTGTTTGCTATCACACTAACATGCATATCATTTTATTTTCATCGCGTGCATATGTGATATAGATCCCTTACAAGGATGGGCCGCTAGGCGGGGATGGAGGCACTACTTGTGACATCCCAGAGGCGCCCCAACGTCTAGCTAGAGAGTGTGACTATCCAAAGTGGTGATGCAATTAATTCTATTATGGTTTCCTACACTGATCAAGCTGGTAAGAAGCAGATGGGTGGCCCATGGGGTGGTAATGGTGGCCTCCCTCACATGGTGAGTGTTTTAATCACACGGTAATCATGCTTAGAATGTGCTTCTACACATGACGTGGTAACTAACTAGTAGAGGTTCCATGCAGATCCCGCTTGCTCCCACAGAGAAGGTGACCAAGCTTTTTGGAACAACAGGTGAATTTCAAGGAGACACCATTGTTACTTCACTTACCTTTGTCACCAATGTTGCTACATATGGACCTTTTGTAAAGACAAAGGGCACCCCATTTAGTATACCTAAAGAAGACGGTGACAATGTTGTGGGCTTCTTTGGGCGTGCTGGCTCACTAGTGAATGCGCTTGGAGTTTACGTGACTCCATCATTCGCAAATTAGTTCAAGTGTGCCCCCAAAAAAATAATATGGTGCAATGTGGTGCCTTTCATTTGCTTTCTGATTATTTCAGCAAGAAGATGGATATGTGTGTTGTTGCAATGTCATGTACTTATTTTCCTACTATCGTGTGCTCTTTTTGTTTATCTCCAATCACGTATGTAGCCGAACATGGAGTTCGTGAAGTAGATTCCTCAGCAGAGTCATACTTGATTCGACCACGGAGAATTTGGGGGTGTCGTGATCGGCATGTGGGAGTCGGACTCGGGTTGTCGAAGTCGGACTTGGTGTGTGGAAGCCATACTCGGGCTGTGAAGTCGGACTTGTCCCGTGTAAGCCGGACCCACACTATAAAAGGTGGGACCAGGCTGCGGAAATTGGACTCGGCTTGGGTGACCCGTGATCGGGCATGAAATTTGAACTTGAGTTGGGGAAGCCAGACATGGCCAGTGAAAATCAGACATGAGCATTGAAAGTCACACCCGGGCCGAAGAAGTCAGACTCGTCCTATAAAAGTTGAAACCATACACCGCCACCAAAATAGCAATGTTGATGCAGTTCTCAATCAAGCCACCAAAATGGAACATCTGCATGCACTTCACATCACCTTAATACACAATAATACAATTCACATGCTACCACAAAAACATTCACATGCGGTCGTCAAATCATAACACTATCTGGTCCGACACGTGATTACCGTTACATGAGTGCTTGACAGAATGGAGCGGAGGTGGCAGCTTTGAATCGACCTCCCGAGGTTGCAGTGAAGCAATGAGGATAAGGAGGAGCGGCGACAAGCTGTGCAACTCGCCTAAGGATTTTATTACCCGGGGAGGTTACACGCAACATAGGTCACAACATGATACTTGCCGAAGATGGTTGGAGCTTATTCGGGGGGGGGGGGGGGGGGGGGGGGGAATGGGGAATGGACTGAAATAGGGGAAGCGATATAGTGTTGCAGTGGCGCATGTTAACACGTGCAAGAACAAGACGAGGTGCAGGCAGGGCCGGACCTGAGGGAGAACAAGAGGGGCGGCCGCCCCGAGGCCCCGAAAACAAGGGGCCTTCGCTCTAGTATCTGTTATCTTAATCATGTTGCACGGTCACGATAGTTTTGTTTTTCATAAACTGAATAACGGCGAGAAGCCTGATGCGTTCATGCTGCGGTTGAATACGTCCTAGTTTGACAAGTTCTTTCTGTTGTAAGTTTTGTAGAGCAGGCCATGATTTGTCCGTGGGATGGCGCGGGCTGATCAGATCGTGACCAGCAGAGTTTGTTAGGCTCAATAAAAGGAAAATCCCAGATATGTAAGTTATAAATTTATTATCGATTGCCATCGTCATTATATTGCCTCCATTGCCATCGTCATTATATTTATATCAGTTTTGCTAAGTCTCAGTCGATGCTATATATGTCCGTCAGATCTTATATCAAGATCCGTGCAAAATTTTCTTGTTAGATTTCTTTTTCCCTCTCTTAAATCTCAGTCAAGTGAGACATAGCCACACCATTGAGTGTCTATAAATTAATCAGGGGCTCGGGCGCCGTTAACGGGGAAGTTGGGAGAGAGGTGCGCGGCGGATGGAGGTCAAAGTGCTCGCCTCCCGATAAGCATGTGCAGCGGTCTATTCGCACGCATCATGTGCTGAAATATATAGCTACCCCGCAGGGCGCCTCATAGCCAATAAAAAGGGGACAGGTGGCGGTACGTAAATGGGTAGTACAATGCCCACGTGTAACGTGACACCTCTTGTTCCAAAATTACTTTGTTGATTGTTAACGTGTGTACCTTCTCAAATGGGCCAAAAAATTTACCACGTCATGTTGGTGACATGTCATGATACCATGCAAGTTTCATGATTTTCAGACAAGTTTTGGATTTACAGAAATTTAAAAACCAAGCTTCTCAATGTTTTCGGCCGAGCCACGATGCCGAGATGTTTGAATTTCATTCTCATTTCTTGCATGGGACCTATAAATCCACCCAAAGACACACATGTATTTTGAAACCAATCTTGGTGCACTGGAGCATGTGCTTGTAGTTCAAATTTGAATTATGCATATTAAATTCCCCGAAACTCAATTAATTTATAAAAAGGCCAAATGAACCCAGAATAATTCCAAATTTTAACACGACACTCATATAGTTCTATGTTACCTTTGTAAAAAAAAATTAAGGGGAGAGGCAACGTGTGTCGTTTCGCACACAAAGGTGACATGTTCCCTCTATGAACCACGAGCCTTCTCGAGAGAAGCTCCGGTTTGCAAGAAGTTTAAACCAAAACTTTGTCCCAATTCGGCCAAA
Organism: Triticum timopheevii; assembly: GCA_963921465.1. Taxonomy (NCBI): domain Eukaryota; kingdom Viridiplantae; phylum Streptophyta; class Magnoliopsida; order Poales; family Poaceae; genus Triticum; species Triticum timopheevii. The sequence continues at coordinate 2,757,879 of OY997271.1, forward strand.
TTATTTACAATAGTATGTTGGTGCCATGTCATGACACCATGCCAATTTTCATGATTTTCAGACGAGTTTTAGATTTACAAATTTTTTAAAACCAAGCTTCTTAATGTTTCCCGCCGAGCCACGACGCCCAAATGTTTGAATTTCATTCTCATTTCTTGCATGTGACCTATAAAAAGCACGTTTCTGTGAATTATCAAAACTAATTTACTGGGCGCAAAAGTTTCTGATTTTCAGCAGGATCAACACAACTATCACCGTAAGTTATCCTAAAGGTCTTACTTGACACTTTATTGAAACAAAATCTATAAAACATGATTACTACAGTAGCTTAATCATGATTACTACAGTGGTAAATATTGGGTTGTCTCCCAACAAGCAGAATAAACCGAAAAAAGAGCCCAACAAGCAGAATAAACCAAAAACACTTGCATGATACCAAAGAAAACTGGAATAGACAAGAACAAAATCGAAAACCGGCTGAACCGGATATATAATGTCCAACATGTACTTATAAAGTACATGTATACAAAAAAACATCTATTAATTATTTTTTCAATTTAAAATACAATTTAAAGATTTAAAAAATGTCCATATATATGAAATCAAATGTGCATCTGTATTTATTTATTTCATGTATATAAGTTGTATTCATGTATTAAAATTTAGCAAAGTTAATAGGTTATATGTAAATATATTCATTATATGAATATATATATTTGTTATTCAAAATATATTACGTAAGTTTGAATTAGTCAGCGAAAATTAACTGAAAATGAAAATGGTAGAAATTAGGAGAAAAGAAAAAATTAGAGAACAGAAGGAATGAAGAAAATGGAAAGAAAAGAGAAAGGAAGAAAATGTAAGCCAAAAATTCTACCCAAAAGCACAAAAACCAAAAAAAAAAATTACATAAGACCAAAAAAAAACTGGAATAGACAAAAACAAAATCATAACTGGCTGAACCAGATAAATGGCTTGGGCACATACCGCGTCATCCTAGGGGGTGGTTCAGGAGGACACTACAAAAAAAAGGACACTACAGAATTAGGAAAAAAAACACATAAATAACCCTAATGATCAGGTGTGGAGTTGAATATAACATTCACTCTAGGCTGTAGCAGAAGACTGTCATGACATTTGCCAATCTGAGGCACGAGTGCCTTTGCATAACTTTTTGTGGGTTATATACATGTCGCTTGATTTTGCTTAATACACTGAAATGAATGGGACTATGAAACTTGATAAATAACATCAAAACAAACTCGAGAAACCAATTCTTAAGCCCCAACATGATTCTGGCACCTTAGGTTCTGAAATAATAATACAAGGTTTTATTTTACAGAACAGAAGACGCAATACCATAACAATTTTCTATTTGCTGTGGGTATCTATGAATTATGATGAGGCAACAGTTGGAAGAAGACAATCAACAGAGGAGGTAATAGGAGCAAGCAGAGCAGGAACGCCTCAAGAAATCAGAAACAGAGGAGGAGCTGCCTGATGAATGCAGCATTCTCCATAACAATTTACTGGAAGAAGATGAGGTAACAGGAGCAAGCAGAGCAGGAACGCCTAAAGAAATCAGAAATAGAGGAGGAGCTGCCTGATGAATGGGAGCACTTTGTTCACTTGATCTATCATCCATGGCTCAACGACCCTCAACAGTTTGGGCATGTGTATTGCGCATTCCGTTCACTCCGGAAATAAATAGAGTAGCAGGCCAAGTTTGACTTCCCAGTCCGAGTATGACCTACACACCCGAGTTCGATTCCCCTACGCCGAGTCCGAGTTTCGCAGGGAGAATCCGACTTTCTCGACCCGAGCCGGCCTTCCCTAGGTCGAGTCCGACTTCCCTAGCCCAAGTTCAATTTTGACACCCTGAGACCGACTTCCCCATGCCGAGTCCGGCTTCCATAGATCGAGCCTGATTTCCATATATAGCGTGAACCCTCCTCGGCATGGGTCCGACATCCATAGCTCAAGCTCAACTTTTATAGGACGAGTCTGACTTCTTCGGCCCGGGTGTGACTTTCAATGCTCATGTCTGATTTTCACTGGCCATGTCTGGCTTCCCCAACTCAAGTTCAAATTTCATGCCCGATCACGGGTCACCCAAGCCGAGTCCAATTTCCGCAGCCTGGTCCCACCTTTTATAGCGTGGGTCCGGCTTACACGGGACAAGTCCGACTTCACAGCCCGAGTATGGCTTCCACACACCAAGTCCGACTTCGACAACCCGAGTCCGACTCCCACATGCCGATCACGACACCCCCAAATTCTCCGTGGTCGAATCAAGTATGACTCTGCTGAGGAATCTACTTCACGAACTCCATGTTCGGCTACTCTCGTTGCATCTTTGAGGACTCAACTTCACCAACTCCCCCACAACAGACTGCTCGACGGAATACTCCTGCATGGATTACTGCATAGCCGACTCTCCAATAGTTGGCAATGCTTCTCATCGTGCACCCATATTTGATCGGTTCTTGAAATGCCCTTTGTTGCATTCAACATATGTGCTTGTGTGTACCAATATTAGTGGTTATCAAATGATTATCTGTTCCCATCCTATAATGTTGTAAAATATACTAATCGAGCGGTTCTGATTCCGATATTTTTGTCATGTTACCCTGCCATGAATTGATGAAGTGATAGTAATAGCAAGGGTCATATTCTAAAAATCTACACTTTCAAAACCATCTACTATAACTAGAATAACTATCAATCAAACAAAGGAAAATCAGTGATAAACAGCACACTCCTTTAATTATTTGGACTTTTGATAAGCCAATCTTCTGTGGAAACAGTCTAAAACAATGCTATCATTCCATCCATACCCCATGCAATCATGGTGATGAAGTTAGCAACCAAAATATATCCTCTCCTTTTCTATATATCACGGCAGGATTATCTTACATGTTCTCATGATGTTATTTTCGTTATCTTCCTAAAAGTGCAGCAGGTTGTTCTAGCTTTGAGGAATGACATATATTTTGATGAAAAGTGATAGTTTTTGACTGTACATATACGAAGTCCTCCTTCGTAGCTTGGAATGCTAGACATTGACTAAGATCCTTCGTAGCTTGCAATGCTAGACATTGACTAAGATGGAAGACGGTAGATACCAGGTCAGCATTAGGTTGGGATGTAGCTTACGACATGGTAGGTTACAGTAATTAAATAAGGTACTTAATCGATAAGTACTATGCAGCATTATGAAACTAATCTCCGTCTGTTAGTGAATAGTGACAACCTGGTGGCCGGCAACTTAGTCGATGCACCAATAATCTATTATATTAGTGTATTGATTGACCACTGCATAGAGTCAGGTCAGGTGCCCTGTTTGCCTAGCTTGGGTTGGTTTGCTTAGCTGCTAGTACCTGTTTCAAATGCAAATATAAATTTTTCTAATCAAAATTTTGCTCTGTCCTCTTCAGCTCTACCACATCTTGTGCCTAAGTGTCTACATTTACACCACCTCCCCACTAGATCTATGTGTGGCATGAGGCATGACTACTCGTCGTAACCCATAATTTGCATAGTATATATTTGGTTACATGTATAGTATATATTTGCGTTCTAATCCTACGCTGACGAGACAAGATAACGGGTTTGCCGAGTCATCGGATCCGCCCCGAGGACAGTGGGGGGATGATGGCTATGATGCATATGGAGAGGGACAGCACCGTGGATCGTCATCGATGGGAGGTGGCCGAGGTTATGCCTGGCAGAGTGATGGTTCTGCTGAGAGGCCCTTCCTGGGCCCTTCGGGAGGTTTTATGGAGGGCGCTACTGGACCGGACGCACAGCAGAGAGGGGGCTACCATGGTCGTCGTTGTGGTCGAGGTGGTGGTCGTGGTTTCCGCAGACAGCATCAGGCGCAGGATACTGTAGATAAGCAGACCTCCAGGGTGGAGGTTGATCCCGCTCAGGCCGCAACCTTGACTAGTGAGGCTATGGAGGTGGTCACGGCTCTAGCGACCGCGGAGGTTGATATGACTTCCGCTTCAGCTGACACGGAGAACAGGTCTGAGTTCTGAGAGGGTCTCTAAATGGGCACGTCGGAAAGAGAAAATGCTTTGTTATCGTTGTGGTGAGAAAGGTCACTTCATTGTTGAGTGTGTGGCTGAGTTGTGCGATACTTGTGGTAAACCAGCCCACATCTCGGGGGATTGCCCGCTTCTCCGTGAGCAGGTTCCGGCGCTTATAACATATGGAGTATATTGTGCCGAGCTGATGTTCTTTGAGTCCCCAGCTGCGAGAGAGATTCCAGTTGAGCCGCACAGCTTGACTACTGGGATTGTGAAGGTGACTCAGGGTGAGGTGTCTGAAGCTCAGATTGTGCAGAGACTTCAGGAACTGGCCCGGGGAGATTTTCAGTGGGAGCTTGTTCTCATCGAGGAGCGCGTGTTCAGGGTTGACCTCCCGTCGGTTGAGGACCTGCGGCGTTTGCTGAGCTTTGGGATGTGCAAGGTTCCGGGAACTAATGGTATTCTGGAGTTCCAAGAGTGGAAGAAAGTGGAGCCTAAGGGGAATCCCCTTACTCAGGTGTGGCTGCGTTTTTCTGGGGCACCGTCTGAGGCGCTGTCTGATGTCCGTGTGGTGGCCAGTCTGGGTACCTTGGTTGGCAAGACTGAGAAGGTGGATATGATTTTCACCCGTGCCAATGGGATCGCCAGACTGCGAGTGAGTATTCTGGATATTGAGTACGTCCCAGATGTGGTTAACTGGACTTACAGGTGTGAGGTCTTCCCTCTGGAGATTGAGTTTGAGGACGCTGAGTTGTTCGCTGACGTGGATGGTAATAATGATATGGAGATTAACGAGGGCGATGATAATGCGGGGGCTAGGAAGGATCCGACGGATGAGGAGAATCGAGAGAGAACCTCCGGATCAGGACCGAGTGCTCAGTTGCCCTAGACTGGATCAGGGGTAGAGCCGGCCACATCTCCGTCGATACCTAGCAGCACGCCGAGGTTCGGATCTTTTCAGCCTGCGTCCGCTCTGCCCAGACTTTGGAGCGAGAGGGTGGAGTCTGAGGATGCTTTTGAGCGCTCGCTTCCGGCGCTGGATATTTTGTCTGGGAGCTCGGACGGACGTGAGGTGGTTGAGTCGCCTTTGTTACCGTCTCAGGCCGGCCGTGAGGGAGACCGTCTGGGGCAGGAGGCCTTGGACTTTCCTTGTCGGCGCCGGCTTCGCCGCAGCCAGTCGGCCGAGAGGGAGGCTGTCGGGGGCAGGTGGCCTCAGACCTTCCGTCTTCGGCACCGACTGCTTCGTCTTCTCCCGTGGCGCCTCGCGGGAGCCTGGGGCAGGTGGCCCCGGGCCATACCGCGCCTTCGGCCGTGGGGATGAGCTCGCTCGCACGCTTGAGGGTTGGGGCCGAAGGGGTGCCCGGGCAGGAGGCCCAGGCACACCCCTCTTTCGGTCTCCGGCCTGGGAGCCGTGGATGCCGCCCGCCGCGACTTCCTACGAGTGGAGCTACTCGCGAGGAGGTTATTGCTTTCGGCAGGATTCCTGATCCGGTCTCTGAGGGGAGACGGATGAGCTCTCGTATCCAGGACCTCCCGGAGGTTGATGACATGCAGCAGAGGTGCGCTATGAGGGCGGCCAAGCTCCGTGACATTGAGGTCACTACGGGTATGTCAGTCAACTTGTCCAATTCTATTTTGCATTTTTCTTCGGATGAGATTATTCATAATGCAAACCAAGTAGGAGTTTCGCTAGGGAATACAAATTCTGAAATTTCCAACTCGGTTAATGATCTTCTTGATTTGGAAGCGGAACGAGCTTTAGAAACTATTCGCAACATAGCAACCGTGAAACCTATTAATGATGCTGAGATAAATGCATTGGGGGTGAGAGTGCTTAAGAATTGGTGTGCGGACCTTGAACCTTCCACTAATGAGTCTGACGAGGAGGAGGTTAGTGTTGAAGTTATTGCTAATCAACCACCGGAGACCGGTTCTGAGGACCGGATGGTGGGCAATGTTAAACCCAAACATAAGTGGAAGTGGAAGGTGTATCCCGCATCCGCGGTACGTAGGAGTGCTAGGATCCGTACGGCAAAAAAATTTCATGATGACCTATGAAAGGAATCTTTTGGAATAGCAGAGGTCTGAAGGACTTGGCTAAAAGAAGATTTCTCGCTGAAGCATCTTTGGAGCATAGATTAGATTTTATCACTCTCTCTGAAATGGGTAGAGATAATTTTGCTCCTCAGTTTCTTTCCGCTCTTGCGGGTGGTGTTGAATTTGACTGGCATTGCCTACCTGAGCGAGGACGATCGGGTGGTATCTTGCTGGGAGTGAGATGCGATTCCCTTCAGGTCCGGAGTGTAGTGATTGGGCGACTTTGCGGTTAAGTTTCGGGTTAGGTCTAAGATTGATGGTTTCAACTGGGCCTTGGTGGCGGTGTATGGTACCGCATAGCCGGAGCTTAAACCGGAATTTTTGGTGGACCTTGTTCGAGTTTGTGGGTCCGAGCAGCTTCCGATGTTAGTGGGGGGTGATTTCAATATCATTTGGAGGAGAGAGGAGAAGAATAATGATAACTTTGACGGAAGATGGTCGTTTATGTTCAATACCATTATCGAAAGCTTGAATCTGAGGGAGATAGAGCTTTCCGGTAGAAAGTTTACCTGGGCTAATGCCTTGCCTACCCCGACATATAAAAAGCTTGATCGAGTTCTCGTGAGTGTGGAGTGGGAACAGAAGTTCCCTTTGGTGATAGTCCAAGCTCTCTCGCGAGGAATATCCGATCACACACCACTGTTCGTGGACTCCGGGGAGCCGAACCATGTGGGAAACAAGAACTCTTTCTCATTCGAGATGGCCTGGTTCGAACGTGAGGGGTTTTTCGACCTCATTGCCAGGGAATGGGCTAAGGGAGTAGGGGGTAAGACTGCTGTCGAGGTTGGCAGAATAAAATTAGGCATTTGAGAAGTTTCCTACGGGGATGGGCTAAGAACCTTAGTGGAGTGTACAAGATTGAGAAGGATAGACTCCTTGCTCTAATACACGCCCTGGACATAAAAGTTGAAACAGCGATTCTTATGCCGGCTGAGCTCCAGGTTAAAACTGAGGCGGAGAAGAGGTTGAAAGAACTTCTACGTGAAGAAGAGCGGAAGTGGGCGTTGCGAGCTAAGGTTCACAAAGTGGTCCAAGGGGACGCCAACACTCAATTCTTTAATCTGATTGCCAATGGAAAGCACAGAAAGAAGCGGATTTTTCAGCTCGAGCAAGATGAGGGTACTATCGTTGGGCAGGATAATCTCAAAACATATATTACCGAATATTATAGGCAGCTATTTGGACCACCGGAGGTTAATGGTGTAACCCTCGATGAGTCCAGGACTGAGGATGTACCTCAACTGTCTACTGCCGATAATGATATCCTACTTGCCCCGTTCTCGGAAAAGGAGGTTTTGGATGCTATTGCACAAATGAAAAACAATAAGGCTCCCGGTCCGGATGGGTTCCCGGCTGAGTTCTATAAAAAGTGCTGGCACATTATTAAGGGGGATTTGTTACCTATGTTTCATGATCTTTTCTCTGGACAGCTTCAATTATTTCACTTGAATTTTGGAACTATCACATTGCTCCCTAAGAAAATGGAGGCTGTGAGAATTGAGCAGTTCAGGCCGATTTGCCTTCTCAATGTGAGTTTCAAAATCTTTACCAAGGTCGGGACTAATAGGCTCTCACAGATTGCGTACTCTGTGGTGCAACAATCCTAAACTGCTTTCATGCCGGACAGAAACATCCTTGAAGGGGTGGTTGTCCTTCATGAAACGCTCCATGAAATTCACTCCAAAAAATTAGATGGCGTAATTTTTAAGGTGGATTTCGAAAAAGCGTATGATAAGGTCAAGTGGCCGTTCCTCCAACAGGCTCTGCGTATGAAGGGATTCGATGAGGCATGGCGCCGGCAAGTAGAATCATTTACGCAAAAAGGTAGTGTGGGAATTAAAGTGAATGACAATATAGGTCATTATTTCCAGACTCATAAAGGCCTCAGGCAAGGAGATCCGATGTCCTCTATCCTGTTTAACATTGTGGTGGATATGTTAGCATTATTGATAGGAAGGGCGAAGGAGAATGGTCAAGTGGGTGGTTTCGTACCTCATCTTGTGGATGGAGGTATCTCCATCCTTCAATATGCTGATGATACGATCATCTTTATGTAGCACAATTTGGCCAAGGCGAGAAATATGAAGCTGTTGTTATGCCTCTTCGAACAATTGTCTGGGTTAAGGATTAACTTTCATAAGAGCGAGCTGTTCTGCTTTGGTAGAGCCAAGGACAAACAGGAGTCTTACAGGAAATTGTTTGGATGCGAGTTGGGGAGTTTGCCATTCTCATACCTTGGTATTCCCATTCACCATCGGAGGCTGTCAAACAGAGAGTGGAAGTGTATCGAGGACCGATTTGAGAAGAAACTGAGTTGCTGGAAGGGTAAGCTCATGTCATACGGAGGCCGATTAATCTTGATTAACTCGGTGCTCACGAGTATGCCTATGTTCCTCTTATCGGTCTTTGAGGTCCCAGTTGGTGTTAGGAAAAGACTGGACTTTTATCAATCACGCTTCTTTTGGCAGGGTGATGATCTTAAAAGGAAATACAGGCTTGCTAAATGGGATGTTATCTGTCGACCAAAAGACCAAGGAGGGCTTGGTATTGAAAACCTTGAGGTTAAGAACAGATGTCTCCTTAGTAAGTGGCTGTGGAAGCTCGCCTCTGGGACTGACGCTATGTGGGCGCACATCCTTCGCAGCAAGTACCTCCAGTCTAGAACTCTGTCCCAGGTAACAGTTAGGCCGACTGACTCGCCTTTCTGGAAAGGACTAATGAAAGTCAAACAATTACTGTTTAATAGGACTAGAGTTGTCATTGGAGACGGTGTTAATACACGTTTCTGGGAGGATACTTGGCTTGGTGATGCACCCTTAGCCGTTCAATATCCGTCTTTATATCGTATTGCTCAACGACGTGAGGTGTTCGTGGCAACGGTATTTCAATCTATCCCCCTTAATATTCAGTTTAGACGGTCGCTAGCGGGCAATCGTTGGGAAGTTTGGCTCCATTTAGTTAGGAGACTGATGGAAGTTCAACTCTCTGACCAACCTGATGAATTACGTTGGAAGTTAACTAGGTCTGGAGTATTCACAGTTAAGTCAATGTATATTGATGTAATTAATTCGAGCTCCATTCCAACTTCCAAGAATGTCTGGGATGTCAAAGTTCCTTTGAAAATAAAAGTGTTTATGTGGTTTGTCCATAAACAAGTTATTCTAACAAAGGACAACCTATTAAAGCGTAATTGGACAGGACCTACTAGGTGTAGTTTCTGTGACCGGGACGAGACGATTAAGCATCTCTTTTTTGATTGCCCGCTGGCCAAGGTCCTTTGGAGGACGGTCCACATTGCTTTCAATATCACTCCACCCAATACTGTCAATGCTTTATTTGGGAATTGGCTTCATGGGATTGATACTAATTTCGCAAGACATATTCGGGTTGGAGTTGCGCTTTATTGTGGACCATCTGGCTGTGCAGAAATGATTTGGTTTTTAACAGAACATCGCGGATTCATTTTTTGCAGGCTATTTTCCGAGCTACGGCAGCGATCCGTTCGTGGTCGCCACTCACTACGATGGAGGCCAGGGAGCTTTTGGTTACTGGGTCTATCCGCTGGGAGATGGTCGCTCGGGATTTCTTCAGCCGGTTTGGATGGCGGTCATGTAATAGGATAGGCAATTAGTTTACCTATCTTTGTTTGGCCAGCCGGTTGTGGCATTTTGTTCATGGCTAGTCTGTGTTTCTAGCCTTTTAGCGCTCTGTGTGAGCTGCCTTTCTTTTATCAGACTTGAGAACTTCGATTTTGTTGGCACAATTTTAGTTAATAAAGATGGCCGTATGCATCACTTGATGCAGAGGCCGGGGAGTTCCCCCTTTTCGAAAAAAAAGAAAAAAATTTGTAAATGTATATATTTCATCATTTTCGACCATCCAATCAAGCTACATGTATAGTATATATGGATATAATTTAGGAATGGACAAGTCACAACTATATATATGATGTATATCATAGAACACTTGATTGGGATACAAAGTATTATTTTACAGTTGAATAAGTTGTGATCATATTGCTTTCATTTTGGAATATACCATGCCATATGGGATTAAATGTTTTAATCTGTAGCCAGCTGGGTGTCTCCATGTGACGAATGAGATCTGACGCAACAACAAGATGCAGTTCTTGACGTTCGTTCGTCAAAAAGAAAGTATATACAGCCGGCCGTTTCAAGCAAGTACGTGATGAATAGACTGCAAGTTTTTTTGACAAGTGTTTGTCATTCTTTTTGAGGAACTGTATCAGTATACACCGTGTGTTTGCCTATGAAAAGTCTATAAATTCCCCCGCCCGTTAATGTTCCTCTCCATTAATCCAACAGCTAGCTACGTAGAGATAAATCCTAGCAATACATCTTGTAGCAAGCTAGCGACCTAGGTAGCCATGGCCGATCCCTCCTATTACCAACGTTTCCCACTTACCCAGGTGCTACGGACGACAAATTCATCAAGGGCTTCAAGCTGTGTCGGCTGGTGGTACTGGGCAGCATGGCGCTGAGGTGTATCAGTGGCGACCGCGACGTGTTCAGCTGTTTGCGCGCAGGGATGAGACGCCGTTGGACGCCGTGGTGGCGTCGACGATAGCTGCACCGAGCAAGGTTGGTGCATCAGTATAGTTCTGAAGATGGAGTTATGGCAGTTGGCGGCGGCGTCCTCTGAGAGCACACCGGATCAGTGTGTGTCCCAGACCCGGCAAGTGACTAGGTTGGGGTCTCAGTTCTTAGATGTTAGGCTTGGCTGCGATGTTTTTTTGGTATTAGGCCCAGGCTATCTGCGCCCCTTCATCAACTGGATAGGTGTAACGACAGTTTGTTGCTTAGACGGCGGCTTTAGTCTTACTGTTGTATGACTTTATAAGGTCTTATGAGAATAATTAATAAAGTGGCCGTATGCATCGCCCAGATGCAAGCCGGGGGTCATCCTCCTTTAAAAAAAACCCAGCGGTTGGAGCAAACCGAGCATATCTTCCACCTATACGTCGAGCAGCGCAGCAACCAACTTCCAAATGGTAACCAGATACCCATTGCACCCACTAAACCACCCAGCGAGCCCGCTGGTCATTTTGGTTTTGGGGTTTCATGTGACTGGGATGTACGTGATGGCCCAACCCCCACATCGAAGACCGTTGCACGTGCACATGGCCTCTTGCTAGGCACTGGCCAGCTGACACCATTTCACTATTTTCTTTGCTCATAGACAAGAGGTTAATTTGGCTAGCTACCTAGGTCTCGATTTGTTTATTTCATCGGATCATTTAGCTAGCATATATTATCACATCTCCGTTTATCTGTATTGTTTCCTTCGTGCATGTATTTCATTCGTTCGTGTAGGCATAATATCCCAAAACTGAAAATGACTTGTTTTGTGGTTGCTCACTTCTGATAATGTTCATATGTATATACCTGCAATGGTTAACTAGGTTTAAGGGGTCTAGCCTTAAGTTACACGGAAGTTTGCCAAACGACGTAAATGACGAATGGCAATCATCGGTGGGACTGGAGAGTTCTCGTTTGCGCAAGGTTCGATGAAGTACAAACAAGTCGTTGTTGATCCCTCTAGGATAGTTGTCAGGGAGCTTAATATATGTGTGTTGTGCACAAACAACGTTCGGTGAAGTACAAACCATAATATGTGTCCTTTCCCCTGTTGGTTGCTGTATCAAAGCGGACACCACTGTTTTGGTTGATACTCTTTTAATCTTGAACGATCGTGTAAAATGTATTCCCATTTATCTCGTACCCTTTGTAAGTTAATACAGTCGAAGATGGACCCTAGCCAACGAGTACAGCTCATCTGCAGTAGTGTTGTCACCCATGAGACGTGTTTGCAACCGACTGCCGAAAGTCCTGATGTGTTCACATGTAATCCAGTCGCCACACTGCTCCAGGTGTTTGGAGGGCAGAATATTCTTGTGTTCATTGACATACCGCGTCATCGAGGTAGAATTCTGTAGAACTATGTAGTGTGCTTGACACCAAGAATGCCCATCCCTACATATTATTGAGTCCGCTCCTAGCATGTCTTTTCCTGTCAGTCTCCCCTCATACCGCGATTGAGGGAGACCAATCTTTTTAAGGTCAGGAATGAAGTCAATACAAAACCCAATGACCTCTTCTATTTGATGGCCCGTGGAGATGCTTCCTTCTGGCCTAACACGGTTACAAACATATTTCTTTAAAATTCACATAAACCTCTTAAAAGGGAACATATTGTGTAGAAATACAGTGCCCAGAATGACAATCTCATAAACTAGATGAACCAGGACGTGCATCATGATATTGAAGAAGGATGGTGGAAAGACCAACTCAAAACTGACAAGACTTTGCACCAAATCACTCGTTAACCTTGGTAGGATTTCTGGATCGATTACCTTCTGAGAGATTGCATTGAGGAATGCACATAGCTTCACAATGGCTAATCAAATGTTTTCCGGTAGAAGCCCCCTCAATGTAACCGGAAGCAGTTGCGTCATAATCACGTGGTAGTCATGAGACATTAGGTTCTGCAAATTTTTCTCTGTCATATTTATGATTCCCTTTATATTGGAAGAGAAGCCAGATGGGACCTCCATACTGAGTATGCATTCAAAGAAGATTTCCTTCTCTTCTTTGGTAAGAGCGTAGCTGTCAGGACCTTCGTACTGCTTTAGATGCATGCCTTCTTTTTCGTGCACACGTTGCTGGTCCTCCCATGCCTCCGGTGTATCTTTTGTCTTCCCATACACGCCCAAAAAGCCTAGCAGGTTCTCGCAAAGATTCTTCGTCACGTGCATCACGTCGATTGCAGAGCGGACCTCTATGTCTTTCCAATAGGTAGGTCCCAAAATATAGATTTCTTCTTCCACATGGGTGCATGTCCCTCAGCGTCATTCGGAACAGATGGTTCATCAGTACCCTTTGCAATGATTACATGTAAATCATTGACCATATCAAGTATGTGATCACCAGTGCATAGAACGGGCTTCTTCTGGTGATCTGCCTCACCTTTGAAATGCTTGCCTTTCTTTCGACATTGATGGTTGCTCGGAAGAAATCGAAGATGCCCAGGGTACACATTCTTCCTGCATTTGTCCAAATATATTGTTTGGTGTCATCTAAACAGTGCGTGCATGAGTGGTATCCCTTGTTTGTCTGTCTTGAAAGGTCACTGAGAGAAGTTCAATCATTGATGGTTACAAACAGCAATGCATGTAGGTCAAATTCCTCCTGGTTGTGCTCATCCCACACACATACACCTTTTTTATTCCACAGTTGTAAAAGTTTTTCAACTAATGGCCTTAGGTACACATCAATGTCGTTACCGGGTTTCTTAGGGCCTTGGATGAGCACTGGCATCATAATGAACTTCTGCTTAATGCACAACCAAGGAGGAAGGTTATAGATACATAGAGTCACGGGCCAGGTGCTATGATTGCTGCTCTGCTCCCCAAAAGGATTAATGCCATCCACGCTTAAACCAAACCATACGTTCCTTGCGTCACCTGCAAAGTCCCCCCACGTTCTCTCAATTTTCCTCCACCGTGACCCATCAGCGGGTGCTCTCAACTTCTTGTCTTTCTTACGGTCCTCTTTGTGCCATCACATCAACTTGACATGCTCTTTGTTTCTGAACAGTCGTTTCAACCGTGGTATTATAGGAGCATACCACATCACCCTGGCAGGAACCCTCCTCCTGGGGCGGTCATCCTCAACATCATCAGGGTCATCTCGTCTGATCTTATACCGCAATGCACCACATATTGGGCATGCGTTCAAATCCTCGTATGCATCGCGGTAGAGGATACAGTCATTAGGGCATGCATGTCCCTTCTGCACCTCCAATCCTATAGGGAATAGAACCATCTTTGCTTTGTACGTACTTTCGGGCAATTCTTTATCCTTTGGAAGCTTCTTCTTCAATATTTTCAGTAGCTTCCAAAATCCGTTGTCAGATACACCATTGTCTGCCTTCCATTGCAGCAATTCCAATGTGGTACCGAGCTTTGTGTTGTCATCTGCGCAATTTGGGTACAAACATTTTTGTGATCCTCTAGCATGCAATCGAACTTCAAGATCTCCCTTTCACTTTGGCATTGTCTCTTTGCATCAACAATGACCCGGCGGAGATCATCATTGGGCACGTAGTCTGGTTCCTCTTGATCTTCAGCTTCCCCCGTTGCAGAATCACCGTATTCAGGGGGCGGATAGTTGTCATCATCCTCTTCTTCTTCGTTGTCTTTCATCATAACACCTCTTTCTCTGTGCTTCGTGCAAACATTATAGTGTGGCATGAAACCCTTCTCAAGCAGGTGGACGTGAACAGTTTTCGAGTCAGAGTAAGCCTTCGTATTCCCATAGATAGGGCATGGACAACACATAAAACCATTCTGCTTGTTTGCCTCAGCAACTTCGAGAAAATTATGCAGGCCCTTAAGGTACTCGGAGGTGTGTCTATCACCGTACATCCATTGCCGGTTCATCTGCATGCATTATATATAATTAAGTGTATCAAAAACCATTATAGAACATCATGAATAGAGAAGTGACCAAATTAATAGAAGTTAATCATCACATTAAACCCAAAGTACAGCTGTGATCAAATATTATTACTGAAAAAATAAATACATAAAGTTCATACATAGTTCTTGTTGAACAACATATAGCTCTTTAGAGCTCGCAATTAAAACATACATTGAAACTATGTAAACCATTTCAATGCAACAAAAAATGCGATCATAATCGCAATTAAGGTAATAGTAGAACCAAAGGCATAATGATACCAAGCCTCAGTATAAATGGCATATTTTTAATCTTTGAAATCTTCAAGCGCATTTTATCCATCTTGATCTTGTGATCATCAACAATATCCGCTACATGCAACTCCAATTCTATCTTCTCCTCCTCAATTCTTTTCAATTTTTTCTTCAAGTAATCATTTTCTTTTTCAACTAAATTTAATCTATCGACAAGAGGGTCGGTTAGAATTTCCGGTTCACATACTTCCTAGATAAAAACATGTATGTCACGTTGGTCGGCATATTTGTCATAAACACTAAATGGAACAAATAGTTGTAAAGGATAATATACCACATCCGAATCATAGACAGGACGATGGCTGACGGTGGCAGATACCAAAACCGTGGCACTATATAATAACAAACAATAATAAATGTTAGAAAACTATCTATCTAAATCATACAATTAAGAATTTTTTATAAGAAAGAAGATAAGAACAAGAGGCTCACCACGGTGGTGCCGGTGACGAGATCGGCACGGGCGATCGATGGCAGTGAGGACGGGGACGGGACAGGACGGACCGACAAACCTAGACAAATCGTGAGGAAAATGGATCTTGGACAAGGAGCTTGGAGAGGAGAAAGCTTAAAAAAAACAGAGCAGTGAGCGAATAGAGCAGTGAGCGGGCAGGGGTATATATAGGCTTCTCTTTAGTCCCGGTTGGTGGCTAGAACCAGGACAGAAGACAGACCTTTGGTTCCGGTTCCAACCACCAACCGGGACTAAAGGTTTGGGATTGATTATGAGGACACATTTAGTCCAGTTGTAAAATAAGCTACCATTAGACTTGTATTGTCAATTGCAGTTTTCAGAGGTTGGAGTTTGCGACAGCTAGATGTTCAGAACGCGTTTCTTCATGGTGTTCTGGAGAAAGAAGTGTTCATGCGGCAGCCATCAAGTTATGAAAACAGAAGCACACCAGATTATGTTTATAAATTGGATAAAGCTATTTATGGATTAAAGCAGGCACCAAGGGCATGGTATTCAAAATTGAGCACTCAGTTACAACAACTTGGGTTTACGCCATCTAAGGCAGATATCTCACTGTTTATCTACAATAAAGGCAATGTCACCATATTTTTTCTTGTCTATGTTGTTGACATTATTGTGGCTAGCTCTAGTCCAGATGCTACTACCTGTTTGCTTAAGGATTTGAAGCTGGAATGCTCTAAAGGACTTGGGAGATCTGCACTACTTCCTTGGCATAGAGGTCAAACAGGTAACCGGTGGTATACTTCTTACACAGGAAAAATATACCACTGATATACTCAGGAGAGTAGGGCTGGAACATTGCAAACCAGTAAGTACACCAATCTCAACTTCAGAAAAACTTACAATTGAGAGTGGTGAAGTACTGGGTCCAAAGGATGCAACAAATTATAGAAGTGTTGTAGGTGCACTGCAATATCTTACTCTTACTCGTCCTGATATTTCATATTCTGTGAATAAGGTATGTCAATATCTACATGCCCCTAGTTCAGCACACTGGACTGCAGTTAAAAGAATTTTGAGGTATCTAAAGTTTACAGAAGGGCTTGGACTTCAGATTGTCAAGTCTCCATCTATGCTTGTCAGTGCTTATTCTGACGCAGACTGGGCAGGGTGTGTTGATGATAGGAGATCTACAGGTGGCTTTGTTGTGTTCCTGGGAACAAATCTTGTGTCGTGGAGTGCAAGGAAACAGGCTACGGTCTCTAGGTCAAGTACTGAGGCTGAGTATAAAGCTCTGGCAAATGCTACTGCTGAAATAATGTGGATACATGCTCTATGAACTTGGAATTAAAGCTCCACAAGCTGCAAGGTTGTGGTGTGATAATATTGGTGCTACTTATCTCTCAGCTAATCCTGTGTTTCATGCACGTACCAAGCACATTGAAGTGGACTTTCATTTTGTCAGAGAAAGAGTAGCTCGCAAGTTGCTTGATATCAAGTTCATTCCAACAGGGGATCAGCTAGCTGATGGATTTACAAAACCTCTCGCCATGCGAAGGTTAGATGACTTCAAGTACAATCTTAACCTAGGTAAAGTTTCATAGGGTTTAGATTGAGGGGGAGTGTTAGATAGATTGGTAGAGATAGAGTCATGTTCAAACTTCTATCCTTTCTTCTGTAACTTCTCCATCTCATTCTCTTGTAACTCTCCTGGGACGGATCCTTGCGATCGTCCCTGACTTGTACGCCACGGCTGGCTGTTGCCTCGTTCAATATATACAACGCGGCCACCTACGGGTGGAGATACGCTTCCCATCGATAGTTTACAACTACCACATCCAAAACATGGTGTAATCTTACCACCGCAAGTTTGCCATCAACCTGATTCCTTCTGATTTACTGGCTGTAACAATATGGTACGGACATAGTGCTTGAGCTGCTCTGGTTTTCTTCGGTCCCACTAGCATAGTGTTGTGGCTGTGTGCCGATGCGATACATAGGTAGTGGAGGACAAGAAAATGGGCAGCAACTCACATTGGCCCTGGATAGAAGCATGGGAGCACATTGTTCACTTGATCCAACATCCCACGGCTCTACTACTCTCAACAGTTTGGGTGGGTGTGTTGCGCATTCGGTTCACTCCCGAAATAAATAGAGTAGCAGGCCGAGTTCGACTTACTAGTCCCAGTATGACTTACACACCCGAGTTCGATTCCCCTACGCCGAGTCCGAGTTTCGCAGGGAGAATCCGACTTTCTCGGCCCGAGCCGGCCTTCCCTAGGTCAAGTCCGACTTCCCTAGCCCAAGTTCAACTTTCACACCCTGAGACCGACTTCCCCATGCCGAGTCCGACTTTCATAAATCGAGCCTGATTTCCATATATAGCGTGAACCCTCCTTGGCATGAGTCCGACTTCCATAGCTCAAGCTCAACTTTTGTAGGACGAGTCTGGCTTCTTTTGGTCGAGTCTGACTTTAAAGCTCGAGTCCGATTTTTCACTGGCCGAGTCTGGCTTCCCCAACCCGAATTCAAATTTCATGTCCGATCACAGGTCACCTAAGCCGAGTACAATTTCCGCAGCCTGGTCCCACCTTTTCATAACGTGGGTCTGGCTTCAGCGGGACAAGTCCGACTTCAAAGCCCGAGTCTGGCTTCCACACACCATGTCAAACTTCGACAACCCGAGTCCGACTCCCACAGGCCGATCATGACTCCCCCAATTCTCCGTGGTCGAATCGAGTATAACTTTGCTGAGGAATCTACTTCACGAACTCCCTATTCGGCTGCTCTCATTGCATCTTTGAGGACAAGTACGCCAACGCTGACTCCGGCATGAAGATCCAGGTGGCACTGGATGAAGCCGGCAAGGCGAATCCGGTCCCCCCTCCGAAGCCGGCCGGCGATAGCAGCCGACAGCAGCACCAACAGAACAACAAGCGCAAGGCCGACCAACCGGCTCAGCGCTACGACAACCGGCTCGTCGCGGCCACCGAGCCCGCGGCGGACCCGGCAGCCAAGCGCCGGCAGACCGGCAAGACGGCGTGGGAACCCTCCATGAGCTTCGAAGAGATGCTCGATGCTCCCTGCAACCACCACAGCGGCACAAGGCCCAAATTCCGTGGTCGAATCGAGTATGACTCCGTGGATGAATCTACTTCACGAACTCCCTGTTCGGCTAATATCATTGCATCTTTGAGGACTCAACTTCACCAACTCCGCCACAACAGACTCCTCGACGGAATAATCCTGCATGGATTACTCCATAGCAGACTCTCCAATAGTTGGCAATGCTTCTAATCGTGCACCCATATTTGATTGGTTCTTGAAATGCCCTTTGTTGCATTCAACATATGTGCTTGTGTGTACCAATATTAGTGGTTATCAAATGAATATCTGTTCCCATCCTATAATGATGTAAAATATACTAATCGAGCGGTTCTGATTCCGATATTTTTGTCATGTTACCTTGCCATGAATTGATGAAGTGATAGTAATAGCAAGGGTCATATTCTAAAAAACTACACTTTCAAAACCATCTACTATAACTAGAATAACTATCAATCAAACAAAGGAAAATCAGTGATAAACAGCACACTCCTTTAATTATTTGGACTTTTGGTAAGCCAATCTTCTGTGGAAACAGTCTAAAACAATGCTATCATTCCATCCATACCCCATGCAATCATGGTGATGAATTTAGCAACCAAAATATATCCTCTCCTTTTCTATATATCACGGCAGGATTATCTTACATGTTCTCATGATGTTATTTTCGTTATCTTCCTAAAAGTGCAGCAGGTTGTTCTAGCTTTGAGGAATGACATATATTTTGATGAAAAGTGATAGTTTTTGACTGTACATATACGAAGTCCTCCTTCGTAGCTTGGAATGCTAGACATTGACTAAGATCCTTCGTAGCTTGCAATGCTAGACATTGACTAAGATGGAAGACGGTAGATACCAGGTCAGCATTAGGTTGGGATGTAGCTTACGACATGGTAGGTTACAGTAATTAAATAAGGTACTTAATCGATAAGTACTATGCAGCATTATGAAACTAATCTCCGTCTGTTAGTGAATAGTGACAACCTGGTGGCCGGCAACTTAGTCGATGCACCAATAATCTATTATATTAGTGTATTGATTGACCACTGCATAGAGTCAGGTCAGGTGCCCTGTTTGCCTAGCTTGGGTTGGTTTGCTTAGCTGCTAGTACCTGTTTCAAATGCAAATATAAATTTTTCTAATCAAAATTTTGCTCTGTCCTCTTCAGCTCTACCACATCTTGTGCCTAAGTGTCTACATTTACACCACCTCCCCACTAGATCTATGTGTGGCATGAGGCATGACTACTCGTCGTAACCCATAATTTGCATAGTATATATTTGGTTACATGTATAGTATATATTTGAATACCTATGTAAATGTATATATTTCATCATTTTCGACCGTTCCAATCAAGCTACATGTATAGTATATATGCATATAATTTGGAAATGGACAAGTCACAACTACATATATGATGTATATCATCGAAGACTTGATTGGGATACAAAGTATTATTTTACTGTTGAATAAGTTGTGATCATATTGCTTCCATTTTGGCATAAACCATGCCATATGGGATCAAATGGCTTAATCTATAGCCAGCTGGGTGTCTCCATGTGACGAATGAGATCTGACGCAACAACAAGATGCCGTTGTTGACGTTGGTTCGTCAAAAAGAAAGTATACACAGCCGGCCGTTTCAAGCAAGTGGCCGATGTGCCACGTACGCGATGAATAGACTGCAAGTGTTTGTCATTCTTTTTGAGGAAATGTATCAGCATACACCATGTGTTGGCCCAGGGAAGGTCTATAAATTCCCCAATCCGTTAATGTTCCTCTCCGTCAACCCAACAGCTAGCTACGTAGCGGTCGATCTTAGCAATACTTCTTGTAGCAAGCTAGCGAGCTAGGTAGCCATGGCCGATCCCTCCTATTACCAACGTTTCCCAGTTACCCAGCAGCTGGAGCACACCGAGCATATCTTCCACCTATACGTTGAGCAGCGCAGCAACCAACTTCCAAATGGTAACCAGATACCGATTGCGCCCACTAAACCACCCAGCGAGCCTGCTGGTCATTTTGGTTTCGGCGTTTCATGTGACTGGGATGTACGTGATGGCCCGACCCCCACAGCGAAGACCATTGCACGTGCACAGGGCCTCTTGCTCGGCACCGGCCAGCTAACACCATTTCACTATTTTCTTTGCCAGAACATTATCTTCACAGATGAGAGGTTAATTTGGCTAACTACCTACTTCTCGATTTGTTTCTTTTCTTCATCGCATCATTTAGCTAGCATAGATTATCACATCCCCTTTATTATTATCATTTTGTTCGTGCATGTATTTCATTTGTTTGTGTACGCATAATATCCGAAAACTGTACATGACTTGTTTTGTGGTTGCCCACTTCTGATTATGTTCATATGTATATACCTGCAATTGTCAACTAGGTTTAAGGGGTCTAGCCTTAAGTTACTCGGAAGTTTGCCGAATGACGTAAATGACGAATGGGCAATCATCGGTGGGACTGGAGAGTTCTCGTTTGCGCAAGGTTCGGTGAAGTACAAACAAGTCCTGGTCGATCCCGCTGGGATAATTGTCAGGGAGCTTAATATATGTGTGCTGTGCACAAACAAGCCAATGAAACGGGTCAGTCTCCATAGGATTTCAAATATGTAGAGAATCGTGTTTGCTATCACACTAACATGCATATCATTTTATTTTCATCGCGTGCATATGTGATATAGATCCCTTACAAGGATGGGCCGCTAGGCGGGGATGGAGGCACTACTTGTGACATCCCAGAGGCGCCCCAACGTCTAGCTAGAGAGTGTGACTATCCAAAGTGGTGATGCAATTAATTCTATTATGGTTTCCTACACTGATCAAGCTGGTAAGAAGCAGATGGGTGGCCCATGGGGTGGTAATGGTGGCCTCCCTCACATGGTGAGTGTTTTAATCACACGGTAATCATGCTTAGAATGTGCTTCTACACATGACGTGGTAACTAACTAGTAGAGGTTCCATGCAGATCCCGCTTGCTCCCACAGAGAAGGTGACCAAGCTTTTTGGAACAACAGGTGAATTTCAAGGAGACACCATTGTTACTTCACTTACCTTTGTCACCAATGTTGCTACATATGGACCTTTTGGAAAGACAAAGGGCACCCCATTTAGTATACCTAAAGAAGACGGTGACAATGTTGTGGGCTTCTTTGGGCGTGCTGGCTCACTAGTGAATGCGCTTGGAGTTTACGTGACTCCATCATTCGCAAATTAGTTCAAGTGTGCCCCCAAAAAAAAAATATGGTGCCATGTGGTGCCTTTCATTTGCTTTCTGATTATTTCAGCAAGAAGATGGATATGTGTGTTGTTGCAATGTCATGTACTTATTTTCCTACTATCGTGTGCTCTTTTTGTTTATCTCCAATCATGTCGTGTGAAAAACAAGGCTATAAAGGATGTTTCTTTAATTTCACTAAGATATGGTTTCATGTACTTGTTTTCTTTTATCGTGTGCTTGTTTTTTTTTTTGCTCGCCACAAATTAACCTACAAGGGATGTTCATTCGATATATTTCTCTTGTTTCCTAGAACTATATATGTACCTATAGATTGTCTATATCGCTTCACTGAAAAACTAGGTTAATTTCATCCTATGGAAGTAGGAATAATTATTCTAGTTAAATGGTGGATCGATATGGTTGGGTGAGATCCTAAGCCTCAAATAATATATTTAGTATTTTATGTGAAAAAAGTCAAGCATGTTTAAATAAAATACAATGGGTGTGCTAGTCATATCTCAAGCGTTAAAATGAAAGGTTCCTTGAAATGACCGTAGAAGGTGTGTGAGTCATGTCAGGCCTATTTACTCATGTGTGAGATCCCCTTTGTGGCCGTAGTGACCAATGTTGTGTTGGAAACAGACGCTGATCATTGCCATGGAAGTAAACGACTATGTTGGAATCTCTTTAAACGTCAGGTGGGGCAACATGGAGACCACCTCTTCCTGTTTCATTTGATTCCACTATCTAGATCCATATTTACTATATAAGTATCTACTGATTGCCTATATCATTTCAATTAATGAACTACGTAAATTCTACCTTGCGTGTAGTGAGAATAAATATTTCAAATATGTGATTGATCTAAATGGTTGTCCGAGTTCCTAAGCCTCACATAATAGATTCTATGAAAAAAAATTGGTCATAGCTCGTGCGCTTGAACCACGTCAGATATGACATGGCTGAGCTGATGTGCCATTGTCCATGTACAACATGGGATGATGTGGATGCTGATACGATCCTGTATGGCTTTATCTATGTCAAAATTGAAATCATAAGAAATTCCTTCTATCCAGTCCGTATGTGTTGTCTAAATGGGACACCTGGAAAATTTATCGCATTTGTTTAGATCAATTTTTATTAGAGTATGGCCCTTTCGTAGCTGAATTATTTTGTTCATTGAGCCAATTCATGTTGGAATGTGACCATGAATTGTTTTTATTGAACCAGGGGTATGTATAGGCTTCTCTTTAGTCCCGGTTGGTGGCTAGAACCAGGACAGAAGACAGACCTTTGGTTCCGGTTCCAACCACCAACCGGGACTAAAGGTGTTAGGCCAGGAGCGAGGCCCATTGGTCCCAGTTCGTGTCTGGAACTGGGACCAAAAGTGTCAGACGAACTGGGACCAATGGCCCCCGAGGCCTAGCCGGCGCCCTGGCCTCATGAACCGGGACTGATGCACCCTTTGGTCCTGGTTTGTGAGTTAACCAGGATTAATGCCTTTAACCTGGCCTCAACCAAAGCCCTGTTTTCTACTAGTGTTAGACTTGTAGCAGTATTCTTCTCTGTTGTCAACACGCCATCACTACCAGGGACAAGCTTATGCATAGAACGTTAGCAGTAGCATGGGTATGAGTGCCCGCACTACTGCTACTTAGTAGTAGCGAGTGTAACAAAACTGCACTACAGGTAGAAAGTTAGCAGTAGCGTTGGTCCAGCACCAGCGCTACTTAGACCAACACTACTGCTAAGTGGTCCTAGATGGAGGTATTGTCGTGCCCCAGGGGATTGCCATAGCATCAGCGCGGGTCAAGGACCCATGCTAGTGCTAAACTCCTTAGATTAGAACGCTCTCCTGGCCTGCGTTGCTCCTATGTTAAACATATCTGCCCCGCACAGCCCGTTCGTTACTCTCCTCTCCAACTCTTCGCCCGCGCGCCCGACCATCCTCCTCATCCTTCCTCATCACCATCATCGCTGCATTGAGCCTCCTCAGTACGCCTCGTCCTCCTCCCACCTCCTCCACCAGCTGCCGCCCCACCTTTCTCCGATCGCCGCCCCTCCAGTCGCTGCCCTCCTTCCTCCTTATCCTCCAGCCACCGCCCCACCTCCATCCGCCGCCCCTCCCCCATCCTCCTCCCTCCTTCCCCCCTCCATCTGCCTCTCTCCACTACTAGGGATAACCCTAGTAGTAGCACGGGTTTTGAGGCTAGCAGTAGCGTGGGCAGCCGCACTACTACTACGGCGCTACAGCTAACTGTTAGTAGTAGCGCGGTCCGCACCCGCACTACTACTGTTGACTATATCAGCAACGCTTTTCTAGAATACGCTACTATTAGTTAGTTGTAGTGATTTCCTAGCCCCTCGCTACTGCTATATCTTTCATCATTTTCCCCCGCTTCCTATCCCGTTTCGGTTTCAATAAACTACAATTTCCAGATACTAGGTACTACTAGATATCAATTTCATAAAGCATTATAGGTACTAGGTAGTACTCCCTCCGTTCCAAATTACTTGTCATGGTTTTAGTTCAAACCACGACGAGTAATTTGGAACGAAGGGAGTACTAGATAACAATTTCATGTATAGTTAACATGCATCCTCAAGCAGTACAAGGTCATATCGACGACGATCATCATATGTAGTTCTAGATGATATCGACAACGATCATCATATCTAGTTCTAGATGATGTTGACGATGATCATCATATGTAGTTCTAGATGTTATAGCCACACACACATATGTAGTTCTAGATGATATCGAAGACGATCATCATCCTCAAGCCTGGGTTGTGGGTGTTCCTGATAGTAATTAGGATGGTCTGTCCAACACGAAGATTCTTGCCATTGAGGAATCTCTTCCACCCAACCCAGTTTAAATGTGTGCGACCGTCTGTGTCCACGCGGTAAGTACAGGTTTTGACGGAGCCCCTTGCCGTAAGGCGTAGTCCAGCTGAGCCTTCTTCATCAGGCTCGATACCATAACTCACAAATAGGCTCTTTGCCAATTTCTGAAAAAGAAAAACATATCAATTAATAAATAGCCTCACACATACTCTTGCAAATAGGTATATATGGATTATCTACACTATTAATAGTTCCTTAGATTCTACACTAATAAGCATGTGATCCAACTCTACACTAAAGCATAACATCGACTAGATTTCATACAACATATCATTGGACTCTACACTAAGCATATCATCAGATGATTTCATTTGTAAGTATAACATACCATATCATGTCGATCGACCATGGTACTTGTGAGGCGGGTCACAAATGTCACCCCGACAAAGTCAGCACGTGGCGGAATTATGTCCTATAGGTTGCACACCTCCTCCTCGCTCAGCCTCATTCTTTGAGTTACGATGGATTCATGAAGTGGGTCCTAATAATATTCATCGAGTGGGTCCTCCTTATCTTCGTCATCTTCATCATATTCCACTAGGTTGATATAAATGACAGCCAACTTGGGTCTTTCTGCTCTGAAGGAGAAGCTGATCAACTCACCACCAGTAAGACGCATGCGGGCGAGGAAACGAGCCCATCCATCCCCTCCAATCTATGACATATTGTGTCCTTTCTCGACCTCCATAGTGAACGGCCCCCCAGGAGCCTCAAATGTCACAGTGTCTCCTGTCATATTGTTGAATTTCAACCTCACATTGCATGGGATGATCTGTGTAAAAAAACAAAATGACACAATGCAGTAATGCCAACACTAAAAATAAAATAGTTGTTACATTTCATATAATTTCTTACCGCCGCATGACGAAAACTTGGCTGGAAGTAGATGTCGAACAGCTTGCTAGTTGCAAGGCTGCTGGCGCACCTTGACTTGCACAATCGACATGGTGGTGGTGGTGGTGGCGCCATTTTCCTAAAGCAAGATGAGCAAAGGATTAACAATCCACTTCACAGGAAAAAAATAGTTGTTAAATCAAAATGTTTTATAAATCAACTAGCCTATTAAATCAACTTGCCTACTAAATTAACTAAATCAAAATGTTCTATAAATCAACTAAATCAACTAGCCTACTAAATTAACTTGCGTACTAAATCAACTAAATCAAAATGTTCTAAATCAAGTAAATCAACTAGCCTACTAAATCAACTAAATCATATGAATTAAATAAAACAGTTGCATATGAACTAGCCTACTAAATCAAAATGTAGCAGGGAGGAGGGGTTGTGGATGGAGGAGGGAGGAGGGAGAAGGAGGGGCGACTGGAGGAGGGAGGAGAGAGTAGGACGGAGGAGGAAGGGCGGAGCGAGGAGGGGCCGGCCGGCAGCGAGTCGAGGGAGGATGGAGGAGGAGGGTGGTACCGAGTCCAGCAAGGAGGAGGAGGTGACAGCGGCGCAGAAGGAAGAGGGGTAAGCGATGGTGGCTAGCGGGGGCGACGGCGGCCGGTGGGGAAGGACCGGCACAGGAGGGTTGAGGGGGAGATGGAGTGAGTGCGCGTGTGAGTGTGGATCGGATAGAAAAGAGCGTGGGTGGTGGGAGATAGATAGTTTTAGCAGTAGCGCGCTATAGGTAAAGGCGCTGCTACTAAGCTACCTAGCAGTAGCGCACTTCAATTTAACGCGCTGCTGCTATAACTAGCCTCGTGGCGGGGTCGTGGGAATTATAGCAGGAGCGCGGCTTAGTGGAGGCGCGCTACTGCTACTTTTATTTTAGCAGCGAGTTCTGCTAGAGCGCGCTACTGCTATATTGCAGCAGCGCCTTATTTTAGAACACACTCTTGATAACCCGCAAGTATACGAGATAGTTGTAGCCTCTTTCGATAAGTAAGAGTGTCAAGCCCAACGAGGAGCTAAAGGTAGAACAAATACTCTCTCGAGTCCTATCGGCCACTGATACGACTCTACGCACGCTTGACGTTCGATTTACCTAGAACAAGTATGAAACTAGAAGTACTTTGTAGATGTTGTTAGATAGGTTTGCAAGAATAATAAAGAACACGTAAACATAAACTAGGGGCTGTTTAGATGAAGACATAACTAAGTTAGTTTTATTAGAGAGCTTTTTGTCACGAGAAAGTTTTTGTCCAAGGCAATCGATAACTAGACCGGAATCACTATTGCAATTTTATTTGAGGGAGATGCATAACTAACATACTTTCTGTTGTTGGATCATATGCACTTATGATTGGAACTCTAGCAAGCATCCACAACTACTAAAGATCATTTAGGTAAAACCCAACCTTAGCATTAAAGTATCAAGTCCCCTTTATCCCATACGCAAACAACCTACTTACTAGTGTCTGTGCTTCTGTTTACTCACGCCACCCACCATAAGCAAATCATGAACATATTAAAAACCCTACAGCGGGGATCCCTCACGCTTGCGCGACACGAAGATCACCATAGGACAGCACCAATAATAAAACATGCAACTCAAACCAATCACGATCATCAATTAACCCATAGGACAAAACAGATCTACTCAAACATCATAGGATAGCCATACATCATTGGGAAATAATATATAGCGTTAAGCACCATGTTTAAGTAGAGATTACAGCGGGTAAGAGAGGGGTTACACCGCTGCATAGAGGGGGGAAGAGTTGGTGATGAAGGCGGTGAAGTTGCTAGTGAAGATCGCAGTGATGATGATGGCCCCCGGCGGCGTTCTAGCGCCACCGGAAGCAAGGGGGAGAGAGCCCCCCTTCTTCTTCTTCTTCCTTGACCTTCTCCCTAGATGGGAGAAAGGTTTCCCCTCTGGTCCTTGGCTCCCATGGCGTGGGAAGGGCGAGAGCCCCTCCGAGATTGGATCTATCTCTCTGTCTCTCTCTGTTCTGCGTTCCCAGATCCTTCCCCTTCACGGTTTCTTTTATATCCGGAGATCTGTAACTCCGATTAGGGTGAATCTTTCGCCTAGATTTTTCTCATAAAATTAGCTTTCTTGCGGCAAAAGAATAGCATCAACCGCCATACAGGTGGCCCACGAGAGTGCCAGGCATGCCGCCTGTCTCGTGGCCACCTCGGTCACTGTTTCGCGTTGATTCTTCCTCCGAAAAATCCCAGATATTCCAAAATAATGCTACATCCGTTTTTATCCCATTTGGATTCAGTTTGATATTGGGTTTCTGCGAAACTTAGAACATGCAACAAACAGGAACTGGCACTCGGCACTGGATCAATATGTTAGTCCTAAAAATAGTATAAAAAGTTGCCAAAAGTATATGAAAGTTGAATAATATTGGCATGGAACAGTTAAAAATTATAGATACGACGGAGACGTATCAGCATTCCCAAGCTTAATTCCTGCTCGTCCTCGAGTAGGTAAATGATAAAAAGATAATTTCTAATGTGAAATGCTACCTAGCATAATCTTGATCATATATTTAATCATGGCATGAATATTAAGACACAAGTGATTCAAAGCAATAGTCTATCATATGACATAAAAACAATAATACTTCGAGCGTACCAATAAAGCAATCATGTCTTTTCAAAACAACATGGCCAAAGAATGTTATCCCTACAAAATCATATAGTCTGGCTGTTGCTCTATCTTCATCACACAAAGTATTTAAGCACGCACAACCCCGGTGACAAGCCAAGCAATTGTTTCATACTTTAGTAATCTCAAACTTTTTCAACTTTCATGCAATACATGAGCGTGAGCCATGGACATAACACTATAGGTGGAATAGAATGGTGGTTGTGGAGAAGACAAAAAAGGTGAATCAACGGCCTATGGAGATGCCCATCAATAGATATCAATGTGAGTGAGTAGGGATTGCCATGCAACGGATGCACTAAGAGCTATAAGTGTATTAAAGCTCAAACTGAAACTAAGTGGGTGTGCATCCAACTTGCTTGCTCATGAAGACCTCGGGCGTTTAAGGAAGCCCATCATCGGAATATACGAGCCAAGTTCTATAATGAAAATTCCCACTAGTATATGAAAGTGAAAGCATAGGATACTCTCTCTATGAAGAACATGGTGCTACTCTGAAGCACAAGTGTGGTAAAAGGATAGTAACATTGCCCCTTCTCTCTTTTTCTCTCATTTTTTTATTTTCTCTTCTTCTTTTTTATTTTTATTTATTTTTGGTGGGCTTCTTTGGCCTATTTTTTTATTTGGGCTTCTTTGGCCTCTTTTATTTTTCATAAAGTCCAGAGTCTCATCCCGGCATCTGGGGGAATCATAGTCTACATCATCCTTTCCTCACTGGGGCAATGCTCTAATAATGATGATCATCACATTTTTATTTACTTACAACTCGATATCTAGAACAAAGATATGAGTGTATATGAATGCCTCCGGCAGTGTATCGGGATGTGCAATGATCTAGCATAGCAATGACATAAAAAAAGGACAAGCCATGAAAACATCATGCTAGCTATCTTACGATCATGCAAGGCAATATGACAATGAATGCTCAAGTCATGTATATGATGATGATGGAAGTTGCATGGCAATATATCTCGGAATGGCTATGGAAATGCCATGATAGGTAGGTATGATGGCTGTTTTGAGGAAGGTATATGGTGGGTGTATGGTACCGGCGAAAGTCGCACGGCACAAGAGAGGCTAGCAATGGTGGAAGGGTGAGAGTGCGTATAATCCATGGACTCAACGTTAGTCATAAAGAACTCATATACTTATTACAAAAATCTAGAAGCCATTGAAAACAAAGTACTACGGGCATGCTTCTAGGGGGGTAGATTGGTAGGAAAAGACCATCGCTCGTCCCCGACCCCCACTCATAAGGAAGACAATCAATAAATAAAATTGTGCTCCAACTTCATCACAAAGCGGTTCACCATACGTGCATGCTACGAGAATCACAAACCTCAACACAAGTATTTCTACTAATCCACAACCACCCACTAGCATGACTCTAATATCACCACCTTTATATCACAAAACTATTGCAAGGAATCAAACATATCATATTCAGTGATCTACAAGTTTATGTAGGATTTTATGACTAACCATGTGAATGACCAATTTCTGTCATCTTTCTAAATAGATACAAGTGAAGCAAGAGAGTTTAATTCTTTCTACAAAAGATATGCCCACGCTCTAACAAATATAAGTGAAGCAAAAGAGCATTCTACAAATGGTGGTTTCTATGTGAAGAGAAACATGCAATCCAAACTTCAAATGATATAAGTGAAGCATATGAAGCATTCTATAAAGCCATACTCAAAAGATTTAAGTGAAGTGCTATGAGCATTCTATAGATCAACCAAGGACTATCTCATACCAGCATGGTCGAAAAAAGAAATTTGAAAACTAAATGCAAAAGACGATCCAAGATTCGCACATACCACATGAACGAAACGAATACGAAAACATACCGATACTTGTTGAAGAAAGAGGGGATGCCTTCCGGGGCATCACCATGCTTAGATGGTTGAGTCTCCTTGAATATTTACTTCGGGTGCCTCGGGCATCCCCAAGCTTGAGCTCTTGCTTCTCTTCCTTTTCCTCATATCGAGACATCCTCGATTAGAAACTTCATCCACACAAAACTTCAACAGAAAACTCGGTAAGATCCGTTAGTATAATAAAGCAAATCACTACTCTAAGTACTGTTCCAAACCAATTCATATTTTGTTTTTGCATTGTGTCTACTGTAATATAACTTTTCCATTTCTTAATCCACTAATATAAATTGATAGATTCATCAAAACAAGCAAACTATGCATCAAAAACAGAATCTGTCAAAAACAGTACAGTCTGTAGCAATCTGAACATTCACCATACTTCTGGTACCCCAAAACTTCTACCAAAATTACGAACAATAAACAATTTTTACAGAAATAAATTGCAAAAAGAATCAGAACCGTTTGACGTTCCAGTTAAAAATGTAAAATCGCGCACTACAGCCAAAGTTTCATGTCCTGCACCGTACAAACCAACAAGCATTGTAAACATCCTAAAGGCAAACCTTGGCACATTATTTTTATAATACAATGGAATCGTACAAGGGGATAATTATTTTCGATGAAAATTTTCTGTAATGATAATTCACAAAGTTTCCGTGAGCATGAACAAAGTTCAAGGCTAGCTCCCACTTCAACAATGCTTGTCTTTGTCACTTTCACTTTCCTTTTTGAAAAGTTTTGGTTTCCCCTCTTTATTTTTTTGTTTTTAGACTATATAAAAGCACTCAACAGAAATAAATGACTCTCTAAAACTTCCGGGTTGTCTCCATGGCATTGCTTTCTTTAAAGCCATTAAGCTAGGCATATAGTGCTCAAGTAATGGATCCACCCGGATCCAAGGTATATCAAGGCCAATTTTAATTAACAATGATTTGTAATTTAGTAGTGAGCACAAAGTAACATATATTATGCAACAACAAAGTCTAACTCTCTTCCTATGCATCGGCATGTCATCAAAGAACAATTCATGCTCACCAAGTAAAGATCAATGCATAGTATAAGCAGTTTCTTGCAATTCTATCGTGTTGGAAACATAGAGAGGTGGAGATATAGTTCCTCTCTCATAATAATTGCAAGTAGGAGCAGCAAGAACATGCATATTATATCTATCAAAATTATCATGTGCAACGGTAAAAGGCAGCCCATCAATATAATCCTTAATAAGCACAAACTTCTCCGATATAGTGTAGTTTGGAGAATTCAAAAAGATAATAGGACTACCATGCGTGGGTGCAATAGCAACAATTTCATGTTTAACATAAGGAACTATAGCAAGTTCATCTCCATAAGCATAATTCATATTGGCATCTTGGCCACAAGCATAGCAAGCATCATCAAAAAGGGGTATTTCAAGAGAATTAACGGGATAATAGCAATCATCATAGCAATCATCCTTCGGTAAGCACAAAGGGGAATTAAACAATGTATGAATTGAAGAGTTACTCTCATTAGAAGGTGGGCACGGGTGATCCATCCGCTCTTCCTCCTTTTGTTCTTCGCTCTCCTCATCATCTTTTTCCTCCAATGATCTCACAGTTTCATCAATTTCTTCTTCCATAGACTCCTCCAAAATATTAGTCTCTTCTTGGATAGCAGAGAAGTCCTCAATATATAGTTTAACATAGGCATTAGAAGCATAATTATGATAACAATATTGAAATATGGCAAAATTTTCAGATTTGTAGAGAGTAGCATCATACTTTTCAATCAAAGAAGTAATTTCATAAGCACCCTTAAAAGCAACAAATTCTTCAATTTGTTGAACATTATAGTAATTATAAACACCCTTAGCATACTTAGATACGATCCCATTATCAATAAACTCACAATGGTAGGGAAGGTGTTTCTTAGGCTTTTCAGAACAACAAGTAACATTATATATTTCACATAAATTCCAAGCATAGCATTGCAAACGATGAATTTGATCCAGTAAAAGTTTCCCTTTTTTAGATATACGGTGTCGCACATAACAAGCACGCTCATCTAAAGATTTGCCCTCAACTAAGCTAGTTGGGGTTTCAGCACGAGCACAAAGGGATCGAAGATGATCCAAGTAAAAAGCTTCAGGAGTGTGATAGATTTTAAGTGGTTCTTCAACCATTGGTTCAGTAGGTACAACTATTTTTTTTGGTATTTTGTGTTTCCTACCCATAACAAAATATAGAAAATAACTAAGAACAACAAATAAAAATTACTTAGTGATAAAGCAAACAAGCACACACAAGAATATTCACCCCACGCTATGACTCCCCGGCAACGGTGCCAGAAAAAGGTCTTGATAACCCGCAAGTATACGGGATAGTTGTAGCCTCTTTCGATAAGTAAGAGTGTCGAACCCAACGAGGAGCTAAAGGTAGAACAAATACTCTCTCAAGTCCTATCGACCACTGATACGACTCTACGCACGCTTGACGTTCGCTTTACATAGAACAAGTATGAAACTAGAAGAACTTTGTAGATGTTGTTGGATAGGTTTGCAAGAATAATAAAGAAAACGTAAATATAAACTAGGGGCTGTTTAGATGAAGACACAACTAAGTTAGTTTTAGTAGAGAGCTTTTTGTCATGAGAAAGTTATTTGTCCAAGGCAATCGATAACTAGACCGGTAATCACTATTGCAATTTTATTTGATGGAGAGGCATAAGCTAACATACTTTCTATTCTTGGATCATATGCACTTATGATTGGAACTCTAGCAAGAATCTGCAACTACTAAAGATCTTTAAGGTAAAACCCAACCATACCATTAAAGTATCAAGTCCCCTTTATCCCATACGCAAACAACCTACTTACTCGTGTATGTGCTTCTGTTCACTCACGCCACCCACCATAAGCAAATCATGAACATTTTGCAAACCCTACAACGGGGATCCCTCACGCTTGCGCGACACAGAGAGAACCATAGGACATCACCAATAAGAAAACATGCAACTCAAACCAATCACGATCATCAATTAACCCATAGGAGAAAACATATCTACTCAAACATCATAGGATAGCCATACATCATTGGGAAATATATATAGCGTTGAGCACCATGTTTAAGTAGAGATTACAGTGGGTAAGAGAGGCGTTACACCACTGCATATAGGGGGGAAGAGTTGGTGATGAAGGCGGTGAAGTTGTTGGTAAAGATCACGGTGATGATGATGGCCCCCGGCGGCGTTCCGGTGCCACCGGAAGCAAGGGGGAGAGAGTCCCCCTTCTTCTTCTTCTTCCTTGACCTTCTCCCTAGATGGGATAAGGGTTTCCCCTCTGGTCCTTGGCTCCCATGGCGTGGGAGGGGCGAGAGCCCCTCCAAGATTGGATCTATCTCTCTGTCTCTCTCTATTCTGTGCTCCTAGATCCTTCCCCTTCACCGTTTCCTTTATATCCGGAGATCCATAACTCCGATTGGGGTGAATCTTTCGCCCAGATTTTTCTCATAAAATTAGCTTTCTTGCGGCAAAAGAGGAGCGTCAACCACCTTACTGGTGGCCCACGAGAGTGCCCGGCGCGCCCGGGGGGGAGGGGGGAGGGCGCGCCCCCTGTCTCGTGCCACCTCGGGCGCGCCCCCTATCCATCCGTGTGCAGTTAACTAAGTTGTGCCCCATTGATGTCCTACTACTGTTAATTGTTACTACCATGGTGCTGATGCTATTCAGAATATGATATGTGCCTTAATTCTAAGTTCTGGTCTCTCTTAAGAGACACTTCTAGCTTTTCTGACTCAAAGTTGTTAACTTGGTACTGCATGAGTTTTACTACTGCTAACACAGAGAGTATTTACTACTGCCAACACAGAGATTTTGTATGCATGCTACCTGATGAGTGCTTTCTTTGTAATATTTCACCTTCGTATGCATAGGTTTATTCGGTTTGAATTCTGCATGACATGAAATAGATATTTATAGTGTTTTTCTCAACTTGTTTTCACTGTCACTTGATATATGGGTTAATATTGGTGGTTTTGTTCTACTTGGATGCATTGGTACCCATCATTGAGCGAATGGATGCAACAGCGGCAAGAAGCTCATGGCTGTGTGCATCTAAAGCACACCATGGACACCATCCACTTCCTCATCAATGCTAACTCAATCCAGATCATCGTCGACACTATCATCCACAGGTATCTTCCTTGGTTCCCTTTATTCACTCCTGCCTTTGTGATGTTAGATTGCGTGTGCTGACGAGTATTGTTAGATCTTGCCAGTTGAATGTATGGTCGTGATAGTAGAATGGTATTTTGTTTTAGGCGCAATGTGTTGTAGTGCAGTTTTTTGCACAACCTGCATATGTGCCATGCATATTCATATTGTGTCTCTGTTTCTTATATGAACTACTATCTCATTTTAACTAGCTCGACAACAAAAAGCATGGTACTAGCTGAAAAATTTGTGTTATCATTCTAAATACATGTCCTTTTCTTGAATGGTCTGTTCATATATATTTGCCCCAGTTTTTCTCATTCTTCTCTGATTCAAGTAACAGGATGACAGATGAAGCCATGTTGCTGTTTTGTTTGGTCTCAGCCCTGACTATCGCCGTCGAGCGAGTCCGGCGTGTTGTTCATCGGACTATGGTTCCAGCCCTGACTACCGAAGTTTTTGTCCTGTTGAAGTTGCATAGAAATATGAGAGAGTCCAGCGAGTCCAGGAGCTTGTGAAGTAGTACTATATTACACTTGTAGAGCTTGTAAAGTATTGTATTATACATGGCCCTTTGTAATGGCACGGATAGAGCTTTATTATGTGATCTGGTTGCACTTGTTTAAGTATTATGTGTGTTTTTTGTCTCTGCCAATCTAAATACTGCTTGAAATATGAAGAATATGAGTCTGATAGATGGGACCCACTTACCTAACAAATGGAAACCTGTTACCAGAACCTAACAATTGGGACCCATATGACTAGTGGACCCATTTAATAAAAAAAGAAATGAAATTGTTCAGCCAAAATGGTCGCGGCCCAACAATAAAAAAGGCTGCCATATTGGGCTTGGCCCATGATCCCGACCAAAAATTAAAGGAAAAAAAATATAAAAAAGGCCGAATTGTTGGGCTCGGCCCATCTAAAACACCAAATTGGACCGGGCTGAATCTTGTCAGTGACCTTTTCAATTGGTCGCAATTTTGCCACGTCAGATTGCCACGTCGGATCCGACGTGGCCTGGGCAGATAACCAGTGACCAAAACAAAAGGTCATGGGTTCAACGACCTTCTGTTTTGGTCGTAAACGTCTACGACCTTCTCACAGAGAAGTTCGCTATAGTCAGTTAACGACCCTCAGCTTTTGACCTTATGTTTTTGGTCACGAAAAGGTCACAAATTGAAAACAGTGACCTTTCAGTGACCAATAGTGGTGGTCACAAGTTGACATATTTCTTGTAGTGTTCATCATCCCAGCAACCACCATGATGAGGAGGGAGTAGTCCACCCTTGGGGATGAGGGTTTGTAGCAGTAGATTGTGGAGAGTAATAAATTGTTTATGCATGTGGATCATGAAAAGAATGCTTTATGTGATGGCTATATTGTTCAATTCATTCATGATGCTACTGAAAATTATTATCAGAGAGGAACATATGCTTGTAGGCATTGCAATAATATCAAGTTTACTCTCTTTGTGTTGGAAATTATGTCTTTTACAATTCGACTAGTGCATCGCACGCCATGCAAGACGCTATGTCTTGGAAAAGCTGAATTTCGAAGGTCATGAGAATATGGAGACAAATATAGTTCACCTCAGAACCCATCATGGTTATACTTTTGCCATAAAGCTATACAATGTGGAGAGCTACTCCCATTTTGGTTGTGTCGGGGATATACCCCGCGGTATGACCCGACTAGATATATGACCCGGCTAGGACTTAGCGTTTCATTGGTAATCCGCTGGAGGATTGGCGACTCACGAGTCTGGCGGCTCCCTGGTCTAACGACTTACGAGCCTGGCGACTCACTAATGGCCCCGACGGCGGATCAGTTAGAGGACTAGGCCCAAGGCCCAGAAGGACGGCTCATGTTATGGTGGGCCGGCTTAAGAGGAAAGCATAAGGAATATTTCCTTGCAAAGGAAGCAAGAGTAGGACTCCACTTTTAATAGAGTAATCCTAATCCTACTTGGACTAGTCATGTAACCCGCCACTTCAACTTATATAAGGAGGGGCAGGGCACCCCAAGAGGGACAAGCAGGAAAATAATCGTTAAGGCTAGACACAACTAGAGGAGAGCCGGCTATGTAGTGTCTCCCTCATGAGCATAATGAGACCTAGCCACAAACAACATGTAGGGCTATTACCGGATGATGTTTCGGGGGCCCGAAGCTGTCTAAATCATTGTATTGTGTGTTGCGTCTCTCGTCCCGATCAACCCATCTCAAGCTACCACATAGATGCGTTATCCTCACAACTAAGTTCTCACACTAGGACATCTGTCGTGACATTTCCACGACAGTTGACGCCCACTGTGGGGCTCGTGCACGGTGGTGTTGAGTTCTTGGAGGGATTTCTTCAGGGATCGAGAAGCTCGCAGTTGACCGGATAAAAAAGTTTTCAGTGGCGACCGATATTGAGTTCAAGAGAATTTAGGGTTACGCGCGTGGCCTTGCGCGGCGAAGTGAACTGTCTGGATCGATTTCCGCTGCAGTGTTCTACAAAGTTACCGAGACCGACAGGAAGATTCCTTACACAGTTGCAGAAATCCACCAAAGGCGTCTCGTTTTCCAGATCGGAGGCAAAATTTGCTGCAGCCGCACGTGACCGGTCAAGGAAACACGACCACATCATACCATCTACGGACAAGTACACAAGACAAAGGCAAAAGTACTAGACTAGTACTACCTCCGTTCCATAATATAAGAACATTTTTGACACTACACTAGTATTAAAAACGTTTTTATATCATTAGTGTCAAAAATATTCTTATATTATGGGATGGAGGGAATACTATTTAAACTAGCACTCTGCCACCTGAAAACCAACATCAAGTATTCTTTTCAGGGAGAAGAGCTAGTACTACTTGAGTACTACTAGATCAGGTGTGTCTTTCTTTAATTACTACATCCATCCGAGTCGGAAGAGGACAAGTGCAACTACAGAATCATCCTCACGGTAAGGTCAAAACAAGAAGAGGAGGAAAGAAGAACACTGCCTTTGAGGAGGACACAAAATGAGGGGCTGTTTGGTTTGATACTAAGTTTGTCAAAACTTGCCATATCTATGGTTAGGCAAGTTTGACCAACTTAGGTGTGTGTTTGGTTCAAGCCACATCTTAGGCAAGCCACACTATGGTCCAACATCACATACACACAAAAAGTGTGGCAAGATTCTCTTAGGCTTGCCAACTTGTGGCTCTCATTTTGAAAAACTAACCTTAGACAAGTTTGGCAACATTGTACGGCAAAGTGTGGCACTCCTAGGCCTAGAACCAAACAGCCCCTGAGTCAACAGAGCTGGCCACGACCTGGAGAAAGACAGGGACATGGATGCGGATTCAGCCCTCGACTACGATGATCCAGCCTCTGCATGTGAGCCGGCCAAGTGGCCATCTGAGTTGCCCGCGCCAAATCGCCGCCTTCGCAGAGCGACCGCGAAAACTCCTGCTTCTGACGAGCCATCAAGCCGCTTCAACCGCAGGTCCTGCTGCCTCGTCGGCTTCCACAAGACGCCTTACGGCCCTGCTCCATCCTTGCCGAGGCGCCAGCCACTCTACTGCTGCTGCTCGTTTTTATTATGAGCCATGACGGCCCCCATAGAGCTGAATTGCAGGATTGCAGTCTGCTGCCAAAATCTAATAGAGATCAAAAGAGATTAAAATAGCATCGGACGCGCCGGCGCAAACTGCGAGTTTATACCACGCTGGATGGTCCAAGTTTTGTTTTTACCACAAGTTACTGTTATACGCGGCAGCTGCAGCTACAAGTCTATGACACGGAATTGGATATTTACATAGACCCGTAATACGCCATTGACTCGCTTGGGCGGGTGTCTGGTTTGCTGTTGCTTCTACCTACTGTCGCCGCGATTGAGATGACCAGCCGCACCTCCGAGCCGGTCTGCGGTCCTCCGAGTCACTACGCCCGCGAACCCCGTTAAGCCCTTTCGCCTCTGGGTCGGCCGCCTGCGTCGCGACTTCCACAAAACAGTATGATGGGTCGCCGGTTTCAGCACCGCTGCCTCGCCCTGCCGGCCGCCGTCCGAGGGCCACCGCCGGCTTGTCCCTTAACTTCACCACGCCATGAGCTCTGCGCGACTCCACGGGTGAAGTTTGTTGGTTTCCGCCAAGTTGCTGGCATACCTCTTCATCATTCCACTACCATGAGCCGCCGGCCGTCGTTGTGGCCTGCAAGCCACTGGCTATCATCGTTGTTCTGAGCCACCGGCCATCGTCCAAATCGCAGAGGAAAATTGAAGCGGCCGTTGAGCCGCCCCCGCCGGAGCACATGTTGTGCAGTTTTAACCTCCAATGTTGTGACCCGCCGCTGCAATCTCGTTGAGCTGCCCTGTCGTGTGTAGAGTCGCCTTGACTCATGCACCTCCATTTAAGCCGCCGGTGCACTATTTTCTAGGTGGTTTACGGATGGAATACACGACTCCGTATATCGTCCAGACGAATTAGGTGATATCCATCCAAGTTGTTTTATTAGCACATATTATTTTTGTCAAACAACAGTTTTATCTTTGTCTTGGTCTGCAATATTATTTATGCAGGACAATTGTTCATTACAAGAGCGATGATCTTGTCATGGATGTATGGCTCGCGCCACTATTATGATGCACTAGCATCTGACCGTGCCGTGATGTTCAATGAATATATGTGCAAACCGCCGTTTTTACGGCCCAATCTACATTAATATGACGTGGTTGATACGCCCGTCCGCATGGCTTACCGTGCCTGCAACTGCCTCGCACGTCCGCGCTGGCTTACAACGCCGCGACCGGCTCATCTGTCTGTTCCCGCGGCCGACTCGGTCATGATTGATTTTAGCTTCACCTGGTGATCATCAACTCCGTGGTGATTAATTTCTGGCATAACATATCAGGTGGAATCCATCCAGTATATTTTTATATTTTATATTGCTTTCCTTAAAAGAGCGATTACTCTGGCTTGGAAGTTCTTCAATGCAGGGCAAGTTGCCTACTGCAAAAGGGATTATTATATCACTAAGTTGTTGAACGACTCATACCGGTTTATATCATGGTCAAATATGAGGAATCTCAAGCCAACTCCGCGAGTCGTCTTAAGACTCGGGGGCTACGATGACATGACTCAGTAAATGATTGCCATTTTAAAGCAGATTCAAGAACTCGGGATTAGTGGAGGGAAGATAACCCGGTCCCGGACGCTACTGCTATATTGATGAAAATCTAAAAGCCGTCAGAAAATTTCCGGCTCAAGATGAAGAATGCCGGTTGAAAATCCGGTTCAAGAGAAATCTGTCTCTCACAAAGCATTGAAGCTTAATATCCGATTTAAAATCCGTCTCAAGGGGAATCTATCACTCACAAAGCTTTGTCTTCGAAGACCAATTGGGGACAGGCGTATTCGAATCATGCTATTAACCCCTTTTGGCCGGCTTCTTGGTCGTATTTGAATCATAGCCGTAAACACTTATATCATTTGGGGGTTGGATCGTATTTGAATCATAGCTTAACCCCTTTTGGTCCGGCTTACTGATCATATTTGAATCAGAGTCGTTAAAAGCTTCAAGGTCATTTGGGGCCTTCCTGTTCAAACATAGGTGTACTCACAATAGAGAACATAGCTGTCGCTACCCTCTTGATCGGCGCAATGCCAACACTTCAAGGTCATTTGAGGGCTTCCTGCTGAAACGTAGGTGTATTCACCAAGGAGAACATAGCTGTCAGTACCCTCTTGATCGGCGAAATGCCAACACTTCAAGGTCACTGGGGGGCTTCCTGATCGTATTCGAATCATAGCAGTCGGTACCCCTTTGATCGGCGCAATGCCACAAACCATTCGGGGGCTTCCTGATCATATTCGAATCATAGCTATTAACCCTTATGGTCCGGCTTCCTGGTCGTACTCGAACCATAGCCTCATTTTTTCTCATTTGGCTTGATTGTTTGAAGATTTTTTCCGGTTCTTCTTGATACTATCTTGCCTTTTGGTTTAAAGTGATTCCGGCCATGTAGCCTTCAATCTCACAGCTCATATTTAAAGCATACTCGTGGTTTCTATTAACCTGGTCTGGCTTTCGATGATAAGTCGCCGGCATATGACAATATAAAGTACTTGGAAGTATTGACTTCTATGTTTTGGGTTATCACGCTTACTGCACTGACATGATAAGCCGACAATGTTCATAAATATCGCAGGTATGATATTTATTTTGGTTATCTGAGGTTTGACAACCCGCCCTGGCTTTTGACGTTAATCGCCAGGGCATATATTTGTTTAAACTCTATAGGATTTGCAGAACTATGACTTACATAAATGATTAAGTCCAATCATTAAAATTTGAAATTGGTGTTTCAAAAGGGTTATCAATTGTTGATGTTCACAAAGACTATGAGCCGCCGGGTTACAAAAAAATCCCGGATTACAATGGATGCACTTTAAGTCGCTACCGGCCAAGAGCTACTGAGTATTTAAACTCCGGATTTATTTATCAACCAATAAGCCAACATGGCTAGATTTTTATTATGGTTATCAATAACCAGTATTATGATTGAGGTTTTCAAAGTTGCTTCAGCGCAATGGCTATTATTTTATCAATGGATATGATTTATTCTACAATGGAAGGAATAGTGCCGAGTCGCTGCAGGCTTACGACCCAGCACTTGGGGGCTACATTATTCAAATCATGATTATATCAAATATGGAAGTCCCATGTCGCTGCAAGCATGCACCATGACACTTGGGGGCTAATGCAAGGTCATTTATTACTTGCTGTATTGAAGACTCGACTCGTCACATTGTAATGAGACGGTCCTCGGGGGCTACCAATTGCTTTGAAAGTGCGTTATATCGACTAGAGGGGGGTGAATAGGCGATTTTTATGAATTCTTCACTGAGGAATTTGCTGGTGAGGAAATTCCTTAGAGAAGAACTACTTGCAGCGGAATAAGTACTCAGAAGTAAGCATAACAGAATACAAGCATGGTCATCATGATGAAATGAAGACAAGCACAGAGTACAGAAAGCGTAGTCACATGATAACAAAAGATGTAGACAAACAGACTGAAGAAATTGGACTGAGGAATTTGAGAAAATCTTCAGTCAAAGTCTTCAAGCACAGATATGAACAAACACTCAACACAGTAATGAGGAAATGAAAGGGTTGAGGAGATAGAACCAGTTAGTTGGTGAAGAAAATGATTTGGTAAACCAGTTCCAACTGCTGTCTCAGTTGTACGTCTGGTTGGAGCGGCTGAGTATTTAAACTCGAGGACACGCAGTCCCGGACACCCAGTCACTGAGCCGCAACTCAGGACACCCATTCCTCACCGTATTCTCCTTGAACTAAGACCACGCAGGCCTCGTCCAATCACTCGTGGTAAGTCTTCAGGTGACTTCCAAACCTTCACAGACTTGGTCACTCGGCGATCCACAATTCCTCTTGGATGCTCTAGACCTTGACGCCTAACCGTTTGGAAGAAACACAGTCTTCAAAGGTAACAAGCGTCGGATCCACGCAGGATCAATTTCTTCAGTGATGCTCAATCACTTTGAGTTTGTGGGGGTTTGGTTTTGAGATTTTCCTCACTGGATGATTTTCGCTCAAAGTCCTCAGAGGATAGGTTGCTCTCAAATGACAAGTGTCAAGTTCTCTCGGAGCAGCCAACCAACTAATGGTTGTAGGGGGCGGCTATTTATAGCCTAGGGAACAGCCCGACATGATAAGACATAAATGCCCTTCAATGATATGACCGTTAGGTGGATAAGATATTTTGGGACAGCCGGCGCGCAGCGCAGCAACGGTCGGAAATTTGACTCTCAAATTCCTCAGGGCTATCATGTTCCTCACTGTGTAGGCAATCCGCACTGGCGAATGCCTAACTCCTCAGTCAGAGAAAAGTCCTCAGTGACCAGAAGAACTGCGTCTCTGTCACTGAAGAAAATGACTGAACTGTATGAGATTTCCAATGGCTTCACTCGAAGGGATTGGTAGGTGTAGGATTTTGAGTTGAGCATCACATGGAAATTTTTCCTTAGTATTTCCTCGACCCCCTTTAACAGTACGGTGTTTCCTATGACTCAAGAAAGAGAAAATGAAACTACGAAGACAAAAGTCTACACGCTTCATATTCCTCAAGTGAATATCAAGTCTTCAAGGTCACACCATTTTCTTCACTTTCAAAGTCTTCAGAAAGTCTTGAGAATATCAAAGTCTTCAGTCGAAGAACTTCATTTTTAGGGGTCGACTTTCTCTGTATATATCAAACTCCTCATAGACTTATAGACCTGTGTACACTCACAAACGCATCAGTCCCTTAACCTATAAGTCTTCAATACACCAAAATCACTAAGGGGCACTAGATGCACTTACAATCTCCCCCTTTTTGGTGATTGATGACAACATAGGTTAAGTTTTCAACGGGGATAAACATATGAAGTGTAAATACTGATATTGAGGAATTTGATTGCAAGATATAGAAGAACTCCCCCTGAAGATGTGCATAGTGAGGAATTTGCTTTTGAGGCAATGCACATTTGAAGAGTTGAATCATGGAGAACTCCCCCTATATCTTGTAATTCATACACGCATTTGATATAATATGAAGAATTTGAAATGCATGATGAAATATGGTGCCTGATGAAATTCAGCATGCGTGCAATAATATTAGCGAGGAATAAGCATGCCGAAAGCATCAAAAGTGTCGGAGCATAGTGCAACAAAAGCACCATCCAAAAGTATCAGAGCACCATCGGGTTTAAGATTACAACTCGATCCAATAAAAGTTTCGGAAGAACGAGAGTTGCAACTTAAAAAACGCCCATAATATAAACCCGCTTGAAGACTAACTCAGATTTCTCCCCCTTTGTCATCAAATGACCAAAAGGATTGAAACTGAGGACTAACGCCCCTGAATAATTTCAAGTTGATGGAGGAGCGCCAGCGTTGTCGGGGTTGTTTGTTGTAGCAGGGCCTGCCGCAGTGTCGTCCAAATCTTCATACTCATCAGTTTCACGCGATGAAGAATAAGAGCTGGCCACCAGATCAGGAACTTTGACTTTCTTGAATTTCTTCGGAGGAGGTGCAGACCAGTCAAATGCTTCCTGGAGACCCATAGTCTTCAATTCTTCCGCGCAATAGACATGTTGAGGACAGCCCAGGTGCGGTTGAGGGTTTCATGAAGGTGATAATGATTTTTCTTCACTGCATTATGGGTTGAGGTCATGTTGTGAAGAATTGCAGCAAACAGACGCTTTACCCATTTGTGATTGCGATCAACCTTCTGATGAAGACTGAGGAGTAACTCACGGTCAGTCATCACCCTAGGTGTTGTGGCTTGAGGATTTTGCTTGGCTGAGGTATTTGCGGCAGTGTCATGTGTGGCAGAATCGTCATTGGTAGAGTAAGATATAGCCAGACGAAATTGACCATCCAATGGACGAATGCCTTCATCGATCACAGCAGCTGCCTTGCCTTTATCATCAGATGATGAAAATGGTCGCTTGAGGACTTCAATGGGAGGCAAGTAGCTACCATGGTTCAGAGTGTCAGCTTTATAATTCAGTGAAGATCTTGCCCTTATGAATCTCATAATCCAAGGAGCATAGGGCTTCAGCTCAAAAGGTGACATAGCAACATTAGCCAGAGTCCTCATGAAGAAATCATGGAAGTTGACGGGAACGCCATGAATGATGTTGAAAAGCATATTCTTCATGATGCCAATGACATCTTCATCATTTGAGTCGTGGCCTTTGATGGGACTCATTGTCTTCGTCAGAATGCGATAGACAGTCCGGGGCACATAGAGCAATTCCTTGACGAGGAATTTGGTTCGTGGGGCCTGCCCTGGCTTCAAAGGCTTCATGAGCACTTGCATATAATGATTTGTCAGTTCAGGGTCATTACAGATGCAACGTGCACTGTCATGGGGAGGATCAAGAGGAAGGACACGAAGCAATTCAGTTGCCGGTGCCTTGTAGTGAGTGTTTTCGGTCATCCAATCCAACACCCATGAATTGACATCTTCAGCGTCTCCAGTGATATGCAGTGTGGCGTAGAACTGAAGAATGAGTTCTTTATTCCAATCGCAAATGTTAG
The DNA here is from genome assembly GCA_963921465.1 of Triticum timopheevii. Lineage (NCBI taxonomy): Eukaryota > Viridiplantae > Streptophyta > Magnoliopsida > Poales > Poaceae > Triticum > Triticum timopheevii. The sequence continues at coordinate 2,802,167 of OY997271.1, forward strand.
TGCAGAAATTCAGTAATCCTGCATCATGAAGAACACTGAGGACTGGCTCGAAGCATGGCAGAGATTCCATATCTACGTGAGGAATATGTTCATGATCGAAGATTTTGTCCTTGTCAAAGAGCACTGAGGAATAGAAGTTGGCTTGGCTGGCAGTCCAGAAACGCCTCTTCCTTATGCGAGCAGAGTCATATGGGTTGTAGTCAGTGAAGAACACATGCTCGGAAAAGAAGTCTTCAGCCTTGAACTTCTGTTTGCTTGAGAACGGATTCTTTGGCTTTGGCAGAGGAATGTTAGTGATTTGCAGTACTACCTCAGGAATCGCGATCTCAGGTGCTTCAGGCTGAGGAATTTCTGGTTCCTCATGTGCAATCTGTGGATCAGCAGCAGCAGGTTCTTCAGCACTAGTGGCTGGAATTTCTTCATGAACAGAGGAAGTGGGATGAGTTTCTTCAGAGCCCATTTGAACAGTTGTAGCCGGGGACTGAGGAATCTGTTGAATAGGAGTGAAGAGAGGAGTATTGGGATGCTGACTTTCCCAAAAGTCATCATTCATCACTGGTGTGGAGCATCCAATATCCACATCTTCATCTTCAATTTCCTCAACACCAGCCTCTTCAGCTGTGAACTGAGGCATAGGTGAGGAATTGACTGTCGTTGAAGGGACTGTATCCACTTCAATTTCTTCATCAATCTGCTCTGACGAAGCAGCAGAATGATTTTCTTCATCAGATCCGCTTGGAATCTTGTAGTCTTCTCCAAAAGGAACAATTTCCTTTGATGACATGGAGGAAATCGGAACGGCATCTATTGGATGTTAAAGAGAGCTGGTCATAGGCTTCATTTTCTTCGCAGCCGAAGAATTTGACGCAGCTGATGCCTTCCTTTTCTTTACTGCAGCTCGCTCGGCAGCCTTGGTCTTCTTCACTTCATTGGCAGAAGGAAGAATGGGAATTGGTGTAGGCGCGGGAGGAGCTGAGGACTTTGGTTGATTTGCTTCAGGTGCAACTGATGCAGTTGCCCTGATCTCTTCAGTTTCTTCAGGTGCACCACTAGTGGATGCCCTGGCAATTTCTTCAGCGGCTGGAATGGAGTCATCAGCCCTGGAACTTGTATTTTCTTCAGCAGGCTGAAAGTCATCAGCGATGCTGGCATGTTCTTCAGCAGGCTGAGCAGAGTCTGCAGCCTGAGGATTTTCTTGTTGCGATGGGGCTGCAACAGTTGACATTTTCTTCGTCAGGTTGACGAATCTCACTTTGGCTCCTTGCCAATCAGCATAGTATGCATCCAAGTCCTTGCTGAGGGCTTGGATTTCAGACTGAGCCTGGAGAAGTTCCTCAGGTGTCATTCTGACAACATTTTTCTTCAGGAGCTTCTCCTTCCTGTATTGGGCCTTCTTGATTTCACGTGCCTTTTCAAACTTCCATTTCTCTTGAGTGATGAAATGGGTCAGCATGTGACTTTGACCAGGAGTCAGTTGAAAGTCGGGCATGGGGGTGTTTGGATCCTTATGCCAGAGGTCAATGTAGTCGAGGGTTTTCCTCGGATCCAAAAGCAGTGGCACAGATGTGCCTTTGGCTCTAGCGGCCTTTACTTGCCTGTCTCTGATGATTTCTGCAAGTTCTTCATCAGAAGCTTCATCATCAGAGGGCACTTGGAATGCAACCTATTTCTTCCTTGGACTTGGCTGAGGGCCGCGTCCAGCTGTTGCTTTTGTCTTCAACAGTGTGGGGCCTGATGAGGACATTGGTGCAGCTGAGGAACTCGCTGAGACACCAGAAGCAATTGAAAAATCCGTAGTCCTTTGACATGTAGCCAGATGCACAGGAGTTGAGGACTTTGTGGGAGCTGCTGAGGGCTTTGGTGGAGCAGTAGCAGTCTGAGGAATTTTCCGTGAGGGCGTAGCTGAGGAACTTGGCCGTGAAGGCACTATTGGTGAAGCACTTGGCTTGCGAGCAGGCTTCTTTGGCATTGATTTCCTCGGCTTGACCGAGGTCTCAGCAGCAGCAGCAGCGGCAGAATCCTCATTGAATTTCATCGCTGCCTCCTTGGCTTGTCTTGCCAATTTTGCTTGGCGCCTAGCCCATTCTTCAGGAAAGTCCTCACCACGCTTGATGCTGATGGGATCAGCTACTTGGCCAGGTGCCAATGGAGCTCTTGGGCATGGAGGATTTAAGGCGAATTTCTTCATGTACTTTGGAGTAACATATCGATATTCCCTCCATTCTCGTGCCCATCTTCGTTCAATCCTCTGAATGCGCACTTTGCGCTGATTTTTGTTCTCTTTGCCAAATTTGGCTTCATCAGGTGTGCAATAATCCTTGTATATGTCATCAGGGATCTCGAAAGCAGTCATGACCTCAGGTTTCTTTCCTCCTTTCTGTGGTCTTTTTCCTTCAGCCATATTCTTCAGATGAGGAATTTGAACAATTGAACACTCTGAAGAAGTATGCAGTTTTTCTTCGAGGAACGCTGCAAATGAGTTAAGTTGATGAGAACCTAGTGATTCAGCAGCGGACATGAGTACCTGTGAACAGAGTGTAGGTGCGAGGAATCTGGAGAGGTCATATGCGTTTTCAGAAGGTTTTTCGAAAAGACAAGTTTTGAGGAATTTGACCAGTTGAGCCTTGAGGAATTTCACTAAGTGTTCTTGTCTTAGGTTCCAGAGTTGTACAGATCGAAGATCCACACAATTGAGGCATCTTGAAGAAAATGAGTGCTTAGAGAAATGGATCAAGAGCATACAGTGTGTGAGGTGTTCAGATGTGTGAAGATTTGAAGAATAAAAGATTTTCAGGAAAGCTTGAGAATCAAAGTGAGTAAATAAAAGTAACTTTTAATTACCTGAACTGAAGAACACGACGAACTATGATGAACAGAGGTGAAGTTCGTCAAGTTAGATCTCCCACGCCCTAACTTGGCAGAGGGAGACAGCTACGGCGGCGGCGGAGTGAAGATTTCCGCAACCGGCGCGAGTACGACGGCGACGAGGTCGACGCAGCGAAGCTCTTCCTCACCGGCAACGATTGAGTAGCGGCGGCGCTAGGGTTTGAGGAGCTCGAGCGAGAGAGAGCGCGGTCGAGCGGAGTAAATGAAGTGAGGAAGGGGAGAGGGGTATTTATAGCCACGGTGAAAAAACTGTTCGCCCAAAGATTTTGGGACGAACATGCCCCTGCCCTTTCTCCTTCACGCGACATGTGTCACCCACGTACTGTGCAGATGAGATCGTGTAAGATCATGGGTGATTATAATAATGCATCGTGGGATGCGGAACGGTTTGAGCGGTAAAACCGAAAATCTGGATAAGATTTGTTTTAAAGTTTGGTTCGCAATTTCTTCAGCTGACAAGGACACAGTGAAGACTTTGAACGAGTTTCAAATAGAATGCACATGAAGAATTTGTGAATAGATTGGGTTGAGTATAGCATAGAGGGGGAAGGGTCCGATCACATTCACTTAGCAGAAAACGCAACTTGAAGAAATAGCCATAAGTGAATGCTGTAGAGGACATAAACTGATATATATATATATATATATATATATATATATATATATATATATATATATATATATATAGCCAATGAAGAAAAACGACGGAACCAGTGAAGATTTTGAAAAGTTGAAGAATTTGAAAAACTGAAGAATTTCAAAACTGGAAAAAAAAACTCAAATTGAAGATTTTCAGCTTTTTGTGGTGGCGTGGCCCACCGTATAAGAATGATGATTTCAGACACCGCGTACAATTGTCGTAGGGTTCTGAGAATCAAATTCTTCATTAATTTCTTCACACTTAGAGTGTTATTCTTCATTGATTGAAGAAAAACGTTTCTTCATGTGTTGCACATCTAAGTCATCAATCTTGCATAAGTGTTAGGATGTGTGTCCTTTTCAAAGAACATTCGAAGACTCTAAGATATTTAGCTCACACCGCAACTTGCTAAATCTCTTCTCATCCAAGGGCTTAGTGAAGATATCAGCTAGCTATTCTTCAGTCTTCACATGCTCGATGGAGATGTCGCCCTTCAACACATGATCACGAAGAAAATGATGACCAATCTGAATGTGCTTTGTCTTCGAGTGCTGAACTGGGTTGTGAGCAATTTTGATGGCACTCTCATTGTCGCAGAGGAGAGGCACATTCTTCACGTTGATGCCATAGTCCTTGAGGGTTTGCTTCATCCAAAGCAGTTGAGCACAGCATGAGCCAGCAGCAATGTATTCAGCTTCAGCAGTAGACAGTGATACGCAGTTCTGTTTCTTCAAGGACCAACATGAAGGAAATATGCCCTAGAGGCAATAATAAAGTTATTATTTATTTCCTTATTTCATGATAAATGTTTATTATTCATGCTAGAATTGTATTAACCGGAAACATAATACATGTGTGAATATATAGACAAACAGAGTGTTACTAGTATGCCTCTACTTGACTAGTTTGTTAATCAAAGATGGTTATGTTTCCTAACCATGGACAAAGAGTTGTTATTTGATTAACGGGATCACATCATTAGTTGAACGATCTGATTGACATGACCCATTCCGTTAGCTTAGCACCCGATCGTTTAGTATGTTGCTATTGCTTTCTTCATGACTTATACATGTTCCTATGACTATGAGATTATGCAACTCCCGTTTACCGGAGGAACACTTTGTGTGCTACCAAACGTCACAACGTAACTGGGTGATTATAAAGGTGCTCTACAGGTGTCTCCGAAGGTACTTGTTGAGTTGGCGTATTTTGAGATTAGGATTTGTCACTCCGAATGTCGGAGAGGTATCTCTGGGCCCTCTCGGTAATGCACATCACTTAAGCCTTGCAAGCATTTCAACTAATGAGTTAGTTGTGAGATGATGTATTACGGAACGAGTAAAGAGACTTGCCAGTAACGAGATTGAACTAGGTATTCGATACCGACGATCGAATCTCGGGCAAGTAACATACCGATGACAAAGGGAACAACGTATGTTGTTATGCGGTTTGACCGATAAAGATCTTCGTAGAATATGTAGGAACCAATATGGGCATCCAGGTCCCACTATTGGTTATTGACCGGAGACGTGTCTCGGTCATGTCTACATTATTCTCGAACCGTAGGGTCCGCACGGTTAAGGTTTCGATGATAGTTATATTATGAGTTTATGTATTTTGATGTACCGAAGGTTGTTCGGAGTCCAGGATGTGATCATGGACATGACGAGGAGTCTCGAAATGGCCGAGACATAAAGATTGATATATTGGACGGATATATTTGGACACCGGAAAGGTTCCGGGTGAGATTGGGAATATACCGGAGTTCCGGGAGGTTACCGAAACCCCCCGGTAAGTATATGGGCCTTATTGGGCCTTAGTGGAAGGGAGGGAGAAGGAGCAAGGGAGGGGGCGCGCCCCCCCAAGCCCAATCCAAATTGGGAGGGGGGCCGTCCCCCCCTTTCCTTCTCTCCTCCCCCCTCTTCCTTCCTTCTCCTACTCCTAATAGGAAAGGGGGGCCAAACCTACTTGGAGTAGGTTTGCCCCCCCTATGGCGCGCCTCCTCCCTAGGCCGGCCTCCTCCTCCCTCCCTCCTTTATATACGGGGGCGGGGGGCACCCTAGACACACAAGTTGATCATTGAGATCGTTCCTTAGCCGTGTGCGGTGCCCCCCTCCACGATATTACACCTCGGTCATATTGTAGCGGTGCTTAGGCGAAGCCCTGCGACAGGAGAACATCAAGATCGTCACCACACCGTCGTGTTGACGGAACTCCGCCCCGCGCCTCTGCTGGATCGGAGATCGGGGTGCGTCATCGAGTTGTACGCGTGTCAAGAACTCGGAGGTGCCAGAGTAACGGTGCTTGGATCGGTTGGACCGGGAGGACGTACGACTACTTCCTCTACGTTGCGTCAACGCTTCCGCTTCGGTCTACGAGGGTACATAGACAACACTCTCCCCTCTCGTTGCTATGCATCACCATGATCTTGCGTGTGCGTAGGAAAATTTTGAAATTACTACGTTACCCAACACAACAGACCAAAGATCGTCCGAGGAAATGACAAGTACCAGATGTTGACTTGCGGTCCACACGATCACCAGCATAGTCAGAGTCAGAATATCCAATGAGATCAAAAGCAGAGCCCTTGGGGTACCATAATCCTAGTGTTGGTGTGTGAGCTAGATATCGAAGAATATGCTTCACAGCCTTATGGTGTGATTCCTTCGGTGCAGCTTGAAATCGGGCACACATGCAAACACTAAGCATTATATCTGGCCTAGATGCACATAAGTACAATAAAGAACCAATCATGGAGCGGTATAGCTTGTGATCGAAGTCAATACCATTTTCATCAGTGCATAGATGGCCATTTGTGGGCATAGGAATTTTGACGCCTTTGCAATCTTGCATGCCGAATTTCCTCAGTACATCTTTGAGGTATTTCTCCTGAGATATGAATATGCCATTTCGCTGCTGACGAATTTGAAGACCTAAGAAGAATTTCAACTCTCCCATCATAGACATTTGATATTATTCACTCATCATATAGGCAAATTCATCACTATAACGTTGGTCAGTACAGCCAAAGATAATATCATCAACATATATTTGGCACACAAACAGTTCACCATCATAAGATTTAGTAAAGAGAGTAGGATCGAGTGAACCGGGTGTGAAGCCATTCTTCACGAAGAATTCCTTCAATGTATCATACCACGCCCGAGGGGCTTGCTTGAGGCCATAGAGAGCCTTATTAAGTCTAATGACTTTGTCAGGATTCTTTGGATCTTCAAAACCTGGGGGTTGAGCAACATATACTTCTTCCTCAAGCTTACCATTGAGGAATGCACTTTTCACATCCATTTGATATAAGATGATATCATGATGGTTAGCGTAAGAAAGTAATATGGGAATAGCCTCAAGTCTAGCAACAGGTGCAAAAGTTTCATCGAAATCAATTCCTTCAACCTGTGTGTAGCCTTGAGCTACTAGTCGTGCCTTATTCCTCACCACAAGGCCATTTTCATCTTGCTTGTTGCGGTAGATCCACTTTGTGCCAATGATATTATGCTTGCGAGGATCTGGGCCATTGACCAGTTCCCAGACATTGTTTAGCTCGAACTGATGTAACTCTTCTTGCATAGCCTGAATCCACTCTGGCTCCAGAAATGCTTCATCTACCTTAGTGGGCTCTGTGATAGAGACAAAAGCATAGTGCCCACAAAAGTTAGATAAATGTGAAGCTTTTGAGCGTGTGAGAGGACCTAGTGCGCTAATGTCATCGATGATCTTCTCCACTTGTACTTCTTTTGCAATGCGAGGATGAGCTGGTTGTTGCTGAGGAATTTGATCAGCATTTTATTCAGCACCATTTTCCTCAGCATTTTCTTCAGGTGCATCAGCTCGACGTTCTTCATGAACAGGAATGAATTCTTCAGCAGATTCTTCAGTAGGAATGACATCCTCAATTGCCTTGAACTTGATAGAATCCTCAGGTGCTGGTTCATCTAACACAGAAGGTAGGTGCTCTCTTTGCGAGCCATTAGTTTCATCGAACTGCACATCTACAGTGTCAACAATCTTGTGAAGAACGATGTTGAAGACTCTGTAGGTGTGCGAGTCCTTTTCGTAACCAAGCATAAAACCTTCATGTGCTTTCAGTGCAAATTTAGAGTTGTGGTGAGGATCTCTAATCCAACATTTAGCACCGAAGACTTTGAAATAACTCACATTGGGTTTCTTGTCAGTGAGGAGTTCATAGGCAGTCTTCTTGAAGAATTTGTGAAGATATACTCTGTTTATGATGTGGCACGCAGTATCAATTGCATCAATCCAAAAACGCTGAGGCGTTTGTATTCATCAAGCATAGTGCGAGCCATCTCAACAAGAGTTCTGTTCTTGCGCTCCACGACGCCATTTTGCTGAGGAGTATAAGGAGAAGATAACTCATGAGTAATACCAAGTTCATCAAGATAGGCATCAAGACCGGAATTCTTTAACTCAGTTCCATTGTCACTTCTGATGTGCTTGATCTTCACACCAAAGTTGGTTGAAGCCCTCGAGGAAAATCGTTTGAATACTTCCTGTACTTCATGTTTGTAAGTAACAATGTGTACCCATGTATATCGAGAGTAATCATCAACAATGACAAAACCATATAGAGATGCATCATTAGTGACTGCTGAGTAATGATTAGGTCCGAAGAGGTCCATGTGAAGTAATTCGAATGGACGAGTAGTGGTCATGATAGTCTTCGCTGGATGCTTGGCCTTGGTCATTTTTCCAGCTTCACAGGCTCCGCATAAGTGATCCTTGAGGAATTTGACATTCTCAATGCCAATGACATGCTTCTTCTTTGCAAGCGTGTGCAAATTCCTCATGCCTGCATGACCAAGTCGTCGATGCCATAGCCAGCCTTCTAAAGCTTTTGCAAGTAGACACACGGCTGGTTGTGGTCCTGTAGAGAAATCAACAATATACAAATCTCCTCTCCTAAAGCCTTCGAAGACTTTGGAATTGTCAGCTTCCATAATCACAACACAGCGATACTTGCCAAAGACAACAACCATATCAAGATCACAAAGCATTGAGACTGAGATGAGATTGTATCCTAAGGACTCAACAAGCATGACTTTGTCCATGTGTTTATCCTTAGAGATTGCAACCTTACCAAGACCCAATACCTGACTTTTGCCTTTGTCAGCAAAGATGATATGCTTCAGAGGTGACGGTGATAAAGGAGCATCCATCTATAGATTCTTGTCACCAGTCATGTGATTTGTACATCCACTATCGAGGACCCATTCAGTAGTTTTGGGTTGATCATCCTGTAGATGAATTAGTGTAGCTTACAATCTCATATGCTTCATCAGTGAAGAATATGATATCAAGTTCATCAGATGAATTTCATCAAGCAGTAAACAGATATAGCAGTATGAGGACGTGTGAAATGAAAGTTCATTTCATCATGATTCGCCTGCGTCCTTTCAGGAAATTTCGTCAGGTCCCCAGCAAATTCTTCAGACGTTAAAGCACATCTGGAGACCTGACCCTGCAGAAGAGATTAGTTCTTTTTCTTCACCACCCACATCTGGAGGGGTGGCAAAGAGTTCATCACTCTGCGAGCACCATATGAGAATGGTGGCAAAGATGCCAAACCATTTCGTTTCACATAAGAGGGGTTAGGGTAAGCATATGAATAAGCAGAGTAATTCTTCGAGGACTTATGAACATAATGGTTTGAAGAATAATGCACATATTCATAGCCCTTAGCTCTACCCTGCGAGACAGAATTGTTAGCACGATGATAATCATATGAGGACTTTGATCCTTTTGAGGAATTTGATCCATGTGAGGAATTTGGTCCGTATGAGGACATGGATCCATATGAAGAATTTGGTCCATATGAAGAATTTGATCTGGGGTTCCTGTTTTTCACAGGTGGTGTCATGAGGACATTCACCTGAAGACTTTCAACATAACTTTTGGGAACCTAGATTTTCTTCATAGGGGAACCGTTCCTGCAGTTAGTGCCAACATATCTAGCAAATACTTCACCATTCTGATTTTTGAACAGTTTATAGTTGGAGTCAAATGACTCATCAGAAGAATGAGGAGATTCACATGTAAAGCCAGATAAGTTAGATGGATCAACTGGAGGTCCCTTTGCAGCAACCCATGAGGTTTTAGGGTACTGCTCAGGCTTCCAATATGTTCCATCAGCATTGAGTTTCCTCTCAAAGGCAATACCCTCTTTCCTAGGGTTTCTGTTGAGAATCTGCTTTTTAAGCACATCACAAAGAGTCTGATGCCCTTTTAGGCTTTTGTACATGCCTGTCATGTACAATTCCTTCAGCCCTGCACTGTCAGTGATACTACCAATGTCCTCAGATGAGGAATTAGTGATAGCAGAGGCAGATGAAGAATTTGTAACAGTTGAAGCATTTGAACATTCAGGTGCAGAATTAGCAGATTCACGTTCAATGCACTTTAAGCATGGAGGAACAAATTCTTCCTGAGAAGCGCTGATTTGTTGAGCTAGTAATGAATCACGCTCCTTCTGAAGATCTTCATAACACACTCTTAGCTTTTCAAGATCTTCCTTTCTTTGAAGATATTCAGAGGAAAGCTTCTCATGATCTTGCTTTTTTTGAAGAAATTCATAAGAGAGTTTCTCATGATTAGATAAGAGAGTGTTATGATGACTTTGAAGGTTATCAAACCTAGACTGAAGTCTCTGAAGATTTTCAGTCAAGGCTTTAGTGCGATCCATTTCTTCACCCAACATATCATCACTTTTGTCTAGCATGTTTTGAACCTTCTCAAAAGCCCTTTGTTGTTTCACAGCAATCTTAGCAAGTTTACAGTAGCTGGGCTTGAGATCCTCATCAGATTCATTTTCACTAGATTCAGAGGAGTTGTATTTGAGTACCTTTGCACCTTTTTCCATGAAGCAATAGGTGGGAGCGTAGTCATCATTATCTTCATCAGGCTTGTCGGTTGAGTCAGTTTCTTCAGTGTTGAAATGGACTTGATGACGAAAGCAGTAGCGAAGGCCAGACTCGCCACACCAGACTCAGATTCTTCAGACGCCTCCTCTTCATCATTTTCCTCAGATTCAGCTTCAAAGTCCATTTCCTTGCCAATGAATGCCCGAGCCTTCTTGGAGCTGCTCTTCTTGTGAGATGAAGACTTTGACGATTTCTTCTTCTTCTTTGCATCATCAGAACTGTAATCCTTGTATTTCTTCTTCTTCATTTCCTTTTCCCACTGAGGACAATCTTGGATATAGTGACCAGGTTTCTTGCATTTGTGGCACAACCTTCTCTTATAGTCACTGGATGAGGAATCACTGCTTCTTGAGGATTTTCCAAAGCGACCACATCTTGAGAACTTCTGGAATTTCTTCACGAGCAGTGCTAGCTCCTGGCTCAATTCTTCAGGATCACCAAGCCTACTACCAGAGTCCTCATATTCAGAGTCAGACACAGCCTTGGCCTTCAGGGCACGTGGTTTGCCATAGTTTGAACCATAGAGATCTCTCTTTTCAGCAAGCTGGAACTCGTGAGTATTTAGCCTTTCGAGGATATCAGGAGGATCAAGAGACTTGTAGTTAGCACGTTCTTGTATCATCAGTCCCAGAGTATCAAATGAGGAATCAAGCGATCTCAACAGTTTCTTCACCACCTCATGATCAGTGATGTCAGTGGCACCGAGGGCTTGAAGCTCATTTGAGATGTCAGTGAGGCGATCAAAGGTTTGTTGGACATTTTCATTGTCGAGTCTTTTGAAGCGGTTGAAGAGATTCCGAAGAACATCAACTCGAGAGTCACGCTGAGTTGAAACTCCTTCATTTACTTTGGACAGCCTATCCCAGATAAGCTTAGCAGTTTCCAAAGCACTCACTCTTCCATACTGTCCTTTGCTCAGATGGCCACATATGATATTCTTCGCTTGAGAATCGAGTTGCTTGAATCTCTTCACATCAGTAGCGTTCAGTGAGGGTGAGACAGAGGGAACACCATTTTCCACAACATACCAGAGATCATTATCAATTGCCTCAAGATGCATTCGCATCTTGTTCTTCCAGTAGGGGTAGTCCGTCCCATCAAAGGTAGGACACCCATCCAAGACCTTGATCATACCTGCGGTCGACATAACTAAAACTCCAGGCGGTTAAACCAAAATCACATAGAACAAGGGAGTACCTTGCTCTGATACCAATTAAAAGTGCGTTATATCGACTAGAGGGGGTGAATAGGCGATTTTTATGAATTCTTCACTGAGGAATTTGCTGGTGAGGAAATTCCTTAGAGAAGAACTACTTGCAGCGGAATAAGTACTCAGAAGTAAGCATAACAGAATACAAGCATGGTCATCATGATGAAATAAAGACAAGCAGAGAGTACAGAAAGCGTAGTCACAGGATAACACAAGATGAAGACAAACAGACTGAAGAAATTGGACTGAGGAATTTGAGAAAGTCTTCAGTCAAAGTCTTCAAGCACAGATATGAACAAACACTCAACACAGTAATGAGGAAATGAAAGGGTTGGGGAGATAGAACCAGTTAGTTGGTGAAGACAATGATTTGGTAAACCAGTTCCAACTGCTGTCTCAGTTGTACGTCTGGTTGGAGCGGCTGAGTATTTAAACTCGAGGACACGCAGTCCCGGACACCCAGTCACTGAGCCGCAACTCAGGACACCCAATCCTCACCGTATTCTCCTTGAACTAAGACCACGCAGGCCTCGTCCAATCACTCGTGGTAAGTCTTCAGGTGACTTCCAAACCTTCACAGACTTGGTCACTCGGCGATCCACAATTCCTCTTGGATGCTCTAGACCTTGACGCCTAACCGTCTGGAAGAAGCACAGTCTTCAAAGGTAACAAGCGTCGGATCCACGCGGGATTAATTTCTTCAGTGATGCTCAATCACTTTGGGTTTGTGGGGGTTTGGTTTTGAGATTTTCCTCACTTGATGATTTTCGCTCAAAGTCCTCAGAGGATGGGTTGCTCTCAAATGACAAGTGTCAAGTTCTCTCGGAGCAGCCAACCAACTAGTGGTTGTAGGGGGCGGCTAATTATAGCCTAGGGAGCAGCCCGACATGATAAGACATAAATGCCCTTCAATGATATGACCGTTAGGTGGATAAGATATTTTGGGACAGCCAGTGCGCAGCACAACAACGGTCGGAAATTTGACTCTCAAATTCCTCAGGGCTATCATGTTCCTCACTGTGTAGGCAATCCGCACTGGCGAATTCCTAACTCCTCAGTCATAGCAAAGTCCTCAGTGACCAGAAGAACTGCGTCTCTGTCACTAAAGAAAATGACTAAACTGTATGAGATTTCCAATGGCTTCACTCGAAGGGATTGGTAGGTGTAGGATTTTGAGTTGAGCATCACATGGAAATTTTTCCTTAGTATTTCCTCGACCCCCTTTAACAGTACAATGTTTTCTATGACTCAAGAAAGAGAAAATGAAACTACGAAAACAAAAGTCTTCACGCTTCATATTCCTCAAGTGAATATCAAGTCTTCAAGGTCACACCATTTTCTTCACTTTCAAAGTCTTCAGAAAGTCTTCAGAATATCAAAGTCTTCAGTCGAAGAACTTCATTTTTAGGGGTCGACTTTCTCTGTAAATATCAAACTCCTCATAGACTTATAGACCTGTGTACACTCACAAACGCATCAGTCCCTTAACCTATAAGTCTTCAATACACCAAAATCACTAAGGGGCACTAGATGCACTTACATGCTTCTGTCAAAAATTCAAGGTACACAAGCCTTAATCCATTATATTGAAAGGTCTGCTACTTAGTTGGTAGAGTACAAAGCTCTTAACCTTGTGGACGTGGGTTCAAGCCCTAGGTGAGGGTTACATCATATGATGGTATTTTCAATGAGGTATGTATAAAGTCCCAGCTCAGTATTATCTTACTGAGTCGGCCCTTGGGGGCTACATGTTGCTGCTCAAGTCTACATGATCATATTTACAAAGTCCCTGCTCATTATTTCATAATGACCCGACACTTGGGGGCTACACATAGGAAGTTCAAAATGTGCAGTCGATGATTGGCGGCTTACAGGAACAATCCAGATTTCTCCAAATTGCGGCATTATATTAAAGTAAGTCTTAAGCTATCACTATGTTCTCCTCTTAAGACTTGCGGGCTACAGGTAATATGCATATAAACGAGCAATGTCTTTAAATTCTCAGTTTTGAGCAAATCAGGAAGATCAATTGTGTGAACCGGCGTTGGCAACAATCATAACCCGGTGTCTGTAACGGTCATGACCCGGAATCATGAGTTTTTATAACCAGACGATTTTGAAAATCATAATTCAGCAAGTTTTACAAGTCGGCTGAATATCAGTTGAATATTTCAAGACCAATATTTTTGTCAAGTCAGAGCATTGAAGGCCGACTCAAGTGGATTCTTTATTTACAATATTTCTTCTACAAGCAAATTGATTATAAAGTTGGTCTATTGACCCGGACTTTCCAGAAGGAGGAAATGACAAGGACTTAAGGATGATCAGGGTCAGTTTAACATGGATAAATCCAAGTTAAACTGCGGGCTAATGTCGGGGATATACCCCGCGGTATGACCCGGCCAGATATATGACCCGGCTGGGACTTGGTGTTTCGTTGGTAACCTGCCGGAGGATTGGCGACTCACGAGTCTGGCGGCTCACTGGTCTGACGACTCACGAGCCTGGCAACTCACTAATGGCCCCGACGGCGGGTCAGTTAGAGGACTAGGCCCAAGGCCCAGAAGGCTGGCTCATGTTATGGTGGGCCGGCTTAAGAGGAAAGCATAAAGAATATTCCCTCACAAAGAAAGCAAGACTAGGACTCCACTTGTAATAGAGTAATCCTAATCCTATTGGGACTAGTCATGTAACCCACCCCTTCAACTTATATAAGGAGGGCAGGGCACCCAAAGATGGACAAGCAGGAAAATAATCATTAAGGCTAGACACAACTAGAGGAGAGCCGGCTATGCGGTGTCTCCCTCATGAGCATAATGAGACCCAGCCACAAACAACATGTAGGGCTATTATCGGATGATGTTTCCCGAGCCCGAAGTTGTCTAAATCCTTGTCTTGTGTGTTGTGTCTCTCATCCCGATCAACCCCTCTTAGGATACCACATAGATGCATTGTACTCACGACTAAGTCCTCACACTAGGACATCTGCCGTGACGTTTCCACGACAGGTTGCTCGAATTAGGAAGCACTATGCAAGGCGTATGGTTTTCAGGAGGGTATGCATGTCACCTTCGATCTTGGTGATCCTGAACATGACATCGACGAAGATAATGTCGACGAAGATAATATCGACGAAAATAATATGGACATTTGGGTCCTTGTTGATAAGCTTCCACTTCTACCTCTATGTGAGTTTCTCAAACATATTGATTAAGTAATTTATATTGTTTTTACAAAAATAGTTGACAGCTTATATATTTCTATTGATAGCTTATTTTCATTCTTCAAAAAATGTTCGGAAAGTAGTACATAGAACATACTACACTGTGGCTTAGAACTAACTTATGAGGAGAAAGATCGGCTTGTCTCCTTCATTATTGATGTTGAGACTTTCAATAAGAATTATGAAACTCCTTCACGTTATGCTCAATACGTGCCACTAGTCCACGTGTTGAACTATGGCAACATCCATAGAAATGGCATGGCAAGATTTTTTATTATTATGACACCGGTGCATCTTTTGCATACATTCTTCTAAATCCAAACTACAATGCTAACTACATTACTATTATGCTCTTGAACAGAAAATCCCGAAGGATTGTGAGCCTCATCTAATGGATACGAAAGGTCACATGGATGTTGTTAGCTTACGGCCAAGTCAGCCTACGAGTCACGGTTGTTCATACAAGATTTCTCGAACAGATGAAGACCTCATAATGAAAGAATGGAAAAAAGTTATGAATGATCGTAGGAATGTACTTGGAAGCAACATTATGCGAAGCCCATGATTTGGAGACAGGATAATCTCCATTGTCCGTCAAGGAGAGTCAGGGGCTATGTTGTTTTTTGCTATTTTACTTTAGATAGGGGTATGTCCTAGCTAATACTCATGATCATGTGCTAAGAACAATATCTAGGGTTGGTTATGACTATAATGATGATGAATATGCCTTTTTATTATAATAACGAGTAGACATTATTAGATGACTATGATGATGATGAGTATGACTTGTTGTTATGATAACGGTGATGAGTTATTATTATGATGACGATGCTGAGTTGTTATATGAGCATCATTAGTTATTATAATAAAATACTACTAATCTAAACTAAATAACTCATCATGATGAGATTACTATATAAAAGCTGTACAAATACAGCGGCATTATGCTGCAGAAAAAAAATACAGGAAAAGTTAGCAGTAGCATGGGTATGCATGTAGCAGCAGCGTGCTTTTATCAGCAGCGCGCTCTGTAGAGCAGCAGAGCCTTTTACTAAGAGCGCTACTGCTATGTAAAGTTAGTAGTAGCGCGGGTAAACCATCGCTGCTACTAAAGTTTAATTGTAACGCCTTATCAGTAGCGTGGGTGCCCGCGCTATTAATAAGGTAAAAATCCACACTACTGCTAGCCTTTTTCCCAGTAGTGCATGATTTTACACCGTTTAATACAAGGGATGTTTGGTCAGTGTTAACATGAAAATACAAAAGATATTCCCAATTGTCCAAATATTAGTGCGCGCCTACCGTGGTTACCCGCATGTGCACCAGACAGCCATCACATGCGCCAGCACCACCCTAATGTGAAGTAGTTAATTGTGAAGTCTACTCTTGTTAGCCGTCTTGATTTCATCTAAATTTTAAAGTCAATGGATCTCACCAATTCTTATCGTCTCTCCATTTCTATATGTGCAGCACCGGCCCTGGTTGAGTCTGAACCAGCTGTTGGCGCATCAAGTCTAATCTTCTCGGGCGTCTCATCAACCTGGGTGTTTCCGGCGCCGTCGTCTACCTTGCTGAATCCATACACGTCTTCGAGGTTTGTGCTTCATACTTAGTTTCTTTCGGTGGATGCTTCAGGTTTGAGCTACCTACCATCGGTTTTGTAGTTTTATATGCTCTTTTGGATCATATGTTGACACTTTAAGATCTGGAAAACACATCAGATACGACTTGTTGTTTCATATTGATGGAAACGAATGCACAAAAGTAGCTTGATTTTAACCGGATCATGAATACATGCTGTTACTCAGATTGTTGGATACCTACATAGCAATTGGTTGGATCGAGGTGTTTTTGTCTGAATATAACCATCACTCCTCTTAACATGCCAAAGTTAATATGGGGAGAAGGAGGTTTGGAAATGGCGGTGGAGGTGGCTTAGATCTGGGCCTTTTTTTTAAACCATTTTTTACATGTGACAAAATCCAAGTTCGAAGTTGATTTTCTTCTTCTAGGACCTGATTCATTGAAGATCTTGCCATGATCAAACATGGGGCAAATCGGAAAGCTAACACTTTCACTCATGGATTACTAGCTTCATGTATAATCGTTCTTTGCGTGTTTTTTCCCTTTCCTTTTCCTCATACACACAGATATAAATACATACAGTAGTTGAAAGCTGGCACTATGCGGATTTGACACTTGAGTTGAGTCGAAATATGTGATGAACTAGGTTCAAACATATTCGGATCTAGTCGATTCTAACTTGTGCAAACATTATATGGCTGAAAATAACAAATCTCCAAGTTGAAAACTGTATTTTGGGGTTGAAATCTTAAAAATCTGGTTTGGAACAATCTCATTTTGGACACCATGATTTTTTTCTTGAAACAGAGAAAAATACATCAAAGGAAGAAGCTGCAGGAGCTAGAGGTAGCAATCACATGGCAGCATCCCAGTTGATCATCAACCAAAACATCAGAGAGCTCTTTTGATCCTGCAAGGAGAGTAATATGGAGGTCGTGACCGGGGCGATGAGCACCCTCCTGCCCATGCTCGGCGACCTGCTCAAGGAGGAGTACAACCTGCAGAAGAACACCAGGGATGAGATCAAGTTCCTCAAAGAAGAGCTGGAGAGCATGGAGGCTGCCCTCATCAAGATCTCGGAGGCGCCCTTGGATCAGCCACCTGACATCCAGGTCAAGCTCTGGGCGAGGGACGTCAAGGACCTGTCCTATGAGATCGAAGATGGGATCGACAGATTCCGGGTGCACCTTGAGTGTCAGGAACAAAAGAAGCCACACAGCTTTATGTGTTTCATCCACAGAATCATGGACATGCTGGCAGTGGGCAAGATCCCACACAACATAGGCATCGATATCAAAGACATCAAGAGCCGCATCAAGGAGGTCAGTGAGAGGCGTAAAAGGTACAAGGTTGATAGCTTTGTGCCCAAGCCTACTACCACAAGCACTGACACTCTTCGCCAATTAGCCTTGTTCAAAAAGGCGACAGAGCTTATTGGCATCGAAGAGAATATACTTGACATAGTCAGGATGCTGACGGAGGGAGACGAGGTGCTCAAGAAACAACCGAGGATGATCTCTATTGTTGGCTTTGGAGGCTTAGGGAAGACAACTCTTGCTAATGTGGTGTATGAGAAGCTTCGAGGGGAATTCGATTGTGGAGCTTTTGTTTCTGTGTCTCTTAATGCTAACATGCAGAAAGTTTTCATGAGTTTGCTGCATCAACTTGGCAAGGACAAGTACAATAACATCATGGACGAGTCAACATGGAGTGAAATACAACTCATAAGTGAGATAAGAGATTTCCTTCGACACAAGAGGTATGTGTTGTACGCCAATTTGATCATCTATTTAGGAGTTCATCTTATTAGCTTTGGAGTCTTTCAAATTCATGTGTGTGCTTGTGTATTCGGAATGTATTTCCCTCAATTAATTTATGCAGCCCCTAATTAACTCACGCTGCATGGGGCCTCGCTCCACCGGCGGCTTGGCTGGAATGGCTATAAAAGTATACCAATCTGAGCTATTGATCCAAACCAACTAGAAGTACTATTATACTAAGCTGAGCCATGGAGATCTGCACAGGGGTGAAAAATGGAGCAGGAGTCACAAAAGTGCAGCCCTAGTTTTCAGAACAAACGGAAAAAAGATACACACATTTTTTTCGAGAATGGAGGGAGTATTATCTATAATCTGGTTTTTTTATTCTTCTACAATGAAAAAAAGATATATTTTGTAGTTAAATATCCTAATTTTGTACTCAAAACTATATGGTTCCTAAGCTAAAATTTATAATGTTATAATTTAAAAATAAATAAAATATGTTTCTATCTTTTTTCATCCTAATGTTAGTATCTTCCTGTTTCTTTTTTTGTACTTGGAGACTTCTCTCTACAAATTAGATGTAGGTTGAATATTGACATCATATCATCCGGCAGCACTCCCCCTGTATCAGGAACGTCCACAACAAACAATCTGATGTCATAATACTTTCACAAGTATACATCTAAAATAGTGAGCAGAGGCAATAGTAAGCGCATGCTAATGACCATCGTTCCGAAGTGGCATCCAGCCGTCCAAGGGACACGGCCCCATGGAGCTTGATGGCTCACCTAGCCCCTTATCTATTTTTAAATTAAGTTCTAAACTATCTCAACTGTTCGATTAGGTGAAATCCTAGATCAAATGCGAACCAACCTGTGGTTGGATGGTTAGACTGACTATGGTATCCCTAGCCCACCAGGGTTAAAATCCTGGTGCTCGTAGCATTCAGTGGGAGGAGACGTTCCCGTCGATGACGAGGTGCCTACGGTGACTTCATAAATTTCAAAATGATATGACAGCTCAGTCTTTTGGAGGTGCTCATAGGGGTAGGGTGTGCGTGTGTGCGTTCATGGGGGGTGAGTGTATACGCGTGTATATGAGCACTTGCGTCTGTACTGTGTTAAAAAATAATCCTAGGTCAAGCTATGGGGCTCTTATAAACAAACAAATAGCCCATATTGTTTGCTTTCACGAGGTCAACTAAACGATTGAGTCTGGTGTCAAAATCAGGATTAGATTTAAATTCCATTTTCCGCCCATTAGGTTTTCAGTTTGCAAATCCGCACTTAGGAACCATGTGTCCCACAATTTAGGGTTAAGTTATCTACGGGGCGTTGCAACCATCCTCAGTTTCCTGATTATTTATTGCATTGTACTATTTCACTTAGGTAGCCGAATACTTTAGCATTACTTATACCTTGCCTTTTGGAATTCCCCTCAGGTATTTCATTATTATTGATGACATATGGGATAAATCTGCATGGAGAAGTATTAGATGTGCTTTGATTGAGAATGAATGTGGTAGTAGAGTAATCGCAACAACTCGCATTCTCGATGTTGCCAAAGAAGTTAGTGGTGTTTATCAGCTTAAACCACTTTCTACTCGTGACTCAAAAATGTTATTCTACCAAAGAATATTTGGAACTAGAGACAAGTGTCCTCCTGTTCATTTGGCTGAAATAAGTGAGAACATTTTACGGAAATGTGGTGGAGTACCATTAGCTATCATTACACTAGTTAGTATGTTGGCTAGTAAAAAGGAACATGAAAATACATATACGTATTGGTCCAAGGTGTACCAATCTATGGGTTCTGGGCTAGAAAATAATCCTGACCTGAAGGACATGAGGAGGATACTATATATCAGTTACTATGACCTACCTCCAAACCTTAGGACTTGTTTACTGTATCTAACTTTGTATCCAGAGGATTATAATATTGAAACCAAAGAATTGATATGGAAATGGATAGGTGAAGGATTTGTTCGTGAAGAGCAGGGGAAGAGCTTGTATGAAGTAGGAGAGGATTACATTGATGAGCTCATTAACAAAAGTTTGATCCAACCAATGGATATCAATACTGCTAATAAGGCGGGCTCTGTCCGTGTACACGACATGGTGCTTGACCTTATCACTTCCTTGTCAAATGAGGAGAACTTTCTAACAACATTGGATGGTCAAACGCCCAGGTCGCTACCAAGTAAGATCCGTCGACTATCTCTCCAAACCAGTAATGAAGAGGATGTCAAGCAAATGCCAACCATGAGCAGCTTGTCCCTTGTGAGATCACTTACTGTCTTCAGTAAAGACCTTAGTTTGTTGTCAACACTTTCAGGTTTTCTTGTTCTACGTGCATTGGATTTAAGTGGTTGTAAGGAAGTGGGTAATCATCATTTGAAGGACATTTGCAATTTATTTCACCTGAGGTATCTGAGTCTAGCAGGGACATCTATCACAGAGATCCCGAAAGAGATCAGCAATCTACAGCTTCTGCAACTGCTCGACATAAGGTCCACCAAAATGAAAGAATTGCCATCAACCTTTGTTCATCTAAGACAACTGGTGTTCATTGACATGGGTAATAGGCAAGTCTCTACATTGCTTCTGAAATCAATGTCCACCTTGCCCTCCCTCTCTTCCCTTGAAATCGGATTAAGAGAACTGAGAGAGGAAGACCTCCAAATACTTGGGAGCCTGCCGTCTCTGCGGGACCTCTCAATATATGTACCGTATTGGGGAAAAGTCACAGGTAAAAGGTTAGTCATTGACAATGGTTGTCCCTTCCGGTCTCTGAGAAGGTTCAGTATAAACAGCATAGGCACCATTGATTTCATGTTTGCACAAGGAACCTTGCAAAAGCTCCAAATCCTGGAGTTAGATCTTTGTGTCACGGGAAGAAAAGTCCAATTTGGTGATTTTCAATTTGGGCTGGAGAACCTCTCTTCACTTGAGCATGTCTATGTGTTGTTTCGTGGTAGTGGTGGTGTGCTGATCGGTGCACATCAGGAAGTGCTTGATGTTAATCCCAACAAGCCCACACTGACGGTGAAGGCAACTCCACACTGATTCACCCTTGTTCACTCTTGCAAGCAACATGCTTAGTAGTTCAGTATGTTAGTGACCTAATTAGAGTTACTTATCTCCTCTTTACTACGTGTATATTGATTCTTACTCCATTTGGTTACTTCGGTGCTTCAAGTACTATTTCAGTCTAGCCAGCTTCATATGGTAGTGAATTTAAAATGTGAAAATTTTCATTTAATTTAGTTTTACTCATTGCCTATTTATTTGACAATAACGATTTATGTAACTTGCACTATTGTAACCTTATGATTACTTCAAAATTCTGATGATATGTTTTTTCTCCTTTTCCCATAATGGTTTCAGACTGTTTTGCCAGTTTATTAGTCTGTTTGGAAGGAGGGACAATGTGAATTCTGGATAATGGAATTCGATAAAATCTCAAATATAGAAACTCTATAAAGCACTTGAAATGTTCCCTGATGATATTTCCTCTTTGTTCCACAGCACTCTACTATATCCAGGTTTGAACGATGGATGCTTCACCAGGTAACTGGTACGGCACCAAATCCTCTCAAGGCATTGCATTCATTTTAAGTGAATAATTGTGTCATCTGGCCGCAAGGGTTGTGAAACCATGCATACAAGCTCTTAAAATTGTGTCTATTATGTTGTAGTTTTGATAAGTGGTAGATATATAGTAAATTTCTGATAAGATGCTGTAAATGCTTGGATGTAAACTGTTCTAGAGAATATCGCAAATTTCCATACAAAATGCTGTAAACCTAGGGGTTTGTAGATTAAGTTATTCTACTCACAGCGTGACTGTTGAAATAAATTATTGTAGAATTCAAAATGATTATTCATGAGAACTTCGATATTTCTGACAAATTTCGGAAACGGTAGAGATAACAAGCGTACATTGAAATAAATTTGTCTGCACGGGAGCTATCTAATGCGTTGTTTAATATGGCCAGCGCTGTCCATAGAGGAATAACGAAAGCTGAGGTGCTGCCCACGGAGGAGAGATCGATCATGCTTGAAGGAAGCCTTCTTGGCCCTAAGGACAGATTTCAGAAGTACACTGGTTCTTATTGGAAACGGCAACTATATAAACATGTGTTTTGCACAATCAAAGGCGATGAGCCTTCTGGTGATGTAGACGTATGCATCAGAGTTCTCATACATTGTCAAAATAATGAAATGGTGGATTATAGGATTTGTGCCATTCCACCATGACGTTAAGTAGCTAAATTGTGTAATTTGCACTTGAGTTTACTTTTGGACCAAACTCCTGTCTACATATGTAGCTTGTAATAAGAGCCAAGGACGGATTTGTCACGCATCCGAATTTCAGCGGGAAGATAATATATGTGTCCGCTTATATTCATATCGCCTTCGCCACACTCGTTGCCGTGTCAGGATGGATCAATTCACATAATTGTCTAGTTTCTTCCGGTTTGTACAGAATACACAGGAAAGCTAATTGCTAGTCTTCAAAAACTTTTCAGAACACCAAATGTTCACTTGGGTGGAGTAGATTCTCTGGTAACATCTCTGGTCTAAAATAAAAATAAGTTTAGTTTCTTAGTGTTTCCATGACCCAACGTTTATTATATCAAACGGACAAAGAAGGTTTACCTCGCTGAATGGATCTCTTATTCATTCATGACGTTCGACACTGCTTTCACACACGCAAGTTACTCACTCCGTCGCATAAAGACTAGCCACAATGAAGAGTAACATACACTAGTAACATACACATATCTCTAGACTATGTTACTACCTCAATTGGTAACATGGAAAGCTTTATTTATTAGGTTATAGACTCATATTGCATTGGGACATGTGATGTTACAGTAACTAGCTAAGTTACTAGTACTACATCTCTCCTCATTAACTCATTGCCACATAAGCAAATTTGCTGAGTTAGACTCGATGTTACTACCGAAGTTACTCCCATTGTGGCTACTCTAATATAAGACGTTTTTTGGACACTACACAGTAATTAGCATGTAAAAGTATTGGCAATCGTACTAAGAGAAGTGCACTTGGGATCGTGCCCCCGCGTCTCCCCTAGGCGACATGGGTGGTTCCGCCGCCGCGGCCACTCCAGACCCCCGCCACGCCTTCCTCCCCTCGTCGCCGCCAGCCGGTGCCGCCCGGGCAAAGCCCCGGCTGCTGGTTGGCAGCAGCGGGTTCTTCTGCAAGCCATCCCTGCCCCCACGCATAACTGCCCCTACATGGATCTCACTTAGCCGTGCCTGGTATGTGCTGCCGCCAGCTCGATCTGCGTTGCCGCTGGCTCGACCTGCCTCCCCAGCGGTGGAACTTCTCACCGTGGGCCGCTGGACGCCTTGGCTTCGGTCATTGGTGTCGTTTCCGGTGGAGGTAGGTGTGCCCGCTCCACGTCCAGGACCGAGCGCCTGTGTTAGACTATGTATAGCTTCTGTACTTATGCACGTATATTGTACGTATTGTAACACATCCATTATATATATGAGATAAGTCACCCCTAGAGGGTTGTGCTGGTTCCCCCAAAACTTATTGTCTTACATGGTATCACGCTAGGTTACGATCGCTTCCGCTACCAAACCCTAATACCCGCACCGCCGCCGCCGCCGCCTTCACCGCCGCCGCCGCGCCACCGATCGCGCCGCCGCCATGTCGAGCGCCGCCACCACCGGTTCCACTGCCGCGGGGTTCCTCCCGGCCTCCCTTGCGGCTCTGCTCAATCTCCCGCTGGATGCCGTCGCCGTTCCGGCCCCACTCAGGACCCAGAGCATTGCCTCCGTCTACTCCACACCGCCGGCGCCCTCGCTTGGGCGCGACCTCGTGGTCCACACCGCGGCGCCGCCGTCCGACGCCGATTCCGCGGGCGTCGTCCCGCCGCTCCTGTCGGCAGCGCATCACACCGCCCCGCTGGCGGGGTTGGCGGCGTCCGCCCCGGCCGCGGGCTTTGCGGCGTCCGCCCCGGCTGCGGTCCCGCCTCCTCCCGCATCGACTTCGGTGCCTCCGGCTGCCTCCATGGTGCTTGCACCCCAGGCAGCCCCCTCGATGGGATCGTCATCACCGCCGCCGTTTCACTTCTGTCATCTCATCACCATCAAGCTCTCCGCCGACAACTATATCTTCTGGCGTGCGCAGGTTCTCCCGCTCTTGGGGAGCCACTACCTGCTCGGCTACGTCGACGGATCTCTTCCCTGCCCCCCGCACTGGTAGACAGCGTGCACGGTCCGGTCTACAATCCGGCCCATCGCGTCTGGACGGGGCAGGACCAGGCGAACCTCTCCTCCATCCAGGGGTCGCTCTCGCCGGCTGTCGCCGGACTTGTTGTCTTCGCAAAGACGTCTCATGAGGCCTGGACCATCCTCGAAAGCACCTTCGCCGCGCAGTCTCAGGCCCGTGTCTCTGCACTCCGTCGTCAGCTTGGCGAGTGTCAGAAGCTTTCACCACTGCATGCTTTCTCATAAACCGTACTCCCACTCGTGTTTTAAACATGAAGACTCCCATTGAGGTTCTCCTTAATGAACAACCTGATTATACTTTTTCAAGGTTTTTGGGTGTGCTTGCTGGCCGCACCTTCGTCCATATAACAAGCGCAAGCTTGAGTTTCGTTCCAAGAAGTGTGTTTTTCTTGGCTATAGCCCTCTTCATAAAGGTTACAAATGTCTTCATGTTCCCATAAATCGTGTCTATATATCTCGGGATGTCGTGTTTGATGAGCATGTTTTTCCCTTTGCCAAACTTCCTATGTCCACTGCCGAACCACCATCTTTGCATTCATCCTCTGTTGCTTCTGACCAATTTGATGATGTTGCATACTCTCCTATGCTGTTACCTAACCATGGTGCAGGAACCGAACGTGGGGCTCGTTTGGAACTGTTGGAGGATTCACCATCATCACCGCCGCCTTCTGATGGGCACGTCGATCGCCCTATGTTGCATGGCATCGATCCCTGTGCCCACGCACAGTCGCCCGCGGAGCCTGCCGCGCCGAGCTTGTCCACTGCT
This sequence comes from Triticum timopheevii, assembly GCA_963921465.1. NCBI lineage: Eukaryota > Viridiplantae > Streptophyta > Magnoliopsida > Poales > Poaceae > Triticum > Triticum timopheevii. The sequence goes on from OY997271.1 coordinate 2,827,460, forward strand.
CGGCCTGCTACGCCAGCGCCAGCCGTGTCTCCAGTGGCTCGGCCCTCTACGCCGGAGTCGTCAGCGGCTCGGCCCGTCACGCCACCTTCGGCCGCGGCTCGGGTCGTCACGCCGCCTTCGCCCACGGCTCGGCCCGCGACACCGGCCTCGCCAGTGCCTCGGCCCACTATGCCGGGCTCGCCCTCGGCTCGGACCGTGACGCTGGCATCGCCAGCAGCTCCGTCTGCCCCGCTGGCTTCGCCTGTGGGCCGGCCTGCTACGCCGCCCGCGCCCGAGGCCACCGCATCTGGCTCCTCGTCACCGGCTGACTCGTCTACGTCGCCGTCCTCCAGCCCATTGCAGGCTGCTCCGTCGACCTCGGTGGCTCCTGTGTCCCGACCACATACACGCAGTCGCAGTGGCATTTTCAAACCCAAGGAACGTAAGGATGGTACGGTAGCTTGGTTGGCTGCTTGTTTGGCTGCTACTGTTGCGGATCCGTCTTCTGAGCCTCGCTCATATCAGGCTGCCATGCGCATTCCCCATTGGCGAGAGGCTATGGAGCAGGAGTTTCATGCTCTCCTTCGTAACAAGACATGGACTCTCGTTCCTCCACCACCACGGGTAAATGTTATTGACTCAAAGTGGGTATTCAAAGTGAAGAAGCATTCGGATGGATCTATTGAGCGTTACAAAGCGCGCCTTGTTGCTCGCGGTTTTCGGCAGCGCCATGGTCTTGACTATGAGGACACCTTCAGTCCCGTCATCAAGCCTACCACTATTCGGCTTCTTCTTTCTATTGCTGTTTCTCGTGGTTGGTCACTTCGTCAACTTGATGTGCAGAATGCTTTTCTCCATGGATTCTTGGAGGAAGAGGTTTATATGAAACAGCCGCCTGGTTTTTCTGATCCTGATCATCCTGACTATATCTGTCGTCTCACCAAAGCACTATATGGTTTGAAGCAAGCTCCTCATGCCTGGCATGCCCGCCTTGCCTCTGCCCTTCGTGCTCATGGGTTTGTGCCGTCCACTGCTGACTCTTCATTATTTCTTCTACAGAAGCCAGAAGTCACTATGTATCTTTTGGTATATGTCGATGATATTATCCTTGTCAGCTCTTCTCTGTATGCTGCTGATGCTCTTGTCTGCTCTCTTGGTGCTGATTTTGCGGTCAAAGATCTTGGGAAGCTTCACTACTTTCTTGGAGTTGAGGTCACTTCTCGTGCTACTGGTCTTGTCCTTACGCAGAAGAAGTACTCCTTGGATTTGTTACAGCGAGCTGGCATGCTGAAGTGCAAACCGACTACCACACCCATGTCGTCTACCGACAAGATCACAGCTGTTGATGGTGAGCTTTTGTCTTCTGCGGATGCCACAAAGTACAGGAGCATTGTTGGTGGACTTCAGTACTTGACGATCACGAGACTAGATATCTCTTATGTTGTTAACAGGGTTTGTCAGTATCTTCAGGCTCCCAGAGATACTCATTGGGCTGCTGTTAAACGCATTCTTCGTTATGTTCAGTTCACCCTGACATTTGGGATGCATATTCGGCCGACTTCCTCTCGGGTCCTTTCGGCCTTCTCTGATGCAGATTGGGCTGGTAGCCCAGATGACAGGCGATCCACGGGGGGTTATGCAGTATTCTTTGGCTCTAATTTGATCGCCTGGAGTGCTCGGAAACAGGCTACTGTGTCACGTAGCAGTACTGAAGCTGAGTACAAGGTTGTGGCTAATGCTACTGCAGAGATTATTTGGGTGCAGTCTTTGCTTCAGGAGTTGGGTTTGTCTCAACCACAGCCTCGTATCCTTTGGTGTGATAACATCGGTGCTACATACCTTTCTGCAAATCCGGTATTTCATGCCCGAACGAAACACATTGAAGTTGACTATCACTTTGTACGGAAACGTGTGTCGCAGAAGCAACTCCAGATCAAGTTTATCTCATCTAAGGATCAACTTGCAGACATCTTCACTAAGCCTTTACCTCTGCCACAGTTTGAGGCTTGTAGGCGCAATCTTACCCTTCTCAGTTCTTTAGAAAGTGGCTAAGATTGAGGGAGGGTGTTAGACTATGTATAGCTTCTGTACTTATGTACGTATATTGTACGTATTGTAACACATCCATTATATATATGAGATAAGCCACCCCTAGAGGGTTGTGCTGGTTCCCCCAAAACTTATTGTCTTACAGCCTGGCTCCAGTGGATAACGGCAGTGCGATGCGGGGCTCGCCCACGGTGGTGCATGCAAGGCTTGGTCACACGACGCAGGGCTCGGCGTGGCGTGGGCTCGGGGCGCGCCCAGGGCAGCGGCGGGGCTCTGCTAGATCAATTCTGGCCTACTCCGGCCGGTGTGCCTTGGCGGCGCGGACTGTGGCAGCGCGGGCCGGCCATATCCAGTAGCTGGCTGTAGGCTGTTGCGGTGGGGCCTGACAGCGTCGGCTGTTAGGCACCATGGTGGTGCCAGCGCCCGGCCTGACGATGGCAGGGTGGATCAAGGCGGCGTGCAGGCCTGCTTCTGTGATGATTAAGGTAGCGGTCCTTGTGCTCTTCTCGCATCATGGCAACGACATGCATGATCGGGCCTCCTTGATCTGGCCATTGACGTGTTCCGGGACGGTCGTCGTTGATCTTGTTCATGATTTCTGGATCGGTTAGTTTCCGGTCGTGCACGCCCATTTCAGCCTACAAGGGTCTGAGGGTGTGGCGCAAAGCTCTATTGATTGATGACACCTTTGGACATGTCGGCTTCTCGATTTTTATGGTGAAGACAGTGGTGGAGAAGGTCATGGTCGCCAAGATCGGAGGATCAGTTAGCCGGTCGAAGACTTGGAGGCGACAAAGTCAGCCTGGTGTCAGATAAATCTCAGGAGCAGCAGTGATAAGTGGGGGCGGCAACACTGGCAGTTTTCATTTTGGGGTACTCCTCGGGTGCCGAGTCGTGACTTTCATAGTGAGAACCTAAGGTCTGACCTTCATTGGTTGTGCCTGGCGATTACCTTGTTCAAGGAATTGTTTTTGAGAGCATAGACTTTCTCCAGGGTGAAAACCTAAGATCTTTGATCAGGCAACGATGGCGCTTTTGCACTGTTTCCTTCTTGGAGGCGTTGTTTTTGAGACCTTTTATGTTTTCTCGGTGTTGTATTAGGTGGTGGTAGGTGTGCTGCTGTTGAGAGGAATCGATTGCTATGGCGGGACCTTTCTTTTTATTTTCTTCTTTGACTATGTGCATTCTGGATGTCCTTGTGACATCTTGTAGGTGCAGAGGCTGGATGTAATTAGTATCTTTGCGATATTAATATATTCTCTTTTAAAAAAAGAGCAATGCACTTCAGTTTCTTTTACTTGCACACTTAGACCAGCCATGGAGGCAGGGGAAGGCGGGGGCGGAGGACGTCAACGCAGGCGGAGGAGGAAAAGGACTGCCTTGACGGGGTGAATTGGCTCGGACATGCAAGGGGGCCAGCGCGAGGAGAGGTCGTCGACGCTGCGGCTGCGCTGCGTGAGCCGTAGGGCCATGAGCACAAGGAGCAGGTGGCGCCATGCCGCGCCGCCACCGCTCGACGGAGCCTGCACCGGGCCGGCGTTGCTTCCAGGTCAGGTGCGATCATTTCCATTGAATTCGGGTTGGGCCAGACCGGTACTTTTTGCTGCGATTTTATTATACTTTATTAATTCATGGTAAATATTGCCTCCGAACTCCGAAAGAAGCTCTACTGATCTGAGCTCTAGCATCCCATCCAGCCAGCTCTACTCTACTCTACTCTACTGTGGCGAAAGAAGTAATGTCATTTGTGTGATGGATGCCACCCCACCCGCATCAGCATCCACCGCCCACTCGATCGAATACTCACTCCATCCACGAGAGTTACCCACCGGCCGGCCGGCCGGTGTACTCTCCCTGCAGGGATGCTAGCAGTAGTGTTAATTCACGCGCATAGAAAAACCGGGCCAAACCATAGGTCCGACTGGAAAAAACCGAGACCGCCGCCGCTCGTTGTTTTTCCAAGCTCATTTGATCGTCCTACAATCAGACCGGATGAAACCAATCAAACCAGGTGGTTCTTGACCAGTTTTCTTGTGAACCAGGAGGAGAAAAAACTGGCTCCGGGCGGGAGTTGAACTCAAGAGTGCATCTATCGATCTGCCGTGAGGACACCAGTGTTGGGTGGATCATAGCGTTGGGAAAATCCAACCGGACGCCGCTATATCTTGTCAGCTGAAGGAGAGACCAAGATGAGCCGGCCCAGGAGCACGGGAGGCCACAGCCTCCTTTTTCCTTTTCTTTTTTTACGTTTTCACATTTTGTTTTTGCTTTATTATTTTTACTTTTGTTTGTACTTCAAAAAAAATCTAAATATGTGTATATATATTATACATATACATGTACTCCCTCCGTCCGGAAATACTTGTCATCAAAATGGATAAAAGGGGATGTATCTAGATGTATTTTAGTTCTAGATACATCTCTTTTTGTCCATTTTAATGACGAGTATTTTCGGACGGAGGGAGTATATACGTACAGCAACAATACATCCTATGTAACACCCCCATTGGTTAACTACAGTGACCACATGCTAATGCGCCATGTCATCTTGATCATCACATTAGGTTGCATTTTAGAAAATAATCTCACTCTCATTTTGGTTCAAATTTAAATTTAAAATATACAAAATCATTTCACCAAACACTAGGACAAAAATGCGTACAATATTCTAAATAATCCCCTGGTAATTGTCCAAGTGATACCAACATCAATTAAAATTTTAAATTAACCAAAGAAACTTTTTAGTGAACCTATAACATTTAATTTGGCCTTTTGAAAAATAAACAATTAATTAAACCATTACAAATGGCTTGACACTTTTTGTGCTACCTCAAAATAATCTCTGTTATTTATGTGCCAAGTTCAATATGCAACAAAGTTCATTTGATAAAAAGAAAAAAAAAATGCAAAACAGATAGAAATAAAGAAAAACAGAAAAGAAATAAAACAAAAGAAAAAGGGCCATCGGCCACTGTACACCGAGGCCTGCTGAGAGATAGTGCGGCCCGGCCCATTGGCCACGGCTTTTTCTTCCTTCTCCCGCCACACTGCGCGAATAACGGCACCACAGCCCGCCTGTAGCCCTAGCGCCGATAAGGTCGATGTCGCGGACACGCTGGACACGCCCAAATCATTCCGCCGTTCTCCTCGCACCGCAACTTCCTCTCCCGCCATGGCCGCCTCTGTCGCCGCCATTGCCTCGCCGCCCGCGTGGACACGGAGCTCCCTGCGCCCAGCTAACTTGTCCACGCGCTTCTCCATCGCCCAGTCCATCTACTACAAGCATCAGTTCGACCTCCTCTATCAGATGGGAAGCGTTCCTACTCTCCGCAGAGAGCCGCGTGGGGTTATATTGATCAAGGCAAGAAGAGCCCTTGCCGTGGCGTACAAGTTGCACCTCATCGCTAGGATACAGGTTGTTACACGAGGATAGAGTTTGAGGTTGTTACGGGAGAGGAAAGAAGATAAACAGTTGAGATTACATCATATCTATAATTCTAACAGCCTCCCTTAATATCAACTATCCTACATTAAGACTCTTCTTGAATTCTTCAAATAGCTTGACTGGCAAAGCTTTGGTAAACCCGTCTGCAACTTGATCTCTGGAGGAAATGAATCGTATGTCTAGCTTCTTTTCTGCAACCCTTTCTCTTACAAAATGAAAGTCAATTTCTATGTGCTTGGTTCTGCCATGAAACACTGGGTTTGCAGAAAGATATGTGGCTCCCAAATTGTCACACCACAAACATGACACACGATGCTGTTTGATTCCCAATTCATTGAGCAATGATTCAACCCAAATGATTTCAGCAGTAGCATTAGCTAGTGACTTGTATTCAGCTTCAGTACTTGACCTGGATACTGTGGCTTGTTTCCTGGCACTCAGAGAAATGAGATTAGAACCAAAAAATGCTGCAAATCCTCCAGTTGATTTTGTTGGGGAACGTAGTAATTTCAAAAAAATTCCTACGCACACGTAAGATCATGGTGATGGCATAGCAACGAGAGGGGAGAGTTTTGTCCACGTACCCTCGTAGACCGTAAGCGGAAGCGTTATGACAACGCGGTTGATGTAGTCGTACGTCTTCACGATCCGACCGATCCAAGTACCGAACGTACGACACCTCCGAGTTCAGCACATGTTCAGCTCGATGACGATCCCCGGGCTCCGATCCAGCAAAGCTTCGGGGATGAGTTCCGTCAGCACGACGGCGTGGTGACGATGATGATGTTCTACCGGCGCAGGGCTTCGCCTAAACTCCGCGACGATATGATCGAGGTGGAATATGGTGGAGGGGGGCACCGCACACGGCTAAGGAACGATCCGTAGATCAACTTGTGTGTCTATGGGGTGCCCCCTGCCCCCGTATATAAAGGAGTGGAGGAGGGGAGGGCCAGCCTCTCTATGGCGCGCCCTAGGGGAGTCCTACTCCCACCGGGAGTAGGATTCCCCCTTTCCTAGTCCAACTAGGAGTCCTTCCAAGTAGTAGGAGTAGGAGACAAGGAAGGGGAAGAGGGAAGAGAAGGAAGGAGGGGGCACCGCCCCTCCCCCTAGTCCAATTCGGACTAGTCAATGGGGGGGGCGAGGCCTGCCTCTCCCTCTCCCCTAAAGCCCAAAAAGGCCCATATACTTCTTCCCCCGAATTCCCGTAACTCTCCGGTACTCCGAAAAATACCCGAATCACTCGGAACCTTTCCGAACTCCGAATATAGTCGTCCAATATATCGATCTTTACGTCTCGACCATTTTGAGACTCCTTGTCATGTCCCCGATCTCATCCGGGACTCCGAACTCCTTCGGTACATCAAAACTCATAAACTCATAATATAACTGTCATCGAAACCTTAAGCGTGCGGACCCTACGGGTTCGAGAACTATATAGACATGACCTAGAACTATTCTCGGTCAATAACCAATAGCGGAACCTGGATGCTCATATTGGCTCCTACATATTCTACGAAGATCTTTATCGGTCAAACAGCATAACAACATACGTTGTTCCCTTTGTCATCGGTATGTTACTTGCCCGAGATTCGATCGTCGGTATCTCAATACCTAGTTCAATATCGTTACCGGCAAGTCTCTTTACTCGTTACGTAATGCTTCATCCCGCAACTAACTCATTAGTCACATTGCTTGCAAGGCTTATAGTGATGTGCATTACCGAGAGGGCCCAGAGATACCTCTCCGACAATCGGAGTGACAAAACCTAATCTCGAAATACGCCAACCCAACATGTACCTTTGGAGACACCTGTAGTACTCCTTTATAATCACCCAGTTACGTTGTGACGTTTGGTAGCACCCAAAGTGTTCCTCCGGTAAAGGGGAGTTGCATAATCTCATAGTTACAGAAGATGTATAAGTCATGAAGAAAGCAATAGCAACATACTAAACGATCAAGTGCTAGGCTAACGGAATGGGTCATGTCAATCACATCATTCCCCTAATGATGTGATCCCGTTAATCAAATGACAACTCATGTCTATGGCTAGGAAACTTAACCATCTTTGATTCAACGAGCTAGCCAAGTAGAGGCATACTAGTGACACTATGTTTGTCTATGTATTCACACATGTATTATGTTTCCGGTTAATACAATTCTAGCATGAATAATAAACATTTATCATGAAATAAGGAAATAAATAATAACTTTATTATTTCCTCTAGGGCATATTTCCCTCAGATTTCTTGTCGTCACTACATATTGCCCAGTCAGCATCAAAGAATGCACTAACTAGAGTAGAGTTAGAGCGCTTAACTTGAAGACCCAAACTCATAGTATATTTTATATACCGTACAATTCTTTTGACAGCTGTCCAATGTATAGTGGTAGGTGCATGAAGATACTGACAAACCTTGTTAACAGCAAAAGAAATATCAGGCCTTGTCAGTGTCAAGTACTGTAGGTCTCCTACTGCACTTTTGTACTTTGTGATTTCTTCTTCCTTGAGCAGTTCACCTTTAAAAGCTGAAAGTTTTTCTGAAGAAGATAATGGTGTAGGTGAAGGCTTACAATCTTTCATCCCCATACGAGCTAGAAGTTCAGTGGCATACTTTTCCTGGTCTAATGTTATACCATCTTGAATCTTCTTAACTTCAATGCCCAAGAAGAAGTCTAGATTACCAAGATCTTTCAAAGCAAATTCTGAGCTTAAATCATGCAGAAGAGCATTAGTAGCACTTTGTGAGGAGCTTGCAACTATAATATCATCAACATATACTAGCAAGAATATAGTTATGCTTGCTTTGTTGTAGATGAACAATGAAGTGTCAGCCTTAGATGCAATAAAACCCAAACACCTTAACTTAGAGCTTAACCTTGAATACCATGCCCTTGGTGCTTGCTTCAAGCCATAAAGTGCCTTATCAAGCTTGCACACATGATAAGGTACCTGCTTATTTACATACCCAGGTGGTTGTCTTATATAAACCTCCTCTTCCAGAACACCATGCAAAAACGCGTTCTTGACATATAGCTGTCTCAAGCTCCATTCCCTGGACACAGAAATAGCTAGCACAAGTCTAATAGTTGAAGCTTTGACAACAGGACTAAAAGTATCTCAATAGTCAAGACTATAGCGTTGTTTAAAACCTTTTGCAGCCAAACGAGCTTTATACTTGTCAATGGAGCCATCTGCCTTTCTTTTGATTCTATAAACCCACTTACAGTCAATGATATTTTTACCTCTTTTCTCTGGTACAAGATGCCAAGTCTTGTTCCTCATAAGCGCTGAGTATTCTTCATCCATTGCTATTTTCCACTTGGGATCTTCAAGTGCATCTTCTACATTTGTTGGTTCTCCTGCAATGCACAACATACCATATGGAACAGTAACATCAGTTCTGATTTTTGGATTTCTTATACCTTTCTTTGACCTTGTCATGACACGTGAAGTTGTGACTTGTTGGGGCTGACTTTGACGTATACGTGACGGTCCTGCTGTAGGAGATGGCACGGACGACCTCTGCACAGAGGATCCCGACGAATCAGCAGATTGCCTTTCCACAGCAGATCGTGAACCAGACTGTGTAGCCTGAAAATGTGTCTGATCCGCTAGAACAGGCAGCCGCAGAAGATCCGTCGTTGGCCGCTGCATGTGACGGAGATCCCGACGCAGACCCCACCGAATCTGCTGTCGCTGTCGCCTGCTCACGCGTGGGACGCGGTGCGGAGCGCGGCTCGTCTGCTTGCGGCGACGTGGCGCCCGCGGATTGGCGTGGCTGAGAGAATCCATCGGACGCGCGGTTCGGGGCGTATCTGCGCCCCCGATCCGAGGCGATCAGGTGAACAAGAGTTCCAGGTGACTCCGGATCCGCCTCGTGCTCCGCGCCGGCTTCGTTTTCTTCTGGTACATGAAATATTGGCTCGTTTTCAGCGAAATTCTGACCATTTTCTCCACCATTTTCTGCTCCGTTTTCTGCTGCATGACCCTGCACACATGGAGGCACATTTCTACCAGTAGGATCACCAGTTGGGTTAGTACAATCATCGCCCCCATGATCAGAGTTTTGGAGATTTGGTGGAAGAAGAAGGATTTCTTGTTTGAGAAGTGCTCCGGCATTAGGATGAAGTGATTCAAAAGGAAATACTGACTCATCAAATACTACATCACGAGAGATGTAGACCCTGCCAGTAGAGACATCGAGACATTTGACTCCTTTATGAATGGGACTATACCCAAGAAACACACACTTATTTGAGCGAAAAGAAAGCTTGCGTGTATTATATGGGCGAAGGTTGGGCCAACAGGCACAACCAAATACACGTAGTGACTTGTAGTCAGGAGATATGCCAAAGAGGCGTGTGATGGGAGTTTCATACTTTATGACCTTGCTAGGTAGCAAGTTGATGAGGTACGTGGCAGTTAAGAAGGCTTCATCCCAGAATTTCAGTGGCATGCATGAATTGGCTAGTAGAGCTAGTCCTACTTCAACAACATGGCGATGCTTCCTTTTAGCGGAGCCATTTTGTTGATGTGCATGAGAACATGCAACATGATGTGAAACGCCAAGTTCTTGAAAGAAGGAGTTTAATTTTCTGTATTCACCTCCCCAGTCGGTTTGCATGGCGATGATTTTAGTGTTTAATTTGTGCTCAACAATATTTTGGAAATTCTTGAAGACTTGAAAAATTTCAGAATGTTTCTTGAGGAGGTAGATCCATGTAAACTTGCTGTAGTCGTCAATGAAACTAACATAGTATGAGTGCCTACCAACAGAGACGGGGGCTGGTCCCCACACATCGGAAAACATAAGTTGCAATGGAGCAGTGGAAATACTAGTAGATATAGGATATGGCAACTGATGACTTTTAGCTTGTTGACATGGATCACAAATAGACTCAATGTTTGACTCATGAGAGTACGGAAGCTTATTCTTGCTAAGAAAAATTTAACAATAACCCACGAAGGATGACCTAGTCTACTATGCCACTTTGATGAAAAAGGCTTGACTGCAACTAAAGCTTGTTTATTTGATGGTGTTGATGAAGATATGATCGGGTAGAGACCTCCCACGCACTTGCCCCTAAGAAGGATTCTCCTCGTGTCCAAGTCCTTTACCAAAAAGAAATATGGATAGAACTCAATGAGAACACGATTATCAAGAGTAAATCTATGAATAGAAAGAAGGTTCTTTGATGTTGTGGGCACATATAAAACTCTTTTAAGATGCAAGTTTTTCATGGGGGTTTTGACAATTGAACTACCAACATGAGTGATTTTCATACCAGAACCGCTTGCAGTGTGGACTTGGTCATGTCCACGATACTTGTCTCTGATTGTCAGCTTGTCGAGCTCCCCTGTGATGTGATTGGTGGCACCGGTGTCGGCGTACCAGTTTGTATCAACGCCGTAGGAGTCGGTGACCATGTTGGCCCCCTTCTCCTCATGTTCATCTTCATCATCATATTGATGCCAACAATCACGAGCACCTCAGGGGTGATGCTTGAAACAGATTTGGCACTCTGCGTAGTCTCGAACCTGCTGCTGGCGTTGTTGCTGTGGGCGACCGCGGCCACCTCCGCCGCCACTGTTTCCACCAGATGGAGCTGGGGAGGAGCGCCCGCCTCGGCCGCGCCCCCTGCTGCTGCAGCGTCCGCGGCCTCTGTTGTAACCGCGTCCGCGTCCCCTGTAGGCTAGGTTCGCTGACGTCTTGAAGCCTGCATCAGGGCCGTTGCCAAGCATGTCCACGCGCTGATCGAAGGCTGGGATCTGGGCAAACAAATCATCTACGGAGATTTGATTCTTCACTGCTCCTATGGCCGCCACAACGGGATCGTAGTCCCTGTCAAGGCCAGCAAGCACATAGTCAACCATCTCTGGATCCGAGACGGGACGGCCTGCCGCTGCGAGCTCATCCCCCAGGTTCTTCATCCGAGAGATATAGGCGCTGCTGGACATGGAACCCTTCTTTGTGTTGGTGATGGCGATCCGTAGATTGGTGATGGGCGATTGGGATTGCGAGGCGAACAGAGTGGTGATGGCAATCCAAAGCTCAAACGTCGTCTCCTTGCTCGCAACTTGGGAGAGAATCTCCATTGAAAGGGAATTCAGAAGGTGACTTAGGACTTTCTGATCCTTCAAAATCCACCGTGCGTACAGAGGATTAGGTACTGGGGCCATAGTTTTGTCCGCCTGCTGCTGCTGCACCGTCTTCGGTGCCGCTGCATCTGATCCATCCAGGAGGCCGGTGACCTGCGCTCCTCGCAGGCCCGGCATGACCTGTGCCTTCCACAAGATGAAGTTGGTCTTGGTGAGCTTCTCTGATGGGAGAGCGCCAAGGTTGAGGGATACGGTTGATGAGGACGACAAGGCGACCATGGTCGAGAAAGGTGGCGATGGTGGTGATGGTGGCAAGGGTAAAACGGGGAAGGAGGCTGCTGGCTAGATCGATGGGAAGAGGATTGCTCTGTATACCATATCAGATGGGAAGCGTTCCTACTCTTCGTAGAGAGCCGCGTGGGGTTATATTGATCGAGGCAAGAAGAGCCCTTGCCGTGGCGTACAAGTTGCACCTGATCGCTAGGATACAGGTTGTTACACGAGGATAGAGTTTGAGGTTGTTACGGGAGAGGAAAGAAGATAAACAGTTGAGATTACATCATATCTATAATTCTAACATCCTCGCCCCTGCATCGTGTGGATCGACTTCATCGAGCACCTTCGGCCGGCCACCTCGATCGCCGCCTTCGATTCATCGGCTACCGGACGTCCCCGAGCGAGCTGATCCCTCTACGGAACTCACCGTCAGCTACTCTTCATTTCCCCTCCTTCCCCAGGCTCGCGCGCGACCCCTAGCTACCTTCCCAGCTGGCACCGAGCCACCGTCGCCATGGCCGCACCGGAGCGCCACTCCCTCGTGCTCCCTCGCGCCTTGGCCGCGCCCCTGCGCCGCCCGCGCATGCCTCGCCCCGCGGTTGCACACACCAGCGCACACGCTTGCCTTCTCGCTACCGCCCATGCACACGCGCTCCCTCGCGGCCGCGCTGGCCGACATCGGGGCCTCCGCTCCGCTTGCCGCCGACGTCGCCTTAGGGCACCCCGCAGCCTCCCATTTGTCCCATAGGATGCGCGGCGGTGCGCTCATCCGAACCATGCGCTCTGCCGCTCGATTCGGTCACCAGAGACGTCGCCGGCGTCTCGCCGCCGGGCGCCATGGTCGCCGTCCGTAAGCGCTGACGTGGCCGGCATTTAGTATTATATGTACTATATAAACATCCTTATATACTACTCTCTACGTAAAGAAATATAAGAGCGTTTTAGATCACTATTAGTGATCTAAATGCTCTTATATTTTTTTACAAATGGAGTATATAGCTTGCCACAGAACTAGTTAAGGTTTGTAATGGTGTAGAAGTTTCTAAAAATCTTGAATAAAAATACTGAAGCAACACGATAAATTGGAGGATTAACAAAGTATAACTGTATGTGTCCTGGACATTAACATCCTTATATACTATATAGCTTGACAAACTATAATTGTATGTGTCGCAGTGAGCTGAAATGATTGCTTTCAATGGAGGACTAATCAATGCATATTTTCACAATCACACCGCTGGATCACCTTGTTACATTATAGCGGTGTTCTGCTATTTATTTCAAATATATATATAACATTTAAACCGCTAAAAGTTTAGCGAGCCTTAACTAATTCTATGGCAAGCCATGATAGACACTATTTTACCAAGCATTTAAGAAACGCTCTATAAAAAACAATTGAAAAATGTTAACCAGGCATTTAAACAATGTAAATTTGTCTAGAGAAAATGTTGATCACATATATAAAAATGTACAAAAAGTGTGTATAATTTTGATCATGTATTTTTAAAAATGTTCAAATTGTGGACAATTTTACCATGTATTAAAAATGTTCAACATATATTAGAAAAATGTTATTGAAATATACCAAAACTATAGAGTCAAAACAAAAAGAAACAAAGAAAACGAAAAAAATGAAAACCAAAAATGAAACATAAATAAACCAAAGGAAGTCAAAAAAATATATGCAGAAAGAATGATAACAAAACAAAAATCCCCAAGAAAAAAAAGAAAACCAAAAAAGTATTGAAAAGCAAGAAAAAAATGAAGATTAAAACAAGGAAATGTTAAGAAAAGAAAAAACAATGAAATCATGAACGGAACAGGAGAATAACAAAGAATCGTAGAAAAAAATAAAATAAAACAAAAACAAAAGAAAATGGCGAAATGTATAAAACGGAGAAAACAGATTAAAAATGAATAAAAAATAAAAGTTTAAAGTAAAAGCTGGAAAAAGATATGAACCAGTGTGAAAACCCGCTCTTTTTCCTTCTAGGAAGTCGGTCTAGTACAGATGGCCATAACCAAGTGGGACACCTTACATCTTGTCCATTGTTTACTTTTTGTTTCTTCTTGAAATGCAACGCTAAATGCAACGCTAATCATAACCAAGTGTGGTTTCCGTGTTTGTTTGTTTCTTGTTTTGTTTTAAGGTTTTTCTTCTTTTTCTTTTTCTTTTTCTTTTCTTTTTCTCTTTCTCTTTCCTCTTCAATTCTTTTTCTTAATTTTTCCCAAATTCATGATTTTTTTTCTTAAAATGCATGAATGTTTATCAAATCCATGAAATCTATTAAACTTTACGACCCTTTTTTCGAACTCAAGCATTTTTTTAAATCTGTGAACTTTTGTTTTCAAAACTGATGTACTTTCTTAAAATCTGCGCACTGTTTTGCAAATTCGCAAACCTTTTCTCAAAATCTTTTGCGAATTCGTGATTCTTTTTTCAAATGCATGAACTTTTTTCAAATCCATGAACTCTATTAATCCATTTTCAAAACTTTACACCTTTTTTGTAAAATCTGTGAACTTTTGTTTTCAAAAATTGATGAACTTTTCAAATCTATTAAGTGTTTTTCAAATTCATGAACTATTTTCAAAAATTTTGAAACTGTTTCAAATCCATGATGTTTTAAAAATCTTCATGATTTTTTAGAAATCACCGTGATTTTTTGAAAATCAACATGATTTTTGAAAAAGTCCCTAATTTTTTGAATTCACAATTTTTCAAAATTCATTAACTTTTTTGATTTTCTACTTTTTTCAAATCCATGAACTTTTAAAATTCATAAATTATTACAGACGAGCAGACACGTCGTCATGTCTGGGTCAGCCCAAAATGCTGTCGCGCGTCGTTTCTCCTTGCCCGCGCTTAAGGCACTGACTAGGAGGTCTCATTTGAAGTATGTACCGTGCACGGTCCTTTAGATCGTTTCGGCTCCTTCCCCCTCTAGGCCCATTAGGGAAAAACATAAGGGGTATTTGTGGTTCATTGTGCTCACTCGAGTGATTTTTTTTAAGAAAAACTAGCGATTGGATGTTTTATTCTTTGTTTTTCTGGTTTTGCTCTGAAATATGTTCAGTGTGTGCTTTTAAAAGGTTTTGTGTGTATTAGGGTAATGTTCCGTATAACAATAAATTGGAAATTTTAGTCGTATGAAAAATGCTCACAGTATGTTACCAAATGGTTCACCGTATATTTAAAAAATTCACTGTATGTAGCAAAAAAAATGTTCAGTGTATGTTAAAAAGTGTTGTCACTATTAAAAAATTCATTAATTATTTAAAAGAAACGTAAGAAAATCAACCCAAAATAAAAAGGTTAAAATAAAGAAATAAAATCGACATGAAAAACCAAAACAGAAAGTGGAAAAATTTATCTGCCACGCCTTACATAGGTGGGTTTTACGCCTCAGACAATTGTTGTAGAATAAGGTGCCTACATCGCATGCGTGGGGAAGGGGGAGGGGGGCACCTGCCACGCCTTACATAGGTCGTCATTGCTAGGTTTACATATCGCGAGTCAGTTAGGAGGAGGAAAGGCGCATGTCGGATAGCTCTTCGCCGGAGCTATCCGACCCGTCGCTCCCCTCCTTCTCCTTCTTGGGTGGTAGTCCGGCCATGGTAGGGATAGCCTGATTATACTCTCCGGGCGAGGGCGCGCGTGTCCTCCACTGACGCTTCTTTAAGATGCGACGAATAGCTTCCTCCTGTACGGCAACGCGTGCCGCCGCATCAGCCGCCTCTATGTCGGCAGCAAGGCAGGCCTCGGCCACCTCATCCTCTCCTTCCCATGATGGCACACCGGTCCCGATAGCACACATACTCCGGCGGAGCGGTGATGGTGGAATGGGAGATTGGAAGGCTCTCAAGAGGCTCGTGATGATCCAGCCCCGGAGGATCCGAGCACCCGATGCAACACAATGAAGTCGTGCCAGATAGATGTCGCCGTCGGTCGGGTGTCGTCTGGTTAGAGTTAGATACACTGCCCACTATGTTGGGGATGGTCGGAGATCACCAGTCGGAGTTTAGGGGCGAGGGGAGGGGGCAGAGTGGATTGAAGTGGACTGGAGAGCAGTGAGTATGGTTTGCTCCGGGGAGCAGATGGGGATGAATATATGTGGTGTTTGTTGGGCCAGCGTGGGCCGGGCCCGACGTGGCGGACGCGCCCGGGCCACCCCGTATACGTCCCAGATTTGGGCTAGATATGAGAGGTGACGGTCAGTCCGGTCGTTTGAGATCGGTTTGAGATGCCCGTCTGGGTCACTTTTATGGCTCGTTAGTGACCGGGCAGTCCGCCTAGGCGTTTGAAGGGGAGGGGGTTGAGGTGCTTGGCTGTAGATGCTCTTAGGTGAATAATTACAATTTTTGTACCAATGAGTTAATTATATTTCGTGTGTGTTGGGGAATGAGTTAATTCACTACAAAATCTTGTCCATTTTGCGGCATTTCACTTGTGTCACGTAATACCCTTTTTCGACACAGATGCCCTAGTTACGTTTTCTGACTGTCACGCCCACCGTCACTAAAGCGTCGTCACAGTAAATAAAATCTTGACGGTTCCACTACCTCCGCCACGCAAGATCGTGCCTTAGGCGAAGAACCCAAATTTGTCACTGATGGCCATTTTTGGTGAAGGCCCAGAATATCACCTATGATAGGCCAATGTGTGCTTAAGATCATTTTTTTGTGACGATAATCTATCACTAGCGATTGGTCCGCGGGTTTGACCGATCAAAGATTCTAACAAATGGGCCCATCAATTGCTAACGTCTCTGCTTCCATGTGGGTTTGCTTTAGATTTTATCATCGACAGTCCTGTCAGTAATAAGTGGGGCATTAGTTTTGACTGGTCAACACTTATGACATATGGGCCTCAAAGATGTTGACGTTGTTGCTTACATGAGGGACCAGACAAGGGTGACAACATTCATTTCTGTCACAAGTGCCGTCGCACGTGGAAAAAAGCTTTAAGTCATATATTATTGTTATTTTCCTGCCATGGCCAATCATGTCCCACCAGTCCGCCTCATCTGATGTAAGTCACAAAATTGTTGATTTGCGCCGTAATACTAAGTTTTGTTCTGTCAATAATTTTTGTATTATTGTTTCTGCATGTCCATCTGCCAATTTTTGTTGCACCTGTGACATCTCATTTGTTCTGCATTATAGTCACCTATCTGTAATAGATAAAATAGGTATGTGGCTGATATTTTGCTACTTCCAGGAGATTGCCTCCTTATTCGGGATATTAGATATATTCCTTACTGCTATCTCAAGAGGGGAATTGAAGAAAAAAATACAGAAGGTAGAAAACACCGTCAGTGAAGTGAAGAAGTCACAACTCTTGGGTGTGGCAAGCAACAACACACCAGATGATATTGCCAACAAGAACAGGAGCAGAATTAAAGCTGCTAACAAACATAGGAGCAAAATTAGAATTGGTAGTCCCTGTAAGGTATTTGGTCGAGAGAAGTTGCGTGATGATATAATGAAAAAGCTCCGTGAGATACCACATGGTGATACACCAAGCTCGAGTACTAGTCCTTGTTACTCTGTGATTGGCATATATGGTGTTTCAGGGTCCGGAAAAACTACCTTTGCACGATATATTCGAGATTACATGAACGAGGAATGCAATGAGAAACTTTTTGATACCGTCATGTGCATTCATGTATCTGAGACTTTCAATGTGGATGATATATTTCATGAAATGCTGAAGGATATTACAAAAGATCAACACTCTAATATTTCGGATCGTGAAGATCTGGAAGATAAGTTGAAGGAATCATTGAGTGGAAAACTTTTCTTTTTGATATTGGATGATCTCTGGGTGAATAACAAAAACGACCCACAACTGAAGGAACTAATCTCTCCACTAAATACAGGGAAGCAAGGAAGCCAAGTGCTGGTGACGGCTCGAAGAAAAGATGCAGCTAGATCTCTGTGTGCTGATGAACCTATTGAAATGCCTGACTTGGATGAGAAGAACTTTTCGATGTTTATGCATTATGCACTGGGCGACACAAGTGTTGCTGATGAAGAAGAATTTACACAAGTTGGTAGGGTGATTGCAGAAAAGCTACAGCGATCACCTATTGCAGCAGTAGCAGTGGCAGGACGACTCGGGACAAACCCAGATATCAAGTTTTGGAAAAATACTGCAAACCATGGTATGTTGAGTAATCATCCCGGCTTCGGGCAGGAGATCCCGAGACCGCCCAGCTGACATGATGGCGAGGTGCCCGCGCAACAGAGAGAACCGCGGAAAATCTCCGCCTCCTTCCCCTCGCAGTACACAACATGACATCATTGTGCTACGGCCTTCCCCGATGGCCCCTACGAACTGCAGAAGATCGTCGCCGC
Source organism: Triticum timopheevii (assembly GCA_963921465.1). Taxonomy (NCBI): domain Eukaryota; kingdom Viridiplantae; phylum Streptophyta; class Magnoliopsida; order Poales; family Poaceae; genus Triticum; species Triticum timopheevii. Next base: position 2,845,672 of record OY997271.1, read on the forward strand.
CTTCCCCCCGCACTACTCACCGAGACATCATTGAGCTGCGTCCTTCACTGACTGCCCCTGCCTGGCTACGTCGCGCAGCTCCGTGTATGGGATTGCTGGTGTCGCCGGAGGACACGCCACCGGGTTGTCCTGCTCGGTCGCCGCCTCGTCTGCTTCAGCGTGCATCCTCCCGGACTCCAAGCCCCCTCACGCCGATCCACCAGACTGCTCCTTCGCCTGGCTCCCTCACGCCGCTACACCAACATGCCGAGCTGTCTGGCTCTGCTGACGAGCTCATGGTGACTTCCACTCCAGAAGAGACTCCTTCCCCTCCGATCACCCCGATCCACATACCTATGTCTACGCCGCCTGGAAGCCCAACAGCGTCGCCGCCACGCTCCCCGTTATTCGTCGCCCGTCAGCCGCCACTCTTAGCTGATCCAAGCTCCCCTCCACCTCGACGGCCGGCGACCAGGAGGAAGACGCTCGCGGGCGTCTCAGGCTTCAATCTGACCAGGTGCAGCCCACGGCTAGGTGCCAAAAAGAGGACGATGCCGATTGCACAGATGGCAGAGAGGCTATTCTGTCAGCGCATGGGCATCATTGACGAAGGTCAGCAGCTCACCGAAGACGCCATTGGCAGGTTTGTTGCCATGTTCCAGGGAAGGCTCCCCGACATCACTGTTTCTGCCATTCGAGCTCTATTCAACCTTGACTGTGACTTGACAAAGGCAGTTGAAGATGCCGTTGTGAAACATGGCGGAGAAGCCGAGCTGGAGCTGCAAACGACGGGAGAGGAGGTCTCCGACGAGGGGGCTTGACCTGGACTGTGTTTGTTACAGCTGATGTACTTTGTTCCTCATGTTAGATACAACCTGTAGATGGTTCTTGTTCGCTTGTTGGTTGCCGGTGCTGCTGGCCGCTGCCATCTACCCTTGCGTGGCACACAGGGGTGTTTGTTGTGGCTGTTGTTTGATGTTTCTTAGCGTGCTGCTCCTCCTGGTGTTGTTGTACTCTGCTTCTTGTGCTGGTTCTGCCAAGTGTAGATCTACTGAAGTATGCTGGTGCCTTTTATGTTAGAACAAAACTTGAATATAATGAGCTGGAACGTCCGTGGCTTGAATTGTCCTGACCGTCGTACTGCTATTCATGAGACCATCACTGCTACTCCGTGCCACCTCGTCTGTTTACAAGAGACCAAGCTCGAGCTTGTTAACCCTTCCATTGCTGCATTTCTAGGTGGATACAGACTGAAGAGCTTTGCTCAGCGCCCAGCTTTGGGCACCCGTGGGGGCATCCTTCTTCTTTGGGACGAGAATTTTGTCTCTGTCCATGATGTTAGCATCGGAGCCTTTTTCCTTTCGGCCACGGTCACCATCACCTCTACGAGTTCATCCTTCAAACTAACAACTGTTTATGGCCCGACGCGAAGCAATCTGAAAGACGCCTAGTTAGTGAGAAGCCCCCCATGGTGATAAGTGGCTGGTCAATGGTGATTTCAACCAAATATACCGGGCTAGAGACAAGAACCGTGCGAATGTTGATCGGAGTCACATCGTCCGCTTTCGCAACGCCCTCAATGTGGGTAAGTTAAAAGAGATACACCTTCAAAACCCGAAATTTACTTGGAGTAATGAGCGAAACGATCCAACTTTGAGCAAGCTTGATTCCTACTTTTGCAATGAAGATTGGGACCTTCAGTTCGGCACACACCTCCTGCATGCTCTTTCCTCATCACTCTCTGATCATTGCCCTCTCCTCCTTGCTAATGATAAAGGGCCTCCGAGGACCAAGTCGTTCCGATTTGAAAACTTTTGGATCAAAATGCCCATATTCAAGGATGTTGTCCAAGGTGCTTGGAACCAAGAGGTGAACCATTTTGATCCTTACCACATCCTCTTCCAGAAGTTGAAAAAGACAAGTCATGTTCTTAGAAAGTGGAGCAAGATGATTTTTGCGCATTCAAAGGTGCAAATTCACATGGCCGTCGAGATCATTCTTCGCTTGGACGTGGCCCAAGAATCCCGACCTTTAAGTGCTGATGAGCGGGACATTCATAGGAGACTCAAGCGCAAGGTGCTTAGTTTGTCCGTGCTTGAACGCGCGCGAAAAAGGCAATGTTCGAGGATCACCAATCTCAAAGATGGAGATGCTAACACTCGCTTCTTTCACCTCCGGGTCAACCATAGAAGGCGAAAGAATTTCATCCACCGTCTTGAGCACAATAACGGCTGGGTCACCGACCATGAGCACAAGAAGTCCATCATACAAAACCACTTCAGCGAAGTCACCAAGAGGGGTGCGCCCCGTACCATTGACATCAATTGGGATAATATCCCTGTCCCCGCTTGCGATCTCTCAAACCTTGGGGATGCCTTCTCGGAGGAGGAGGTCAAGAAGGCAATCTTCGATCTACCAAGTGACAAAGCTCCAGGACCGGACGGCTTCACCGGTGCCTTCTTCAAGGAATGTTGGGAGATCATCAGAGGAGACATTATGAATGCTGTCAACCACTTCTCGAGCATGCACGCCTCCAACCTCCATTGGCTCAACTCAGCGAACATTGCCCTCATTCCTAAGAAAGATGGGGCGGAGTGCATCTCCGATTTCCGTCCCATTAGTCTTATACATGCCATTGCGAAGATTATAGCTAAGATGATAGCCTCGCGTCTTGCACCGCACATGCAAAGTCTTGTCTCAAATGCCCAAAGCGCTTTTATCAAGAAAAGGAGCATACATGATAATTTTATGTATGTGAGAGGCCTGGCGAGAAAGTTACATCGCAACAAGACCCCGACTTTGCTCTTCAAGCTCGATATCAAGAAAGCTTTCGACTCTGTTAGATGGGATTTCTTTTGGATCTTTTAAGGCATCTGGGCTTCCCAAGCAAATTTTGCGACTGGGTTTCGGCCCTCCTTTCCACTGCTTCGTCGAGGGTTTTGATCAATCGTGTGTTGGGTGATCCGTTGAAGCATGGTTGTGGCCTCAAGCAAGGCGATCCTCTATCCCCCCTGCTGTTCGTTTTGGCGATTGATCCTCTACACCATCTTCTCAACAAAGCCACGGCCCAAGGGCACCTCCATCCTCTCTATGGTAGAGCCACGACCATCCGTGCTTCGCTCTATGCTGACGATGTTGCCATCTTTGTCAAGCCCATCAAAGAGGATGTTCAATTCCTTGCTTCCTCCCTGGCCTCCTTTGGAGTTATTACCGGTTTAGTCACCAACTGTGCCAAAAGCCTCGTTGCCCCTATTCGATGCGAAAATGTTGACCTTGATGATATTCTACTTGCTTTCCCGGCTGTCCGTTCTTCGTTTCCGATGAGGTACCTTGGACTCCCACTATCCATCAAGCGTCTCAAGAGGATCCATTTTCAACACCTTGAGGATAAGGTCGCTGCCAAGCTCCCTCCCTGGCAAGGAAGACATGTCGCTACTGCTGGCCGGGTTGTTCTTGTCAAAGCTGTCCTTACTGTCATCGCCATTTACCATATTATGCCTCTTGATATCACGATGGCGGTTCTCAAGAAGATTGACCATCTTCGCCGCGCCTATCTTTGGGCGGGAGCTGACAAGGTTTCCGGTGGGAAATGCAAGGTTAATTGGGACCTTGTTTGCAAGCCTAAGAAACATGGTGGCCTGGGTGTGCTCAATTTGGACAAATTTTCCAAGGCTCTTAGGCTTCGATGGCTCTGGTTTGAATGTAAAGAGCCCACAAAACCATGGATTGGTATGGGCACGCCATGTACGGACAAAGAAAAAGATTTGTTTGCGGCTGCCACTATAGTCACGGTTGGGAATGGGCGTATGGCCAGATTCTGGAACTCCTCTTGGCTGAATGGTTTGCGCCAGCGTAATATTGCACCTGACATCTTTGATCTATCCAAAAAGAAAAACTGCTCGGTCCAGCAACCTTTATCAACCAACACTTGGATCTCTCACATTGACATCTCCAATGGCCTAACCATTGACCACGTTCAACAGTTTGCCAACCTTTGGGAAAAGGTTGCTCAGGTCACACTTGTTGAGGATATGGAGGATTCCATTATTTGGAAGTTCACCAAGGACGTTTTGTATTCTGCCTCCTCGGCTTATAAGGCGCAATTTGAGGGCCTTAATACGTCGGACATGGTTCTTTCGGTGTGGAAGGTGTGGGCTCCTCCGCGGTGCAAATTTTTTGCTTGGCTTGCTCTTCAAAACAGGATTTGGACATCAAACCACCTTCTTCGTCGTGGATGGCCCAACTGCGCTCTTTGCCCCCATTGCAAGCAAAGTCAGGAATCGGCGGCCCACCTACTGTTCCAATGTCGTTTAACCCTTCGCGTGTGGAATGAAATTCTCCAGTGGCTCGGCTTGCAGCACATCAATACCGCAGCTTGGATGACGAGGGTCTCAGTGAGGGAATGGTGGACAGGAAACATTCATATCCGTAGCGAACCCCCCAAGGCGCTTGCTTCGCTGATGATGCTCATCTCCTGGGAGATTTGGTCGGAGCACAATGCTAGAATTTTCCGCAATACGGCCGCTCCGTCGGCGGCCCTTGTTAGTAAGATTAAAGAGGAGTTGTCTCTTTGGGCTTTGGCGGGCGCCAAGCACTTGAGTATTGTAATGACGCGAGAGTAGGCCTTTATTTTCTTGCCGCTTTGTGGCGTTGTCTAAATCTTCTTCCTTAATCAATGAAATGGAAAATCTTTTGCCTTGTTTCAAAAAAAATGGTATGTTGGGTGACACCATGGACGCTCTTTGGTGGAGCTATCAGCGGCTTAATCCAGACATCAGGCGGTGTTTTGAATTCTGCAATATTTTTCCTCAAAGATCCAAGTTGAGAAGGGACGAGTTAGTTCGGGTGTGGGTAGCACAAGGGTTTGTAAAGACCAGTTGTGCGAAAGAGGACATGGAAGATGTAGCTGAGCGCTACATTCAAGAGTTAATGGCATGCTCATTTCTACAACCAAACGGAACTAGTTCTGATACTGATTGCTTTACAATTCATGGTGTGCTACATGATTTATTGGACAAGGGCCCTGTTTGGATGCTCTAACTCAGTTAGAGGTTAGAGTTAGATTCTAACCCTGAACTAACCCTAAACTAACTTTAACCAAAGAGCTGTTTGGATGGTAGGGTTAGATTAACAATAAATATTCTATCTCAATCATTTAGGGTCGCGCTAACTGCCCACCCTTCGGTTGAGCCTAATTTTCGCTAGTGTTGTCCCCGAAGGGAGACTCTAAACATTTGGCTCCGGCCAATCTCCATTGTTCAATATTGCTCCTGATTGCGTTGAGCACGTCATCCACCCGCGGTGTTTTTGCGCGGAACACATAGTGGTTCCTTTCCCTCCACAATTCCCATGCGATCATGATGATCAGCGATCTGATTCCGCGCCTGCAAGCGGTAGCAGTCTTGTTGATGATGAGTTGGCAAGCCTGTGCCGAGCTAAGCCGAGACGCCGTGGCTGGAGCTAGCGAAGAGCAGCCTGACCAGGTAGCACATTTCCCCCAAACCAGTTGCGAGAAACTACAACTCCAGATGAGGTGCGTAGATGTTTCCAAGTTCCTGGTGCACAAAGGGCAAAAATAGCCATTGGGCCAACCTCTTCGCTGTAGTCTGTCGTTGCACCACAGTCGATCTCTTATCAATAGCCACAAGAACATTTTGAGCTTGTTTGGAGCCCAAACCTTCCAGATGAAGCTGTTGTAGACTGGGTTGGGGGTTTGCTGACATTGCATCTGATAAGCTGATTTGGCAGTGTATGCCCCTTCGCGATTGAGCTTCCAAGAGATTTCGTCTTCTTGATCAGGGGCCATGGCAATTGGCGCAGCGTCAAAGAGCCGCCACAGCTGCAGAAACTGGGGGGCTATTGCTGCTGTGTCTCCATGTTGTAAATCGGCAATCCACTGTTCATTTGTCAACGCCTCCCCAACCGATCTGTTCTTTCGCCTCGCATGACTGAACAGAGCCGGGAAAGTTGTAGACAGAGGCTCATTTCTGAACCAGGTATCCTTCCAGAAGTTGGCAGTTTTTCCATTGCCAATATGGATTGATGTTTCCCTGGCAAACAGGGCCCTTTCATGATCGTCGGGAGTTGGGGACATGGCAACCCAAGGCTTCGCAGGCCTTGTCCAAGAAAGCCATTGCCAGCGCATTCTCAACGCGCGATTGACTTTAAGCAGATCTAGTATACCAAGGCCTCCACGATCAAGAGGGCAGCAAACCTTATCCCAGGAAACCTTGCACTTACCACCTGAGATCTCATCGTCTTGTGCCCAAAGGAATCGTCTTCGCGATTTTTCCATTTCCTTCAGGATTTTCTTCGGTATTTTCAGAGCAGTCATCGCAAAGGTTGGGAGAGCAGAGAGGACGCATCTGACAAGAACTCTTCTCCCCGCGATATTAAGGAGCTTGCCCTTCCAACCAGCCAGCCGCGCCTTCAACCTATTGATCAGGAACTGGAAATGAACCATTCTGAGGCGAGTTGGCGAAATTGGGAGACCCAGGTATGTTATTGGGAAACTGACAACTTGGCCACCGAAGCCCTGTAGGAGATCCGGCACATTCAGTTCCTCACAGCCGATTGCGACCACTGAAGATTTTCTCTGGTTCAGCTTTAGGCCGGTGGCTTCTCCGAAACTATCCAACAGCTCTAGCAGCTTGCCCACCTCCTGCGCAGATGGATTGGCGAAGATGACTGTGTCGTCTGCATATAAACTGACCCGCAAGCTTTGGCCGCGGCCCGGAAGGGGCGCTAGGATTCCAATGCCCGAAGCAGCAGCCAACAGGTGGTGGAGCGGGTCAATGGCGATGATGAAGAGCAAGGGGGAGAGGGGGTCGCCCTGCCTTAAACCTTGCATATGCCAGAAGCGATCGCCCGGCTCCCCGTTTAGCAGCACCGAAGAGGAGGCCGAAGATAACATAAGCGCAATCCAATCACGCCATCTTGGAGGAAAACCCAACCTTTGCATTAGTTCCAGAAGATAAGCCCAAGAGATAGAGTCGAAAGCTTTTTTTCTGCCGATGGAGCGCTCTGACGTAGCCCTAAACATATTGGTAGCTTTCATGCAGACATTTTCCTTTCTGAAACGCCGTTTGCGCTGGGGAGATCAGGTCTTGTAGCCGAGGCGCTAGTCTCATGGATAGAACTTCTGCGATCAACTTAGCAACGGAATGTATGAGGCTGATCGGACGAAAGTGACCCAGCTCTGTTGCTCCATCCTTTTCCGGCAGCAAGGCAATGAAGGCAGAGTTCAGATCGGCAAAATTGGCACCCGCTAGGTTGTAGAACTTTTGGAAAACCGCCATGATGTCTAGCTTGATAATGTGGCAACATGATCTGAAGAACTTGCCGGTGAACCCATCCGGCCCAGGAGCTTTTTCTATAGGAGAAGCCTTGATGGCCGCCCAGATTTCTTGCTCGCAGAAAGGGAGATCGATGCCCTGCAGGTCGACGACTGGCAGCTGTAGCATGTCCCAGTTAAGAGAGCGTGTACGATGTCGGGAACTCCCGAGACCGCGGGCGAAGTGATCGAAGGCCAGCTTTGCCTTCTCCCGCGGCTCTGTGGCAATGGCGTCGCCGTGCTTGATCGAGTGGATGTAGTTTTTTCTTCGACGTGAGAGGACGCGGGCATGAAAAAACTTTGAGTTTGCATCTCCAGCGTGTAGCCAAGAAATCCTGGATGCCTGCTTTTTTCGAGCCCTTTCAATTGTCGCCAGCCCAAGAACTTTCAGTTTTAGCTGTTTCCTCAGGTGAAGCTCTGCAGGAGACAGCGGTCTGGCCTCCATCGCGGTGTCCAGCCTCATGATGACCTCATTTGCGATATGAAATTGGAGTTTTGCACCCCCAAACAAACTCTTGCTCCACACCTTTAGGTCCGCCGCTACTCTTTCCATTTTTTTCTTCATCCTGACGAACGGACAGTCGTGGCAGACAGGCCTCTCCCAGGCATGTTGCACCGTCTCTTGGAAGTGAGGGAAGATTGTCCAGAAGTTTTCAAATCTGAACCTTGCCCTGGTGACAGGCCTAACTCCATTAGCCAGCACCAGAGGGCAATGATCAGAGAACGAAGTGGATGCCTCCATTAGCACAAAATTTGGGTGCATATCCTCCCATGCCAAGTTGCAGAAAACCTTGTCGATGCTACAAAGAGTTGGGTCGTCCCTCTGGCTGCTCCACGTAAATCTCCTATTCTTGCATTTGAGCTCTTTCACCCCGGCCAGGTCAATAGCTCTACGGAAGCGGCCCATCATTCTTCTGTTAATGTTGGAGTTGTTCTTGTCCCTAGCTTGGTAGATCATGTTGAAGTCGCCGTTCAGCATCCATGGCTCTGATGCAGTCGGCGCTACCGCAGCCAGCTCAGTCAGAAAGTTTGCCTTTTGCTGGTCGTCCGTCGGCCCATAAACTGTAGTCATCCAAAACGAGTGGCCGTTGCTAATGATCCTCACTTTGGCAGTGATGGAGAAACTAGCGATGATCTGGTCCGTAATGTCGACGATCTACTTGTCCCAAAAAATAGCCGCGCCTCCCCTAGTGCCCATTGCCGGAAGCACCACGCATCCCTACAGAAGATTTCCCCCAATGTCGCGAGCCATTTCAGAAGTCCAAGCTTCAATTTTTGTTTCTTGAAGGTTTAGGATCGAGATCTTGTTAGCCTGCGCCACCTCTCTGACTGCAGATTGTTTGGCCGGAGCGTTAAGGCCTCTAACATTCCATGACATAATCCTATAATTTGTATCAATCATGGAGACAAGGGAGTTCGCTTCGTCGACTATCCATTAAAACAGAGAGGTTACAATACACCTTACATCGACCCAGGGGGCGCCGCCGGCCACCAATAGTCCCAAAACCCTGGCGACGGCTAGAAACTGATCCTGCTGCCTGAAGACTACACATGAAGACTAATCCTAACTCGAACTGGTCTAAAACGAGCCGTCGACGAAGACTACTAGTTAAAACTAACATGATTAAACAACATCCTCCACATCCGCGCCAGCCATCCCGGCCACGATTTCCAGAGCTTTGCCATCCAGAACAGTGAGCTTTGCGATCGCCTTGATGTCGCTACGGGACAGGGGCTCCTCGAAGCGCTTGAGCAGGGTAGCCGACGCCGATGGAGTCATCCGATCCTTCGGGCCAAGGCCGCCGAGCTCCTGAACGAGGCGCAGCGCCGCGCGCTGCGCCACCGGCACGGAGCAGCCGGACGCAGCCTGGCGCGCGCTTCGGCGCGTAGGAGCAGAAGAGGCCCGCACTTTCGGGGGAGCTAATGAGCGTGGACGGGCAGGCGGCGCCGGCGGAGCGTCGAGGATGGCCAACGGAGGGGGGCAGAACAGCTGCTGTGGCCCACCCACCTGACTGGAGCTACCCTGTACAGCGTCCAGTTGGAGGCAATCCACCTTCTGGGTGATGGCAGCGACATGGAAGCCCACCTCAGCAGGAGCCGGGGTGGAGATGCATGGGCTACTGAGCGGAGCGTCGAGGTCGGCGATGCATGGCAGGATGTCGTCCTCCGGGAAGCCGTCAATGACCCCGCGTCGGGTCGACTCCTGGGGCGGTGAACGGCCACCGTCCTCAAAGGCCAGCGGCGAAGTGAGCGCCTCGATCATGGCGTTCTCGATCTCCAGTTGCATGATGTTGGTACGAGGAGGAGGGGAGAGGGCGCGCCCGCCAGGGAAGGAGAAGAACTGTGCCACCGGGTCAGGCTCAGGCGCGTTTAGGCGAGCGGCCTCGCGCGGGCGGAGAGGAAGCGGGGGGGTGGCCTTGAGGACGGGGCCCTCCTTTGCCTACCTGCCCCTGCCATCGTGCCGACGATCGGAGGGGCCTTGTTACGGTGCCGGGGAGCAGCCTCGACGACATCAGTGGCCTTGCCCTTGGCATGGCAAGAGTTGCCCAAAAAGGCATCCTTCCAAGAGCGCCGGAGTCCACCTTGGCTCCCATCGCGGTCTGTGTTGCGGCGATCGACAACTGGGGGCCCGCCCCTGCATCCGGAGGCCGGCGCCCGCGAGGCCGCCCTCCTCCCAGGGGCCTGGCCGTCCTCGACGCCAGCCACCCAGGAACCGGACTCCGGCCGCGGAAAGGGGCGGTCTTCGTCATCGTCAGAGGAGGAAGGGATCCCGCTCTGACCCGAGTGCGAGGAACGCGGCGAGAGCGGGGTCCAGTCCTCCATCCGATCCACGTGGATGAGCATGTCGTATCGGCGGACGCCCGGCGGAGGAGGGACGAGGCGATCAGGCGGGGAGTAACCCATGATCTCGTCGACACGGCCGGCCCCCCTCTTGAGCACCCAGAGCGCCCGCGTGGTGGGGATGTGCGCGACGCTCCAAGTCCAGAGCCAGCAAGCGAACGTCTTGGTGTGGCCGCGCTCCAGGGTCCGGCTATCCAGGCGGTCAATGCGGCCGAAGTCGCCGAACGCCTCATCCGCCCCATCTAGGGACCAAAACTGCATCGGGAGGCCTTCGACGACGATGCGGACGTGCAGCAACAGGCTCATGATGGCTGCGTGGTCGTCTTCGTGCCAGGCGCGGATGACGAACTTGAAGCCGTCCACCTTGATGGAGCCCCTCCGCACGGCGTCGTCGCGGTGCGCCGGTAGGTCGAAGTGGACCAGAAAAGCCTCCGGCTGGTGGGAGGTGACGCGGAGCTAGAAAGGCGGAGTGCCTATCAGCTCCTCGATGGCCTTGCCCACCGCCATGGGGTTTGTCGCGTGGATCCCATCGACGACAGAGAGGGTGACGGCGTGCTGACGAAGGACGAACTCCTCGCGCTCGAGGACGGGCGAGGCAACCACCACCTTGTTGCTGACCCGCGGCCGCCGCGCCGGGTCGCAGTGGAGGAAGCGATCCATGGGCAGAGAGGGCGAAGAGTGGCGGGCCGGCGAAGGAAAGCGGAGGCGGTCGCGCACCGGCGCCCTGGACGGAGCCGGCTTCAGTCTCTCACGGGCAGTCCCTCCTGGACCCCCGTTCTTCGGGTTTTGAGGGCACTCCCAGGCGAAATGACCCTGGCGCTTGCAAAGGATGCAGCGGAGAGGATCTCTGCAGTCCTTGCGGCGATGAAGCTTGCTAAGGCACCGGAAGCACTTGCCTTTGAATCTGCTTAAAAAGACGTCGCGGCCGGAGCGAGCATTGAAGTCCCTATGGCGGTCCGAGCGGCGCTCCGAGGAAGGGCGCGGACGAACCGTAGGTCCAGATCCGGCACGCCCCCCTTTCCGGGATCTGACCTCCATCCATCCAAGATCGTCCCCCGAGGGGGAGGGGTTGGCAGCAGGGGATGGGGCGACCACCATGGATTTAATGCGCCCACACCCGTTGATGGGAGACGCGTCCAGATCCGGCGGGCAAACCCTGTCCCGCCGCAGGATTCGCGGCGTCGAAGCCGGATCCGAGCCCGCGACGGTGGTGGCTGGAGATGATGGCGAGGGCGGGGCCCCGGACGGACCGCGCGACGACGAGGAACCGCAGGGAGGAGGAGAGCGCCCGCGGTGGGGAGCGGCCGAGGAGGGACGGGACGGGGCAGCGGCCATTAATGCCGGGATTTGTGGCCGCCGTGGCCGGATTGGCCAGCGGCGCAGAGCGGAGCGGAGCGGAGCGGAGCGGCCTTTGTTGTATCTCGCTATCAATTGTTTCGCGAGGCGAAGACTTCACCGCTCCATTAATATACATATGGAAATTGTGAAGTTTGGCGCCCCCTCGTTCTATTTTATGTATTGTAGATGAACTTTTGTGAATTTGCTATGCTATGTCTGGTTAAACGTGCTATGTCCGTTCTATGATCTATGTTATGTTCAATTTATCCACGTGCTATTTCAGGGTCGTAGATGCTCTAATAAGCAATTGAGATTTTGGGTGCATAAAACAAACGCAATGGAGATTATGTGAGGTCATATTTCAGTCCCTACTAAAAGTTGAAGTATGGTGATGCATTTGAGTACTACTACTTGGTGCTGGTGGTGTGAAAAGGGCTCATGAACGTTTTGTTTTTGAATGAAGGAAAAAGGAGCTCAAGACGTTGGTATTGCATTGCGGCGCTGCAAAACTGACGTGTTACACTCACGTATCAGGCAACTCCACCGCGCGACCCCATCCCGTCCGGCCACGTCCGTTTGGGGTAAAGGGACAAACCGGTCGGCCCAGCGCGCGACGACCCGGATCCATCCTGTTCGTTTTGTGTCCGGGCCGACCCATTGCGAGCGCAAACATGCGCCGGGTTTGGTTCGCGGCGGACAGCAAACGGACACGCGCTCGTTCGCGTCGGGGCCACGTGGCAGGCGGCCACCTACCTACCACCCGCCAACATCAATGTGCACGCGCGGCCGGCCCCGCCTGTCATCCGCCCAGGGAAAGGTCGCGGTCCTACTTAAATGCGGAAGCCATGGACCGGTCGTCGTCCACACTTTCCACTCCACCCCGCGGCCTCCTCGAAACACGAAACTCCCAAATCTAGTCTCGAACTCGCCGGCCGGCCGCCTCGCAGCCATGAGGCTCTAGAACTACGGCTGCAAGGGGAAGCACGACCGCGAGGCTGGCTCCTTGTCAGGACGCCGCCGCGGCTCCTTGAAAAAGGAGGCTGCATCGCCACCGCGCCGGGCCCCCGCGCCTGCCCCCTTCACCATCGCCCCTAGGCTCGCCGGCGAGCGCGACCGGCAGTACCTCAGCACTGATATATGCCGGCGCTATTGGGAGACGAGGACGCCGGTCCCGTGGAGCGACGTCCACCTCCCCAAAAATTGGAACCTCTCCGCCGACCGGGTCCCGATCCCGCCGGTGCCGATGAGCGGTCGTGCGAGCCGCGATGAGATCGAGTGCCGCCGCTGCCTCCTCCCCGACGACCTCTACTACGACGATAAGTACGCCCCCGATTCCGGCCTCTGGGACACGTGGCTCCAGGACGAGCACGACACGCGGCGCGCGTCCTACTTCGCCGCCACGGTGTCGGAGCCGCGGCGGCCACGTCGGGAGGTGCGCGGGCGTACGGGTGCTCGGCCTCACGCCCACACCTGTCTCCATCACCACCTCCACCCCCTCGCATGACAACGGACGAGAAGGCCTGGCTCATGCAGCGTGTCATGGAGGACTCCATGAACGCGCATGATGAGCGCCAATGGCCGGGCCTAGAGGAGACGATGGCCCTCTCTGCGGCCGGCGACGTCGCCATCCCCGAGCTGGATATGGTGGCGGCGGAGGAGGCGATGGAGGACGCGCCGGTGGCCGCGTTTCACCCGGATCTGGTGGGCCAGCAGTGGAGCTGGTCGTCCACTGCTCCGGAGATGGCGCACACAGTGGGGGCGTGAACTGGTGCCCACGCTGCCGCAGTCACCGGAGCGGGACGCCTCGCCACGGGAGGAGGTGGTGCAGGCACCTGCCACCTTCCAGCCCGCCCCCACGCACCACGGACCGTCGGCCCACATCTGGACGCCACCGGCCTACGTCGATCTCGTCAGCGACGACGACGACACCGGCGGCCACTAAAGACGGCGACGGCCACGGCATCGACAGGCGCGGCAGGAGCTCCCGGGCGGCGTTTTTTATTTTGTTTTTATGTTAATTATGGCATTGGGCCGTTAAGTGAACCGTGAAACTGGACCGTTTTGTGGCCGTGACCCCTAATTAATGTTTTATGTTTTTTTAACTGCGTTTATTTACTTCTTTTAGTTATTTTATTTACGTTTTTTCTGTTTTTTAAATCACATCCAACACGGACATGATTTGGGGTGCGGCCGCACGGTGGACGCACGCACGACCCAATGAACAGAAGCGGACATGGGCGAACCAATTACCGTCACAAAAGGACAAAATCCGGCCAAACCGGACGTCCGTTTAGGGTCATGCGGTGGAGTTGGCCTCATCTTGTCTTATAGATGCTGCCTAGGCAAGTGGCCTACTGCTCCGTCACGGGCACCAACGCCCACCTCGTATGATTGCAGCGGAGGAGGACTTACATACATATTTCCCATGTATATTTGTAACAGATTTAAATTCGGGAAAACAATTTGTGTGAAATATGTTGTGTGACACAACTGCTAAGTTTTCTGCTTGTCTGTACGCCTACGCTTCCATTTATTGTCCCGCAATAAGAAAACCGCATTTGCCCACATATTTGTAACGAATTGAAATTTATGAAAAGAGAAAATAGAATCCGCATTTAGGTCCGACCACCCTAGTAGCTTCATGCGGACTCCCAGAACACATATTTCCTTCCAAGCTCGAAACCCCTGCTTGGAAGCACAACACCACAAAGGACCCTCTACCCGCTCTACACCTCATCGAGAGGACAAACACTTCCTTTCTCATTATCGACCTGGCTAAAGACTTGTCCTCCTTTCTCATTAAATCAACAAGGTAGACTCTCAAACCACCCGCAACCGTTAGTCATCCAACGCGGGCCTGTATCAATCCGGCAAAGCATGGAAGGGCTTTGCAGGAGTTCGGACAACAACCACTAAAATCTTTTCCGGATCGCGCGCCTCCATCCTTCCCATTTTCTCTCCTTCCATTTTCCTCTTTCACCTTCGCCGCCGCTCCCCACCCCGGCCACGACGCCACACCACTGCCGGAACTCTACGTCTTCGTCACCTGCAACGTTCCACCCGGGCTCCACCCTGCTTCTCCTCTGCCGCTGTTCCACCCCTCTCCTCCGACCACCCCGCCAGGTACAATAAGCCACTGCTATACTCACCATGCCCGGCAACTGTTCGGTGAATTGTAGGAGCTAAAAGGAATTGTCTCATCTTCTTTGAAGCAATGGATTCGATTTGGAGTAGATATACGAGCACGATCTTAAGTCGTTTGATGGCTCGTACAACGAGGTGGACTACACGGATGAGACGACGATGATGCAGTCAGTCCTTGAAGATGTGGAGCCTGTTCTCAATTTTAATGAAGCTTGACTTGTCGTAAATAGTTTAATTTAAGTTTAGAACTTGATAAAAAAATGTTCTATTTAAGCAATGGCCGACGTTGTGTAAAAATTGCACCACACCTCCACTCCCCATCTCCTTCTTGCACCATTTTCTTCACACTGCCCATGGCATCTGGCGAGTAGAAAAGGAGTTCTGCGGCATAAAAGCCGGTTGGGTGGTGCATCGAGCCTGCCGGATACGAGCCAAGCAACTCTCTGCTCCACCTCCCTTACCGCTCCAGGTAGTTAGTACGATGGGTCAGGCCTCAAGCCGGCGCGCCCTGCAGCAACTCGCCGCTCCAAGCCAACTCGCGAAGGAGTGGTGAGCTGCTGCCGTGCGCTCCTCTCGCGGCCGCGACCATGCCATCTGCCGTCAACATACACTAAATCGCGCCCTGCCGGCAGAGAAATAAGCCGACTTCATGGAGATCGATGAAGCGGCGGCCAGCACATCCGTACACGCTGCCAACATCGAGGAACAGTAGAACATGGGAGGCCGCCATCGCTTGGGTCCCAGGAAGGTTACCGCCGACGTGTAGTCAGCGTGCACAACCGGTATCTTGCCCGCTCGCATGCCACCGTGCCCCCCTCCCTCCCCCACCCGAAACCAGCCCTGATCTGTGCTTCACGGAAGCGGAGGAGCGGCACTGCAGAATAAGACGGGGCTTACTCTTCCCCTCTCGCTGAAGCATATCCCTCCAGGGCATCCGACAGCCTGAGGAGCGGGCTGCCGAAGATGGGGATGTCATGTCGTCGGGGCAGAGGCTGCGGAGGAGGTGGGGCAAGGCTTCATTTTCGGAGGCTCATGGCCGGTCGGAGATGGAGAACGAGCGCTAACGGTCATTTTAGTCTAGGTTTAGCGTCCGATCTAGTTTAAATATGTCTAAATTTAATTATTTTTTCCGGTTTAGATGAAAAACATCCAATGTTGTGTAAAAATCATCCAAGTTTGAAGGAATATTGTCCGATACGTTCAAATATGCACCAAAGTTGTTTATTTTAGTTAAAATTAATTTAAAATATAACCTAACCAATGTGGATAGCATTGAATGGCCGGCTCTCACATCCGTGTCCTCAGACTGGTCCCCTAGTCTATGAATGAATACGGGAGTTGGAGATGCCGTAACAAGGCTAGTCCCCTTCATTTGTATCTATTAAACTAACCCGTTCAAAGTCAGGCCTCAAGTTATCAGAAGGCCTGCACTAGCTAGTGTCTTGGAGTGACAAAAATGTGGTGCAGCTAGCATGACATTCTTGTGGCAGACTGAGTTTATGTTGTAGCTTCAGCAGCAACAATTACTACAAGCAGTTTATGTAGCACAAATTAAAATGAGGGCAAGTGATGATTCTGACTCTAGCAATGTGCATGGTGTTATGTTGGCACTTGGCAATGTACATGTGAATGACATAACACAGGAATTGCCTACCCGTTGGCTCTGGCTGCTAGCATAGCGTGCATCCTCTACTTGTTTCGTGCTCTGAAGAAAAGCAGAGCAGCGCAAGAAAGCACATCTCCCAATGTTTTCCTTTTTTTTAGAATCATCCAGCAACGCAATACCTCTACAACGTATGCGTGCAAGCAAAAGGGAGAGCACAGGAGACGTTTCAAGCTCTCTCTTTCAATCAAGAATGGGGCAAAAGGCTGTACATATCCGGGAGGGGAAATGTTTCAGGGGGTGTTTGGTTGAGAAGTCCTAGAACTTTTTCTAGTCCTAGATGTTGAATATAATGTTTATTAGGAAAGACGAGATAGACTAGGATTTGTTCTGGCTTGTCTTGTACTCCAAGTAGATCATTGCACTCTTATATATATGCCCATGAGGCTCAAGCAATACATTGAACTATTCCACCAATCCTCTCTCTCCCTTGTAACATGCTATTTATCGCAAGTCGATCCTAAACCCTAGCAGCCGCCGCTTCCGCACCTACGCGCCGCCCCCGGGGCGTCGGCCTCCATGACCGCCGCCGGGGGCCGCGCCACCCGTACCTAGGGTTCGTCGGCCGCCACCACGCCTCCACCGAGCGGCGTCCCCGACCTCGTGCGCGATCGGCTTGATCACCCGCTCGCCACCGCGATCTGCCTCACCTACGCCGCGCGACCGACCTGGCCCGTCGGTTGCACGCGCCTCCGTAGGTCCTGTGAAGATCGTCCCCGAGTTCAGCGCGCCTCTCCACCGATCGAGTATCGGGCTGCCGCTGCGTCGCCCCGTCGGGCCGCAGCACCGTCGCCCCATGGTTCTTCTCCCGGCTGCACCGACCCGCGTCACCGCTGCGTCGCCCCTTCGGGCCGTAGTGCCTCGGCCCGCGATCCCCCGCCGCCCCGAGGGCGTCCGCTCTAGGCTGTCCCGTGGCTGCATCGACCCTCGCGCCGCCGCTGCGTCGCCCCGTCGGGTCGTAGCGAGCGTGGCACGCAGTCCACGCCGCCGTCCCGAGGCCGTCCCCGCGGTTGCACCGACTCGCGAATTGCCGTTGTGTCGCCCCTTCGGGCCGCAGCGTCGCGGTCCGCGGTCCCCGCTGCCGCCCCAAGGTCTTCCCGCCGTCGCCCCGACCCGCCTACCGCCGTTGCGTCGCCCCTTCGGGCCATAGCGCCGCGGTCCGCGGTCCACTCCGGCGTCACCGCGCGTCGACCTCCCGTGGTATGCGCCGCGCCGTCTCCCTTGGCGCGGGAACGCCACCGTCCGCGCCGGTCTTCGTCACGTCGTTAGGGTTCATCACCTACTTCGAGCATTGCCGCCGCGCTCATAACCTAGCCGCCGCCACCATCAGGCCGCCGGCGCTGCTCTTCTTCGGCCGCCGCCGCCGCTACCCCCGTAGCCGCTGCCGCCGCCCGTCCATCCCGTTCTTCTTCATCCAGCACCGGCCCGTCGCCAGCGTCGCCGTCATCTACCCCGACCGCTTCATCTACTCCGACAACTGCGTGCGACATTGGCCCCGCGTCGATTGGCACCGCAACCGTCGTCGAGTCCTTCTCTGCTGGCCTCTCCGACTTCTTCGACATGGCGTACAGCTTGTGCAGGTCCCAGTCTACGCATGCCCGGTGCTGGCAACACCGTCGTGTGCCTTCGTCCACGACGTGTCCCCGGGCCTGGCAAGCCTGGCGCGGCGCTTCGTCAACTTCGTCTTCGTCCGTCTACGCATGCCCGGTGCTGGCAACACCGGTGCGTGCCTTCGTCCAGGATGTGTCCCCGGGCTTGGCAAACCCGCCGCGACGCGTCGTCAACAACATTTTCTTCCCGGCGCACCCCTACTTCGACACTACTGTGCCCATGCTAACTCGGCGCCCTCTTGCGCCCGCGGCTCCATGGCAACTTCCTCGACACCGGCAACCCCGACTCGACATCGACCCCGGCATTCTTCGCACGGCTACCTCGACCACGGCTCCACCACACACGCTCTCGGCTACCTCGACAAACGGCACAAAGGGCTACCACCTGCTTGAGCAACCTCGTTGGTTTCCACTCCAGCCACGACTCCGTGATGCGTCGACCGTTACGACTGTGGGGGAGTGTCCGTCGGCTTGCCTTCGGATTCTTCTCCAGTCTCACCGTCTGCGTCGCTACCGTTGTGACTGCGGGGGGATATTGAGTATAATGTTTATTAGGAAAGACGAGATAGACTAGGATTAGTTCTGGCTTGTCTTGTACTCCAAGTAGATCATTGTACTCATATATATATGCCCATGAGGCTCAAGCAATACATTGAACTATTCCACCAATCCTCTCTCTCCCTTCTAACACTAGGGACTAAGCAAAAAAGACTCTCCAATAGAGTCTTTTTCTAGTCCATGTAGAAAAAGTCTATCCCGTTTGTTTCCTAGGGACTTTTTAGGGACTTTTTCTAGTCCCTGAGACTAAAAAGTCCCTGAACCAAACACCCCCTCAATGCATCCAAGCGTTGGCGTGCTGTATGTGGGCCGTCTGCTCTTACCACTGTAAAACTTGCACTACTAGTACAAAAGTCCAACCGCAATAATGCGCAGCACATGCTCACCAGGGCAACGCTCGTTGATGCGGTGCGTCTGCTTGTTCTGTCACATCACTTGTACGCACGGTTCAGCAACCACAGTGCAGCCGGTGGACGGTGGTGTATTATTGCTGTCTCTCCTCATCTCATCGATGAGCTCTATTTGTCAGACAATATAATGAAGTGAATGCAGCTGATTCTCTCTCTCAAAAATAATAATAATAATGAATGCAACTTAGAGCATCTTCCTCCTAACCCATTTTTAACTCTTCCAACAGTTTCTATTTGTGGAGTTAGAGCAACTCAGCGACCCATTTCGTCCCCTGCCGTCCATTTGGATCGGCGCGGACACAAAAGACGGCCCAACGCGCTGACCCAAATAGACGCGCGGCCGCTTTTCCTTCGCGGGCGACCCATTCCCGGCCAATTTTGAGCTTGATTTGCGTCGGCGCGGACAAGCGACGGACGCGCGCGCGCCTACTCCTCTCCCCGGGCCCGCCGGTCAGTGGCAGCAAGCACCATTCCCCCCATTTTTCTCAAAACCCTCTCGCCCGCGCGCATCCCGACCCTCACCTGCCATGGACGACGACCTCGACCTTCTCGCCTCGTCCGGCATGAAGACTGCCCCCTTGAGCAAAGGCAAGCCCCGTGCCCCGCGCAAAACCGCCGTCGCAGCCAAGCCAAAGAAGGCTCTAATGCCCTAACAGCGGGCGGCGGAGTCGGCCAAGAGGAAGAGCCGGAGGCACGCCGCGGACGCGAGGGGTGAAGCCGTCGCGGCTGCCGCCGCTGCGCAGTAGGAGGTCACCAACGCCCGCGTCGCGGCGGCAACGAGGGAGGCGCTCTACATGCTAGGGTTAAACCCTAGCTAGAACGGCCTCGTCAACGCCGCCGTGGCCGCCGCGGCCAGCACCGGCTCGTCCGCCTTCCCTCGGATGGTGCTGCCTGACTCGCCCCGCGTGTCGGCATGCACCCCGATACCAGGCTTCCACGTGTACCTGCAGGCCTCGCGCCTCTCCGGGGAGTGCTCGCCCGACATGAGCGTGGTGGCGCCTTCCACGCCCTCGCCCGCGCTCGCGCCCATCGACCTCAACGCCACATCGGTAGCCGGTGGCTCGTCATCCGGAGGCGCGAGGAAACGCGCGTGGCAGATGCCGACCGACGTGCTACCGGACGCCCGCAACCTGTTCGACAAAATGCCGGCCACCGGCAACAAGGACTACATGAAGAACCTCATGCGTGATCAGGTCGGCCGCTGGCTATGACCCCGACGAGACACAAAGCCAGGACGGCCGCGGGGTGTTCACGCGGGGCGCTGGCTATGATTAGTCGACCTTCATGCGTGATCAGGTCGGCATGGACCTGGACAGATTCCCACTTGACCACGAGTTTCCGGATGACTACGCGCAAGAGGAAGAAGACGAGTGCGACATCAAAGTGAAGCCTTTGTTTGAGGACGAGCTCGCCAACCAAGTCGTCGGGCCTAAACCGAAGCGCAAGAGCAAGCGCAAGAAGGCATACATGGCGGCCGAGGACAAGCTTCTTTGCGAGTGTTGGAGGGACATTGGACAAGACCCCAAGACCGGCGCCGAACATAAGCATTCAACTTTTTGGATTCGTGTCCACAGGGAGTTTCATGAGCGCAAGAAGTTTCCTCCTTACCAAATTGTGAGCACGCGTGGGTGGGTATCCATTTCGAAGCGATGGAGAGTGATCCAACAAGAGTGCAACAAGTTTTGTGCCACTCTTGAGAGCGTCAAGGCCCGCCCCGTGAGCGGCATCGACATGCAAGACATGGTATGGTAGCAAGCCGCCCTCTTTTGTGTCATCAAGTTCATGCTTGCATGTTCATTTGCATCCCATCTGTGCCAACATGGTTGCATGAAAACATTTGTAGGCATTTCAAGCTTTGGAGGCATTCAAGGTCCAACACAATGGCAAGTGCTTCAACCTCTCCCATTGCTATAGAGTCATTAAAGATGAGGAGAAGTTCAAGGCGCAGTATGCCGCCCTCAAGTCGCACGGGGGAAAGAATCCGTGGAGGAGGTTGGGACGGCGAGCCGGCTCGGTCGCGGGGGAAGACCAACTCCAAGAAGGAGGACAAGCGGGATACGGCATCGAACGCCTTGATCGTAAGCGTGGAGATCATGATGAACAAGGACTCAAGAGAGAAGGAGCGCCGGCGTTTCAAAGAGGAGCAAATGAACATCTTCATGGAGATCCAAATGAGGAGGCTAGAGATGGATGCGGAGAAGCAAGCCAAGATGCTTGAGTTGGAGGCGGAGAAGCAAGCGAAGATGCTCGAGATCGAGGCCGCCAACGCCAAGACCAAGGCCAAAGAAGTGGCTCTCGCAAGTATGATGACCAGGGTAGAGATCATGAAGGTGGATCTCAACACCGTGTCGCCAAGGAAGAGCCCATGGTTCGAGAAAATGCAGGCCGACATTTTTCAAGTTCACCGACGAGTGATCTCGTGGCCGCGAGCGCCCTCTTTTTTGTATGTCGGCTTGTGCGCTGGCATGACCATGGGGTCGTGATGGCGTGGTCGAACTCAAGTCCCACCCTTTTTGTGTGCTGGCATGTGTGCCGGCCGCTGGCGAGTGCGCCAGCATGAACTGTGTGGTACATTTTTAGAAGCCGGCGATGTATGTCGGCGCTGGCATGGTGCTGACATGAGACATGGACGCTGGTATGATCTATGGCCACGGGCCTTTTTGAAAATTTGAGTGCGGACATGAAAATGAGTCGGTGCGTTGGGCGCACTGCCGACCCAAATGCAAAACAGGATGGACGCCGGACGGACAGCCGACCCAAACAGACATAAAACGGACAAATGCGCCGTACGTTTGTGTCGGCCCAGTTGGAGTTGCTCTTAAACCCCTTCCAGCCCTTTCTTCAAAATCTGCAACTCGTCAGAATTTTGCGGATATATATAAGCATTGGCGCAGCAGTGGAAGAGAGGTGGTGGTGACTAGAGGCGAAAATAGGCAGTGGAACGGACAGAAATCGGCAAGGACGTGGGCAGTGAGGGCAGGTGGAGCTCGCCAGAGTCGGTGACAAGGCTGGAAATGTCGCCGGCAGCGAGAGGTGAATGTTGGGAAGGAAATTTCTTCCTGTTAAATCCCGAACGTTCAGGATTTGGCCATAGCAATTCGAACATTTTAGATGGCAACCTTAGTTGACACGAGGGAGAACGAAATTGTCATGATTGCCAACTAAACGTGGCTTGGTCAACAAGTAAAAGTTGCCATAAAAACAGCCGTTTTGCCATGCTCAAAATTCCAAACGTTCAAGACTTATCAACGTCCAAAATATATTTGTAAGTTAAAGACTCGACGGTTGCTGAATTGCCGGTTTTTTATCTTTCTTTTTGTTAGACTATTGGTGTTTGGATATGTGCATTCTAATTATGCAGAGGCTGATGAAGTCATGTAACTAGGGTAGGGTCACAGACCTGTCTTAAGTACCCTTCCCAAGGACATCCACAGAAGAAGCTGCCTTCAGTCGACCAAGAGAGACTTCACTCGACGGACTCGAAGGACTCGACCATGAAGACTCACTCGACCACCAGGAGATCAAGAGCCACTCTGCATCCAAACGATCTGTAATTAAGTAGTCTTTATGATCATGATGACACTTTATGTAAGGCGTTACCAGTAACGCTAGGCCTTAATGTACATTGAACCCTCTGTGATGGGGGATGACTGGGGTCCTGGCAAACTCTATATAAGCCACCCCCCCTCCTCTGGCACAAGGGTTCGCAACCCTGTAATCTATACACTCATAATCCAGTCAACCGCCTCCGAGCTCCGAGACGTAGGGCTGTTATTTCCTCCGAGAAGGGCCTAAACTCGTACATCCCTTGTCTGTATAACTGCTCCATAGCTAGGATCTTGCCTCTCCATACCTACCCCCCATTCTACTGTCAGACTTAGAACCATGACAGTTGGCGTCCACCGTGGGGCAGGTGTCTTAGCGATTTTTGGAGAAGTTGCAATTGTTCCGATTGCCTTCATCATGGTTTCTGGTGGAGTTTTGGTAGAGGGCCGCGAGATCCGTCTCGGCGCGCTCACCTTCATCGCCGACGACTCCGCTTGGCTCCAGGAGGCTCCACTTGACATCGACGCGCTCCCCGTCCGCGGGGCGACGCATTTTCGGGCGTGTGTCCACGGCGTTTTGCTGTGGCAACCGTCGACTCCGTATCGGCCGACTTCCCTGTCGTCCTTCCTTCCTGTCTCCCGCCAGCGCAAGCGCTCTGGTAGGTCGAGGCTCCAGCGGTGGGTGAGGCACACGGTGGCTCGCCAGTCGGCCACTACCCAAGTCGCGGCAATCGAGCCCGGCGAATCTCTCTACGGCCTGTTCGATCTGTCGACTGGCTCCGTAAATACCGCATCCGAGTGCGACAGCAGCGATCCGGCGGCGGAGGTTTTGATGGTTAATGGGCCTCGTAGCCCTCCCGGCTTCCCGCGCGAAGACGGGATGGACGGTGGAGGCGACCCTGCTCAGGCCCATGAGGAATATTAACCCGAGCCACTTAATTCCCTGCAAAAGGAAGAACTTCGCCGCAGGAACGTGGATGCTCTGCATACTCCCATCACAGGAGAAACTCCCGAGGCTCACGCCTTGGAGGTGGCACGTCTGGTCAACTTGGCTGAACGCACTCGACTGGAGAACCTCCAGCGAGCACTCGACGAGCCCGCGCGGCAACGAGTACCCGACTCCAGTCGACCTCAACTTTTCCCGCAGCCGACTCAGGTATATCGAACCACGATTCAGAATTTAGCAGCTGCAGCCCGTATAGCAGAGTCTATTCAGCCCTCTCAGTCGGAGGCTGGCAGAGGCTTGATGCAGATCAGGGATTTGCTTCGAGCAGCGGGAGATCAGAATTCAGCTGTTTCACAGTCACGCAACAGGATTCACAGTCGATCCGTCGCTGCAAATACAGTTCAGTCGGCTCACAGCCCTAGATCGCCTCCGCGGCGTGAAGGATGCGAGGGTCGACGAGACCAATATGCCGACCGATTCGATCGTGATGATAGGCGTCGAGTGCCCACTCCTCCCCCAAGGGGTGGGTCTTACGCTCATCGGCAGTTGGATGACAGGCGCCAGCTCAGTGTGGGGCGAAGAGCTCCGGTCGACCCCAGGGAACCAGGCTTTGACGCGCGATCCATCATCGTGCAAGGTCTGGTCGATCGGAACAGAGTTCATCGAGGTGGCCATGACAGAGATGCGCCCACTAGCAGCCGAGTCCATGTTTCAGGTCCAGAATGTTTTAGCAGGGCTATCAGAGCAGTGGTGATTCCCCCAACTTCCGGTTGGCTACTGGAGTGAGTAAGTTCACCGGTGAGTCCAAGCCCGAAACCTGGCTTGAAGACTACCGAGTGGCGGTACAGATTGGCGACGGGAATGATGAGGTGGCTATGAAGCATCTGCCACTCATGCTGGAAGGTTCGGCCAGGGCATGGTTGAATCAGTTGGCTCCTAGCAGCATTTATACTTGGGAAGATCTTTCCCGAGTGTTCGTGAGGACATTCGAAGGAACTTGCAAGCGGCCAGCTGGATTGACAAAGCTGCAAGTCTGCGTGCAGAAGTCAAATGAAACTTTAAGAGATTACATTCAGAGATGGATTACTTTACATCATACGGTGGAGAACGTGTCTGATCATCAGGTAGTCTGCACCTTCAAGGATGGTGTTAAGAATAGAGAGTTGAGTTTGAAATTTGGTCGAACCGGAGATATGACCCTGAGTCGAATGATGGAAATTGCCACCATGTACGCTAATGGTGAAGAGGAGGACCGACTCCGGAGTGGCAAATACAAGCCAAGTCAGTCGGAGAAAGGAAACTCCAGTCGGAAACAGAAACGGAAGGCCGAGCCAGCAGCTCCTGGAGAGGCTCTGGCCGTGACTCAGGGTAAATTCAAAGGAAAACCCAAATGATCTTGGAACCCCAAGAAGGTGAAGGATAAAGAAGGAAATGACATGATGGATCTACCGTGTCACATTCACACAAAGAAAGACGAAGAGGGAAATTTCATCTACCCGAAGCATACCACTCGCTAGTGCCGGCTCTTGATCCAGCAGTTCCAAGGTAAACATCCCAAGGACAAGGAAAAGGAGCCAGACAAAGCTGAGGACAAGGAGGACAGTGATGGAGGATATCCTCATGTTAACTCCACTCTGATGATCTTTGCTGATGTAGAAAGCAAAAGCCGATTGAAGGTTATCAACAGTGAGGTGAACATGGTCGCCCCGGCGACACCAAGTTATTTGAGATGGTCCCAAACTCCCATTACATTCGACCAGTCCGATCACCCGACTCATATAGCCACCCCAGGGAGGCAATCTTTGGTGGTCGACCCGGTCGTTGAAGGCACCCGACTGACGAAGGTGCTAATGGATGGTGGTAGCGGACTGAACATATTGTACGCTAAGACGCGGAAGGGAATGGGCATTCCGATGTCCAGATTAAGCGCCAGCAACATGAGTTTTCACGGAGTTATACCTGGAAAGAAGGCTGAGTCACTCGGTCAAATAGCTCTGGACGTGGTGTTCGGTGACTCAAAGCATTTCCGCAAGGAGAGGCTGACCTTTGAAGTCGTGGATTTTCAGAGCGCTTACCACGCTATTTTGGGGCGACCAGCTTACGCACGGTTCATGGCTCGACCATGTTACCTCAAACTGAAGATGCCTGGCCCCAAGGGCGTGATCACTATCACTGGCAATCGGAAGAAGGCGGAAGAGTGTTTTCAGAAAGGCTCGAAAATTGCCGATTCCCAGATAACAATGGTCGAGCTGGAGGGGTACAAGAAAAATGCAGATCCGAGTGATTTGTTGCGAGCCAAGAAGCTTGCCACAGAGTCAGCATTTCAGTCGTCCGGTGAGACGAAGCCCGTGCACATTCACCCGACCGACCCTAATGCAGCTCCGACCCATATTTCTACAACACTCGACCCTAAATAGGAAGAAGCGCTCATCCAGTTCCTCCATGAGAACTGGGACATCTTTGCATGGAAGCCTGCAGACATGCTGGGTGTTCCCAGGGGGCTGGCTGAGCATCGCCTTAGAGTCGACTCAATAGCAAAACCTGTCAAAGAACATCTTCGACAGTCCGCCGTCTAGAAGAGTAAGGCCATTGGCAAGGAGGTGGCTCGACTGTTGGCGGCAGAGTTTATCCGAGAGATATACCACTCCAAGTGGCTCGCCAATGTCATCATGGTTCCCAAGAAGGACAAGTCACTCCGCATGTGCATTGATTTCAAACACATCAATCGGTCCTGCCTGAAAGATCACTTTCCTCTCCCTCGCATCGACCAGATTGTCGACTCGACTGCAGGGTGTGAGAGGTTGTCTTTTCTTGACGCTTATTCCGGATACCATCAGATCCGTCTGTATGGACCCGATGAGATCAAAATAGCTTTCATCACTCCATTCGGGTGCTTTTGCTATGTCACCATGCCATTTGGCCTCAAGAATGTCGAAGCCACGTTCATGAGGATGATTCAGAAGTGTTTACTCACTCAAATCAGTCGGAACGTGGAAGCGTACATGGATGATATTGTGGTCAAATCACGAAAGGGTTCTGACCTGTTGACTGACCTCGCTGAAAGATTTGCCAATCTCAGGAGGTATGATATCAAGCTCAATCCATCAAAGTGCGCATTCGGAGTTCCCGGTGGAAAGTTACTCGGTTTTCTCGTTTCCGAACGAGGGATCAACGCTAACCCAGAAAAAGTTGGCACTATACTCCGAATGAAACGCCCTGTGCGGGTGCACGATGTCCAGAAGCTTACTGGATGCTTGGCCGCGTTAAGTCGATTCATCTCTCGACTCGGTGAAAAGGCATTACCTCTTTACCGACTTATGAAGAAGGCAGACAAGTTCGAGTGGACTCCAGAAGCAGATGCAGCGTTTGCCGAGCTAAAAGCTCTGCTCTCCACCCAGCCGGTGCTTGCTGATCCAATCAGCAAAGAGCCTCTGTTGCTTTATATTGCAGCCACAAGACAAGTCGTCAGTACAGTACTTACGGTCGAGCGGGAAGAAGAAGGGAAAGCCTTCAAAGTTCAGCGCCCAGTGTATTATCTTTCTGAAGTTTTGAATCCATCAAAGCAAAGGTATCCTCATTATCAGAAGCTTGTGTATGGGATCTACATGACCACGAAGAAGGTTGCTCATTATTTCTCTGATCATTCCATTACAGTCGTCAGCGACGCTCCACTTTCAGAGATTCTGCACAACAGAGATGCAACCGGTCGAGTGGCGAAGTGGGCGATTGAACTCCTTCCCCTTGATATCAAGTTTGAGGCAAAGAAAGCCATTAAGTCCCAAGCAATAGCAGATTTCCTCGCCGAGTGCATTGAACAGCAGCAGCCGACTCAAGTTCACTCGGAGCATTGGACCATGTTCTTTGATGGCTCTAAGATGTTAAATGGTTCCGGTGCTGGGGTAGTTTTGGTTTCCCCTAGAGGAGATAAGCTTAGATATGTGCTCCAGATTCACTTTGATTCCTCCAACAATGAAGCAGAATACGAGGCCCTTTTGTATGGGTTGCGCATGGCCATTTCACTCGGCGTCCGTCGCCTTATGGTTTATGGCGACTCAGATTTGGTGGTCAACCAGGTGATGAAGGAGTGGGACGTTAGAAGCCCAGCCATGACTGGATACTGCAATGCAGTGAGGAAGCTTGAAAAGAAGTTCGAAGGATTAGAGCTCCATCACATACCCCGACTGAAAAATCAAGCGGCTGATGATTTGGCAAAAATAGGTTCCAAGAGAGAAGCCATTCCCAGTGATGTGTTCTTGGAGCATATCCATACTCCATCAGTCAAAGAAGATCCTTTTACCGAAGAAGCTCCGCAGCCCAAGAGTGCCACAAATCCGACTGAGGTTGAAGTTCCAGCAGTGGTCGACTTGGTCATGGAGGCTTTAGTGATCACTCCCGATTGGACAGTACCATATATCGCGTATATCTTGAGAAAAGAGCTCCCGGAAGACGAGGAAGAGGCTCGATAGATCGTCCGCCGATCCAAGGCCTTTACTGTGATCAAGGGGCAGCTGTACAGAGAGAGCGCGACTGGAGTTTGTCAGAAGTGCATAACGCCAGAAGAAGGTCGGATAATCCTTGATGACATCCACTCGGGGACCTGTGGCCATCATGCGTCCTCTCGGACCATCGTGGCCAAAGCATACCGAGCCGGATTTTACTAGCCAAGAGCGAATGAAATGGCAAATGAGATAGTCGACAAGTGTGAGGGATGTCAATTTTACTCCAACATGTCGCACAAGCCTGCATCAGCTCTGAAGACCATACCACTCGTCTGGCCTTTCGCACTATGGGGACTGGATATGGTTGGGCCCTTGAGAACAGGCCGAAGCGTTTCACACACGTGCTGGTAGCAGTCGACAAGTTCACCAAGTGGATTGAAGCTAAACCCATCAAGAACCTTGACGCCAGTACTGCTGTCAGCTTCATCAGAGAATTGATATTCAGATATGGAGTCCCGCACAACATCATCACTGACAATGGGTCAAACTTCGATTCGGAGGAATTCAGGGTGTTCTGCACATCTCAGGGCATACGAGTCGACTATGCTTCAGTCGCCCATCCTCAGTCGAATGGACAAGCAGAACGGGCCAATGGCTTGATTCTCAATGGGTTGAAACCCCGACTGATGCGCGATCTCAAGCATGCAGCTGGAGCATAGGTCGACGAACTTCCCTCGGTGCTTTGGGGGTTAAGGACTACTCCTAACCGGTCGACTAGGAGAACTCTGTTCTTCTTAGTCTACGGAGCTGAAGCAGTCTTGCCAAGTGACCTGCTCCACAATGCTCCTCGGGTCGAGCTCTACACCGAAGCAGAAGCAGAACAAGCACGGCAGGATGCAGTCGATCTGTTAGAGGAAGAAAGGGAGATGGCTCTGATCCGATCGACCATTTACCAACAAGACTTGCGTCGCTTCCACGTGAAAAACGTGAAGAGTCGAGCCTTCCAGGAAGGAGATTTGGTTCTCCGAGTGGATCAGCAGAAACCACACAAGCTTGCTCCTTCTTGGGAAGGTCCCTTCATCGTCACCAAGGTTCTCCATAACGGAGCGTACCGTCTCTACAACGTCGAGCACAACATCGACGAGCCCCGAGCTTGGAATGCGGAGTTGCTCCGCCCCTTTTACACTTAAGTATTCACTCGGACGAGTTGTAATAAAAGTACTTGTGTAGTTCATGTTTCGCAAGATAATAGTGTCATAATTTCCCCAATGATGGTTGTCACTTTTATTTGTTCAAAAAAATTCACCCTCAGTGGGTGGCTTAGCTGTGAATCAGTTTCGCCTAAGTTTGTAAAAAAAATCCTTGCCGAGTGAGGAGCCAGCCTCCCACTCGGGGGCTTAGCTGCGAATCCGTTTCGCCTAAGTTTCAATAAAAATAGTGCCTTCGTCGGACCAGCCTAGTGCGCTTCAGGTGATTGCATCCTCCTCTTTGTTCAATGCTACTCAACACCGCAATGTGTTAGTGCCTTTGGACACCACTACTGTCAGACGGAGTAATAGATCCAACAAGTATGATGGATTCAAAATCAACCATGCTCCAGACACAAAGCGTTCCAAGTCAAGGGTGAAACCACGTGAGACTCCTTTTGTCAATGCTGTTTCTTTGGTTGCTGCTCCTGTGCAGGTGCCCAATGCTGCTTGCCCCCCACCAACATCGACCGAGGATCTTCAACAGATGGGAAGCAATTGTGGAATTGCTCCGGAAGCCCTCTCCCGTGAGGAGCTGCTGGATGACCAGCGCTCGTCGGGGGCGGATGACGACTGAAGTCTTCCCTTCTGATGAATAAATCGTGGAACGTGCTCTCGTGGAACATCAGAGGCATAAACTCTGATGCAAAACTTTTGGCTATTAGGAATGCGATCGATACTAGTGGTTGTTCTGTGCTATGTATCCAGGAAACTAAACGTGAATCCTTCGATCTTTCTTTTATTAAGACTTTCTGCCCTAAGCGCTTCGATAAATTTGTTTTTGCACCATCAGTGGGTGCCTCTGGTGGCATCATTATAATTTGGAATAGTGTTGTGTTTATGGGCACACCTTGGTTTGTGGATTCTTTTGCCGTTGGGGTTTCTTTTGTGGCCACACAGTCGAATGACTCGTGGAATCTGATAAATGTCTATGGCCCCTGCACTGGTCAGCGTCGAGTGGATTTTACGAACTGGCTCTTTGATCTGAATATTCCTGATGATGAAAACTGGCTGATTCTTGGCGACTTTAACTTTATTCGATCCACGAACAACAGAAACAAACGTAGGGTGACGTTGCGGATATGATGTTATTTAACGAGCTCATCTGTGCACAGTCGCTGATGGAATTACCTGTGAAAGGCCGAGCATACACCTGGAGTAATATGCAGGATGATCCTCTGCTCGAACAGTTGGATTGGTTTTTCTCGTCGTCTTGTTGGACCACCTCATATCCAAACACAATGGTCCTGCCTCTTGGGAAGCCAGTGTCCGACCACATTCCGTGCATGGTCACAATTGAATCAAGTATCCCCCGATCCAAGCTCTTTCGGTTTGAGAACTTTTGGACTAATCATGATGGGTTCATGGAGGTTGTTGCTAACTCATGGTCTAAGGCGTGTCACGCCCCCAATGCCGCGGCGCGCATATGCAAAAAGCTTAAAAATCTGAGATATGATCTTAAGCGATGGAGCAAGGGTGTCTCGAAACTTAAAATTATGATTCAAAACAGTAATGAGACTCTGGCCATCATGGACACTCTTGAGGATAAACGACCTTTATATGTCCAGGAGTCAAACTTCAGGAAGATATTGAAAACCCATTTACAGGCCTTGCTCAAATACCAGAATGAGTACTGGAGAAAGAGATGTACTATCAGGTATTTTCGCTTTGCTGACGAAAACACTAAGCTTTTTCAGTCGCTGGCCACAGATAGATATAGGCACAATGCCATTGCCATGCTTAGAGTTGGCGAGGTCGAAATCCATGACCATGTTGGCAAGGAGGGGGTTCTGTTCAATGCATACAATGATCGTTTAGGTTCTTCTAAACCTACCAGCATGAGGTTTGATCTCTCTAGGATCATCCACAGGATCGATGGGCTGGACCAATTGAGTGCGCCTTTCTCTACTGATGAGATAGATGCTGTTATCAAGGAAATGCCGAGTGACAGAGCCCCTGGCCCTAATGGTTTTAATGGTTGTTTTCTTAAGAAGTGCTAGCAAATCATCAAGTCGGATTTTTATGACCTCTGTCACGCTTTCCATACAGGTGGGCTTGATATCACTAGCATTAGTGAGGGATATATCACCCTGATTCCAAAAATATCCTCTCCAGAAATAGCTAATGATTTCAGACCAATTACCTAACTGAACTGTTGTCTGAAAGTCATTCCAAAGATCTTGGCTAACCGACTGCAGAAAGTTATTCTCAAAATCATACACAGGAACCAATATGGTTTTATCAAAGGTAGGACCATCCAGGATTGTCTCGCGTGGTCGTACGAATATATTCATCAATGCCACTCGTCTGGGAGAGAGATTATATTGCTTAAACTTGACTTTGCCAAGGCCTTTGATATGCTTGAACATGCCCTCATGTTGGAAATCATGAAACACATGGGTTTTGATGACAAGTGGTTAGGCTGGATGGAAACAATCTTTGGCTCGGGAGTTTCGTCAGTCCTCTTAAATGGTGTTCCTGGTCGGAAATTCAAATGAAAATGTGGCGTGCGACAGGGTGACCCTCTCTCACCATTGATCTTTGTCCTTGCAGCTGATCTGCTCCAAGCTGCGATCAATGACGCTTACACTTAGGGTTTGCTAGAGCTTCCCATTCCTCGTGAAAATGCAGGTGACTTCCCGGTGGTGCAATACGTTGACGACACAATCTTGGTTATGCAAGCTTGTCCTACACAGGCCGCCCGCATGAAACTTATCTTGGAGGATTATGCGGCTTCGGTGGGGCTCAAGATCAACGTCCATAAATCGACCCTCATACCCATTAATGTCGACCACCAACGTGCGAGTGGGTTGGCAGAGGTGTTTGGCTGCTCTGTTGGCACCTTACCGTTCACTTACCTCGGCCTCCCCATGGGGACGACGAGGCCAAGTGTTCTGGATCTCATGCCGTTGGTGCACTCGGTTGAGAGGAAAACCTCCACTGCCTTATCACTGATGTCATCGGGGGCCAAGTTGACGATGGTCAATTCGGTGGTCACCTCCATGCTGATCTATGCAATGTGCAAGATCAAGCTGCACCCCAAAGTGGTTGAGCACCTCGACAAACTGCGCCGATACTGCCTTTGGGCTAAAAAATCCGATGATGGGGTCAAATCCAACTCCCTTGCTGCCTGGGAGCTTGTCTGTTGACCTAAACGGTGTGGTGGCCTTGGTGTTATTGATATCAAAACACAAAATGCCGCGCTACTCCTAAAGCACCTGTTCAAGTTCTACAATCGTGAGGATGTGCCCTGGGTTCAGCTAGTCTGGGAGGCATACTACACGAACAAGGTGCCGCACGCCACTGAGCCGGTGGGTTCCTTCTGGTGGAAAGACGTAATGCAGCTCAGTGGATCCTTCCGTGGGGTCGCCAAGGTCATCCCCGGGGATGGTTGCAGCTCTCTGTTTTGGAAAGATGTCTGGTTTGGTGACAATGGCTCCACGCTGATGGACACGCATCCGCGAGCCTTCTCCTTTGCCCTCAACGAGGATGACTCCATTGCCAAGGTTCTCATGACCACTGATCCGGCCACGATCTTCAGTCTACCTCTTTCGGTCCAGGCCAGGGAGGAGATCAGAGAGATACAGCGAGGGTCCTCACATGTCAGCCTGGACAATGGCTCAGCCGATGTTTGGGTCTGTGATCTAGGGCGTTATTCGTCAAAAAAGTACTACAACCACTGTTTCAGGCAAGTGGTGGCTGACGAGGCCTTCGGATGGCTCTGGAACTCCAAAAGCCCGATCAAGTTCAAGATTTTTGGGTGGCTGCTTCTGGTCGATCGTTTGAACACCAGGAACATGCTGAGGCGGCAACACTTTGCTGTAGCCGGGGGCAATTATGCTTTCATGCTCTGCCAGAACCCCCCCGAGGAAACTGTGGAGCATCTCTTCTTCACGTGCCCCTTCGCCCAACAATGCTGGAGTAAGGTTGGTCTGACCTGGCCAGAAGGAACCAACAGGCTAGCCATCTTGCATGGGGGGAGAGAAAGCTGGCGTCGGCCGTTATTCATGGATGTTTTCTTGCTTGCTGCTTGGAGCCTATGGATGGAGAGAAATAACCAACATTTCAGGGGGATTCCACACTCATTCGTGGCATGGTTAGCTAGGTTCAAATATCTGTTGGGTTTGGTGATCCATAACTGTCCTGAGAAAGTTCATCCTTTTCTCTCTGATTTCATTGTAAGTTTGGGCCGCTAGTATTTGCTTCTGCAACCCTTACGGCCGGGGGGCCTAAAAACCCATTGTAACACACATGTAACTGTTCTATTGTGAGTAATACAAAGTTAGTGGGAGCCTCTCCCACTGTCACTGATTCTTCAAAAAAAAGTTTCAATAAAATCCTACCGAGTGGCGAGTCAGTCTCCCACTCGGGGGCTTAGCTGCAGTCCAAGTACTAGCCTAAGTTTCAATAAAATCCTACCGAGTGGCGAGTCAGCCTCCCACTCGGGGGCTTAGCTGCAGTCCAAGTACTCGCCTAAGTTTCAATAAAATCCTACCGAGTGGCGAGTCAGCCTCCCACTCGGGGGCTTAGCTGCAGTCCAAGTACTCGCCTAAGTTTCAATAAAATCCTACCGAGTGGCAAGTCAGCCTCCCACTCGGGGGCTTAGCTGTAGTCCAAGTACTCGCCTAAGTTTCGATAAAATCCTACCGAGTGGCGAGCCAGCCTCCCACTCGGAGGCTTAGCTGCAGTCTAAACACTCGCCTAAGTTCAAATTCAAACGTGCACTCCGCAAGGAGGACGAAGTGCAGGTCGACTGATACCCTCTCCTCCGAGCTACGCCACAAGTACAACGTGCGCTCCGCAAGGAAGACGAGGTGCAGGTCGACTGTTACCCTCTCCTCCGAGCTACGCCACAAGTACAACGTGTGCTCCGCAAGGAGGACGAGGTGCAGGTCGACTGTTACCCTCTCCTCCGAGCTACGCCACAAGTACAACGTGCGCTCTGCAAAGAGGACGAGGTGCAGGTCGACCTCCACCCTCTCCTTCCGAGCTACGCCATAAGTATAATGTGTTCTCCATAAGAAAGGCAAGGTCGATTAACGCTTTGCTCTTCAGAGAGACGCCGTAAAAATCCTACCGAGTGGAGAGCAGACCTCCCACTCGGGGGCTTAGCTGCAGCCCAGTGCTCGCCTAAGTTTTGAAAATCCTACCGAGTGGAGAGCAGACCTCCCACTCGGGGGCTTAGCTGCAGCCCAGTGCTCGCCTAAGTTTTGAAAATCCTACCGAGTGGAGAGCAGAACTCCCACTCGGGGGCTTAGCTGCAGCCCAGTGCTTGCCTAAGTTTTGAAAATCCTACCGAGTGGAGAGCAGACCTCCCATTCGGGGGCTTAGCTGCAGCCCAGTGCTCGCCTAAGTTTTGAAAATCCTACCGAGTGGAGAGCAGACCTCCCACTCGGGGGTTTAGCTGCAGCCCAGTGCTCGCCTAAGTTTTGAAAATCCTACCGAGTGGAGAGCAGACCTCCCACTCGGGGGCTTAGCTGCAGCCCAGTGCTCGCCTAAGTTTTGAAAATCCTACCAAGTGGAGAGCAGACCTCCCACTCGGGGGCTTAGCTGCAGCCCAGTGCTCGCCTAAGTTTTGAAAATCCTACCGAGTGGAGAGCAGACCTCCCACTCGGGGGCTTAGCCGCAGCCCAGTGCCCACCTAAGTGTATTGGGGAACAAGTCGATTGCAATAAACACCACGCTTTAGCCTGCAAAGACACCTCAAACCAAAATGCAAACATATTCAACGTCGAATCCAAGTTCGGATAACACCTAACGGAACCGAAAGTGCTCAGGCGCTAAGCCTGTTAAAGTTTGACGGTTACAAAAATCACTCGGCATACCGAGGCAAATTTAAAGTATCAAGCTCAGAAGTTTTTTACCCCTCCTGTGGAGGGCTGGAAGGCGCAACGAACTCATCCAGGTCAATTCCGTCTGCAATCCGAGTGGCAGCGGCGATGAAGGTCTCCATGAAAGATCAGAAGTCGTACTTCTTGGTGTTAGCCACCCTGAGGGCCGCCAGCTTGTCCTCTCGTGCATCCTTGCAGTGAACGCAGGCCAAACATAGGGCAACATCTGCGCCATACCTGGCAGAAGACTTCTTCCACTCCTGCACTCGACTTGGGACTGTGTTCAGTCGAGTCATCAGATACTCAAGGTCATTCTGGAGCGTCTCTCTGGGCCAGAGTGTGGTGTCGATGCGGGAAGTGGCGATCTTCAGCCTTGCAAGATAATCAACGACGGCAGCAACCCGAGATTCGAGCCGGAGCACGTTCATGGTGACTTCATCCTTCACAGGAGAGTTGATGGGATCCAGGTTTACTTCCAGTCAACCAGTCTCCTCTTCAAAGTTCTGACAAAATTCTGCAAGCACAACCACCGAGTCAAGACGACAGTTGGATGGAAAGGTCACAGTTAAAATATCTGTTTGATACAAAAGATTACCTTCAGGCATAGGGAATAGTTTCTTGGCGAGTCCACCCAGATAAGCCTCCAGATCGTTCTTCTTTCCCACCAACTCGCTGGCCTTGTCACTCAGGGCAATCTTATCACTTTTCAGTCGACTGACCTCTTTGTTGGCAGCATCAAGAGCAGCTTTCAGATTGGTGTTTTCTTCTTCAAGCTTAGTGACCGAAGCCAACTTCTCATCTGCGAGCTTGGTTTTATCTAAAGCCGCTTTCTGCATTTCAGCCAGCTCAAGGTCTTTCTTCTTCAGGGCGTCCTTCACTTTGCCTGCAAAGTTACAGCGATGCCAGACTCCGAAACAAATGAGGGGCAAAGGCAGTCGGCGAAGGCCTAACCAAACATACCTTTAGCTTCCTCCTTCGCCTTCGTTAGGTTCTCCTGGGCCAGCTTCAGGTCAAGCTCGAGCTGGATGTGTTTGTTCTCCAACTCGGTATGACGAGCCGCAAGGTCGCAAGATTTCTACGAAGAATCAATCGACAGATGTCAAAGACAATTCATTTCCGAGTGACTACGGAAAAATCAAAGCGTTTCTAAGACTACGGTCGAATACAAACATTCGACCATAGTCTCGGGGACTACACCCAGTGGGTGCACTCAGCGTGCCCCCACTAGTTTTATCAAGTTAAGAGTCGACCAGTCGACCAACAACAAAAAAATAGGAGGTGTTCTTCAGACTGTAGTCAACTGCCAGCAGTCGACCACAGTCTCGGGGACTACACCCAGTGGGTGCACTCAGCGTGCCCCCACCGGTCTGTGAATCCATTCGACCTAGCCGAATGAAGGAAAAACTTAAGACATAAAGACTATGGTCGACTGCCAGCAGTCCACCATAGCCTTGGGGACTACACCCAGTGGGACACTCAGCGTGCCCCCACTAACTCGGAATTCCAATCGACACACCCAGTGGGTGTACGGCAATCACTATGAATTTCAGAAAGAAGAATTTTCAGACATCATATCCTAACAGAACAGGCGATGACCGACTGACCTGAACGTTACTCTGAAGAGCTGAACTGGCGTCTTTTAGCTGCCTGGCTGGCTTCTCGGATGGCCTTCACTTGCTCCATCATGACTCCCGCCTGGCGTATTGCTTCCTTCGCAGCACTGGCTTTGTCCTCTAGGACGTAGTGGGTCGAGAAAAGTGAAGGCTGTGCAGCACTCGACGACGAGGGGCAAGCACTCGTCAACGGCACCGCAAAAGATACGGTAGGCCGAGTGATATTCTCTCCCTCCGTGACCACTGTCTCGGGTGCTGGCACGTCTTGAGTCGCTTTGCTAGCAGATGTTTTCCTGTTCCTCCTCTGCTTCAGTGGTTCTTCATCATCGTCGTCAGGAAGGTCAATAACGACGTTAGATGGAGCTGCAGGAAAGAATCAAAATTAGAGACAATGAGCCAATCAGCTGAAGGCAGAATCATGAAGGACATACCAGGTTTAGAAGTGGCAGCGTCCTCCATCTCATGATCTTCAGCCCTGGCCGAAGTATCAGAAGTAGCAGCACTGCAATTCCAGAAGTGAGTCGGTTAACTCATGAGTCGACCAAAAATAAATTCATGTGGAACAAGAAGACTCAAGTAGCACCATTACCCTGATATGGTGGGAATCACCATCTTCATCTTTGGCAAGACCTTCGCCGGCTTCGATGGCGCCACTCGAGATTGCTTCGGAGCTTTCTCAGTCGGCGCCGGAGAAGTGGTCCGAGGGCGCTTAGTCGACTGCGCGACAGTCGCGATCCCCTTACCACGCTCGGTTGCAGGGTCATGGACGAGCTTTGAGCGTCTTTCCAAGCGAGGAGGTGCAACTTCCTCCTCCTCCTCATCCTCTTCTTCCTCCTCACCAGAGTCATCACCCTCATCATCATCAACAGCATC
Source organism: Triticum timopheevii (assembly GCA_963921465.1). Classification (NCBI taxonomy): domain Eukaryota; kingdom Viridiplantae; phylum Streptophyta; class Magnoliopsida; order Poales; family Poaceae; genus Triticum; species Triticum timopheevii. The sequence goes on from OY997271.1 coordinate 2,883,042, forward strand.
CGAATCCCACTCCTCCTGGCTTTCGCCCCCACTTCCTTCCTCCTCCTCAGTCGGCGCCTGTGCTCCATTGGGCATCGAGTATAGTTCAGTGGTGGCCTGACAGACAACAAAACAAAGGTCAATCGACCAATTTGCAACAAAGCAGAATGGATAAAGCAAGATTACAATTAAGGATAAAGTGGGCATACCATGTCCGGCGTGTAGGAATGGTCGAGTGGCGGTATCCTCCTGGCCCCTCGAGGGTTGTCCTTATTCCCTGTGATTGCAGTCATCCACCTCTCCAGCGTAGCGTCGTCAACTACTTCTGGATGGACCCGAGTCTCATCCTCGGTTCCACAGTACAGCCACATCGGGTGGCCTCAGTACTGAAGTGGTTGGATACGCCATCTAAGGAAGACCTCCATAAGGTCCATACCCGTCACTCCGTCCCGAACGAGCTGGACTACACGCTCCATCAACATTTTTACTTGGGCTTTCTCCTCAGGGAGCACCTTCAGAGAAGAGGGCTTGTTCACTCGGTCCATGGAAAACGGAGGGAGACCAGTCGACTGCCCAGGCGTCGACTCGTCTTGGCAGTAGAACCAAGTCGACTGCCATCCTCTGACCGACTCAGGAAGGGTCATGGCCGGAAAAGTACTCTTGCTCCTCATCTGAATCCCAAGACCCCCGCACATCTGAATAACCTTAGTCCTATCGTCATCCGGACTCGCCTTTTTCACTATCTGTGAGCGACAGGTGAATATGTGCTTAAAGAGACCCCAGTGTGGTCGATAACCTAGGAAGTTCTCGCACATGGACACGAAGGAAGCAAGGTAGGCAATGGAATTTGGGTTGAAATGGTGGAGTTGCGCCCCAAAGAAATTCAGGAACCCACGGAAGAAAACACTCGGAGGCAGAGAGAACCCACGGTCTACGTGAGTAGCTAAAATAACGCACTCACCCTCCTGCGGCTGCGGTTGCCACTCGGTCCTCGGGAGCCTCGCTGCCCCGTGAGGGATCAGGCCTTCGTTGGCCAGGTCATTGAGATCCGTCTCGGTGATGGTCGAGCGGATCCAATCCCCTTGGACCCAACCTTGCGGCAGGCGGGACCTTGACGAGGATCCGCCCCGACTGGACGCTCTCCCTTTCGCCTTCCCCGTTGCCGTCGCCTTCTTCGCGCTCTCCAAGGCTGCCGTCTTCTCCTTCACCATTGTCGCCGGTGAAGCGCACGAGGAGTGGATGGGCGGAGGTGAGAGCAGGCACTGCGGGCGGAGGTGGAGAGGGCAGAAAGAGAAATGGAGAGGTACTGTTCAAAAACCCTCGCCCGGCGCCTTTTATAAGGACGCTTCTAAGTGGCTGACAAGTAGGCACGGGCGATCCTATCACATCCCGAAACAGTCGCGCACGCGTGATACGTGGCGAAAAAGGTGGCGTGGAAATCGAGGCATCTGCGCCTTATCCCATCCGAGCGCCGCGGTTCACCCCGCTTCGCGCGCTTCCAAAAATTCGGATCCCACAAAATCCGCTAACAGCAGATCAATCTGTCAGACGGTAGATTTCCTGCGATCCGTTGCTCGGAAGTTTGCTAAGTTTAAAAGTTCACTCGACAGAAGAAGGAATGGATCAAGGCGACTGAAAGAAAAGTTGCTGCCATCAACAAAGAGATTATTGATCCAAAATGAGACATGTTCAGAACACAAAAACATGTCGGAAATATTATCAACTCCTTCCACACTCAAACCTCGATCCATTCGGGGGCTAATGATGAAGTCATGTACCTAGGGTAGGGTCACAGACCTGTCTTAAGTACCCTTCCCAAGGACATCCACAGAAGAAGTCGCCTTCCAGTCGACCAAGAGAGACTTCACTCGACGGACTCGAAGGACTCGACCATGAAGACTCACTCGACCACCAGGAGATCAAGAGCCACTCTGCATCCAAACGGTTTGTAATTAAGTAGTCTTTATGATCATGATGACACTTTATGTAAGGCGTTACCAGTACAGGCCTTAATGTACATTGAACCCTCTGTGACGGGGGATGGCTGGGGTCCTGGCGAACTCTATATAAGCCACCCCCTCCTCTGGCACAAGGGTTCGCACCCCTGTAATCTATACACTCATAATCCAGTCAACCACCTCCGGGCTCCGAGACGTAGGGCTGTTACTTCCTCCGAGAAGGGCCTGAACTCGTACATCCCTTATCTGTACAATTGCTCCATAGCTAGGATCTTGCCTCTCCATACCTACCCCCCATTCTACTGTCAGACTTAAAACCATGACAGAGGCCGGATGGTACTCTTAATACTTCGTACTCCATTTATCTCGAAATACGTGTCTCAAGTTTAATATATAAAGTTATATTAAACTTGAAACACTTATTTTGGGACTGAGGGAATATGATGCTATATTTTAAGGTAGTAAAAGCACCATTTATAAAAAGGAAAAAGCTTCCAAACAATCGACTGATCTTCTCGCCGCATCGGCCGCTCGCGCGGCCATCAAATTGCGACCAAGTGGTCCACTAGATCATGGTTGTGCTGCACATTGGGACCAGGCACTTATGTCGATCGGTTGGGCATACCGATTAGAATTGGGCGGACGCGGCCGAATAGCGCGCCTCCGGCCGATCCAAACGAACGAAAAGAGCAAAAACACCGCATCGGCTCGTTGGAGTTGCCATTAGAGCATCTCTAGCGGACCCCGCAAAAAGCTCTGACCCACAAAATAACAGTCAAAATGCAGGTCGGCGCGAAAAATGCGGCCCGAACAGGCCCCACAAACGCCACCGGTCCGCAAATTATTTGAAGGGGCGCGGCAAAATCTTGACCCCAACCCACGAATACGCAGGTTCTCCCCCTCAGCCCGTCGATGCCCTGCATATAGCAGGATCGGCTGGTGGGAAGGACATTTCAGCCCGCGCTTTTCCCCAACCAACTACCTCCCCTCTCCCCCTCGCACTGCCGTCGGGCCGCCGCCAATGATTTCCGGCGAAAGTAGCCGACGGGAGCACGCCGAAAGGCCGCCACACGCATGAGGTTGCCCTCCCCCCCTCCTGCGTCGGCGGGCCGGAAAGTTGCGGATCTGCTGTCCTTCGTCGCGGGCGGCCGGATTTGGCTTTTCCGGCCACCGGTGGCTGTGCCAAAGCGATGGAATGGTCGGGGAGCATCTTGGGCCAACGCCGACGGTTTGCGGGCATGGATTCGGCCGGCCGTCCGCCGGGCTTGGAGCTTGGGCAGAGGCTCTGTGGCTCGCCGATGCAGTTCATACAGTGCGACAACTGCACGCAGACAATGTTGTGGCTAACTTTGGGCATGCCGAAGCACCCCGGATGGGTGTCCTTCAAATGTGAAAACGACGGGGTACGTGTTGTTTTCATTCGGCTTTGGCACCACATTCTCTGGTTCAATTGCGATAGCTCATTTCGAACATCATCATGTGTGTACGAAGATGGATGCTCATATTGATTTTGGGAAGGTGAATACATTGATTTATTGATAAAAGGAAACTTAATAGACGTTCGTGCACTCCTTAGTACAATCGAAGGTAATTGCTTCAACTAGACGGAGCAGTTATGGAAGCTGGAAATCTTCTAAAATGCACAATTGTGGTTCTTATTTTCTTTGGTCTTTGCTATTTTAGCAATTTTTTTGATGATGTCCTATGTATCCAATGTTGTTGGAAAAGTAAAGAAATGCATTATGTTGTATCAAATTGAGATGCAAATTTAGAAATTGCGGGCAGGCGGGAGCAGCGCTAAACAGGACCCTGCAAAGTCAACCCGTAAAAGAGTTATTCCGTGAATATCTTTTTATACGGGTCCGTTTTGCGGGGTTTACCTTTGTGGCCGTCCGGCCGGCCCGCAAAACCGTTTTTCCGCGAACTGCAGACGCGTTTTGTGGGCTGACAGGATGCGGGTTCTGCTAGAGACGCGATTATGATAGGAAAGTATTAGCAGAGAGCCAGAGAGTGATTATTGCGGTTGTGTATCTTTGTTGAAGGACCAAAGACTTCTGGTCTCCGGTCTCCGCGCGGCCCTGCCAAACACCGCACGGAGAGGCTTTTCTCCATTCCCACCCGATCTCACAGTCACACGTAGGGCAGAGATGGGCCGACGTCGCCGTGATTACTTCTCCCACGAAACTCAACGGAGGTGCGCAAAGCAGTCCCGGCGGCTGGCAATCGGCTTCACCGTAGGCGCGGTCCTCGCCGCCGTGGTGCTCATCGTCCTGCGCTTCGCCGTCTTCCCCGAGGTCAAGGCCGACGTGGAGGACGCCCGTCTCAACCAATTCGATTTGGCCACCACGAAGAACGGCGCGTCCATCTTCCGCTTCAACATCTCCATCGCCCTCAAGGTCCGCAACCCGAACAAGGCCATGAGCGTCAAGTACACGGAGCCCCTGGCGGCCGCCTTCATCTTCTTCAACCGGCGTCTGTGCAACGCCAGCGTCGCCTACGAGGGGCACAAGCACACCCCGCGTAGGACCGAAGTCCACCTGCTGCACCCCGGCGGGGAGGTCCCGTCAGATCTGCTCGGCGCCGAGGCGGTCGAGGAATTCAAGAAGCAGAACGCCACGGGCGTGTTCGATGTGGGGGTGCGCCTCTCCGGGGAGATCACACTCGGCATTGGCAACACGCGCAAGCTGAGCCTCCGCTGCCCCATCAGCATGCCACTCGCGCCGACGGCCACCCTCGAGTTCCGTAAGGTCAAGTGCGAGGCCGAGGAGCCCCAGACCAACTATTTCTGACGGAATGGCTCAGGAAATTGTGCGTTGCTACTCTGCTCGGTGCTCGATTTCTTTTGAGCTAGTAACTTTTTTTAGAATTTGTGGATTTGCGACGCTGACTACCATGAATCTATGAATGTCTTGCTCGATCTTCAGCGTGTGTTTGGTGCAAATTAATTATGGCGTCACTACAATATTTTAGAGTGAATTCCACTTTTTACCCCATATTTGTACATTTGTGACACTAATTACCCCATCGAGTGAAAATTCGTCTAGAATACCCCTTTTGAAAGCTTTGGACCCTCGTTTTCTGATGCGTGTCCATCATGTAAGGTGTGAGGTGACGCCCCGGATCCAAAAACATGTGGACGGCCACAAGGAACGGAACAGATAGACAAGAGAAGCTTGGACAAGATCGTCAATGATGCCCTCCGATCCTTACATATATTTTTTACGAATCAATGACGCAACACGCCGATCCTATCGACCATAAACAAAGAAAATATAAAACTGGGTTAAAACCGTGTTAAAAGTCTCCAAAATCCGATATTTCGATAAAAGTTCCGCTAAATGGGGTAATATGTGTCACAAATGTACAACTACAAGGTAAAAAGTGGAATTCACTCAATATTTTATTACTACTTCTATTTTATACGACCACTCATGTCAGATCTTATTTTAGAGCATGTTTGCCCTAAAATTATTATTTTTTCCCTCAAATACGATACCTTAAAATCCAGCGCCTCTGAAAAACGCTAGTCAAACGAGGTAGCTACATATAATATCCTTCTCCGCAAAAGAAAAACTAGAATCTAGAGGTACAACTCTTCAAGCTCTTCAGGGTACTTCAAAAACTCCAGTTCAAAAAGTCCTCTTGAAGTTGGGATAAAATTACCTCACGAATAAGTGGAACATGTATAAATCGAGTGCGTATAACAAAGCTATATAGGAAAATTCCTAAGGATACAAATCAAACAAAACTTATGAGATTCATTTGAACTAAAGTAGCCCTAAGTAGCATAGAAAACATCGTACGCCTACTGCTTTAATTCCAGCAGCCCTTTGGCTCTGCCGAAGGCATTTTTTGGCGATTTTTTCTTGAGCTTAAAATATTTTTTCCCTGAAACGAAGGCAAATGATTTGCCTCATTCATTCATTAAGGACGAGATGGGAACGGATGGCTCCCAGCTACTCTCTCCTCTCGCTCTCGCGCTCCACCTCCTTCTGCGCCGAAAAACTAGAGAAAACCAGAGCCGAAAATACACTCCACCTGTTACTTTTAAGGGTTGTTAACTCTCTAGATGGTTAGATGTCTAAGTTCTCACTACGAGGGAAAAGGCTATACACAGAATCTTATCAACATCGCGCTTTAAAATAAGGTGCTGCTGCTACGTAGCAGTAGCGCGCTCCCACAAAACGCGCTGCTGAAATAAATGTACCAGTAGCGCGCCCGCAATAAGACGCGCTACTGCTATAATTGCCACGACCCCGCTGCGAAGCTAGTTATAGCAGCAACGCCATAATACAAAGCGCGCTACTGCTACCGATCATAGCAGTAGCGCCTTCCCGCAATGCCCGCTACTGCTAAGTTTACTACAAAAATTTAGTCCCACCTCGCTCCGCGAACAGGGTTTTTACCACCTTAAATATGTTACTTTTCAAACTATCACAACCACTTGGTCTTCATTAAACTCTACGTGTAGAATTTGTGGCCGTAATGTGAGTCTTCATCGGTTTCTAAACCGGTGAGGACTCATATTGATAAATCAGATTGTACACAAAAAAATCATTGATGATCAATGTATTTTTGATGTTTATTTTTACATGATGGCGCATAGCAGTAGCGCATTTTTGCTGAAAGGCGCTACTGCTAAGTCGTTTAGTAGTAGCGTGTTTCTCTTTAGAGCACTACTGCTAAGCCATTCTATCTTCTCCAACCGGCCGCCCCTCACTCTCCTCTCTCCACTCACACTCACTCGATTCTCTCCCCTCAACCCCCCCGCACCGGTCCTCCCCCGCCGGCCGCCGTCGCCTACCCCTCCTTCCTCTGCGCCGTCGACACCTCCTCCTTCCTGGACTCGGTAATCCTTCGTCGGCCACCCTCCTCCACGCCCCCTCCTCTCCCGTCCTCCCTCCACTCCTCCGTTCGCCGCCGACCGGCCCCTCCTCGCTCCGCCTTCCTCCTCCCTCCTCTAGTCGCCCCTCCTTCTCCCTTCTCCCTCCTCCATCCACAACCCCTCCTCCATGCTACATTTTGATTTAGTAGGCTAGTTCATATGCAACATTTTGATTTAGTTGATTTAGTAGGCTGTTGATTTAGTTGATTTAGAACATTTTGATTTAGTTGTTTAGTAGGCTACTTGATTTAGTTGATTTAGTAGGCTAGTTTATTTAGTTGATTTAGAACATTTTGATTTAGTTGATTTAGTTGATTTAGCAGACTAGTTGATATGCATCATTTAGAGAGAGAGAGAGAGAGAGAAAGAGAGAGAGATATGAGCCTCTGGTCATATATAATACTTTGATATAGGATAGTTTCTAGGGTTTAGAATAGTCGATGCTAGTTTGCTATGTTGGTTTGCATGTTGAGCTTGATGATCATCCCATGCTAAGTTGCTAGCATACCGATGCTTTGCTTTAGTTGTGGTTTTTGTGTTCCTCACAGTAGTTGTTTTTTTATGCTATATTGAAGTTGGTGTACCACTGTTTTTTGATTGGGTTAATTCCAACATTTCTAGATCCTATTGTTAGTATCACATATAAACCTGAATATATTGTTAGATCCTATTGTTAGATCCACTGTCATCAAAGAATGATCCTAATTTCCACTCGGTGGAATTTGCAGGCTTTGTAGAGTCGGTGAGCTCATGTGCGAATGCTTATGATAATTGATCCGGATGGAATTGCAAGTTTAAGCATCGTTGTATGTGTATGGACATCTTTGTATCATAGGAAAATCCGAGTGGCCTAAGTTTTGCCAGAGTGTTGATTCATTTCCGTTCCGGCAAATTTCAGGCTCTCGATATGTCCTATTTTAGCAAAGGTCATGCCGGATTTTTCCGTGAATTTAAGCATGACTTGTGCTAGAATATGTAGGAAATATCGAGTGCCCCGGATTTGGTAGAAAGAGAATTAAACGACATTTCGAGTTGACTTTAAGTCTGTCAGGGCTCCATACTTGTGCTAGAAGAAGAATGCCGACTGTTGTCGTGGGTGTCGCTTCTCCTTCTTCTCTTTGTGCTAGACCTTTGTTACGCACTAGGGGAAGGAGTAGAGACCATCATCCACGGTCTAAACGGTGAGGGAGTGTCCACCATATATGAGAGAAGAAGAATGCCGACTGTTGTCATATGGGTCGCTTCTCTTTCTTTTCCTTGTGCTAGATATTTGTAATGCACTAGGAAAGGAAGAGTAGCGACCATTACCGACGGTCGCAATATCAGAGAGAGTGCCCACCATATACGTGAGATGAGAGTTTAGGAAGGAAGACTCGACAGACCTAAAGTCAACCCGTTGCATATTGAGTAATAGTGATCTATGTGTTGAGTTTCCTGGTAGTTGCCTTCGGTCGATTTTTAATTAATGTTTCAACTATGAACATAGAAAATGTTTGACGACGAAAAGGAATTCTATATGTGCGAATACTGCGAAGATGAGCATGGCCTGTGCGACAGGCCTCACCTAGTTGGTGGTACGCGCTTCTCAACATCATGCTGGATGACACCTTCGAAGTGGATACAGTAAGTCACAACGACAAGTCTTTTTTCGTAATTATGCATGACTTCTGCTTCTTTTGCTTCAACTTATAATTTTAATTTTTTACTATTCTACTAGCGTATCCCCTGCCATGCAAGAATGTACGTCTTGGATAATGTTCGTTTCAGTCCTATGGAAACTATGAAGGTAAAAAGAGTTAGCTTAAGGACCGAGCATGGTTATAGTTTTGCCGCAAAATTATACAATTCAGACACCTGCACCCATTTTGAATGCAAACAATGGAGAGCACTATGCAAGGCTTATGCATTTGAGCCTGATATGCTTATCACCTTTGATATTCGTCCGAAAGATGATATTGAAGATAATATCGACATCTGGGTCGATGTGCAGACGCCTCTAGTTCTACCATTATGAATGCAAACAATGGAGAGCACTATGCAAGACTTATGCATTTGAGCCTGATATGCTTACCACCTTTGATATTCATCCGGAAGATGATATTGAAGATAATATCAACATCTGGGTCGATGTGCATATGACTCCAGTTCTATCATTTTGTGAGTTTCTCAACCATATTTATGTCTTGGATATTGTTTATTCAAAAATAGTTGACAACTAATTTCTATTGACAACTTATTTTCATTCAAGCAAACATGTCCGACGCTTGGCAGACATGACCTACTATTGTCCCGGGGCTGAACTAAACTGCGAGGAGATAAGTCATTATGTTTCATGGCTTGAGGATCTTCATACTGTCGAAAAAATATTTTTCTAAACTTGAAAATCTTAGTACTGAAAACATGCGACCAATAGTGTTCGTGCTGAACTACGCTCACATCTATTTAGGAAAGATGGTAAGATTTTTACTATTTGTCCTCAGTGCATCTTTTGCATACATTATTTTTAAGCTAAACCTCATTGCTAAGTATGTTACTACGATGTTCTTCAACAGGGACTCTCGATGATAGTTGTGCCTCAGTGGATCGAGGCTAAAGGTCGCGTGTCCATGGTTAGCATACGGCCAAGACATCCTACATTGCACATGAGTGCATTCAGGATTTCTAGAAGCGCGCAAGTCTTAATAGTCAAAGACTGGAACAAAATTGTGAAGGATTAAAGAGCAGTACTAAGGGCAACAATTAGAAGCGCAACCCACAATTAGGAGACAGGTTCATCTACATGCTTCAATATAATGAATCAAGAGTGCTACACATGTTCTATGCTATTTTACCTGAGAGAGAGCAGCAGGAGTGATTAGCTAGCTAGAATGAGTGTTGGTGGTGATGACTATGATGATTATTATTAGCTAGTGTTGGTGGTGATTAGCTATGACTATGATGATTAAATAGTGTTGGTTGTAATAACTATGATGATTATTAGCTAGCACTTGAAAATCTTAGTACTGAAAACGTGCGACCAATAGTGTTGGTATTAGATATAAGGTTGTCAGAATCACGATTCTGTTATACGATTCTACGACTTTACGATCCGAACTAACCCCTATGATTCTACGATTTTAGTTCATAGGATCTACGTTTCTTCAATCCTGATAGTGAATATTCTACGATTTGTGATCCTACCATCGGAGCTCCGATCCGATTCAAAATTGCGGTTCTGACAACTTTGGTTGTTGGTGATGATATGATGCAAGAGTTTTTATATTAATATGATGATGATGATGATGATGATGATGATGATGAGTAAGTTATTATATCATTGGATGAAAGAACCGTGGATTAGTTTAAAGTGGATGTATCCTAAGTGACCAAGTCATGGATTATCAATGTAGTGATTTAATAACTCATTATAATGTAAAAAAATTCTAAATTGCTATTGTATGAAAACTTATATAAAGGTGTATGAATACGACCTAAAATTAAAAAGAAATAGAATACGGAATAATAGTAGTAGCGCGGGCAGTGAGAAGTGCTACTAGTAATTATCAGTAGCGGTTGTTGCAGAAGGCGCTACTATTAAGTAGATATAGTAGTAGCGCGTGCCAACAAGCGCTACTGCTAACCTTTAGCTGTAGCGCCGTATCAGTAGCGGAACCGCGCTACTGATAGGCCAAAAACCTGCGCTACTGCTAGGCTTTTCCCTATTAGTGTCTTTTCTCTTTTCAGTAACCAAGAGTAATTGTGGTTCACGAAGATAATGTCTGTGAAGATCGTCTCAAACATTTACCCTGAGTGATCGCTACAAGTTGATGAACTTGTTGTCAAGGAGAACACGACAAAGAGAGTTTATCTTCTACGTTAAAAGTCCCTTCAACCAGATGCAACTCTTTTGCAGAAAGGTGAAGTGGTCTACCAAATTCTTTGTCGCCATCGGACACCTATGGTTTTCTCTAATCCCTATTTATGCAACTCTTTATGCAACCTTTTGTTGATCCCAAAAGTTTAACAGTTATGTCAGCTGTCCAAAACTATGACCCGCAAAAAAGAACTATGAACCTACTGCTAATCACTTGTATGAAGCCAAACGGATTTTGTGGTATCTCAAGGTCACATCATATATGATTCTATATATGCATGTTTCCTACTGTGGAATTGACAACGTGCAGCAATGATTGTCACGCCACAAGGGTTTTTGCGATTTGCATTGGCTGAAATCTCATCTCCTGGAGTTCAAGAAAGCAAACAAACATTCAAGTACTTAATCTGAATACAAGGCCTTGAAAAGCAACATAAAACATTTGGATCCACTCGGTTCTAGGAGAATTAGGGATTTCAAGTAGTCGTAGAACTTTATTATAAAATCCATAGTGCTGCTGGTACGGGACGGAGGGACCGCGAAGATTGCACAACGGGAAGCAATTCCTCTAGTGATTGGCTCGTCGTTTCAAACGCTTTGCCCTGCACACAGTGAAGAAGAACCCAACGCAATTGTTACATCTAAGTATATTACCGGCAACAACAATTAGATGGGAGAAGACTGAAGACGGATTATAAGCAGCAGGAGGAGATGGATAAAAGAACTGACCGTCTGTGATGATACTTCGCAGAGGATCTTGACACAACTTGCATTAGGGTGTTTCAATGGTCACGACGTTTGGCTGACGCTGATGATCCAATGCAGCAGCTTCCCATCCATGTCTGATATCACCATCAACTCCAGAATGGAGCCCGACTTCCTTGAGATTTCGCAGGCTTCCGATCTGGACGCCAGGAAGAGCGCCTAGAGTTTGACAGAGCAAATGGAGCGAGACAAGCTTAGTCAGATCTTGAATTACTATTTCCTCGAGATTTACCATGCCCACAAGGCATATCCTCTCCAGCCCTGCGAAGGGACCGTCGTTTTATATCGAGAGACCCCTAAGGTTGTGCTCAACCAGCTTCAGAAATTTCAGTTGACATCTCAGACTACGCAGCCCGGTTTGGATTAAATCCCCGTCAAGGTTGGTCCACGAGAGGCACAATTCCTGCACACTAACCGGCCATTTATTAATCGGACGGGATAGTGTCAGATTGCCACTCAGCTTGAGCGATGTGAGCCTAGCAGGATCTTCCAGGCAGTCCAGGAACGATTGTGAAGACCCGTTGAAGTCGATAGACAGTGAGTAATCAACGTTGGGCAAACGGATTCCATTACTACTGAATACCTTGATGCCTTCCTTAAGACCAGTCAAGTCAATTGGCTCATCTGTGGAGGAATTACACCATATCTTCACCTTCCTCAGGTTCAGCATATAACTCAACAGCTCTGGAAATCCTAGGCCATTGCCAATCTCAAATCCTGCTAGCGTCTCCAGGACACTGTTTTGCCTTAAGTAGTCCTTTAGCTTTGAGAATTTATCCTGGAGCCTCAACAGCTTCTTTGCACGCTCCTTGAGAATGCTTTTACCTGGGCAGTCAATGCTAGATAGCCGAAACTTCCCAAGTAGGTGTTTCAATTTCGGTAGCTTGAGCAGCTCTGAGTGCACCGTCACTACATCAGTCATGCTCATATCAAGTGTCTCCAGTCTCTGCAACTGGGCTATTTTCCTCGGAACATGTTTAATACTGCTCCCGAGACTAAGATATTTCAGCAGCAACAGGTCGCATATTGCTTCGACATGCTTGTCATCAAGACTAGCACACTCTTTCAGATCCAACACCCGCAGTAGCTTACGATCGTCAAAACTCAAGATAGCTCCATATTGGGCACCCGCAGTTGGAAAGAGCACCATAGTACGGAGACGAGGTGCAGTTGGCATATTAAGTCCGCCATTTTCAGCAGCCACATAAGGATGGAGAGAAAGCCGGCACACATGTTTTTGGGTGGTCTGATTCGGACCACACAACAAGGTGATAAAACTATCAATCACAGCCCTGCGGCAAATGTGGTTGAACACCATCGCTGGAGGTTGGCATCTCTTCACCTTCCCATTGTTGCTCTTCTTAATGGACTTGATAAAATTGTGGCGGATGAAGATGTCTAAATGGTTGGCTGCGATCTGCTGATCAGAAAGGTAGACATTCTCAGGCACTTTCTGTATTGCATCGACAAGTAGTCCTTCAGCCAGCCATCGCCTTATCAGAGGATTCCTCCTGACAACATAATCACGCGGGAACATGGTGAAATACAGCAACATGTTCTCAAGAACAACCCTCTCGTAGTCACTGTGAAGCAACTCTTGCGTTCTTGCCACGGCCATATCACAAAGTCTGAAGCATGTTTTTTCATACAACGTCTCAGTGCCCACCTCTCCAACCAAAACCAGGCCGTCGGCTGTGCTGCTACCTGGAACAAGTAGTGGTACATCATTACCACAGATGCAGGGTCTCACTGTTGTATGGATGTTTGTCGTCACGATAATTCTGCCGCCCACTCTGCTGGCCCAAGAGAAGGCAGATATTGCATTGTACACCTCTTCTGTCCTCACGTCATCAATTACAATCAGATACCTACATAAATATAAATTGAGAAGAAACCTCTTTTTTGCAGGGTAAATTGAAAAGAAAACAATCTAAATCAAACAAGGAAAAAACTATATTGATTCTCCTCTGCGGTTAGAGGCTGTATGTGTATTTGGCAGAACCAGACGCTGTATGGAAAATGGATAAAGTTTGATGATAGGAGAGTCGTCAAGATGGGTGGATTAGAATGATCATTTTTTGCTGTTTATCTACTAATAAGAGCAGATAATACACTTGATCTTAGCGAAAAGTTAAGAAAAAGGTATAGCGTGCCAGTTAGTTACCATAAGTAAAGCTTAAAATTTGGGGGACTCTTGCAGTTTTTCTGCTAATAAAAACAGACAACACAATTAATCTTAGCGAAAAGGCTAAGATACTTATAGCGTGCTAGTTAACTGAAGTGATGCATTTTCCAACACAAGAAACTTTTGATTTACAAGGCTGCAATTTAGATATATATGGAGAGATGGTATACTCGAAGCTGAACTGAACATCTAAATTGCTAATGGGGGCGTAAATTAGATATAGGAAGATTGCAGACACACCTTTTTTCGTTTAGGCGTGATTTGAGCTGCTGATGCTCGACGTCGAAGCAGGCGGCGGGCGGAGATATGCCAAGCAAGTTGGCGCCGAAAATGTTCAGAAGCAGTCTCTGAAGAAAGTGGAAGATGTAAAGGAGCCAGCTGAGGATGAGCATGCCCAGCCCAGGGCACTGCTCAAGCTTCCCCAGTACATCCATAAGAACATCATCCACGGTCTTGTCCACCGCACTAACCCACGCTCGCTGACCGAACTGCCGGCGCACTTCATCATTCTCGTAGACCCGCCTTGCAAGATCAATATTTCTGCCACCGAAGCCAATGGCGCAGATAACCTTGGCCTTCTTCTCCTCCGACTGGGTCTGGACCAAGGTAAGAAGATCTTCTTCTGCATCATCCCTGATGGGAAGTGGAGCCTTTTCGTTGCTCAGCTCCTGGCCCATATAAGGCTGTAGCCCCTGGGATAAATCTTTTACTCTCTTCTCGAGCTCAGTAATCTCGTGGCGGAACTGTGAGACAGAGATTATCTCCGCATCGAAGCTGTCGGTGCAGTCTTGGATCCATTCCGCCAACCTTCTGAGTTTCTTCATAAGGGTTCTCCGGGACTCACTGGGTTCAATGCCTCTCCAGCGAGAACCTAGGAAAGTGGCTTCCATTTCCTCAAGATCACGTTGAATGGATCCAACAACAGGCCCCAGCCGCAGCCCCTTGCATCTGTCACCTACCAATTTCAACAGGCTCGGCAGGGCGGCCTTCAGTATGCCGCCCACTATGGCCGCCTCCATCTCTCTTCCCTTCCCTTGCTCGATGATACACCACTCTGCAGCCCTCTCTACCTAAGCTAGATCTGGATGCTCGGGGAAGTGGGCTTGTTGTAAGTAAGAGTGGCGAGCCAGGGCGGGTCTCCGTGTGCAAGCAAGGGCACAACCCCTACCCAGCTTGCGCCATGGGAGGGGGAGCTGAGGACGCGGATCTGGAGCTTGTGGGCATGGATGGAGGCGAGTGGTGGCTGGCGGCGTGAGGAAGGAAGACGACCCCGAGTGGGCCTGAGTCAGCTAGTTTACACGACAGACAGCGGAATAACCTAAATTACACAAGGGTACCTTCACTACATGGATTAGATGGTGGCTGTGTGGGCAGAAACTAGTTCGCCCACGCAGCGCAGCTGGCAACCGCGTGCTGTGGGGCATGTGGGCGACATCTCCAACGCACACATCGGTCTTGTCCTACGTGGCACGTGAAAACTGTCTCGGTGTGTCAAGATTCGTGCAAACTTAACTGGACGGTGATCCAGGCGTGTGGACGAGTTGCCATGTTGCTGGGCGTTAGTGCTTTCGAAAAGAAAAGGGAGTGGAGATTCTGTAAACCATTTACTGTATTTTTTGTTCACAGCATGTTTCGAAAAAGAATTTTTTACGTTATACTGTAAACAGAATTTGTGTTATCATCTTTACGATACCAGTACGGTACGAAAGATCAGATCCTCCAACACATACCGCATCATTTAAACAAAACTAGTTCCTGCGACATACTTCGCCGGAATTTAACATAGTTCATACAATAAACTTACACATACTAGCTTAAAAACCTAATCTACTCATCACCCTTCTTATGGCGAGGTGGTACTCCATCGCGGAGTTAGAAAGGACGCGGTGGTACTCCATCACCTCCTTTGGCACCTCCAGCCACCGGCGCCACCCTCTTCTCCGGCAACGACCCCCTTCTTAGCCGCGGCAAACTCGTGGAGGCGCTTCGTGATTGGTCCGAGGATTTCGTCGAGCCGGTCGAAGTTCGTCCACACCAACCTCTCGGCGGCTACGGGAACATGTGTCATGCTCCCGCGCCTGCACGCGGCGCAACTCTTCCATCGGCGGGTGGAGGGAGGAACTCCCGACCTCGGAGTCATGTCGGGGCCATTTGTGCGGCAACGAGCCCCCTCGGCTACCCCGCCCGGGTCCAGCCGCCGCCAGGGCCGGCTTTTTTAGATGTGCCCGCGGTGAACAACGGCTAGAGGGATCTCGAATTGTCGTTGGATGTTGCTAGATCGCGGCGGAGGGGAAAAGGGATTTGCCAGATGCGAAACCTAAATTGGTTGGGTTTCGGCATATATACCGGATTCAACGGAGTTTTATGGGCCGCCCGTAGAAAAATTATGAGCTGGGTTGTTTTTACGGTATCCGATCGGGCCATTTTTTGCGGATCCTGTATATCGGTCATAATTTAGCGGGGCTGCGAGCTTTTACGACATCTCCTATAGATGCTCTTAGGGCATCTCCAACGCCGACCCGCAAATTTACTCCCGCATCCGTCCAGAGAGATGGATGTTGGAGGCGGTACGCGAACACGGATGCGGGAGGCGGCCATCCAACTCCACCCGCATACATTAGGCCCCTAATATTTTTTCAGTACGCACTTTCAAATAGTCGCATACATAGAGTAGAAAAGTACAAATATTACAATCCAACATAGTTGTCCCCCTTTAACCACCCACATATGCTCAATCAGCTCTTCTTTCAGTTGCTCATGACTTGCTCGATACCAAATTTGTTGATGCATTTGAACAAACTCTTCAAATGTGGCCCGATTCTGGTTTGAAAATTTGCTAGGATCACCCATGTTCTCAAATCCTAGAGTTGCGGTAGTATCCTCATCACCCTCATCCTCCGTGATCATGTTGTGCATGACCACACAACATGTAACCACCTCCCACGAGGTCTCTCAGTCCCATTGTTTAGCAGGCCACGAACAACTGCAAAACGGCCTGCAGAACTCCAAATGCCCTCTCGACATTCTTTCTAGATGATTCTTGTCTTTGTCGATGCAAGCATCAATCAATGGAAAAGAAAATGAAGATGAAGAAATTGTATACCATGTCTTTGATGTCGAGGCTACTCTGTGGCTGGTCTTCAATGCTCTCTAGGGTGGCATAAAACTTGTTGCACTCTTGTTGGCTGAAACCCACCTCTTTGAGATGGATACCCAACAACGCTTGCTCTCAAATTTGTAGGACGGAAACTTCTTGCGTTCATCGAATTGTGCACGAACTCCCAACCAAAAGGTTAATCCTTTTTTCTCGGCCCGGTTCTTGGGAGCTTGTCTAATATCACTCTGACATTCGCAAATGAGTTTGTCCTCATCTTTTGTATATGCCCTGTCCGAATGCTTTGCCGCCTCTTCTTTTGCGCATTAGCTTGACGAGTGAGCTCATCGACAAACAAAGCAGCCCCCCCTCGATGTCCACTTCATCTTCATCCTCTTGGTCATAGTCCTCCGGCAATTCTTGTCATTGCATGAAGGTGTCGGCCATGACCTCTTAGCCTTGAGTAAAGGTGTCGGCCATGCCAGCTTGGCCTTATGTGAAATGCCCGCTTTTGGTGTCCTCGATTAGGGGGTGCTAGCCACGTCGGCCGGCTGGTTATGGGTCGGGCCGAGGACCCACCGAAGACTGATGAATGGGCCATACTGGCCCAACCCTCGGGGTAATCAAGATGAAGATCTCCTGGAGGCTTGGCGTACACTTCAAGCGTATTTGAAAGATTAGCGTGTTTATTCCTAAATTATAACCGTCTTGGCTTTGGATCTCGTCGAGAACGTAGCCCATTCCACCATCGCAATGATGTTGTGCATGATGAAAACATTGGCCGGGTCATCTTGCGTCGATGTCGGCATTTGGTCGAACAGTTGGCGGGCGTCAGGACAGTTGCTACTGGGAATCTCACGCGCGGCCGCTTCCTTTGTCCCCTAGTTGACAAGGCGCTCGGTCATAGGTGCAGCCTTGAGGTCGATAGTGGCCACAGATAGGGGGGGGGGGGTGGCTGGCGTGATCACACTCCCTTTCGGTGAGGTGGAGAAGCGGGTAGCTTCTGCTTCGTGTTGGGGATGGAAGCTAGGCATCTTAGGTATGGTGGAGGTGCATGGCAACTCCGCACGTGGAGGATAGGTTGTCGACGAGCTCGTGCTAGCAGCGACCATGGTGGCAGCGGCGAGAATGGCCGGCTGGTGTGAACCCTACAATCATCAGGGCCTGCGCGTGGCCTCGGCGATCAGGGCCTCATTCTCCGGGATTGCAACCTCCTATTGCGCGGCGGCGGCGAGTCGACCGCATTGGCGGCTTCCAATTTGTCGGCATGTTCCTTCCTCTGGCCAGCTCTCGTCGCCGAATGTATGGACCGCTGCTCTGGCGTCTGCTCCTTTTCTGGCTTCTTCTTGCGTGCGGAGCGAGGCTTGCTTGCCTCGCCGTCAATTGTTGAGGGGCAAAATTTCGTGTTTTGGCCATTTTCATATAACATTTCAGGATCTGACCCCTGTACAAAAAAAATCGGGATTTGACCCTTTCGCTACCGCCAGGGGAGCTGGCGGTAGGGTGCTACGGAGGGGGACTGCCGTCGTCTACGCGTGCTGATGTGGATTAGCACCCTCCCGTCAGGGACCATGGCGGTAGGCTATCTAACCCTACCGCCAGCCCCCTGGCGGTAGGGTTTGTGTCGGTGTCAAAACCGGCGGATCTCGGGTAGGGGATCCCGAACTGTGCGTCTAAGGCTAATGGTAACAGGAGGCGGCGGACACAATGTTTACCCAGGTTCGGGCCCTCTCTATGGAGGTAATACCCTACTTCTTGCTTGATTGATCTTGATGAATATGAGTATTACAAGAGTAGATCTACCATGAAATCGTAATGGCCAAAACCCTAGTAGTCTAGCCTATGAGATTATGATTGTTGTCACCTCTACAGACTAAACCTTCTGGTTTATATAGACAACGAAGGGTGCTAGGGTTACACAAAGTCAGTTATAGAGAAAGGAATCTACATATCCGAATCGCCAAGCTTGCCTTCCACGCAAAGGAGAGTCCCATCCAGACACGGGAAGAAGTCTTCTGTCTTGTATCTTCATAGCCCAACAATCTGGCCCATGTATATAGTCCGGCTGTCCGAGGACCCCTTAATCCAGGACTCCCTTAGTAGCCCCTGAACCAGGCTTCAATGATGATGAGTCCGGCGCGCGGCATTGCAAGGCGGGTTCCTTCTCCGAATACTCCAAAATAGTTTTCGAACACAAGAATCGTGTCCGGCTCTGCAAAACAAGTACCACACACAACCTTAGAGAGCACAATATTCCACGAGTCCAATCCGTTGACAATTTTTCGTAGCGTGACATCACGCCACTGCTCGGTCATTATTCGAACTGTTTTTAGCCTGCCACTCCGTATTTTGAGGTGCGGTTTCATTGGCACGTCTTGTCAAAGCAGAGATCGTGTCCTCTTATCATGGGATTCTCATCAATACGGGCATGGGTAACCCAACCGTGCCATCTGCACGACCCTTGGGGAATAGGCGAGTTTAAAGCCGAGTGGGGAGGCGCATAATATTCACTGCCTTTACAAAGGGATAAGGACTCTTCCTTTATTCACCCACGCCTTCTCCTTCCTCTGCCCATCCATTCTCGAGCTCCAGCGCCCAAGCTCTCGCCTTCTCCGCCCCAAAAAGCACTCCAATCATGTACGGATCCGGAGCAGGAGGCAAGTGGATGGCCTCCTCCGTCAAGGAGAAGGACATCAAGAAGCTCCGGGAGGCCGGGTACTTGGCCAAGGAGAGCGCCCATCGGCTTCCGGCCGGGGGGCAAATCGTACCCACCCCCGAGCCCCACAAGAGGGTGGTGTTCGTCTCTCACTTCGTCCGCGGGCTGGGATTCCCTCTCCACCCTTCGTCCGCGAACTTATGTTCTACTACGGGCTAGACTTCCATGATCTGGCCCCCAACTCCATTCTCAACATCTCGGCATTTATTGTCGTGTGTGAGGCCTTCCTCCGCATCCCGCCACACTTTGGGCTATGGCTGGAAATCTTCAATGTGAAGCCGAAGGTGGTGAGCGGCCAACAAGCAGAGTGCGGAGGCGCCATGGTGGGTAAGATGCCCAACGTCACCTGGCCTGAAGGCTCCTTTGTGGAGACTGTCAAAGGGTGGAAGTCGGGGTGGTTCTACATCACCGAGCCACGTGACACCAATTGGGTCGCAGCTCCATCATTCCGGTTCGGAGTCCCGATGCGGCTCACCTCCTGGCAAGAGAAAGGCCTGACCTGGTCTTCCTCGGACGAGATGATGGCACTCCAGACGCGCATTCAGAACATGATAAACAAGAGAATCAAGCTCGTCAACGTGATCCAGGTGATGCTTGTTCGGTGGATGCTTCCGTGCCAACGCCGGACTTGCCATCTCTGGTAGTTCGATCCGGCCAAGCATCAGACCCTACTAGAGCTCTTCGGCACGACGCACGAAGATATCTGGAAGGTGCTCTTCAAGGACAACGAGGCGCCGCCACCCACGACCGAGGATCGTGGGCATGACTTAACTCACCCTGCTAATCCGGTAAGTTCTTTCATATTTTCAAGGTATACCCTTTACTTGCATACTCGGGGAAGGCATCTAAGCTTCCCTACTAATCTTTCAGGCCTGGACAGAGATGGCGGAGCGGATTAGCTGTCCGGCGCCGCTGCCCGAAGACCTGGAAATCCCGCTCTTGGTGAAGATGCTAGTTCTGGCACCTTATTAGGCACCGGAGAAGATGGCCAAGAAGAAGGCCAAGGGGACCAGAGGTGGTCTCCATCGCAAGGGCAATTCGAACGTGATGTCCAAAGAAGCCGAGGTGCACTCCGCCGCCGCCAAGGACGACGAGGAAGAGGAGGAGGAAGAAGAAAGCCATTACCCCCCTGCAAGGGGGAGAAAGAAGACAACGACCTCCACGCGTCTGGAGGCCGAGGTGTCCAAGAAGGGGAAAACCTCCCTTCCGGACAACTCCGCAACGGCCACCGACAGCAGCTAGGAGTGGGAGCGCAGGGACAAGCCCCTGGCCAAATCGTAAGTGTATGGACATGTTCATGTTTCCGGCCTTTTTACTTCATTGTTTTAACGTGCTAAATTACGCATTTGTAGTCTAGCTCGATCCAACCTCGAGCGGTCCTTATCTTCAGAGCATTCGCTGGACCCGGTGGTAATGGACAGCGGGACCCTTCCATCGGCCTCCTCTCCCACGGACCTGGGTGGCGCCGAGGCGTCGTCCCGAAGGATCCCCGGCCCAGAGAGAATCCGGTGGCCGTCAGGGAGGCGCTGGAGGGTGAAGCCTCGATTGCTAGACACATGGGGGAGCAAACCCCCAAGGATACTGATGATGGGGGTGATAACCCGCAAGTATACGAGATCAATTGTAGCCTCTTTGGATAAGTAAGAGTGTCGAACCCAACGAGGAGCTAAAGGTAGAAGAAATATTCTCTCAAGTCCTATCTGCCACTGATACGACTCTACGCACGCTTAGTGTTCGCTTTACCTAGAACAAGTACGAAACTAGAAGTACTTTGTAGGTGTTGTAGGATAGGTTTGCAAGATAATAAAGAACACGTAAATAAAAGGTAGGGCCTGTTTAGATAAAGAAGCAATAAAGTAAATATAGCGAGTGTGGAAAAGTGGTGGTAGGAGTTGTGAAATTGTCCCTAAGCAATTGACTACGTTACTAGACCGGTAATCACTATTGCAATTCTATTTGAGGGAGAGGCATAAGCTAACATACTTTATCTTCTTGGATCATATGCACTTTTGATTGGAACTCTAGCAAGCATCCGCAACTACTAAAGATCATTAAGGTAAAACCCAACCATAGCATTAAAGTATAAGGTCCCCTTTATCCCATACGCAAACAACCTACTTACTCGGATCTGTGCTTCTGTCACTCACGCCATCCACCATAAGCAAATCATGAACATATTGCAAACCCTACAGATGGAATCCCTCACGCTTGTGTGACACGGAGGGTACAATAGGACAACACCAATAATAAAACATGCAATTCAAACCAATCATAGGAATTCATCAATCACCGGTAGGTCAATGAAAATCTACTCAGACATCATAGGATGGATAATAATATGAAGCATAAAGCACCATGTTCAAGTAGAGGGTACAGAGGGTTGCGGGAGAGTGGACCACTGAATATAGATGGGGGAAGGTGATGGAGATGTTGGTGAAGATGGCGGAGGTGTTGATGTAGATCGCGGTGATGATGATGGCCCCCGGCGGTGTTCCGGCGCCACCGGAAGCAAGGGGGAGAGAGCCCCCCTTCTTCTTCTTCTTCCTTGGCCTTCTCCCTAGATGGGAGAAGGGTTTACCCTCTGGTCCTTGGCTCCCATGGCATGGGAGGGGCGAGAGCCCCTCCGAGATTGGATCTATCTCTCTGTCTATCTCTGTTTCTGCGTTCTCCAATTCTGCCCATTCACCATTTTTTTATATCCGGAGATCCGTAACTCCAATTGGGTTGAATCTTTCGCCCAAATTTTTCTCATAAAGTTAGCTTTCTTGCGGCAAACGAAGAGAGTCAACCGCCTTACGGGGTGGCCACGAGGGTCCAGGGCGTGCCTGCCCCCCTAGGGCGTGCCCCCTGCCTCGTGGCCCCCTCGGGCACCGTCTCGCATTGGTTTTTCTTCCAAAAATCATAAATATTCCAAAAATAATCTCCGTCCGTTTTTGTCCCATTTGGACTCCGTTTGATATTGGGTTTCTGCGAAACATAAAACATGCATCAAACAGGAACTGGCACTGGGCACTGGATCAATATGTTAGTCCCAAAAATAGTATAAAAAGTTGCCAAAAGTATATGAAAGTTGAATAATATTGGCATGGAACAATAAAAAATTATAGATACGACGGAGACGTATCAGCATCCCCAAGCTTAATTCCTGCTTGTCCTCGAGTAGGTAAATGATAAAAAGATAATTTTTGATGGGGAATGCTACCTAGCATAATCTTGATCATATATCTAATCATGGCATGAATATTAAGACACGAGTGATTCAAAGCAATAGTCTATCATTTGACATAAAAACGATAATACTTCGAGCGTACTAATAAAGCAATCATGTATTTTCAAAACAACATGGCCAAAGCAAGCTTATCCCTACAAAATCATATAGTTTGGCCATGCTTCATTTTCGTCACACAAAATGCTCCCATCATGCACAACCCCAATGACAAGCCGAGCAATTGGTTCATACTTTTTAACGTGCTTCACCCTTTTCAACCCTCACGCAATACATGAGCGCAAGCTATGGATATAGCACTATAGATGGAATATAATATGATGGTGGGGGTTTATGTGGAGAAGACAAAAAGGGAGAAAGTCTCACATCGACGCGGCTAATCAACGGGCTATGGAGATGCCCATCAATTGATGTCAATGCGAGGAGTAGGGATTGCCATGCAACGGATGCACTAAGAGCTATAAGTGTATGAAAGCTCAAACTAAAACTAAGTGGGTGTGCATCCAACTTGCTTGCTCATGAATACCTAGGGCATTTTAGGAAGCCCATCATTGGAATATACAAGCCAAGTTCTATAATGAAAAATTCCCACAAGTATATGAAAGCGACAATATAGGATACTCTCTATATGAAGAACGTGGTGCTACTCTGAAGCACAAGTTTGGTAAAAGGATAGTAACATTGCCCCTTTTCTCTTTTTTTTGGATGGGCTTCTTTGGCCCCCCTTTTTTTATTTAGGCTTCTTTGGCCTCTCTCTTTTTTTGTCATGGGGCAATGCTCTATAATGATGATCATCACACTTTTATTTACTTACAACTCAATATTACAACTCGATATTAGAACAAAGATATGACTCTATATGAATGCTTCCGACGGTGTACCGGGATGTGCAATGATCTAGCATAGCAATGACATAAAAAAATGGACAAGCCATGAAAATATCATGCTAGCTATCTTACGATCATGCAAAGCAATATGAAAATGAATGCTCAAGTCATGTATATGATGATGATGGAAGTTGCATGGCAATATATCTCGGAATGGCTATGGAAATGTCATGATAGGTAGGTATGGTGGCTGTTTTGAGGAAGATATAAGGAGGCTTATGTGTGATAGAGCGTATCGTATCATGGGGTTTGGATGCACCGGTGAAGTTTGCACCACTCTCAAAGTGAGAAAGGGCAATGCACGGTACTGAAGAGGCTAGCAATGATGGAAAGGTAAAAGTGCGTATAATCCATGGACTCACATTAGTCATAAAGAACTCATATACTTATTGCAAAAGTTTATTATCCCTCGAAGCAAAGTACTACTATGCATGCCCCTAGGGAGATAGATTGGTAGGAAAAGACCATCGCTCGTCCCCGACTGCCACTCATATGGAAGACAATCAAAGAAACACTCCATGCTTCAAATTTGTCACACAACAGTTACCATATGTGCATGCTACGGGACTTGCAAACCTCAACACAAGTGTTTCTAA
The DNA here is from genome assembly GCA_963921465.1 of Triticum timopheevii. Lineage (NCBI taxonomy): Eukaryota > Viridiplantae > Streptophyta > Magnoliopsida > Poales > Poaceae > Triticum > Triticum timopheevii. The sequence continues at coordinate 2,907,186 of OY997271.1, forward strand.
AATCCACAACTACCCACTAGCATGACTCTAATATCACCATCTTTATATCGTAAAACTATTGCAAGGAACCAAACATATCATATTCAGCGATCTACAAGTTTATATAGGATTTTATGACTAACCATGTGAATGACCAATTCCCGTTATCTCTCTAAATAGATATAAGTGAAGCAAGAGAGTTTAATTCTTTCTACAAAAGATATGCCCACGCTCTAACAAATATAAGTGAAGCAAAAGAGCATTCTACAAATGGCTGTTTTCTATGTGAAGAGAAACAGGCAATCCAGACTTCAAATGATATAAGTGAAGCACATGAAGCATTCTATAAAGCCATACTGAAAATATTTAAGTGAAGTGCAATGAGCATTCTATAAATAAACCAAGGACTATCTCTTACCAGCATGGTGCATAAAAGAAAAATCAAAACTAAATGCAAAAGACGCTCCAAGACTTGCACATATCGCATGAACGAAAAGAATCCGAAAACATACTGATACTTGTTGAAGAAAGAGGGGATGCCTTCCGGGGCATCCCCAAGCTTAGACGCTTGAGTATCCTTGAATATTTACTTGGGATGCCTTGGGCGTCCCCAAGCTTGAGCTCTTGCCTCTCTTCCTTTTCCTCATATCGAGACCTCCTCGATTAGACACTTCATCCACACAAAACTTCAACAGAAAACTCGGTAAGATCCGTTAGTATAATAAAGCAAATCACCACTCTAAGTACTGTAGCAAACCAATTCATATTTTGTTTTTGCATTGTGTCTACTGTAATATAGCTTTTCCATGGCTTAATCCACTGATATAAATTGATAGATTCATCAAAACAAGTAAACTATGCATCAAAAACAGAATCTTTCAAAAACAGAATAGTCTGTAGAAATCAGAACATTCACCATACTTCTGTTAGCTCAAAAATTCTACAAAAATTAGAAAACATAAACAATTTGTATAGCAAGAGAGTGCAAAAAGAATCAGAACCATTTGATGTTCCAGTAAATAATGTAAAATCGCGCACTACAGCCAAAGTTTCTGTCCGACACCGTACAAACCAACAAGCATTGTAAACATCCTAAAGGCAAACCTTGGCACATTATTTTTAATAATACAATGGAATTGTACAAGGGGATAATTATTTTTGATGAAAAGTTTCTGTAATTAAGATTCACAAAGTTTCCGTGAGCATGAACAAAGTTCAAGGAGCTCTCCCACTTCAACAATGCTTGTCTCTCTCACTTTCACTTTCCTTTTTGAAAAGTTTTGGGTTCCCCTCTTTATTTTTTTGCTTTTAAACTTTATGAAAGCACTCAACAGAAATAAATGACTCTCTAAAACTTCCGGGTTGTCTCCCTGGCAGCGCTTTCATTAAAGCCATTAAGCTAGGCATATAGTGCTAAAGTAATGAATCCACCCGGATCCCAAGGTATATCAAAGCCAATTTTAATTAACAATGATTTGTAATTTAGTAGTGAGCACAAAGTAAGATATATCAAGCAATGACGAAGTCTAACTCTCTTCCTATGCATCGGCATGTCATAAAAGAACAATTCATGCACACATAGAAAAGGCCAATGCATAGTATAAGCAGTTTCTTGCAATTCTATCATATTGGAAACATAGAGAGGTGGAGATATAGTTCCTCTCTCATAATAATTGCAAGTAGGATCAGCAAGCACATGCATATTATATGTATCAAAATCATCATGTGTAGTAGTAAAAGGCAACCCATCAATATAATCCTTAGTAAGCACAAACTTCTCCGATATAGTGTAGTTGGGAGAATTCAAAAATATAATAGGACTATCATGCGTGGGTGCAATAGCAATAATTTCATGTTTAACATAAGGAACTATAGCAAGTTCATCTCCATAAGCATAATTCATATTGGCATCTTGGCCACAAGCATAGCAAGCATAATCAAAAAGGGATATTTCAAGACAATCAACGGGATCATAACAATCATCATAGCAATCATCCTTCTGTAAGCACGAAGGGGAATTAAAGATTGTATGAGTTGAAGAGTTACTCTCATTAGAAGGTGGGCAAGGGTAGCTAATCCGCTCTTCCTCCTTTTGTTCTTCGCTCTCCTCATCATCTTTTTCATCCAGTGAGCTCACAGTTTCATCAATTTCTTCTTCCATAGACTCCTGCAAAATATTAGTCTCTTCTTGGACAGCGGAGAAGTCCTCAATATATGGTTTAACATAGGCATTAGAAGCATAATTATCATAACAATATTCAAGTATGGAAAAATTTCAGATTTGTGGAGAGTAGCATCATACTTTTCAATCAAAGAAGCAATTTCATAAGCACCCTTAAAAGCAAAAAATTCTTCAATTTGTTGAACATCATAGTAATTATAAACACTCTTAGCATACGAAGATACGATTCCATTATCACTAAACTCACTTTGGTAGGGAACGTGTTTCTTAGGGTTTTTAGAACAACAAGTAACGTCATATATTTCACACAAATTCCAAGCATAGCATTGCAAACGATGAATTTGATCCAGTAAAAGTTTCCTTTTTTCAGATATACGGTGTCGCACATAACAGGCATGCACATCTAAAGATTTGCCCTCAACTAAGCTAGTGGGGGTTTTAGCATGAGCACATAGGGATCGAAGATGATCCAAGTAAAAAGCTTCAGGAGTGTGATAGATTTTGAGTGGTTCTTCAACCATTGGTGTAGTAGGTACAACTAATTTTTTTTGGTATTTGTGTTTCCTACCCATAACTAAAGATAGAAAACAACTAAGAACATCAAATAAAAATTACTTAGTGATAAAGCAAACAAGCACACATGAGATTATTCACCCCACACTATGACTGCCAGGCAACGGCGCCAGAAAAAGGTCTTGATAACCCGCAAGTATACGGGGTCAATTGTAGCCTCTTTCGGTAAGTAAGAGTGTCGAACCCAATGTGGAGCTAAAGGTAGAACAAATATTCTCTCAATTCCTATCTGCCACTGATATGACTCTACGCACGCTTAGTGTTCGCTTTACCTAGAACAAGTATGAAACTAGAATTACTTTGTAGGTGTTGTAGGATAGGTTTGCAAGATAATAAAGAACACGTAAATAAAAGGTAGAGGCTGTTTAGATAAAGAAGCAATAAAGTAAATATAGCGAGTGTGGAAAAGTGGTGGTTGGAGTTGTGAAATTGTCTCTAAGCAATTGACTACGTTACTAGACCGGTAATCACTATTGCAATTCTATTTGAGGGAGAGGCATAAGCTAACATACTTTCTCTTCTTGGATCATATGCACTTATGATTGGAACTCTAGCAAGCATCCGCAACTACTAAAGATCATTAAGTTAAAACCCAACCATAGCATTAAAGTATCAAGTCCATTTTATCCCATACGCAAACAGCCTACTTACTCAGGTCTGTGCTTCTGTCACTCACGCCACCCACCATAAGCAAATCATGAACATATTGCAAACCCTACAGAAGGAATCCCTCACGCTTGCGCGACACGGAGGGCACAATAGGACATCACCAATAATAAAACATGCAATTCAAACCAATCATAGCAATTCATCGATCACTGGTAGCACAATGAAAATCTACTGAAACATCATAGGATGGCAACACATCATTGGATAATAATATGAAGCATAAAGCACCATGTTCAAGTAGAGGGTACAACGGCTTGCAGGAGAGTGGACCGCTGAATATAGATGGGGGAAGGTGATGGAGATGTTGGTGAAGATGGCGGAGGTGTTGGTGTAGATCGCGGTGATGATGATGGCCCCCGGCGGTGTTCCAGCAATGGGGAGAGAGCTCCCCTTCTTCTTCTTCTTCCTTGGCCTTCTCCCTAGATGGGAGAAGGGTTTCCCCTTTGGTCCTTGGCTCCCATGGCGTGGGAGGGGTGAGAGCCCCTCCGAGATTGGATCTATCTTTCTGTCTCTCTCTGTTTCTGCGTTCTCCGATTCTGCCCTTTCACCATTTCTTTTATATTCGGAGATCCGTAACTCCGATTGGGTTGAATCTTTCGCCCAAAATTTTCTCATAAAATTAACTTTCTTGTGGCAAAAGAAGAGCGTCAACCGCCTTACGGGGTGCCCACGAGGGTCCACGACGCGCCTTCCCCCCTAGGGCGCGCCCCCTGCCTCGTGGCCCCCTCGGGCACCGTCTCGCGTTGGTTTTTCTTCCCAAAAATCATAAATATTCCAAAAATACTCTCCGTCTGTTTTTGTCCCGTTTGGACTCCATTTGATATTGGATTTCTGCGAAACATAAAACATGCAACAAACAGGAATTGGCACTGGATCAATATGTTAGTCCCAAAAATAGTATAAAAAGTTGCCAAAAGTATTTGAAAGTTGAATAATATTGGCATGGAACAATCAAAAATTATAGATACAACAGAGACGTATCAGGGGGCCATATCCAACTCGGCCACCAACTGAATATAATTCCGGAGACCCATGCGGATCCGAAATGAGGCAAGCACCCCTTTTCGAAGGAAGAGGGCGTGCCTATTCTGCCGGTGACCTCTGTCCATCCAGAGGCAGCGGATACCTTGCTGGAAGCGCTGCAAGGCGCTTCCATTGTCGAGGAACACCGTACCCTTATGGGTACGGTGATTGAGAGGATTCAGTCCGCTAAAAGCGGACTGACTGAAGCGTGCACGAGCCTTCTAACAGGCTTTGAGGTAAGCAACACAACTAAAAGAATGTCATAGTATAGACAGTACCCCTTGATACTCTGTCCAGTGTTCGGAAAGAAAAGCCGAACAGAGGATCAAATAATTTTCGCAGGAGTCCAATCTAAAATGTCTATGTGAATAAGTAGGCGTCGCTGCTGGCTGCGACCTCTCACACTGCAGAAGTCTCCAGACTGAAGCAGAGTCTGGAGCGGGCCGAGGAAGAGCTCGGTCGTGTGAAGAAGCAGCTGGAGGACAGTCAAGGTATGCAGTAACCCTTGTATATATTCAGGAAGGACGAATGATTCGTGCTGACGCAAAGTGCCATGATATTTATTAGGGGCAACGACCGAAGTAGAGGCCCTCATGAAGGCTCTAGCCGAGGACAAAGCAACCAAGGAATGAGCCGCATGCGAGAAGCATGAGGCCCGGGTCAGTGAGGTCCAGCAAGAGCTTCAGGACACTGTCAAGAATTGCGAGTCCTTGGAGCGCGACTGTAAGGATCAAGAGTACAAACTTGCCAAGACCCGCCAGAGCGCAATCGATGCCCGAGCCGAAGCCCAGGACGCCCTCCAGGAAATCCAGGCGGCCAAAAAAATCGCTGCGGGTAAAGGCTTTTATTATGCAGAGCAGATATGTGAAGCGAAGGTTCCTCTTACTGACCCGGATTTGGAGTTCTCCTGGGGCGTTTGCGGATCTGCCACGCAGCATGTCAGATGTTGCAGAATTCTACCGAGCTTAAGAGGGGAGCTCTACGGAGAAGCTGTTCTGGTCGCAATACCTTGCACCAGAACATCCTGTGCCCTTTAGCGATCAACTGAAACAGCTAGTCGAGCTGCATAGGGCTGCCGAATTAGCCATGAAGGATTTAATAATCCGGCTATGGCTTGCCGAAGCCATTCCCAGCAGCTACTTTAGACTCATGAAGCGGCTTGTCAGTGCCTGCCCTTGGCTTGAAGCCATCAAGCAGTCAGTCTGTATTGAAGGCACGTGAATGGCCTTTGCCCGCGGCAAGATGCACTGGGCGAAGATGGACACCACGAAGCTGATGACCGAGGGACCGCCTGTGGGCAAGGAGCACCGCACACTCCAACTGTATTTTGACTATGTTCTGGAGGGATCCCGCCTTGTGGCGGAGCAATGTGCTAATTATATCATATTCCCATGAATACACTCATGTTATCCTGTCATGTACTATGAAACAAATCCGTTATGTAATATAATGTCTGTTATTTAAAATTTTACCTCTTGTGCGGCTGTTTTGTTAAATCTGAGAGTTGGCCAGTCGTCGGCTTGTGCCCCCACGTAGGTAGTACGGGGTTGTTCGGGATAAATCTAAACAGTCTTTATCCATGGTTTTGGTCCTTCAAGGAGGTGTTTAGCGCAACGAACCAGGCAATCGGACTATGCAGCTTTATTACTCTCACTTAGCCGCAGGAGTTTGACTAGAAAATTTTAGGCGCAGCCCCTGGTGTTCGGAAGTCCGAACTTGGGGTGCTATACACGCCTGGTCGGGTAAAAACCGATTCATCGCATAATGCGAAAGAAATCGCTAAAGATTTGTAACCTCTCGAACAGCTGACCGGATGAACCGGGACACAATTGCAGTAGTTCTCCATTTACTACCCTAGCCGATATAGCGGAACGCAATGTAGTAAGCACAGGAGCTGAGCAACCCAACTATTGACAAAAGACATGATTCGGAGACGATGCATATAATGCTATAAGTTCGGGGTGCCGAACTGTGCTGTAAAAGTGTTCGGACTTTATTGCCGTATTGTGGGATATGATGAAGCCCCTGGCGAATTAAGGCGTACCAGAGTGTACGGGCGCGATTTGTAAGAATATAAAGAAAAAGGAAAAAAATCAAGTAATAAGCTGACGCCACAAATATTGAGCCGCGAATTAATTTCCATTGTAATTTGATTAATATGTCAAGGCGTATTTGTACAAGTAATGCGATAAGCAAATAAGGCTATTTAACATGTCATGACCAAGGGCGAGCTGTGTGCGGGTTTTTAAATCAGGTATAACGATCGTTAGTAGAGACCACCTAGGGGTTCCCTTGTATGTCAAAGCTTCTTGCCTTCTTGGTGTATCCGTCCCTTTTAGGTTTGATGATCAGGTTATCAGTTAAAGGCCTAGGGGCAAAAATAAACCTGAAAAGAAAAAGAAATAGTAAAAGTATGTGGGTCCAGGAGCGTTTGAGCCATACTGTGGACCACAATCTAGCTGTGCCTCCATCTATGCCCATCGTATTTTGAGTGCGAAGTTATGTACACGTGGTACAAATGCCGCTGTTTGGTTGGGACTCGGAAGGAAGCCGAATTTCTAGTCAAGCTCTTGACGAACTGGACCGTCCTACTGTTGGGGACGTAGTAATTTCAAAAAAATTCCTACGCACACGCAAGATCATGGTGATGCATAGCAATGAGAGGGGAGAGTGTGTCCACGTATCCTCGTAGACCAAAAGCGGAAGCGTTAGCACAACACGGTTGATGTAGCCGTACGTCTTTACGATCCGACCGATCAAGTACCGAGCGTACGACACCTCCGAGTTCAGCACACGTTCAGCTCGATGACGTCCCTCGAACTCTGATCCAGCCGAGTTTGAGGGAGAGTTTCATCAGCACGACGGCGTAGTGATGATGATGATGTTCTACCGACGCAGGGCTTCGCCTAAGCACCGCTACGATATTATCGAGGTGGATTATAGTGGAGGGGGGCACCGCACATGGCTAAGAGAACCAAGGGATCAATTGTTGTGTCTCCAAGGGGTGCCACCCTCCCCGTATATAAAGGAGTGGAGGAGGGGGAGGGGTCGGCCACCCTGGGCGCGCCCCATGAGGAGTCCTACTCCTACCAGGAGTAGGACTTCCCCATTCCAAGTGGGAGTAGGAGAGGAGAGGGAAGGAGAGAGAGGGGGAAAGGAAAGGGGGGCGCCGCCCCCCTCCTTGTCCAATTCGGATAGGGGGGGAAGGGGGCATGTGGCTGCCCTTGGCCGCCCGTCCTCTTCTCCACTAGGGCCCAATATGCGCATTAGTCTCCCCGGGGGGTTTCGGTAACCCCCCGGTACTCCGGTATATGCCCGATACCCCCCGAAACCATTCTGGTGTCCGAACATAGTCGTCCAATATATCAATCTTTATGTCTCGACCATTTAGAGACTCCTCGGCATGTCCGTGATCACATACGGGACTCCGAACTACCTTCGGTACATCAAAACATATAAACTCATAATATAACCATCATCTAACTTTAAGCGTGCGGACCCTACGGGTTCGAGAACTATGTAGACATGACCGAGACACGTCTCCGGTCAATAACCCATAGCGGAACCTGGATGCTCATATTGGCTCCCACATATTCTACGAAGATCTTTATTGGTCAAACCGCATAACAACATACGTTGTTCCCTTTGTCATTGGTATGTTACTTGCCCGAGATTCGATTGTCGATATCTCAATACCTAGTTCAATCTCGTCACCGACAAGTCTCTTTACTCGTTACGTAATGCATCATCCCGTAACTAACTCATTAGCTACATTGCTTGTAAGACTTATAGTGATGTGCATTACCGAGAGGGCCCAGAGATACCTCTCCGACAATCGGAGTGACAAATCCTAATCTCAAAATACGTCAACTCAACAAGTACCTTCAGAGACAACTGTAGAGCACCTTTATAATCACCCAGTTATGTTGTGACGTTTGGTAGCACACAAAAGTGTTCCTCCGGTAAGCGGGAGTTACATAATCTCATAGTCATAGGAACATGTATAAGTCATGAAGAAAGCAATAGCAACATATTAAACGATCAAGTGCTAAGCGAACGAAATGGGTCAAGTCAATCACGTCATTCTTCTAGTGATGTGATCCCACTGATCAAATGATAACTCATATCCATGGTTAGGACACTCGACCATCTTTGATCAATGAGCTAGTCAAGTAGAGGCATACTAGTGACACTATGTTTGTCTATGTATTCACACATGTATTATGTTTCCGGGTAATACAATTCTGCATGAATAATAAACATTTATCATGATATGAGGAAATAAATAATAACTTTATTATTGCCTCTAGGGCATATTTCCTTCAGTCTCCCACTTGCACTAGAGTCAATAATCTAGATTACACAGTAATGATTCTAACACCCATGGAGCCTTGGTGCTGATCATGTTTTGCTCGTGGAAGAGGCTTAGTCAACATTCAGATCCGTATGTATCTTGCAAATCTCTATGTCTCCCACCTGGACTTGGTCCCGGATGGAATTGAAGCGTTTCTTGATGTGCTTGGTTCTCTTGTGAAATCTGGATTCCTTTGCCAAGCCAATTGCACCAGTATTGTCACAGAAGATTTTCATTGGACCCGATGCACTAAGTATGACACCTAGATCGGATATGAACTCCTTCATCCAGACTCCTTCATTTGCTGCTTCCGAAGCAGCTATGTACTCCGCTTCACATGTAGATCCCGCCACGACGCTTTGTTTAGAACTACACCAACTGAGAGCTCCACCTTTCAATATAAACACGTATCCGGTTTGCGATTTAAAATCGTCCGGATCAGTGTCAAAGCTTGCATTGAGGTAACCATTTATGACTAGCTCTTTGTCACCTCCATAAACAAGAAACATATCCTTAGTCCTTTTCAGGTATTTCAGGATGTTCTTGACCCCTATCCAGTGATCCACTCCTGGATTACTTTGGTACCTCCCTGCTAAACTAATATCAAGGCACACATCAGGTCTGGTACACAGCATTGCATACATGATAGAGCCTATGGCTAAAGCATAGGGGAAATCTTTCATTTTCTCTATATCTTCTGCAGTGGTCAGGTATTGAGTCTGACTCAATTTCACACCTTGTATTACAGGCAAGAACCCTTTCTTTGCTTGATCCATTTTGAACTTTTTCAAAACTTTATCAAGGTATGTACTTTGTGAAAGTCCAATTAAGCGTCCTGATCTATCTCTATAGATCTTGATGCCCAATATATAAGCAGCTTCACCGAGGTCTTTCATTGAAAAACTTTTATTCAAGTATCCTTTTATGCTATTCAGAAATTCAATATCATTTCCAATCAACAATATCCCGTCCACATATAATATTAGAAATACTACAGAGCTCCCACTCACTTTCTTGTAAATACAGGCTTCTCCAAAAGTCTGTATAAACCATATGCTTTGATCACACTATCAAAGTGTTTATTCCAACTCCGAGAGGCTTGCACCAGTCCATAAATGGATCGCTGGAGCTTGCACACTTTGTTAGCACCTTTTGGATCGACAAAACCTTCTAGTTGCATCATATATTGCTAATATGATTCGGACAGACTTAAGCATCGCTACGGGTGAGAAAGTCTCATCGTAGTCAACCCCTTGAACTTGTCGAAAACCTTTCACAACAAGTCGAGCTTTGTAGAGAGTAATATTACCATCAGCGTTAGTGAGGGAGTCCTGGACTAGGGGGTGTCCGGACAGCCGGACTATCATCGTCCGCCGGACTCCAAGACTACGAAGATACAAGATTGAAGACTCCGTCCCGTGTCCGGATGGGACTTTCCTTGGCGTGGAAGGCAAGCTTGGCGATACGGATATGTAGATCTCCTACCATTGTAACCGACTCTGTGTAACCCTAGCCCCCTCCGGTGTCTATATAAACCGGAGGGCTTTAGTCCGTAGGACAACATACATTACAACAATCATACCATAGGCTAGCTTCTAGGGTTTAGCCTCCTTGATCTCGTGGTAGATCCACTCTTGTACTACCCATATCATCAATATTAATCAAGCAGGACGTAGGGTTTTACCTCCATCAAGATGGCCCGAACCTGGGTAAAAACATCGTGTCCCTCGTCTCCTGTTACCATCCGCCTAGACGCACAGTTCGGGACCCCCTACCCGAGATCCGCCGGTTTTGACACCGACATTGGTGCTTTCATTGAGAGTTCCTCTGTGCCGTCACCGATAGGGCGGATGCCTCCACCCGTCTTCAAAGACGGTGTTTTCGCCGAAGGGGCCTTGGCCGCCGGCCAAACTATCCGGCTAGGTGGTTTTCTTATGACTGCCTGTCCGGCCGCCGCTTCGACAATGACTTCTCAAGTCGTCAAAAGCAATCTTCGCGTCAGCCCGAAAGCTGCCGAACAGTTGGATCCAATAGAGCTCTCGTCTGTTAACGAGCTCTTGGATCGCATTGCCGCCCTGGGAGTCGCCATAGACTACGATCAGATTGGGCTTAAAACTGATCTGAGAGAGATTAACTCTCCCCAGGCCACCCACCACGTCGCAGTGGTAGAGGAACAATGCGGCGACTCTTTGCCTATATTAAAAACTAGTCACGTCCGGATTCCCGAACCCTCCATGCCGGACTTCCGCGGAGGGACGGGCTTCGATCAAGCATTGAACTTAAAATCATGCATCACTCCGGACTCGCTGGATTGTGTCCAGCAACCTAAGCTTCCGAATTCGGAAGCTCTTCGGCCCTTAAGCCCCAAGATGGGCAGGGATCCGGATTTTAGTCCACCCACCCGCCCAGACATATGCGATCTATCTCTAATACGGCAAGAGCCCGCTGAAACAGTACATCACTACTAGGCCAGATTCCTCCTGGTTATGGACAGGATAAAGGACTACCGAGAGGAAAACGCAATCTCAATCTTCTGCAATAACTGCACGGACAAGGGAATACTAAACGCCATTGATCGTCGCAAAATTACGCGCTTCACCGATCTGGCATCCATAGTATGAAAGTACTGTGCGATGGAGAGTGTTCGGAAAACCGAAAATCAATTTTGGGATAATCCGGCCCCAAACCCAGTCCGCAACAAAAGGGCGCCTTACACTCAGGCCCCAGATGCAAAAACGAAAAAACAAAAACCCAATAAGGGAAATGGAATCGTACTGGAGGGATGGCTCAATGGACCCTGTAAGCTTCATAGTACAGAGGGAGCCGTCCCAACACATAGCCTTCAAGCATGTTGGATATTACGGCAGGTGGCCAAAAGTGGCGAGGAGCTTCTAGCTCCGGGAAACCACTCCAACAATACCAGTACGGTATCAACAGTCTTCGAGACCTTCGCATCAAACAATATGCGAAAGCGAACAATCCGCGGACTCGCCGAAGTCTACCAAGTAGCAACAGCAAATCCATGGAGTGACACAGCTATTACCTTCAACACCAGCGACGAGCCTAAATTCCGAACAGCCAAAGCGCCAGCTGCAGTGGTACTTAGTCCCATAGTGGACGGCTTTCGACTGACAAAAGTCCTCATGGATGGCGGCAGCGGACTAAACCTCATTTACGAGGAAACTCTACGAAAAATGGAAATCGATTGGAGCCGTATTGAGCGAAGCAGCACAACCTTTAGAGGAATAATCCCTAGCCGGGAAGCGCGCTGCAACAGAAAAATCACACTCGATGTGGTGTTCGGCTCTCAAGACAATTACAGATCCGAAGAAGTCACGTTCCAAGTGGCCCCGTTCAGCAGCGGATATCACGCCATATTAGGACGAGAGGCATTCACAATTTTTCAAGCAGTACCTCACTACGGGTACATGAAGCTCAAAATGCCTGGGCCCAGCGGAATAATCACTCTCGTTAGTGATCCGGACATAGCACTCCGCGCCGAAAACAAGACAGCCGCACTAGCCCTCAAGGCACTATCCGAAGCCTTAGCGGCAGAAGAACTCACCACGCTGCGCTCCACGGTGAACAGGGACGATGCGATACTCGATAAAAGATCCAAGTCCACCTCCTTCAAACCAGTAGATGAAATAACAAAATTCCTGGTCCATCCAACGGACCCAACAAAGACGGCCTCCATTGGGGCACAATTGAACCCCGAAGTAGACGCCGCACTGTGTGAATTCCTTCGGGAAAATTGGGACATCTTCGCCTGGCATCCTTCGGATATGCCCGGAATCCCACGCAGGTTGGCAGAACACAGCCTAAACATCCTAAAAGGATTTAAGCCAGTCAAACAGGCTCTTCGACGATTTTCTGAACCCAAAAGACAGGCAATGGGAGAAGAGCTAGCCAAACTATTGGAAGCCGGATTCATCAGAGATATCAAACATCCGGACTGGCTAGCAAATCTGGTAATGGTACCAAAGAAGGACAAATCCTGGCGCCTCTGTGTCGATTTTAAAGACCTCAGTAAGGCTTGCCCAAAGGATCCCTTCCCTCTCCCCCGCATCGACCAAATTATCGATGCTACCGCGGGGCACGATTCATTGTGTTTCCTCGACGCATACTCTGGCTACCATCAAATCAAGATGGCAGAAGCAGACCAAGCCGCCATGTCATTCATCACCCCTTACGGACCATTCTGCTTCAACACGATGCCCTTCGGACTTAAAAACGCCGGCGCAACATATCAGCGCATGATCCAAACATGTCTGGCCACCCAGATCGGCAAAACAGTCGAGGCATACGTAGACGTCAAAACAAAACATGTCGAAACCCTAGTAGACGATTTGAGGCTCACATTCGACAACCTCAGAGCATATGACATCAAGCTGAATCCGGAAAAATGCGTTTTCGGCATACCAGCCGGAAAGCTGCTGGGCTTCATTGTATCCGGTAGAGGAATCGAAGCAAACCCGGCTAAAATCCGAGCTCTGTCACAATTGGATATTCCAAAAGACCTCAAACAAATACAAAAATTAATAGGATGCGTGGCAGCTCTAAGCCGCTTTATCTCCCGTCTAGGAGAAAAGGCGTTGCCCCTTTATTGCCTCCTCAGGCGCACCGAACACTTCGAGTGGACGGATGCTGCCACTGTCGGACTCGAAGAAATAAAGGCCATATTGGCAACCAATCCGGTCCTGGCCGCGCCCAATCTGGGCGAACCAATGTTGTTATACATCGCGGCAACACATCAAGTTGTAAGCGCGGTACTCGTCGTCGAACGAGAGACAGAAGGGCATAAATTCCCTCTTCAAAAACCAGTGTATTATGTATCCACTGTGTTAACCCCCTGCAAATCCCGTTACCCGCACTATCAGAAGATAGCATATGCGGTGTTCATGGCATCCCGGAAACTCCGGCACTACTTTCAAGAGTGTTCGATAACAGTGGCCTCTGAAGTACCACTCAATGACATTATAAATAACTGCGATGCAACGGGCAGGATTGCAAAATGGGCCATTGAGCTCTTACCATTCGATATAACTTACAAACCTCGGCGAGCTATAAAGTCACAAGTTCTGGCTGACTTCGTCGCCGAATGGACTGAAGCCGAACTCCCTAAAGAGTACGGCGCATACTCCAACTAGACTATGCATTTCGACGGCTCCAAAATGTTGGCCGGACTGGGGGCTGGCGTCGTATTGACGTCCCCAACCGGAGATACAGTCCAGTATGTACGTCAAATAATGTACACGGACTCCAACAATGCAGCCGAATACGAGGCCCTGTTACATGGTCTCCGGATGGCAGTCTCCATGGGCATTCAACGCCTAGAGGTGCGCGGGGATTCAAACCTTGCAATATCCCAAATAAACGGAGACTTTGACGCCAAGGATCCGAAAATGGCAGCATATCGCAACGCTGTCCTAAAAATGTCAGCTCGGTTTGAAGGACTTGAATTCCATCACATAGCCCGAGACAATAACCAAGCGGCCGACGTACTGGCACGCATCGGTGCGAAACGTGATGCTGTCCCTCCAAATATCTTCCTGGAACGGCTCTTCAAGCCATCCGTACTATGGGAAGAGGAGCCCGGTAGTGACAAACCGGAAAAAACCGCACCAATCGGTGATTCAGCAGATGACATAACACCTTCAGCCCACGTCATAATGGCAGTAATCGCCGCATGGACAGAACCTTTCCTAGCCTACTTACTTAGGCAGGAACTTCCCGAAGACCAAAACGAGGCCCGCTGCATAGTCCGGCGATCGAAAGCCTACAAGGTCCATGAGGGAGAACTTTATAAGAAAAGTACAACCGGAGTCCTTCAGAGGTGTATCTCCGAAGAGGAAGGGCAAAACCTCCTGGCTGAAATTCATGCCGGACTAGGCGGACACCACGCAGCAGCCCGGGCCCTTGTAGGAAAGGCATTCCGTATAGGATTTTATTGGCCGTCGGCCAGGGCAGACGCGCAGGACTTAGTCCAGTGATGCGTTGGTTGTCAGCTCTTTGCTAATCAGAGCCATATGCCTCCCACCGCCCTCAAAACCATACCCATTACCTGGCCATTCGCATTCTAGGGGCTTGATATGGTTGGACCCCTTAAAGGGGGAACCCACAAGCAAAGGTACCTATTGGTCATGGTGGATAAATTCACCAAATGGATAGAGGCCAAACCGGTCAAAACGGCAGAGTCCGGACCAGTGATAGACTTTATATCAGGGGTAGTACACCGTTACGGAGTCCCCACAACATCATCACCGACAACGGCATGAACTTCACAGCCGACGAGGTTAAGTCATGGTGCAAAAATATGGGCATCAAGCTCGACTACGCTTCACTTTATCACCCTCAAACCAACGGTCATGTGGAACGAGCAAATGGTCTAATAATGAGCGGCATTAAACCCAGACTAGTGAGGTCACTTACTAAATCCGACACACAATGGGTCGAGGAGCTCGACTCGGTACTCTAGGGGCTGCGGACAAGGCCTAACCGTACTACCGGATTCACACCATTTTTTATGGTATGCGGCGCAGAGGCAGTCTTGCCCTGTGACATTATTCATGACTCACCTCGAGTGCGCATGTATGAGGAAAGAGAGGCCGAGCTCGATCGGCAGGACAGCTTGGACACATTGGAGGAAGAACGTGACGTCGCAAAGGCTCGTTCTGCATTTTATCAGCAGCAGGCCCGAAGATATCAAAGCAGAGAAGTACGGGCCAAGACTTACAACGTTGGTGAACTAGTTCTACGCCTGCCGGACAAGAAAAAGGACAAGCTCAAGCCCAAATGGGAGGGCCCCTTCATTATCGATCAAGTCCTGACCGGCGGAGCATACCGTCTACGAAATGCGTCGGATAACCGACTCGAGCCGAACCCATGGAACGCAGCCCGCCTCCGACGATTCTATGCCTAGCGCCGGACTAAGAGTTCATCCCCTTCCCCCGTCCAAACTTTTACACTTCGTCTGTCTTTTGTTTCTCTTTTTATGCCTTTTTATTTAAAAGCCTTTACGGGCCTATTTTCACATTTTTTGCATACGCATGATGTGCGATCCGCACTCATTATTCCTGGGGGCTTCTTTTACAGAAGCTCAATTACACGGGTTTCATACCCAGCACATGTGTCAAGCTTCCACATGTACCTTTTACTCGCCATTATATGCATCGATATGACTTAAGTTTTGGCCAAGCTGGGTTGCCTGGCTACTGTGCTTACCCCTACGTTCCCGATTGTTCAGCTAGGAGGTAAAGGGAGCACCTCTGCGATTGTTACTGCCGGGTCAGCCGGATGTGTACCTCAGACTGGGTGAAGCCGAAAGCTAGCGTTCTTAAGGGAATATTCGGTCGGTGACTTAAAAGATGACTTTTTACCTATTTATCTATCTGCCCCCAGATGTTTTACTGCTTTCTTTGCAGTCCGGACATGCACTTTAGGGCATACCTCCCAGGGAAAGGAACCCTTAACGGAACTATTCTCCCTGGAAGATGTTTCTTACTAACCATGTAATATAACATAACTAGTTGGGCACTTGTCTGATAAAGGACTAATGACCCCTACGCCTGGTCTCCATGCATACCACGGTTGTTTCTTAACCAAAAAGGTATTCGGACACACTCCGGACTCTAGGGTCCCGAGGTTGAAGCGAAAAGGTCGGCAAAGACAAACGATCTACAATTCGGCTAGAAGGCATTTCACATGTCACTTCAAAGGAAAACATACATTGTCAAATTTATTGATTGTATTCCTCCTCAAACCCATCTAACAGGCTGTCTAACTTACATTCCCACTGGGAAAACTTAGCAGCCAACTCTACTTGGCTGTATACTAAACTCACAGGGATCTCCTTCCCATCGGGCCCCATCGGTCTAGCTTCGGCCATATGGTTGGGATCCGCCTTCTTATACCGCGTCTTCACCATGGCCCAGCCTCCCTGGCACCTTGACGGCAAGCCGAAATCTTACACAAACGGAAGCGCTGCCGCACTCCCTGCAGCTTCTCCCCAAGCTACCTGAGGCCCTCGGGTAGGGTGAGGGCTGGCCATAAAGCCTGAACGACGCCGCTCATTGCCTGCCGAACCCGTTCGAGCAGTTGCAGCAGCTCGGGAAGTTGATCACCCGTTGATACGGGCATCTCCTCCGCAGGGCGACCTGTGAGTATACCTACAAGACATACTATGTCAATTTGCTTCTTCGCCGAACTCTTCTTTTAAAAGGATTTCGCTCAAGCACTTACTATAAATGCCGCGACGAAGCCGCTGATTCTCCTTAACGGAGCCGGACAGCTCGGCCTGAGCGCCTTTCAGCTCTTCTCCGAGCTTGGCGTTGGCATCCTGGAGCTTGTTCCTTTCTTGCTGCACCCTATTCAGCACACTCTCGCCGGCCTTCAGCTGGCGCAACAATGCTTGCCTGTCCGGATCTTGTCCGGCGGCACCTGCAATGTCATTATTAGACTTGCGCGCACGCCGCACAGCGCTTATATTTATTAATAAAAATGTGTTACCAGGACGGGTCTCTGCGTCTCCTCCTGCGGCAGCAAGTGCGGCCTCAAGTTGGGCCTTGCAATCTTGCAGCTCCCGAGACAGCTGGGCATTCTTCTCGGTAAGAGCCTGCGTTTTCAAATGATCCTTAAATCAGTTAACATAACTACTTTAAGTCTCGGGGGCTACTGGTATATACAACCATTAAAATTCCCTTACCCGTATGTCTTTCACATAATGCTCCGTGGCTCTGGTAAAACCATCTTGAGCGGAACGGAGATGCGCGTCCCCTGCGTTAAAGGCATCCAATGCCTCAGGGGAGAAGCACGCTTCACGAAATACTGTCCGGCGGCACCTATGATTCATGGCGCTCTCCACCTCAGACTTGGTGGCGGACAGTCTGTCGGTGTCCTCCGTTGGAGAAGGATCCGGCCCGCGTCTTGCGCTTGCCTCCCCCTCTAGGCCGGGCGCTGGGGCCTGGCCGGTGTAGGTTGGATCAGCAACTTTTGCGCCCGCAGTCCGGCGAGCGCTTTTTCTCCTACAAAGATCATGAGCACTCAGGCGTTTCCTAGGAACGTTGCTCTGAAGATTCAAATATGAGCTATACCTTTGCGGCGACGTTTCCGTCCGCACCGCATTCCTTTTTCGCCTGCTGGTCCGGACTGACCTTTGTAGGTCAGCCGCCGCGGGCTCGGCTTCCCGCCGTGAAGGCGCTTCCTGCAAAATACCGTCGTTCGCGAAGGTTAGAAATGGGCAGGGAAGAGATAATGGTGTCCTGACTTCGGTCGCGGTCACCTGGGAAGCCGGACACAGTCCGGGGTAGTCCGCCGTAATGGCAACCAAAGCATTGTCTATGCTGAGCTGGTGAAACACCCCGTCGATCAGCTCCACCTTGATGTCTGGATCCTCTTCGGAGGCCGGATCCAAGGATCTTTCTGGATCCTCGGGTTGCGGAGCAGGACTTACCATGTCCTCCACAGTCCGGCGTAGACCCTGTGCCGAAGACATAATGTAAAGAAGCTTAAACTTCGAGAGAATGGGTTGAGCCTTTAAAGGTGTTCGCTTACCCATCCTCTAGGGTTGATCATGGAAAACCCGTTCAAAGGGTTCGTTCGAAGGAAGTCCTCCTTTTCCCCCTTATACAGGCTGGAAAGGATCTCTACAAGATCCTCGGTCGAATTCGGCCCTTTGCGGCCATGACGGGTGGCATCGTCCTCCCCGTTGAAATCCCACATAGGGTGGCCTCTGTACTGCAATGGCTGTACCTCCCGCATGATGCATGTCGTCATGACTCCAATCATGGTCAACCCGGAATGGGCTAGTAATCTTATTCGGCCCATCAAGTAATGGACGCTCTTGTCTTCCTCCAATCGGGGGCTCCGTGGGCGCCAGCTGAGGCGTTTCTTCAGGGGAGCAGCACTAAACTCCGGGAGGCCAATCCAGACTGGGTCCGGCAGCGGAGCGTCTCCTATATGAAACCACTCTGAGGGCCAGTCTTCGGACGCCTTCTTGGGAGTACCGGATGGGTATCCGGTCCCGGCGATGCGCCATATTTCGGCGCCGCCCACTTGATATATGGACCCCTCGTGAGAACGGGGTACGAGGCAGAACAGCCTCTTCCACAATGCAAAATGGGGCTCAATGCCCAGGAATAGCTCACAAAGAGCTACGTAGCCCGCGATATGCAGGACAGAGGCAGGCGTGAGGTGGTGGAGCTGGAGTCCGTAGAACTCCAGGAGCCCGCGGAGGAACGGATGTATTGGGAATCCGAGTCCCCTTAACAGATAGGGGACGAAGCATACTTGCTCCCCCTTATTGGGGCTTGGGGTAGCCTCCGCTTGCCTCCCACCTTGATAAGTAACCAGCCCGGCTCGAACCAGGATCATGAAGGCCGGAGGGAGATATCCCCCCACTTGGAGCTTCACTAGCTCGTTGTGCGAAACAGAGCACCTCCTCCAATCCCCTGGCGGTGGGCTAGGAGCGCGAGAAGAAGAGCCGCGTCGACGGTCCATGATGGAATGGATTTTTAGGTCAAAGGCGCTTCGATGAAGTATTCGCGGGAGGAAGACGGTGTGGTTTGGATCTGGATTCTTGCCTCTTTTGTAGGCGGATGACTCGCACAACTAGGGGGTGAAACGTAAAGACACCCTGGCTTTTCGCATTCGTGCGACACATGGAAGAGGGCCATTATTTGGCGTAGAAGCCAAGGAACACAGTATTCAAGATGAAGCCGGACACTGTTCGGCAGGTACATGGAATTTGAAGGGAGAACCCGCCTTGCAACGCCGAAGACTATAAACGCGCTGGACTTATCGTCATTGAAGCCTGGTTCGGGGGCTACTGAGGGAGTCCTGGACTAGGGGGTGTCCGGACAGCCGGACTATCATCCTCCGCCGGACTCCAAGACTACGAAGATACAAGATTGAAGACTCTGTCCCGTGTCCGGATGGGACTTTCCTTGGCGTGGAAGGCAAGCTTGGCGATACGGATATGTAGATCTCCTACCATTGTAACCGACTCTGTGTAACCCTAGCCCCCTCCGGTGTCTATATAAACCGGAGGGCTTTAGTCCGTAGGACAAAATACATTACAACAATCATACCATAGGCTAGCTTCTAGGGTTTAGCCTCCTTGATCTCGTGGTAGATCCACTCTTGTACTACCCATATCATCAATATTAATCAAGTAGGACGTAGGGTTTTACCTCCATCAAGAGGGCCCGAACCTGGGTAAAAACATCGTGTCCCTCGTCTCCTGTTACCATCCGCCTAGACGCATAGTTCGGGACCCCCTACCCAAGATCCGCCGGTTTTGACACCGACAGTTACTCTTCTTCTTAAAGATCCATTTATTCTCGATGGCTTGCCGATCATCGAGCAAGTCAACCAAAGTCCATACTTTGTTCTCATACATGGATCCCATCTCAGATTTCATGGCCTCAATCCATTTTGCTGGAATCTGGGCTCATCATCGCTTCCTCATAGTTTGTAGGTTCTCCATGGTCAAGTAACATGACCTCCAGAATAGGATTACCGTACCACTCTTGTGCGGATCTTACTCTGGTTGACCTATGAGGTTCGGTAGTAACTTGATCTGAAGTTTCATGATCAATATCATTAGCTTCCTTACAAATTGGTGTAGTCGTCACAGGAACCAGTTTCTGTGATGAACTATTTTCCAATAAGGGAGCAGGTACAGTTACCTCATCAAGTTCTACTTTCCTCCCACTCACTTCTTTCAAGAAAAACTCCTTTTCTAGAAAGGCTCCATTCTTGGCAACGAATGTCTTGCCTTCGGATCTGTGATATAAGGTGCACCCAACAGTTTCCTTTGGGTATCCTATGAAGACAACATAGATCACACCATATCTAGTAAAGTACGATTACGACGTTCGGACACACCACTACGCTGTGGTGTTCCGGGTGGCGTGAGTTGCGAAACTCGTAACTCAAATATTATCCTCCACGATCAGATCATAGAAACTTTATTTTCTTGTTACGATGATTTTCAACTTCACTATAAAATTCTTTGAACTTTTCAAATGTTTCAGACTTATGTTTCATTAAGTAGATATACTCATATCTACTTAAATCATTTGTTAAGGTGAGAAAATAATGATACCCGCCGGGAGCCTCAACATTCATTGGACCACATACATCAGTATGTATGATCTCCAACAAATTAGTTGCTCGCTCCATAGTTCCGGAGAACGGCGTTTTAGTCATCTTGCCCATGGTAATAGTTTGCGCTTCGGGTAGCTTTTGGTTGGGCGCTCGAGGCCATATTCTTTGGCTGCCAGGACGTCAATCCATCTATCATTGAGCAAATCTTGATCATCTTGAAGCTTCTGCTGATGAGGATACAGACCTGGGGTAGGGTCATCGGCCTGACCCATACGTCCTACCCAAGGTCACTACCCTAGAAGACAAGAAGTCCAAGACGCAATAAGAAACCCCCAGTCAAAGATGTCGAGTGTAATCCACTCGACCAGTCATATCACTCGGGCGACCCCCTACCTATTGCCACTCGACCATTCAAGGAATCACTCGACCCACCAAAGATCAGGAGTCACTCAGGATTGCAACGGTCAGGCGTTCACTCTGTATTCTTTAAGGTCATAAATAACACTTAATACTGGCGTTATCAGTAACGCCCCTACTTATGTACATTAAGCCCCTTGTAATGGAGGACGGCTGGGGTCCTGGCGCACTCTATATAAGCCACCCACTCCTCTGGGACAAGGGTTTGCATCCCCTGTAACATCACACACATATAATCCAGTCGACCGCCTCTGGGCACCGAGACGTAAGGTTATTGCTTCCTCCGAGAAGGGCCTGAACTAGTAAATCTTGTGTGTACACCTTCACCACAGCTGAGATATTGCCTCTTCATACCTACCCCCTTTCTACTGTCAGTCTTAGAACCACGACAGTTGGCGCTCACCGTGGGGCAGGTGTCTTAGCGACTTGTTGGTGAAGTTGCAATTTTTCCGATCACCATCATCATGGTTTCCGGCAGTGGATTGGCTGAGGGCCACGAGATCCGTTGTGGCGCGCTCGTTTTCATTGCCGACGACTCCGTTTGGCTTCAGGAAGCTCCCCTTGACGTCGAGGCGCTCCCCGTCCGAGGGGCGAAGCACTTTCACGTGTGTGTTCACGGCGTCCTTCTCCGGCAGCCGTCGACCCAGTATCGGTCGGCCCCGATGATGTCTGCCCTCCCCGCTGTTCGTCGCCGCTACGTCTTGAGCTTGCGTTGGTTTTCCTTGAAGAGGAAAGGGTGATGCAGCAATAGTAGCGTAAGTATTTCCCTCAGTTTTTGAAAACCAAGGTATCAATCTAGTAGGAGGCTCCTCAAAAGTCCCACGCACCTACACAAACAAACAAAGAACTCGCAACCAACGCAATAAAGGGATTTTCAATCCCTTCACGGCCACTTGCGAAAGTGAGATCTGATACAGATAGTAAATATATTTTTGGTATTTTATGATATAGATTGGAAAAGTAAAGATGCAAATAAAAGTAGATTGAAAGCTTATATGATAAAAGATAGACCCGGGGGCCATAGGTTTCACTAGTGGCTTCTCTCAAGATATCATAAGTATTACGTGGGTGAACAAATTACTGTCGAGCAATTGATAGAAAAGCGAATAATTATGAGATTATCTAGGTATGATCATGTATATAGGCATCACGTCCGTGACAACTGACCGACTCCTGCCTGCATCTACTACTTTTACTCCACACATCGACCGCAATCCAGCATGCATCTAGAGTATCAAGTTCATATGAACAAAGTAACGCATTAAGAAAGATGACATGATGTAGAGGGATAAACTCATGCAATATGATATAAACCCCATCTTTTTACCCTTGATGGCAACAATACAATATGTGCCTTGCAATCCCTATTGTCACTGGGTAAGGACACTGCAAGATTGAACCCAAAGCTAAGCACTGCTCCCATTGCAAGAAAGATCAATCTAGTAGGCCAAACCAAATTGATAATTCGAAGAGACTTGCAAAGATAACTCAATCATACATAAAAGAATTCATAGGAGATTCAAATATTTCTCATAGATATACCTGATCATAAACCCACAATTCATCGGATCTCAACAAACACACCGCAAAAGGAGTTACATCGAATAGATCTCCACAAGAGAGGGGGAGAACATGGTATTGAGATCCAAAAAGAGAGAAGAAGCCATCTAGCTAATAACTATGGATCCGAAGGTTTGTGGTAAACTACTCACAACTCATCGGAGGGGCTATGGTGTTGATGTAGAAGTCCTCCGTGGTCGATTCCCCCTCCGGCAGAGCGCCGGCGAAGGCTCCAAGATGGGATCTCACGGATACAGAAGGTTACGACGGTGGAAATTGTTTTTCGTTGGCTCCCTGGATGTTTTCGGGGTACGTGGGTATATATAGGAGGAAGAAGTAGGTCGGAGGCCGCCCGAGGGGCCACGAGACAGGGGGCGCACCCTGTAGGGGTGGGCGCGCCCTCCACCCTCGTGGCTGCCTCGGCTGCTTCTTGGCTTGCACACCAAGTCCTCTGGATCACATTTGCTCCAAAAATCACGATCCCAAAGGTTTCATTCCGTTTGGACTCCGTTTGATATTCCTTTTCTTCGAAATACTGAAATAGGCAATACCGGCTGGGCCTCCGGTTAGTAGGTTAGTCCCAAAAATGATATAAATGTGTAAAGTAAAGCCCATAAACATCCAAAACGGGTAATATAATAGCATGGAACAATAAAAAATTATAGATACGTTGGAGACGTATCAAGCATCCCCAAGCTTAATTCCTGCTCGTCCTCGAGTAGGTAAATGATAAAAACAGAATTTTTGATGTGGAATGCTACCTAGCATAAGTCTCAATGTAATTTTCTTTATTGTGGCATGAATGTTCAGATCCAAATGACTTAAAATAAAATTTCATATTGACATAAGAAATAGTAATACTTCAAGCATACTAATCAAAGCAATCATGTCTTCTCAAAATAACGTGGCTAAAGACAGTTATCCCTACAAAATCATATAGTCTGGCTGTTGCTCTATCTTCATCACACAAAGTATATAATCATGCACAACCCCGATGACAAGCCAAGCAATTGTTTCATACTTTAGTAATCTCAAACTTTTTCAACTTTCACGCAATACATGAGCGTGAGCCATGGACATAGCACTATAAGTGTAATAGAATGGTGGTTGTGGAGAAGACAAAAAAGGAGAAGATAGTCTCACATCAACTAGGCGTATCAACGGGCTCTGGAGATGCCCATTAATAGATATCAATATGAGTGAGTAGGGATTGCCATGCAACGGATGCACCAGAGCTATAAATGTATGAAAGCTCAATAAAAGAAACTAAGTGGGTGTGCATCCAACTTGCTTTCTAACGAAGACCTAGGGAATTTTTAGGAAGCCCATCATTGGAATATACAAGTCAAGTTCTATAATCAAAAATTCCCACTAGTATATGGAAGTGACAACATTGGAGACTCTCTATCATGAAGATCAAGGTGTTACTTTGAAGCACAAGTGTGGTAAAATGATAGTAGCATTGTCCCTTCTCTCTTTTTCTCTCTTTTCTTTTTTTTTCTTTTTTTCTTTTTTCTTTTTTCTCTGTTTTTTTCTTTTGGCCTTTCTCTTTTTTTCCTTTTTTTTTCTTTTGTCCGCAGTCTCATCCCGACTTGTGGGGGAATCATAGTCTCCATCATCCTTTCCTCACTGGGACAATGCTCTAATAATGAAGATCATCACACTTTTATTTACTTACACTCCAACAAAAATACACTTCTGTGATGATACGTGTTTGTCACAGTAGGTCGCTTTTTTTCATGCATGTACATCCATGATGATTTTATGACAGAATCAAGATAGTCATACCTGTGCTGTCGTAGAAGTGTTCCATGACCTTACCAAAATTAACATCACGGAAGTGTCCACTTCCATGACGATAAATCGCGCGTCACAGAAGTGCTTTCGTCAAGGGTGACCGACACGTGGCATCCACCGTAATGGAATGACGTTAAGCTATCGGGTCGGGTTTTGGATCCGATAACCCGTTAACAGCCCCGACCAATGGGGATTTTCCACGTGTAAAATCATCATTCGCTGGAGGAAACACGTGTCGGCTCATCGTTGGGACAGATGTCATCCACACATTGAACAGAAGGCGCCTATGATACATCGACACGTGGCACGGCCCAACAGAGGCCCATTCCTATGAAAAGGCTAGCCCGTTTGACTTGGTCAAAAGGTGGCAGGCCGGCCCATGGAAAGCCTGTTAACGCCCTGTTCTCATATAGCCCATTTACAGCCCGCTAACTGATGTCTACTACACAACCTTCTTCTTGTAGACGTTGTTGGGCCTGCAAGTGCACAGGTTTGTAGGACAGTAGCAAATTTCCCTCAAGTGGATGACCTAAGGTTTATCAATCCATAGGAGGCGTAGGATGAAGATGGTTTCTCTCAAACAACCCTGCAACCAAATAACAAAAAGTCTCTTGTGTCCCCAACACACACAATACAATGGTAAATTGTATAGGTGCACTAGTTCGGCGAAGAGATGGTGATACAAGTGCAATATGAAATGTAGATAAAGGTATTTGTAATCTGAAAATATAAAAACAGCAAGGTAACTAATGATAAAAGTGAGCGTAAACGGTATTGCAATGATAGGAAACAAGGCCTAGGGTTCATACTTTCACTAGTGCAAGTTCTCTCAACAATAATAACATAGATAGACCATATAACAAGGCCTCAACATGCAACAAAGAGTCACTCCAAAGCCACTAATAGGGGACAACAAACGTAGAGATTATGGTAGGGTACGAAACCACCTCAAAGTTATTCTTTGGGATCAATCTATAAAAGAGTTCGTACTAGAATAACACCTTAAGACACAAATCAACCAAAACCCTAATGTCACCTAGATACTCCGTTGTCACCTCAAGTATCCGTGGGCATGATTATACGATATGCATCACACAATCTCAGATTCATCCAACCAACATAAAAGTACTTCAAAGAGTGCCCCAAAGTTTCTATCAGAGAGTCAAGAACGTGTGCCAACCCCTATGCATAGGTTCCCAATGTCACAAAACCCGCAAATTGATCACCAAAACATACATCAAGTGGCACATGACATCCCATTGTCACCACAGATAATCACGGCAAAACATACATCAAGTGTTCTCATAAAAGACTCAATCCGATAAGATAACTTCAAAGGGGAAACTCAATTCATCACAAGAGAGTAGAGGGGCAGAAACATCATAAGATCAAACTACAATAGCAAAGCTCGGGATACATCAAGATCGTGCCATAGATGGAACACGAGAGAGAGAGATCAAACACATAGCTACTAGTACATACCCTCAGCCCCGAGGGTGAATTACTCCCTCCTTGTCATGGATAGTGTTGGGGATATTGCTACTGGGCGTGAACCGGCTTACCTGGGCCGGGTTAACTTCATTAGTAGTATAAGGTGATTAAGCCCAGTTGGCAGATCAAGGCCCAAGGCCTGTAGTCGGTTTAGAACCTGTAGCCGTAAACCGGTTTGATATGTAAACTTGTATTGTAAGTTAGCAAACAGAGAGAGACCAACCCGGATACGAGTGTTAACCGGTGTTGGGACTCTATGGACCGATGTGCGTCACCCGTGTATATAAAGGGACGACCCGGCGGCGGTTCAAGGACAGACAACAACAACTCGAGGTCTAGGCGAAGCTTATTTGCTCCCTAGTCACCGAGACCACATCAATTCCATCACAACTAGACGTAGGCTTTTACCTTCATTGAAGGGGCCGAACTAGTATAAACCTTTGTGTCTTTGCGTCCGCTTTAACCCCTTCAAGTTAACCCGTGGCGATGGCTCCATGACTAAGTCCTTTCACAAGGACATCTGCCGTGACAAAACCACGACAGTTGGCGCCCACCGTGGGGCTATCGCACGATGGTTTGATGATCTTGGAGGGCATATTCGAAGGACTCGAAGGCTATGTTGTGGGCCGGATGACCAAGAGTCATCGTGGCAAGCTCTACATCGACGATGCAAGATGGGGTCCCGAAGCCGGCTCGATCGAGTATGGGTACCGGGTCCCCTTTGGTGGCATACACGTTTTTATCGGCAAGATTGGTGAGCCTGGGCCTGAGCCGGACATCTGCACCGACCTCGTCGAGACGGCTCAGCGTGCGAGATCTACCCAGGTTAAACCGGCCGTGAAGCATGCCTTCGTGGGAGTCATCCACGGAGGAGAGCTTGAGGACGAGTCAGAATACGATAGCGAGACCGTCGTCTATTCTGGCGACGAGTCCTCAACCGGGGAGACCAAATCATTGTACCAGTTGCAAGACGACCAGATTAGGGGCTGTTCCGATGGCGACAGTATTTCGGACCCCCCTGATCAGATCAACCGTGTTGGAATCTTCATGGCCGGTATGCAGGCGGCGAATCACTCCTCGACCGCAGCAGCAATGTTCTTCGGATCAGCATCGGCAGCGGCAGCAGGGGCAGGAGGCCTTGTGCGCCCACCGGTTCAAGTTCTGTCTGACCTATTTGATGCACTAGCTGTACTTATGGCAGAGGCCAATCCGGCGGATCAGGAGGCCCATGATGCAGAAGTTGCAAAGGTGAGAGAGCAGATCATACAGGCCAAAGCCGACCTAGCAGCGGAGAAGGACAGGATGGCCGCAGAGCGGGCCGCTTTGGACGCCCAGGCCTATAGGCTCATGCTCGACCAGAATGCATCATATGAGGTCTTGAAGCGGAAGCACAGATCACGCCTGCCGTTAGGGTTCGACCCTAGAAATCTCTTTCACACTCCGGAAGCTGGAACCAGTAATCCGCCGTGGCACCGGGAGGTAAACCAGGTTGAGGCACCAGGGCCAGGAGCGACGGACCAACCCCGCCTGATGGAACCTCCTCGGCAGAACGTTGTGATTCCTCCGCCGGTCCAGACACCTCCGGGTCATTATTCTAATCCTATGGACAATCTTCTCGCAGCTTCTTCGCGATTAGAAGCTATCCCTATCGAAGGAGACTCTCCGCGAGCAATCGAGACGTGCCGGGTTAAGGAACTTCTCTGAACCGCTTTGATTCAGCAAGAGGCATATTCATACAGCCGCGATCGAATTCATTCCACACCTCGTCCAAGCCGGAGCTACAGTAGGCGCATGGATGAACCGGCTGTATCAAGCAACGCGCGGAGCCATGAAGCGGCCCGTGGCAATAACCCGACAGGTGGTGTTCGCGATGCTCAGGATGTAGTGGACCGGGCCCGGGCACGAAGGGAGGCCGAGTTAGCAGCACAGAACGAGGCGGGTCAGCTTACACCGGTTCGTCCTACCACCTCCGCTGGGCCAGGTGTCGCCTCTAGCTTGGGAGTGCCCTGTTTAGTCCCCGCTTTACGCAATGTACGCCTGCCCAAAGACTTCAAGGGTCCGCGCAAGGTGCCGAATTACACTGCTGACTTATCTCCAGAAGCGTGGGTAGAGAGTTATGAGATGGCCATGGAGATGCTGGATGTGGATGAGACCGCGTGTGCAAAGTACTTCACCATGATGCTTGAAGGCACGGCCCATACTTGGTTGAAGAGCCTGCCGCCTAATTCTATCAGTTCATGGGCCCAGTTGCGGACCCGGTTTATCCAGAATTTCAAAGATACGTGTAAGCAGCCTAAGTCCATAGTAGACTTGGCGGCTTGTGTTCAGGAGGACAGAGAGTCAACAACCCATTGGGTACGCCATGTTTCGGAAGTCTTGCACTCGTCTGACAGGATCAATGCTGACTCTGCGATCTTAACCCTGGAGGGCAACTGCCGGTTTAAGCCTCTAAAGTGGAAGTTGGGGCGTATGAAGCAGTTCTGTAATGACATGGGAACTCTCATGGCCGCTTTAGTGAAGTATGCTGATTCTGATAGTACCAAGGATCCCGAGATTGATGATGACGAGGCAGGGAAGGGAAAGAAGAACAGCAACTCCAAGGGACATCAACATAAACCGGCGGGCCATGGGAACGGAGGCAAGCGTAAAGCGGATGGCAGCATGGACTTTGTGGCTAACACTAATGCGCAGGACAAGGGTCAGCGGCGCAGAGGTGAAGCGGCGAATCGTAGTGGAGCTCCGAATCCTAACCCGGATCGCTTAAACTATTTGTTGAATCAGCCTTGTCCAAAACATGGGACGAAGGAAGCGCCGGCTAACCACCTTTGGAAGGATTGTTACATTATGCAGGAGTTTAAAAACTCTAATGCCTTCTGGTATGACCATGGGTCAGGTGGTGGCTCAGGATCCGGTTTCCATGGGCCGAGCCACGATGGAGCTTCCGGTTCAGGTTTCAATCAGGGCGGTCATAGCAACCAGAATAATCAGAGCAGTCAAGGAGGTTACAACCAGCAGCAGCAGCAGCAGTCGGGTTATCAGAGCCATCCAAAACAGTTGAACAATGGGCATTTTCACGTTTTCACAACCAGTTTGGATAAGCGCGACCGGAAACTTCACAAGCGAGCGGTGAACTCTGTTGAACCGGCCGTACCACGTTACTTACGTTGGTCGGAACAGCTTATCGTGTGGAGCAGGGAGGATCACCCACCCCGGGTTGACAATCCGGGCTAGTTGGCGTTAGTGGTAGACCCTCAGGTGGGAGGCTGTAAATTCACCAAGGTGCTCATGGATGGAGGGAGCAGTATTAACATCCTGTACTACGAGACATTCCGCCGCATGGGGCTCACAGACAAAAGTCTCAGGCCCTCTAATACGGTGTTCCATGGTGTGGTGCCTGGCAAATCAGCATATCCTGTTGGTAAGATATCCCTGGAGGTGGCTTTTGGGGACGAGCATGATTCCCGATCCGAAACACTAACCTTTGAGGTGGTGAAAATCCGGAGCCCGTATCACGCCATATTTGGGCGGCCGGCTTATGCCAAATTCATGGCACGACCTTGTTATATCTATTTGCAGCTTAAAATGCCGGGTCACAAAGGGACAATAACGGTTCATGGGAGCCGCAAGATTGCTTTGGAATGTGAGGAAGGTGATGCGGCCTATGCAGAGTCGGTTTGTGCCACGGAGGAGTTGAAATATTATAGGGACAATGTTGATCCGGCGGACATGACCCCTTTGAAGAAGCCGACTACAGAGCATGATTCAAATCTGAAGTTCAAATCAGCGGCTGAGACCAAGCTTGTTGACTTCGTGCCCGGCGATTCGTCCAAGCAGTTCACTGTCAGTGCCAACTTGGACCCTAAATAGGAAAGCGCGCTCATCGAGTTCATCCATGAGAATCGGGACATTTTTGCATGGAAGCCTTCTGACATGCCAGGTGTACCGAGGGAACTCGCTGAGCACACTCTTAATGTTGATCCCAAGTATAAACCGGTAAAGCAGTTTCTCCGCTGGTTTAATGAAGAAAGGCGCAAAGCTATTGGAGAGGAGGTGGCCAGGCTCTTAGCAGCTGGTTTTATCATTGAAGTGTTCCATCCAGAGTGGCTTGCTAATCCGGTGCTGGTTCTTAAGAAAAATGGCACTTGGCGTATGTGTGTGGATTACACGGATCTTAACAAGGCTTGTCCAGCAGATCCTTTTGCCCTCCCCCGCATTGACCAGATTATTGATGCCACGGCGGGTTGTGAACGTTTCAGTTTTTTGGATGCGTATTCTGGGTATCATCAGATCAAAATGGCGGTTAAGGACCAGGAGAAGACGACGTTTATTACCCCCTTTGGAGCCTTCTACTATGTATCTATGCCTTTTGGTCTCAAGAGCGCCCAAGCCACTTATCAACGGTGTGTACAGAACTGCCTGCATAAACAGATCGGCCGTAACGTGCACGCCTATGTGGATGATATTGTAGTCAAGTCAAGGCAGAAGGAGACGCTGGTTGATGATTTGAAGGAAACCTTTGACAACTTGCGGGTTTACAAGATGATGCTTAACCCGACCAAATGTGTCTTTGGTGTTCCGGCAGGCAAGTTACTGGGTTTTCTTGTGTCCAACAAAGGAATTGAGGCTAATCCGGAGAAGATTACGGCTATCACCCCCTGGCTAAACAGCAGTGTTTGGCGGGTCGGATTGCCGCGCTGAGCCGGTTTATCAGCCGCCTCGGAGAGAAGGCCATCCCTTTATACCAGATGCTGAAAAAGACAGATCAATTCATCTGGAGTCCAGCTGCTGATGAAGCGTTGGAGGATTTGAAGTGGCAATTAGCCAATCCGCCCGTTCTTGCAGCTCCGGTGGACAAGGAGCCATTATTGTTATACGTAGCGGCCAATGCTCGCGCAGTTAGCGTGGCTATTGTGGTAGAACGCAAGGAGGCGGGCAAGGAGTATCCCGTTCAGCGGCCGGTTTACTATATTACTATATCAGCGAGGTGCTTATTGAATCCAAGCAAAGGTATCCGCATTGGCAGAAGCTGGTATATGGAGTTTTCATGACAAGCAGGAAGTTGAAGCAGTATTTCCAAGGGCACCCCATCACAGTGGTCAGTTCAGCTCCCTTGGGCGATATCATACAGAACCGGGAGGCGACTGGCCGGATTGCCAAGTGGGCTATAGAACTTGGGCCGCACGGACTGAAATACATACCTCGGACGGCGGTGAAGTCTCAAGCACTTGTTGATTTCATCAATGATTGGACTGAGTTGCAAGCACCAGAGGAGAAGCCGGATCACACATATTGGACTATCCATTTTGATGGATCCAGACAATTGGAGGGCTCGGGGGCTGGAGTCGTATTAACTTCCCCACGAGGTGATAAGTTTTGTTATGTTCTCCGCTTAATGTTCCCTTGTACTAATAATGCAGCTGAGTATGAAGCTTTGCTCCATGGTCTCCGGATGGCTAAAGAGATGAATCTAAGTCGGGTTAAGTGCTTCGGTGACTCGGACCTTGTGGCTCAACAGGTGTCTGGCACTTGGGATTCTAAAGACCCACTTATGGTTGCATATCGTCATGATGTGGATATGGTTGCGGGTCACTTCAAGGGTTATCAGGTGGATCACGTGGATCGTCGAAAAAATGAAGCGGCGGACGCTTTAAGCCGGTTGGGCTCTCAGCGTAAACCGGTCCCGCCTAATGTCTTTCTTGATGTGTTGCACAACCTGTCAGTCAAGCTCCTGGGTGAAGCGGATTTGGCTATTCCTGATCCGGAGGCTCAATTGGTGGCAGCCCTGCATGTTATACCGGATTGGACAGTTCCTTATCTTGCGTACATGAACCGGGGAGAGTTGCCAGAGAATGAGACTCTAGCCAGGCAGATAGTCCGGCGATCCAAGTCTATGACCATTGTTAATGGCGAATTGCATCATTGCAGTGTATCAGGGGCGTTTCAACGCTGCGTCTCTCCTGAGGAAGGCTGTGAAATTTTACGCGACATCCACGAAGGGGATTGTGGTCACCACACCGGTTCAAAGTCTCTGGTGGCTAAGGCGTTTCATCACGGGTTTTACTGGTTGACGGCTCATGCTGATGCGGAGGACTTGGTTAAACGGTGTGATGGCTGTCAGAAATTTTCACGGCGTGCACATGTGCCGGCTCAAGAGTTGAGGACGATTCCAATTACTTGGCCGTTTGCAACATGGGGGCTGGATATGGTCGGACCTTTTAAAAGGTCCAAGGATAAGAAAACCCACCTCTTGGTGGTAGTTGACAAATTTATCAAGTGGGTTGAAGCGGAGCCCGTTAGCAAGTGTGATGCAGCTACAGCGGTGAAGTTCATTAAAAAGGTGATTTTCCAGTTTGGCTTTCCACACAGTATCATTACTAACAATGGTACCAATTTGTCCAAGGGCGCTATGAGGGAGTTCTGTGAGCGTGAGCACATTCGGCTTGACGTATCGTCAGTGGCCCACCCCCAGTCCAATGGGCAGGCAGAACGAGCTAATCAAGAGATCTTGCGAGGCATCAAACCCCGGCTTATGGTTCCATTGCAAAGAACACCGGGTTGTTGGGTTCAAGAGCTACCGTCTGTGCTATGGAGTATCAATACTACGCCCAACCGATCTACAGGATACACGCCGTTTTTCATGGTCTACGGAGCAGAGGCGGTTCTCCCTAGTGATATCCGGTATGATTCCCCTCGTGTGGCGGCTTATGTTGAAGCGGACAATGAGACAGCACGGCAAGATGCTTTGGACCTATTGGATGAGGAGCGTGACATAGCAGCTGCCCGCTCGGCGATTTACCAATAGGATCTTCGTCGCTATCACAGTCGCCGGGTCAGAACCAGAGCTTTTCAAGAAGGAGATTTGGTGCTTCGACTCATCCAAGACCAGACGGATATGCACAAGTTATCCCCACCTTGGGAGGGACCTTTCGTGGTTAGCAAGAATCTGCACAACGGGTCGTACTATCTGATTGATATTCGAGAGCATAAAGACTCACGCACATCAGAGGAGGAGACCAACAGGCCATGGAACATAGCTCATCTTCGGCCTTACTACACTTGAGCCATTGGCTCTATCTATGTACATATTATGACAGTGTATATATTATCATTGATATAATAAAACCGGAGCCTCAGCTAAAGCGGGGTCTCTGTCCTTTCATATCATGTGTGGTTACAAGGAGTTGTTCAGTCTTAAAGCGGCCTCCGGTTTACCCCTTGAAATTTGCTTTTCAAAAAAGCTTTGTGATATCACTTGGGGGCTTGGTCGTGTCCGAACCAACGCAACACCTCTTGATAGGTGAAAGCCACCAGATCACTTGGGGACATGGTCAAGTCTGAACCAGTCACGCCTCTTGATCGGCCTAAGGCCACAGAATCAATTGGTGGCTTGGTCGAACCCGAACCATTGCCATGTCTTTTGATCGGCATAAATGCCACGGTTTCATTTGGGGACCTGGCTGACTAGAACCATCGCCACACCTATTGGGGGGCTTGGTCTTGTCCGACCATGGTAACACCATCTGATCAGCTCAGTAAAGCATGTTTTTGCAAACGGTTTTATCATTGCCTTTGCTTCCATATTTCTTTTATGACTATTCTTCGATTTTTGTTGTGTTTTCTTTAAACCGACAGCACTTTTTAACCGGTTCAGCTGACGGAATTCAGTTCCTTTTTAATCCGGAGAAATATGCCCGGTTTAAATTTCCTGTAAACATCATGGAGTAGCAGGGGGGCTTACAATGACCCAGCACGGTTTACATGGTAAGCCAGTATTTTAACACACGGGAGTTGTTTTTTCCCCTTTGACGGTAATGGTTTATAAAACCTCCGTTTCAAGCCTGGCTAAGCCAAACTTCATGCCCAGCGATGGCAGGTATTTTGTATCGCCTATTTGATTATATGTATTACATACATTGACGATATATATATAAAGGTCATAAACCGGT
Organism: Triticum timopheevii; assembly: GCA_963921465.1. Lineage (NCBI taxonomy): Eukaryota > Viridiplantae > Streptophyta > Magnoliopsida > Poales > Poaceae > Triticum > Triticum timopheevii. The sequence goes on from OY997271.1 coordinate 2,941,285, forward strand.
TGGCGGTATAACCACCATCGCAGTTCAAGATTTTATGATTGCAGGAAATATGAATTGAGGATTTCAAGCAAAAGCATCAGTACTTATGCACGAAGGCATATTTAAAGCAAAAGTATTGGATATTCTATTACAAGGCAACGCGGTGCCCAAATAAGATCATTGTTCTTCTGGCGGATCTTAATAAAGCAGCTGCCTAAACCGGCTTCTGGTTCATGCCTGCTCATCTCCCCGGTCTGATGGTTGTGGGTCGTCCCGCGCCGCTTCAGTTTCCTCATCTCTATCCATTGGGTGGAAATCAACAGTGGTCCAGTCGATTCCCATTAAAGCTTGAAAGACAGCCTCTTCATGGATCAGAGAAGGCGGTTCAATATCAGGAGCATAAGTATGCTTACGGATTGGAGGAATCAGATTCTCCGCTTCGGGAATTTGTGCAGCCACTCGTTTGTTCTGATCATTGAACTGAGCTTGATAATGCGACAAGTCTGCCACTTCAGCCAATTGACAAGCCAGAGGGCGCACTATACTGTTTATCGCCCTCAGATCATCTTCATTGAACTCTGAGCCATCTTCCTTCAAACTGGGATAGCCTTGAGCTGCCTCAACAGGATCGAAATCCGGCACCCATGCTTTTACCCGGATCAAGGCATTAATGGCTCCGGTTCGAGCAGCAGATTTTTTCAGCTCGTCAATCCGAGCAGGAAGCATTGACAACCTCTTCAGAGTATCTTGAATTAAAGTGGGAGTCGGAATGTTATGAGATGCAGTGGTGATGATCCGCTGCGCTCCGGTATACAGCTGTTCAATTAAGGTGTAGGCGGCCTTCAACTTCTTCCGAACATCTGACCCTAAGTGACCAATGCTTGTACCTGCAACATTACAGAAGAGATCACAAACCGGATCTATTATAAGAATGCCAAAGTTATCAAAGAACCCAAAAGGAACTTACCAAAGATAGCAGCAGTCATGGCATTAACTTGCCTGTTTACGGCGGTCAGCTCATCTACCACTGGTTTAAGGGCAGCTTCAACATTTTCAGCTCTTTTTATTAAAGCGGCTTTCTCAGTGGCCCAATCAGCCCGCTCTTTCTTGAAGCCCTCCTTCAGCTGTTCCGTGATGCTCAAAGCGCTGGTTAATTCTTCCCTTGCTTTGTCGGTTTCGGCTTGTTGGGTTTTCAAAGTTCCTTGCAGATCAATAATACGGTCCTCTTTGATCCTCACTTCAGCCTGCATAAAGATAGTGCTTTGCTTTAAACAAACGGTACAAGAAGTTGAAGTACCAACCACATAACAAGTTATGCGCTTGATACTTGGGGGCTAATGCATGTTTAATCTTCATCTATTACTAAAATCGCAAAGTCCCAAGGTTAATACAGGTATTCAACTTGGCACTTGGGGGCTAATGGCTATTTGCTCAATTATGTTCTGATATTAGAATCTCTATTGGAGTCCCGGTTTAATTATATTAAGTTGAACCGGCTCTTGGGAGCTACATGGATGGATTTCAAAGTATTGAGGATTATATTAAAGTCCCGGCTTGAAGAAGATTACAAACCGGTCCTTGGGGGCTAGGAGAATTAATAGAGTGGCAGTAATTATAGAAAGAAGAAGCACAAGGAAGTTACCTCAAATTTTTCCCTCATCAGCTTTACCAGACCAGCTTCATAATCACGACTAGTATATAGCCGGTTCAAGTAACCGGAATGAAGGTCTTGGGTATTCAGAGCGGCATACGTCATCAGATCAACATCCCATTTGCCTTTGTTCATGGCAGAAAAATCTTCTTTGACAGTATGCTTAGCTAAAGTGACAGGATTCCCTGGGTCAAAGCGACCTACACCGGTAATTACAACGTCATCATCCTTGGACTCGCCGGTTTGCATTGGTGCTATCGGTTTGTCGGCAAGTTTGGAAGGACTGCGGGATTTTTCAATCCGGACGGGGCCGGCAGGCTGGTCAACAGGGACTGAAGTATTAATAGGCCTCTTCTCAGTAACAGCGTCATCTTGCAAGGGAGGATCATTGGGAACATCTTCATGAATGAACGCTTCAAGATCTGGTGCTTTATCCTGTTCAGGGGCAACATCTTCCTCGGCCGCTTTATCCAGGCGGGCTTTCTTGCTCGGTTTAGGTTTAGCCCTGAAAGAGAAACAAAGAGTCAAGGAACAACATAAGTTATAACGCAGTATACCAGAAGCATGTGTTCAGCCTAGCTTACCCAAGAACCATTTTCAGTGGTGGCAGCTGAGTGGCTGATGATTCACCAGAGGATGAATGAGAAGTAACCTGATAATCGGAGTCGGATGGATTAAGAGGTTGACGGATGAAACCCGCTTTAGGATAGAAATTAATAAGAAGGTTGGAGACCGTTGAGCGGCGTTTCCGAACCGGACTGTTCGGTAAACCGGCGGAAGTAACTACCTGGCCGCTGTGCCGGGTTTTGCGGCGAGCTTCATGTTGCCGAGTCTTCATAAGAAATGTGGGATCCAAGTAAGCAAGAGGATGAGAAAATTTAACTTTACGGTTTGCCTGGCGAAGTTTTGGCGAAGGCAAAGGATCTGAATCGGAAGAGAGAATAGTTACCTCGGCGACATCAGCATTACTGGCTTCAGCATCGTCCTGACAAGTATCATCATCAATAAGGCGTGTAAAAAGTAAGCCTAGTGAGTCGAGTTCTACCTCAAGGTCCGAGTTACCCACATCATCATCAGCAGCCGGATTAGATGAAGCGGTGGTCTTCCTTTTTTGAGATGGCCTCCTGACAACCTTAGTCTTTGGCCGGGTTGATCTTTCCGTTTTCTCTGGTTTTTCTTGTGGAAGCTTCTTGCTCCAGAACGGATTATCACCCTGATGAGGCAGCAATTGATGTTATACAGAAATAGCAATAACAGGTTCAGTAAAAAACTACAAGCAAAATCTTACAGTTGGCGGTCTGTTGGTAGTACAGAAGGGGAGCAGGCCGGTTTGAGCGCAGAGGTGTTCCGGTTCATTCAATATTTTCTTCACAGCCTCTGTGACTTCATCATCTGAGAGCGGGATGTTAGTATTTCGGAGTGGGTCATCGACGCTACCAGTATACTTGCACATTAAACCGGAGCGCCGGCTGAGAGGGAGCATGCTCCATGATATCCAACAGCGTGCGAGATCTATTCCTGTTAAACCATTGGCCATGAAGGCCCGGAGCTTGGATAGTTGCGGAGCGTATTTACTTCTCTCCTTGGCACTTAACCTTTGTGGAAAGGGGCGTGTGTTGCTGAGCCGCTACGGACGAAAGCCAGGCAAAGGATTTTCAATATCAGGGGAGGTATCTTTGCAGTCGAACCATCTTGAATTCCACTCCTTGGGGTGACTATGTAGTCTGGCATGGGGATAAGTGATCTCTTTCCTTTTCTGAATTGTCATACCGCCCAATTCGGTATTGGGGCCATCAGTGAATTCTGTGCGGCGGTTTAGGTGGAAACAGTCTCTAAACAATTCAACTGTGGGTTCCTCTTGAAGGTATACCTCACAGAGCACTTGGAAGTGACATAGGTTGGTAACAGAGTTGGGGCCAGTGTCTTGCGGGCGGAGTTGAAAATTGGCTAACACGTCCCGATAAAATTTAGAACCGGGCGGCTTGAAGCCCCAGGCTAAATGGTCTGCAAAGATCACAACCTCTCCCTCTTGAGGTGTGGGAGGACATTCATTACCAGGGAACCTCCAATGGATAGTATCTTTGCTGTCTAAAGCACCGATCAAGACTAAATTATCCAACTGAGTTTCTGTGACGCGAGAAGGAACCCAGTTGCACTCATATACTTGTTTGGCCATGGTGAGATCTACAAAAAAATAAATAAGTGATTCCGGATCAAGAATGTGTTGGATAGAAGAACGCGCTGGTATGAACAATGTTAAACCGGAGGCAGTACATTTAAGCCGAATTTCTATGAGGTGGCATAATATGGCTGAAGAATTTTGGCGGTTCAACAAGGGGACTAATGGTATATACCGGTTTACTAACTTTTTCTATATTAAGTTAAACCGCCTTATCTAAACATTGAAGGCAATTGAGGTTGTGTAAGTGCACAGAAACAGGTTTCGCATAATCTCTCTATAAAAATGGATCTACAGCCATTTCAGAAAAGAAGGAAAACATGTTTACAAGCTGGAAGCAGAACAACATGGGTTCAAGAAGCAGGAAGATTGATGAGATCTAAGGATTTGAGTATGAATCTACAGACTGATGTTAAAAGGCCGCCGATAATCACAGTAGGGTTTCGAAGACCTATCCAGAGCCTCGACATGAGCAGGAACAGTACGCAAGAACAGCCGCAGGAACATGAAACCCTAGAACAGATCTAGATCCATAAAAGCAGAGAACTTACTAGAGCTCAGGGAGATGCGGAAGGGCGCTGCGGTTCTCTGGTACGGTCAGGGTGATGCAGCGACCCAAGATGGTGCAGAGGTCAATGACGACGGTGGAGCTTCGAGGTCGGCGACGCAAGGAAGACGAAGAGAAGGAGACGAAGGGGAGAAAAAGAAATGACCCTTCGGTCCTATTTATAAAGCAAAGGACATGTGTCAGGCGCGCGAATCCAGGAGCCACAAATTTTGGAAATGGAGCTGTTGCCTTGGTTATCGCAGATCTATTAATGAAGGAAGGCATTATAAATGTTAACTTAGTGATGGCGTCATACCGGTTTACAACAACCAGAGATGATGACGACATGGCGGTTCACCAATTACCAGAAGATGTTGAAGACAAAGATTTTCGTGAAGGATTGACATGAACCAGTTCAAATCAATCTGGGGCCTAATGTTGGGGATATTGCTACTGGGCGTGAACCGGCATACCTGGGCCGGGTTAACTTCATTAGTAGTATAAGGTGATTAAGCCCAGTTGGCAGATCAAGGCCCAAGGCCTGTAGTCGGTTTAAAACCTGTAGCCGTAAACCGGTTTGATATGTAAACTTGTATTGTAAGTTAGGAAATAGAGAGAGACCAACCCGGATACGAGTATGAACCGGTGTTGGGACTCTATGGACCGATGGGCGTCACCCGTGTATATAAGGGGATGACCCGGTGGCGGTTCAAGGACAGACAAGAACAACTCGAGGTCTAGGCGAAGCTTATTTGCTCGCTAGTCATCGAGACCACATCAATTCCATCACAACTAGACGTATGCTATTACCTTCATTGAAGGGGCCGAACTAGTATAAACCCTTGTGTCTTTGCGTCCGCATTAACCCCTTCAAGTTAACCCGTGGCGATGGCTCCACGACTAAGTCCTTTCACAAGGACATCTGCCGTGACAAAACCACGACAGATAGCGTCGGGATGATGAAAATGGCCACCGGTGATGGGATCCCCCTTCGGCAGGGTGCCGGAACGGGCTCCCGAGAGGTTTTTGGTGGCTACGGAGGCTTGCGGCGGCGGACCTCCCGATCTATCTTCTGTTCTGGAAGTTTTAGGGTACATAGGTATATATGGGTGCAGGGCTACGGGGGCCCCACGAGGTAGGGGGCGCGCCCAGGGGGGGGGGGGTGCGCCCCCACCCTCGTGGGCAGCCCGTATCTCCCCTGACGTGCACTCCAAGTTCCCTGGGTTGCTTTCCTTCCAAAAATAACTTCTCCAGTTGATTTCGTTCCGTTTTGACTCCGTGTGATATTCCTTTTCCTCGAAACACTGAAATAGGCATAAAACAACAAATCTGGGCTGGGCCTCCGGTTAATAGGTTAGTCCCAAAAATAATATAAAAGTGGATAATAAATCCCAATATTGCCTAAAACAGTAGATAAAGTAGCATGGAGCAATCAAAAATTATAGATACGTTGGAGACGTATCACTAACCCAAGGCCCATTACGCCCTATCCGAATTAGGCCCAGTAGCGTCATCTGGGCCATCCAATATGATTCGAGCCCGTTTTCACTTATGGCCCATGTATGGCCCATGACGTCTTTCAGCCCATATGAGGCCTATTAACGGCCCGTGGTGAAATGGCCCGCAATGAACAGTGTATCACTTTACACCCACTAACGGCCCGTGGTGAAACTGGCCTGCAATGAACAGTGTATCACATTATACCCATTAAGGGCCCGTTATTCAGTTGGGCCGTTTCCAGCCCATGTTATCTTTCGGCCTTCTCAGAGCCCATTTATTCTTGGGCTCATTTCCAGCATTGGTTTACTTACGGCCCGTTACTGTCATTTTCTGCTTGTGGGCCAAATTCAGCCCGTGGTTATACTCGGCCCGTTAATACGTTGGGCCGTTTTCATAGCATCATCAAATACGGCCTATTAACGATGGCCCGTTATGGTTGGCCCATGAATGGACGATTCCAACTCTAGCCCGTTTACGGCCATAATGCGGCCTGTTATTGGCCCATGTTTGGCCAATCGATCAGACGACCCGTATAAGGCCCATTGATGATACGGCCCGTAGAAGGCCCATTGTTTCTGCGGCCCATAGAAGGCCTACTGTTTTTATGGCCCGTAGAAGGCCCACTGTTTCTATGGCCCGTAGGAGGCCCAGTATCACTACAGTAAATATTAGCCCATGGTTATTGTGGCCTAGTTTTAAAAAATAGGTTATTGTAGGCACTAGCAAACTGCGGAAAAAGAACTGCACTGACTACAAGCAAACAAATAAACAAGACAACAAGGAAATAAATAAGCAAGCAACTTATGCTAGGCTATCACGGCTATTACACAAATTACATCCACTGGGCATCAAAGTTTGCCACCAGTGCAAATATAGGGAACAAAGCGGCATATAAACGCCACGGCAAAACAAGTCCAGAACTGAAACCACTTCAGAAGAGTTCAAGAAACAATATACTGGGTACCCATAATGCTGGCAAGATGCTTCGCAAGCTTATTAACTTTCTCTTGTTTGGCGCTTAAATCCTCCAGCGCTTGCTGTTCCACAAGAAAGTACGCATCTGAATTCAGCAGGGACTTCCTCAGTCCTTCGGCTTCTTGCCGCAGCACAACTGACTGATGCCTTTCAGCTTGTAGCTGAGACTGAAGAAGCCGAAGTGATTCAGGCAGCGAGCTCGAAGAGCTTGTGCCAGCGGTATTGGCCAGTAACTCGAACACTACATCAACGCAGGACTATGGGGTTTTCTCACTGTCTACAAGATCGTTTTTATCACCTTTCTTGGAGATCAATAGGGTTGTCTCACTATAATGAACCTTATCTGCATTAATTTCCCTACCATTGCATAGTGGGGTGCTCTTCTCCAATATTCTGTTTGCATACTACAAGAGAAACAAGCAGACACATCACAGGTTTATCTTGTTGTATACGAAACTCATTTTGGTAAACCGGTTGAGTAGTAAGATGGACAGGATAACAACATGAAACAAACATATATCTATGTACTATGGTCACTGTATTGTCCATATCATTCTACTTTATGTTCCCTAATCAAGATAGAGACACAGTTCAAATCATATATTTTTAAGACACAACAACATAGACAGAATATAAGTGTGAGAAACTACACAGCATTGGCAGCACTTGTAATGTGCATCACATGAGAACATAACTGTTTATACAACTTAAACTGAAATCAACATATGTAAGTGCATCTAGTGCCCCTTAGTGATTTTGGTGTATTGAAGACTTATAGGTTAAGGGACTAATGCGTTTGTGAGTGTACACAGGTCTATAAGTCTATGAGGAGTTTGATATTTACAGAGAAAGTCGACCCCTAAAAATGAAGTTCTTCGACTGAAGACTTTGATATTCTGAAGACTTTTTGAAGACTTTAAAAGTGAAGAATTTGGTGTGACCTTGAAGACTTGGTATTCATTTGTGGAACATGAAGCGTGAAGACTTTTGTTTTCGTAGTTTCATTTTCTCTTTCTTGAGTCATAGGAGACACCGTACTGTTAAAGGGGGTCGAGGAAATACTAAGGAAAAAATTCGATGTGATGCTCAACTCAAAATCCTACACCTACCAATCCCTTCGAGTGAAGCCTTTGGAAATCTCATACAGTTCAGTCACTTTCTTCAGTGACAGAGACGAAGTTCTTCTGGTCGCTGATGAATTTGGTCTGACTGAGGAGTTAGGAATTCGCCAGTGCGAATTGTCTACACAGTGAGGAACATGATAGCCCTGAGGAATTTGAGAGTCAAATTTCCGACCGTTGCTGTGCTGCGCGCCAGCTGTCCCAAAATATCTTATCCACCTAACGGTCATATCATTGAAGGGCATTTATGTCTTATCATGTCGGGCTGCTCCCTAGGCTATAATTAGCCGCCCCCTACAACCACTAGCTGGTTGGCTGCTCCGAGAGAACTTGACACTTGTCATTTGAGAGCAACCCATCCTCCGAGGACTTTGAGCGAAAATCATCAAGTGAGGAAAACCCAAAACCAAACCCCTGCAAACCCAAAGTGATTGAGCATCACTGAAGAAATTGATCCTGCGTGGATCTGACGCTTGTTACCTTTGAAGACTGTGCTTCTTCCAGACGGTTAGGCGTCATGGTCTAGAGCATCCAAGAGGAATTGTGGATCGCCGAGTGACCAAGTCTATGAAGGTTTGGAAGTCGCCTGAAGACTTACCACGAGTGATTGGACGAGGTCTATGTGACCTTAGTTCAAGGAGAATACGTTGAGGACTGGGTGTCCTGAGCTGCGTGCTCAGCGACTGGGTGTCCGGGACTGTGTGTCCTCGAGTTTAAATACTCAGCCGCTCCAACCAGACGTACAACTGAGATAGCAGTTGGAACTGGTCTACCAAATCATTGTCTTCACCAACCTAACTGGTTCTATTTCCTCAACCCTTTCATTTCCTCGTTACTGTGTTGAGTGTTTTTTCATATCTGTGCTTGAAGACTTTGACTGAAGCCTTTCTCAATTTCCTCAGTTCAATTTCTTCAGTCTGTTTGTCTTCGTCTTGTGTTATCCTGTGATTACACTTTCTGTACTCTGTGCTAGTCTTCATTTCATCATGATGACCATGCTTGTATTCTGTTATGCTTATTTCTGAGTACTTATTCTGCTGCAAGTAGTTCTTCGCTAAGGAATTTCCTCACCAGCAAATTCCTTAGTGAAGAATTCATAAAAATCGCCTATTCACCCCCGTCTAGTCGATATAACGCACATTCAATTGGTATCAGAGCAAGGTACTCCCTTGTTCTGTGTGATTTTGGTTTGACCGCCTGGAGTTTTAGTTATGTCGACCGTAGGTATGAAGAAAGTGACATGCCCTATCTTTGACGGTCATGATTATCCCAAGTGGAAGGCCATGATGAGGAAGCGCCTCATGGCAATGAACAGCAAGCTGTGGACCGTCACTGAGATTGGTCTTACTGATCTATGCATGATGGCGGACGCTGATGATATTCGCAAGTACACTCGACTTGACATCTTGGTGAAGGAATCATCTGTTCCTGCCTATCCAGAGATGAATTCAGGCGCATTATGCATCTTGGCAATGCGAAGCTTATCTGGGATCGAATCTCTGATGTATATGAAGGTCATCGAACCCGCCATGATCCCTGGTTTGAGGACTTCAAGGAATCTCTCAAAACGATGACTTTGAGCCAGAATCATCATCTTCTGCATCATGCCTTATGGCAAACGGTGTTGAGGTAACCGAATCCTACCTATCCGAATCTAGTGATGATGAATCTGACGATGAATTTGGACCGAGCTATGTCAAACTTGCTTCCCTTGCCACTAAACAACAAAGAGCCTTGGAAAAGGTTCAATACATGCTTAATAAGAGCGATGATATGTTGGGTGAAGAAATGGATCAGTCAAAAGCATTGGCTGAGAGTCTTCAGAGACTTCATTCCAAGTTTGACGCCCTTCAAGATCAACATAATACTCTCTTGTTTGATCACGAGAAGCTTTCTTCTGAATCTCTTCAAAGAAAGGAAGATCTTGAAAAGCTAAGAGTGTGTTATGAAGATCTTCAGAAGGAGCGCGATTCATTACTAGCTCAACAAATCAGCGCTTCTCAGGAAGAATTTGTTCCTCCATGCTTAAAGTGTATTGAACGTGAATCTGCTAATTTTTCACCTGAATGTTCAAATGCTTCAACAGTTACAAATTCTTCACCTGCCTCTGCTATCACTAATTCCTCATCTGAGGACATTGCTAGTATCACTGACGATGCAGGGCTGAAGGAATTGTACATGACAGGCATTTACAAAAGCCTCAAAGGGCATCAGACTCTTTGTGATGTGCTTAAAAAGCAGATCCTCAACAGAAACCCTAGGAAAGAGGGTATCGCCTTTGAGAGGAAACTCAATGCTGATGGAACATATTGGAAGCCTGAGCAGTACCCCAAAACCTCATGGGTTGCTGCAAAGGGATCTCCAGTTGATCCATCTAACTTATTTGGCTTTACATGTGAATCTCCTCATTCTTCTGATGAGTCATTTGACTCCAACTATAAACTGTTCAAAAATCAGAATGGTGAAGTATTTGCTAGATATGTTGGCACTAACTGCAGGAATGGTTCTCCTATGAAGAAAATCTGGGTTCCCAAGAAGTGCCTCGAAAGTCTTCAGGTGAATGTCCTCATGACACCACCTGTGAAGAACAGGAACCCCACATCAAATTCTTCATATGGACCAAATTCTTCATATGGATCCAAGTCCTCATACGGACCAAATTCCTCACGTGGATCAAATTCCTCAAAAGGATGAAAGTCCTCATATGATTCTCATCGTGCTAACAACTCTGTTTCGCAGGGTAGAGCTAAGGGATATGAATATGTGCATTATTCTTCAAACCATTATGTTCATAAGTCCTCGAAGAATTTCTCTGCTTATTCATATGCTTACCCTAACCCCTCTTATGTGAAACAAAATGGTTTGGCCTCTATGCCACCATTCTCGTATGGTGCTCGCAGAGTGATGAACTCTTTGCCACCCCTTCAGATGTGGGTGGTGAAGAAAAAGAACTAATCTCTTCTGCAGGTTCAGGTCTCCAGACGTGCTTTAACGTCTGAAGAATTTGCTGGGGACCTGACAAAAATGCCTGAAAGGACGCAGGCGAATCATGATGAAATGAACCTTCATTTCACACGTCCTCATACTGCTATATCTGTTTACTGCTTGATGAAATTCATCTGATGAACTTGATATCATATTCTTCACTGATGAAGCATATGAGATTGTAAGCTACACTAATTCAACTGCAGGATGATCAACCCAAAGCTACTGAGTGGGTCCTCGATAGTAGATGTACGAATCACATGACTGGTGACAAGAATCTATTGATGGATGCTCCCTTATCACCGTCACATCTGAAGGATATCATATTTGCTGACAAAGGCAAAAGTCAGGTATTGGGTCTTGGTAAGGTTGCAATCTCTAAGGATAAACACATGGACAAAGTCATGCTTGTTGAGTCCTTAGGATACAACCTCATGTCAGTCTCAATGCTTTGTGATCTCGATATGGTTGTTGTCTTTGGCAAGTATCGCTGTGTTGTGATTATGGAAGCTGACAATTCCAAAGTCTTCGAAGGCTTTAGGAGAGGAGATTTGTATATTGTTGATTTCTCCACAGGACCACAACCAGCCGTGTGTCTACTTGCAAAAGCTTCAGAAGGCTGGCTATGGCATCGACGACTTGGTCATGCAGGCATGAGGAATTTGCACACGCTTGCAAAGAAGAAGCATGTCATTGGCATTGAGAATGTCAAATTCCTCAAGGATCACTTATGCGGAGCCTGTGAAGCTGGAAAAATGACCAAGGCCAAGCATCCAGCAAAGACTATCATGACCACTACTCGTCCATTCGAATTGCTTCACATGGACCTCTTCGGACCTAACCATTACTCAGCAGTCACTAATGATGCATCTCTATATGGTTTTGTCATTGTTGATGATTACCCTCGATATACATGGGTACACATTGTTACTTACAAACATGAAGTCCAGGAAGTCTTCAAACGATTTTCCTCGAGGGCTTCAACCAACTTTGGTGTGAAGATCAAGCACATCAGAAGTGACAGTGGAACTGAGTTCAAGAATTCCGGTCTTGATGACTATCTTAATGAACTTGGTATTACTCATGAGTTATCTGCTCCCTATACTCCTTAGCAAAATGGCGTCGTGGAGCGCAAGAACAGAACTCTTATTGAGATGGCTCGCACTATGCTTGATGAATACAAAACGCCTCAGCGTTTTTGGATTAATGCAATTGATACTGCGTGCCACATCATCAACAGAGTATATCTTCACAAATTCTTCAAGAAGACGGCCTATGAACTCCTCACTGACAAGAAACCCAATGTGAGTTATTTCAAAGTCTTCGGTGCTAAATGTTGGATTAGAGATCCTCACCACAATTCTAAATTTGCACCGAAAGCACATGAAGGTTTTATGCTTGGTTATGGAAAGGACTCACACACCTACAGAGTCTTCAACATTGTTCTTCACAAGATTGTTGACACTGTAGATGTGCGGTTCGATGAAACTAATGGCTCGCAAAGAGAGCACCTACCTTCTGTGTTAGATGAACCAGCACTTGAGGATTCTATCAAGTTCAAGGCAACTGAGGATGTCATTCCCACTGAAGAATCAGCTGAAGAATTCATTCCAGTTCATGAAGAACGTCGAGCTGATGCACCTGAAGAAAATGCTGAGGAAAATGGTGCTGAAGAAAATGCTGATCAAATTCCTCAGTGACAACCAGCTCATCCTCGCGTTGCAAAAGAAGTGCAAGTGGAGAAGATCATCGATGACATTAGCGCACTAGGTCCTCTCACACGCTCAAAAGCTTCACATTTATCTATCTTTTGTGGGCACTATGCTTTTGTCTCTATCACAGAGCCCACTAAGGTAGATGAAGCATTTTTGGAGCCGGAGTGGATTCAGGCTATGCAAGAAGAATTACATCAGTTCGAGCTCAATAATGTCTGGGAACTGGTTAAACGTCCAGATCCTCGCAAGCATAATATCATTGGCACAAAGTGGATCTACCGCAACAAGCAAGATGAAAATGGCCTTGTGGTGAGGAATAAGGCACGACTGGTAGCTCAAGGCTACACACAGGTTGAAGGAATTGATTTCGATGAAACTTTTGCACCTGTTGCTAGACTTGAGGCTATTCGCATATTACTTTCTTATGCTAACCATCATGATATCATCTTATATCAAATGGATGTGAAAAGTGCATTCCTCAATGGTAAGCTTGAGGAAGAAGTATATGTTGCTCAACCCCCAGGTTTTGAAGATCCAAAGAATCCTGACAAAGTCTTCAGACTTAATAAGGCCCTCTATGGCCTCAAGCAAGCCCCTCGGGCGTGGTATGACACATTGAAGGAATTCTTCATGAAGAATGGATTCACACCCGGTTCACTCGACCCTACTCTCTTTACTAAATGTTATGATGGTGAACTGTTTGTGTGCCAAATATATGTTGATGATATTATCTTTGGCTGTACTGACCAACGTTATACTGATGAATTTGCCTATATGATGAGTGAAGAATATCAAATGTCTATGATGGGAGAGTTGAAATTCTTCTTAGGTCTTCAATTTCGTCAAGAACGCAATGGTATATTCATATCTCAGGAGAAATACCTCAAAGATGTACTGAGGAAATTCGGCATGCAAGATTGCAAAGGCGTCAAAATTCCTATGCCCACAAATGGCCATCTATGCACTGATAAAAATGCTCTTGACTTCGATCACAAGGTATACCGCTCCATGATTGGTTCTTTATTGTACTTATGTGCATCTAGGCCAGATATAATGCTTAGTGTTTGCATGTGTGCCCGATTCCAAGCTGCACCGAAGGAATCACACCATAAGGCTATGAAGCATATTCTTCGATATCTAGCTCACACACCAACACTAGGATTATGGTACCCCAAGGGCTCTACTTTTGATCTCATTGGATATTCTGACTCTGACTATGCTGGTGATCGTGTGGACCGCAAGTCAACATCTGGCACTTGTCATTTCCTCGGACGATCTTTGGTCTGTTGGTCCTCGAAGAAACAGAACTGCGTATCACTGTCTACTGCGGAAGCTGAATACATTGCTGCTGGCTCTTGCTGTGCTCAACTGCTTTGGATGAAGCAAACACTCAAGAACTATGGCGTCAACGTGAAGAATGTGCCTCTCCTCTGCGACAATGAGGGTGCCATCAAGATTGCTCACAACCCAGTTCAGCACTCGAAGACAAAGCACATTCAGATTCGTCATCATTTTCTTCATGATCATGTGTTGAAGGGCGACATCTCCATCGAGCACGTGAAGACTGAAGAACAGCTAGCTGATATCTTCACTAAGCCCTTGGATGAGAAGAGATTTAGCAAGTTGCGATGTGAGCTAAATATCTTAGAATCTTCGAATGTTCTTTGAAAAGGACACACACCCTGAGACTTATGCAAAATCGATGACTTAGATGTGCAACACATGAAGAAACGTTTTTCTTCAAACAATGAAGAATAACACTCTAAGTGTGAAGAAATTAATGAAGAATTTGATTCTCAGAACCCTACGACAATTGTACGCGGTGTCTGAAATCATCATTCTTATACGGTGGGTCACGCCACCACAAAAAGTTGAAAATCTTCAATTTGAGTTTTTCCTCAGTTTTGAAATTCTTCAGTTTTTCAAATTCTTCAACTTTGCAAAATCTTCACTGTTTCCGTCGTTTTTCTTCATTGGCTATATATATATGAGTTTATGTCCTCTACAGCATTCACTTATAGCTATTTCTTCAAGTTGCTTTTTCTGCTAAGTGAATGTGATCGGACCCTTCCCCCTCTATGCTATACTCAACCCAATCTATTCACAAATTCTTCATGTGCGTTCTATTTGAAACTCGTTCAAAATCTTCACTGTGTCCTTGTCAGCTGAAGAAATTGCGAACGAAACTTTAAAACAAATCTTATCCAAATTTTCGGTTTTGTCGCTCAAACCGTTCCGCATCCCACAATGCATTATTCTATTCACCCACGATCGTACACGATCTCAACTACACAGTACGTGGGTGACACATGTCACGAGAAGGAGAAAGGGCAGGGGCACGTTCGTCCCAAAATCTTCGGGCGAACAGTTTTTCACCGTGTCTATAAATAGCCCTCTCGCCTTCCTCACTTCATTTACTCCGCTCGACCGCTCTCTCTCGCTTGAGCTCCTCAAACCCTAGCGTCGCCGCTACTCCATCATCGCCGGTGAGGAAGAGCTTCGCTGCCTCGACCTCGTCACCGTCGTACTCGCGCCGGTTGCGGAAATCTTCACTCTGCCACAGTCGTAGCTGTCTCCCTCTGCCAAGTTAGGGCGTGGGAGATCTAACCTGATGAACTTCACATCTGTTCTTCTCAGTTCGTCGTGTTCTTCACTTCGGGTAATTAAAAGTTACTTTTATTACTCATTTGATTCTCAAACTTTCCTGAAAATCTTCAAAGGTGTTTATTCTTCAAATCTTCACACATATGAACACCTCACATATCATATGATCTTGAACTGTTTCTCTAAGCAATCATTTTCTTCAAGATTCCCTATTTGTGTGGATCTTCGATCTGTACAACTCTGGAACCTAAGACAAGAACGCTTAGTGAAATTCCTCAAGGTTCGTCTGGTCAAATTCCTCAAAACTTGTTCTTTTCGAAAAACCTTCTGAGAACGCATATGACCTCTCCAAATTCCTTGCACCTATACTCTGTTCACAGGTACTCATGTCTGCTGCTGAATCACTAGGTTCTCATCAACTTAACTCATTTGCAGCGTTCCTGGAAGAAAAACTGCATACTTCTTCAGAGTGTTCAATTGTTCAAATTCCTCATCTGAAGGATATGGCAGACGGTAAGAGGCCGGAGAAAGGAGGAAAGAAGCCTAAGGTCATGACTGCTTTCGGGATCCCTGATGACATTTATAAGGACTATTGCACACCTGATGAAGCCAAATTCGGCAAAGAAAACAAAAATCAGCATAAGGTGCGCATTCAGAGGGTTGAAAGAAGATGGGCAAGAGAATGGAGGGAGTACAGATATGTTACTCCAAAGTATGTGAAGAAATTTGCTTTAAATCCTCCATGCCCAAGAGATCCATTGGCGCCTGGCCAAGTAGCTGACCCCACCAACATCAAGCGTGGTGAGGACTTTCCTGAAGAATGGGCTAAGCGCCAAGCTAAATTGGCAAGACAAGCCAAGGAGGCAGTGAAGAAATTCAATGAGGATTCTGCCACTGCTACTGCTACTGAGGCCTCAGTCAGGCCGAGGAAATCTATGACAAAGAAGCCTGCTCATAAGCCAAGTGTTTCACCAACAGCGCCCTCACGGCCAAGTTCCTCAGCAATGCCCTCATGGCAAATTCCTCACACTGCTACTGCTCCACCAAAGTCCTCAGCAGCTCCTTCAAAGTCCTCAGCTCCTATGCATCTGGCTACATGTCAAAGGACTGCTGGTTTCTCGATTGCCTCTGGTGTCTCAGCAAGTTCCTCAGTTGCACCAATTTCCTCATCAGGCCCCACACTGTTGAATACTAAAGCAACAGCTGGACGCGGTCCTCGGCCAAATCTAAAGAAGAAACAGGTCGTATTCCATGTGCCTTCTGATGATGAAGCTTCTGATGATGAACTTGCAGAAATCATCAGAGGCAGACAGGTGAAGGCCGCTAGAGCCAAAGGCACATCTGTGCCACTGCTTTTGGATCCAAGGAAAATCCTCGATTACATTGATCTCTAGCACAAGGATCCTAACACCCCTATGCCTGATTTTCATCTGACTCCTGGTCAAAGTCACATGCTGACCCATTTCATCACTCAGGAGAAATGGAAGTTTGAAAAGGCAAGAGAGATCAAGAAAGCTCAATACAGAAAGGAGAAGCTCCTGAAGTAAAATGTTGTCAGAATGACACCTGAGGAACTTCTCAAGGCTCAGTGTGAAATTCAAGCCCTCAGCAAAGACTTTGATGCCTACTATGCTGATTGGCAAGGAGCCAAAGTGAGATTCGTCAATCTGACGAAGAAATTCACAAATGTTGCAGCCCCATCGCAACAAGAAAATCTTCAGGCTGCAGAGTCTGCTCAGCCTGCTGAAGAACTTGCCAGCACCGCTGATGACTTTCAGCCTGCTGAAGAAAATGCTAGTTCCAGGGCTGATGACTCCATTCCAGCCGCTGAAGAAATTGCCAGGGCATCCACTAGTGGTGCGCCTGAAGAAACTGAAGAGATCAGGGCAACTGCATCAGTTGCGCCTGAAGAAAATCAATCAGACTCCTTAGCTCCTCCCGCACCTACACCAACTCCAATTCATCCATCTGCCTATGATGTGAAGAAGACCAAGGCTGCAGAGCGAGCTGCAGTGAAGAAAAGGAAGGCATCAGCTACGTCAGAATCTTCGGCTGCGAAGAAAATGAAGCCAATGACCAGCTCACTCGAAAATCGGATTGATGTTGTTCCGATTTCCTCCATGCCATCAAAGGACCTTGTTCCTTTTGGAGAAGACTATGTGATCCCAAGCGGATCTGGTGAAGAAAATCATTCTGCTGCTTCGTCAGAACAGATGGATGAAGAAATTGAAGTGGACGCAATCCCTTCAAGGCCAGTCATTTCCTCACCTATGCCTCAGTTCACAGCTGAAGAGGCTTGTGTTGAGGAAATTGAAGATGAAGATGTGGATATAGGATGCACCACACCTGTGATGAATGATGACTTTTGGGAAAGTCAGCATCCCAATACTCCTCTCTTCACCCCTATCCAACAGATTCCTCAGTCCCCTGCACCAACAGTTCAACTGGGCTCTAAAGAAACTCATCCTACTCCCTCTGTGCATGAAGAAATTCCAGCTGCTAGTGCTGAAGAACCTGCTGCTGTTGATCATCAGGTTGCACACGAAGAGGAACCAGAAATTCCTCAGCCTGAAGAACCTGAGCTCGCGATTCCTGAGGTGGTGATGCAACTCACTGACATCCCTCTGCCAAAACCAAAGAATCCATTCTCAAGAAAACAGAAGTTCAAGGCTGAAGACTTCTTTGCCGAGCATGTATTGTTCACAGATTACAACCCCTATGACTCTGCTCGCATAAGGAAGAGGCGTTTCTGGACTGCTAGTCAAGCCAACTTCTATTCCTCAGTGCTGTTTGACAAAGACAAAATCTTCGATCATGAACATATTCCTCACGTGGATATGGAATCTCTGCCATGCTTCGAGCCAGTCCTCAGTGTTCTTCACGATGCAGGATTACTCAATTTCTGCACTGACATCTGTGATTGGAATGAAGAACTCATTCTTCAATTCTACGCGACACTGCATATCACAGGAGACGCTGAAGATGTCAACTCATGGGTGTTGGACTGGATGATTGAAAACACTCACTACAAGGCACCGACAACTAAATTGATTTGTATCCTTCCTCTCAGTCCTCCCCATGACAGTGCACGTTGCACCTACAGTGACCCTGAACTGACAAATCACTATATGCAAGTGCTCATGAAGCCTTTGAAGCCTGGGCAGGCCCCACAAACCAAATTCCTCGTCAAGGAATTACTCTATGTGCCTCGAACTGTCTATCGCATTCTGACGAAGACAATGAGTCCTATCAAAGGCCACGACTCAAATGATGAAGAAGTCATTGGCATCATAAAGAATATGCTTTTCAACATCATTCATGGCGTTCCCGTCAACTTCCATGATTTCTTCATGAGGACTCTGGCCAATATTGCTATGTCACCATTCGAGCTGAAGCCCTATGCGCCTTGGATTATGAGATTCATCAGGGCAAGATCTTCACTGAATTACAAAGCTGACACTCTGAACCACGGTAGCTACTTGCCTCCCATTGAAGTCCTCAAACGGACAGTTTCATCATCTGATGATAAAGGCAAGGCAGCTGCTGTGATCGATGAAGGCATTCGTCCATTGGATGGTCAATTTCGCAAGGCTGCATCTTTCTCTACCAATGACGACTCTGCCACACATGACTCTGCCGCAAATACCTCAGCCAAGAAAAATCCTCAAGCCACAGCACCCAGGGTGATGACTGACCGTGAGTTACTCCTCAGTCTTCATCAGAAGGTTGATCGCAATCACAAATGGGTAAAGCGTCAGTTTGGTGCACTTCTTCACAATATGACCTCAACACACAATGCAGTGAAGAAGAACCAATACTACCTTCATGAAACCTTCAACCGCACCTGGGCTGTCCTCACTCATGTCTATAGCGCTGAAGAACTGAAGACTATGGGTCTCAAGGAAGAATTTGACTGGTCTGCACCTCCTCCAAAGAAATTCAAGAGGGTCAAAGTTCCTCCACTGGTGGCCAGCTCTTATTCTTCATCACGTGACACTCATGAGTATGAAGATTTGGACGACACGGCGGCAGGCGCTGCTACAACAAACAACCCCGACAACGCGGGCGCTCCTCCATCGACCTGAAATTCTTCAGGGGCGTTAGTCCTCAGTTTCAATCCTTTTGGTCATTTGATGACAAAGGGGGAGAAATCTGAGTTAGTCTTCAAGCGGGTCTATATTAAGGGCATTTTTAAGTTACAACTCTCGTTCTTCTGAAACTTTTATTTGGATCGAGTTGTAATCTTAAACCCTATTGTGCGCTGATACTTTTGTTGCACTAAGCTCTGATACTTTTGATGCTTTATTCAGCATGCTTATTCCTCGTTAATGTTGTTGCACGCATGCTAAATTTCATCAGGCACCATATTTCATCATGCATTTCAAATTCTTCATATTATATATCAAATGCGTGTATGAATTCCAAGATATAGGGGGAGATCTCCATGATTCAACTCTTCAAATGTGCATTGCCTCAAACGCAAATTCCTCACTATGCACATCTTCAGGGGGAGTTCTTCTATATCTTGCTATCAAATTCCTCAATATCAGTATTTACACTTCATATGTATATCCTCGTTGAAAACTTAACCTATGTTGTCACAATCACCAAAAAGGGGGAGATTGTAAGTGCATCTAGTGCCCCTTAGTGATTTTGGTGTATTGAAGACTTATAGGTTAAGGGACTAATGCGTTTGTGAGTGTACACAGGTCTATAAGTCTATGAGGAGTTTGATATTTACAGAGAAAGTCGACCCCTAAAAATGAAGTTCTTCGACTGAAGACTTTGATATTCTGAAGTCTTTCTGAAGACTTTGAAAGTGAAGAATTTGGTGTGACCTTGAAGACTTGGTATTCATTTGTGGAACATGAAGCGTGAAGACTTTTGTTTTCGTAGTTTCATTTTCTCTTTCTTGAGTCATAGGAAACACCGTACTGTTAAAGGGGGTCGAGGAAATACTAAGGAAAAATTTCCATGTGATGCTCAACTCAAAATCCTACACCTACCAATCCCTTCGAGTGAAGCCTTTGGAAATCTCATATAGTTCAGTCACTTTCTTCAGTGACAGAGACGAAGTTCTTCTGGTCACTGATGAATTTGGTCTGACTGAGGAGTTAGAAATTCGCCAGTGCGAATTGCCTACACAGTGAGGAACATGATAGCCCTGAGGAATTTGAGAGTCAAATTTCCGACCGTTGCTGTGCTGCGCGCTAGCTCCCAAAATATCTTATCCACCTAACGGTCATATCATTGAAGGGCATTTATGTCTTATCATGTCGGCCTGCTCCCTAGGCTATAAATAGCCGCCCCCTACAACCACTAGCTGGTTGGCTGCTCCGAGAGAACTTGACACTTGTCATTTGAGAGCAACCCATCCTCCGAGGACTTTGAGCGAAAATCATCAAGTGAGGAAAACCGAAAACCAAACCCCTGCAAACCCAAAGTGATTGAGCATCACTGAAGAAATTGATCCTGCGTGGATCCGATTCTTGTTACCTTTGAAGACTGTGCTTCTTCCAGACGGTTAGGCGTCATGGTCTAGAGCATCCAAGAGGAATTGTGGATCGCCGAGTGACAAAGTCTATCAAGGTTTGGAAGTCGCCTGAAGACTTACCACGAGTGATTGGACGAGGTCTGTGTGACCTTAGTTCAAGGAGAATACAGTGAGGACTGGGTGTCCTGAGCTGCATGCTCAGCGACTGGGTGTTCGGGACTGTGTGTCCTCGAGTTTAAATACTCAGCCGCTCCAACCAGACGTACAACTGAGACATCAGTTGGAATTGGTCTGCCAAATCATTGTCTTCACCAACCTAACTGGTTCTATTTCCTCAACCCTTTCATTTCCTCATTACTGTGTTGAGTGTTTGTTCATATCTGTGCTTGAAGACTTTGACTGAAGACTTTCTCAATTTCCTCAGTTCAATTTCTTCAGTCTGTTTGTCTTCGCCTTGTGTTATCCTGTGATTACGCTTTCTGTACTCTATGCTAGTCTTCATTTCATCATGATGACCATGCTTGTATTCTGTTATGCTTATTTCTGAGTACTTATTCCGCTGCAAGTAGTTCTTCGCTAAGGAATTTCCTCACCAGCAAATTCCTCAGTGAAGAATTCATAAAAATCGCCTATTCATCCCCCCTCTAGTCGATATAACGCACTTTCAACATAGAGCAAGAAGTTAGAACAGCAATCCAGTTAAAGAAATAGGTTTAAAACAAACCTGTTCCGCCATTGGAGTTAAAATTGGATCCTTCAAATTTGAAAGTAGTTGGTATGAGTAAATACAGTGATGCAACAGCAAAGGAGTATGGACCATAGCTACGGAATCTGACCTGAGAACAGCTGCTCTTCTGCTTAAACGTGGAGTTTGGGTTAGCTGTGGTGGTCTTCGTGCTTTGGGCACTATAGTAGCTTTACAAACTGCTCGTGTGGGGGTACTCTGTGGTGGAAATGGTGCTTTGTCAACTATAAGTGGGTTACTATCCGCTGGTGTTGCGGTTAGATGGGTTGTAGCTGGTTCTCTGCCCAACGGTGTAAGTGTGCAATCTGGAGGAGTCTCGATTATGTGTGTTGGGGCTAGTTTGTGGGCCAGTACAACCATGGTTCTATCTGCATCGACGGGTAGCACTGTCTTTTGTGAAGAACGGGTTTTTGCTCCCTTAGATACTGCCATCACCCCCTCCAATTCAAATGGCTGATAAACAAGAAAAGAAATTGAACGTACAGACATTGTATGATAGACAGATATGGTAATTCACATATATGTTGTCTAACCAAACAAGACAGCATGACACAATTTCACATATATGATGCCTGACTAAACAGGATAGCATGACACAGTTTTAGATATATGATGGATAACTTAACAGGATATAATGGCATAATTCAACATATGATGAGTACCTAAACAGGATGACATGACAAAACTATATGATGTCTTTCTAAAATAGGTTGGGATGAAATAATTCACATACATGTTGTCTAAGTATACAGGATGACATGATATAATTGACATAATTGATTCATATACTAAGCAACTGGCACTCGCATGTATGATCTCTAAACTAAGCAGATAGAATTCAATATTGTGCATATGATGTCTAAACTAAGCAATGCAAGACACCATATGCATCATATGAGAAATATAAACATTGCAACTTATAGCATACACCTCAGGTGGGATATAGGACTGGTCATCTGTCTTTGAATCCTCCACTGAGGAGCTCCCTGTAACCATCGAGATATATGCTTCAACAGGTACCATTGCCTGCTCTGAAGACCTTGTTTTCACTCCATATTTTTCCATAACCTGCTCAAATGGCTGATACACATGTAGAGTAGTTCAATATACACAGATTTTCGACAAATGGAATACGTAATAAAAAAAGGATGGCATGAGATAATTCACATATATGATGCCTGGCTCCATGGCGGTGCATAATTCACATATATGATAATTGGCTGAAAAACATGGCATTGCATAATTCACATATCTGATATAGAAAGCAAACAGGAGGCATTCACACAAAGCATGTCTAATCTAAGCAGATGGCATGGCAATGCAAGACACCATATGCATGATATGAGCAATATAACCCAGCCAAGTTAGAGCATGCACCTCGGGGGGGGGGGGATATGACTGGTCATCTCTCTTTGAATCCTCCTCTGAGGAGCTATCTATAACAAGCAAGAAATCTGCATCGACAGGTAGCACTGACTGCTCAGAAGGCCTTGTTTTCACTCCAGATTTTCCCATGACCGACTCAAATGGCTGATGCACAGGAAGAGTAGATGAATTTATAAACATTGTTGACAAATGGAATACATTATGGAAAAAAATATGGCACGATACAATTCACATATACGATGACTAGCTGAATAGGATGGCATTGCGTGATTCACGTATATGATGCCTGGCTAAAGAAGATGGCATTGCATAATTCCCATATACTCCCTCCGTTCCTAAATATTTGTCTTTTTAGAGATTTCTAATGGACTACCACATACGGATGTATATAGACATATTTTAGAGTGTAGATTCACTCATTTTGTTCCGTATGTAGTCACTTGTTGAAATCTCTAAAAAGACAAATATTTAGGAATGGTGGGAGTATGATATAGAAACCAAACAGGTGGCATTCACACAAAGCAAATCTAAACTAAGCTGATGACATATAAGATGTATAATGTAAGCAATGCAAGGCGTCATATACATGATATAAGCAACATCAGCATGCCAGGTTAGAGCAAACACCTCAGGTGGTAAACAGGCGTGGTCGGCTCCTTCTAAATCTCCATCTGAACAGTTATCTTCCTCTGGAATACAATCTGGAAATGCAGGAGAGGGGGGGGCACTTCTCCCACCATGGAGCGGCGTCTGCATGACATTATATTCGCACGCAACGGTCTTCTCTTTTTCTCTACATGTTCAGTACGATTGTGTACAATATCTGACATGCATAATAAAAAAATAGTTAGATTTTGTAAGGCCTAAGGGGTGCATGCAAAAATCATGACTGATGGTAGCAAACGAGTGGATGGATCCAAAACTAATGATAGCAAATGGGCAAAAAGATAGACAATGGATCATCTATTGTTTGTTGCCCACCCAACATGAACCACATAGAAGACCCCAGATGAACCAGATAGTAGACATATACTATTCATTGCTGGATCGATATGAGACCCATGGGCAATTCAAAACTCAAGATAGAACAATAAAGTAGCAGGTAATAATAACTGATGTATAACGTAACCAAACATGAAAGACTGCGACCTCTCTTCCGGAACTGTGTAGTCCTCATGTTCATCTACTCAGTCGATGACGGTAATGCAGTTGGCGTGGCTGCCGGCAATGGGGAAGATGATCTGAGGTAGCGAAAGAAAGTCTGCAGGTCGGATCTCTGCTGCAGTGAACGCTTCTGTCGATGGTGCACCTCAGGTGGGGTGGATGACGACACGGTAGGAGCAGGACATAACAGACAGAGTTTTCTTTGATGCCAATCTGAAAATGAAGTAAATCTGTAAGGTCTCCTTATAATTGGAGGATTCTATAAATGCAGGGACAGGAAAAACACGGGAATAGGATAGGAATTCATGTGCAAAACAGAGCATTTGGAGACATAGGATTTCACTCAACCTGGGTATTTGTCTCACATGAATTGGAAGAACAGAGGAATGGAGAAACAAAGTGATGCGACGAGTGTACAACCTCTTTGGCATAGCCTTGTGGACCTCAACATAATTGGATTGGACGTGGAGGATGGTGATGATGCTGGTGTGACTGTCGGAGGCGGGGAAGAAGATCTGAGGCCTCTGGAAACGGCGCCGAAGGTACTACTCCGCTGTGATGGACGGTTTCGTCGTTGGAGCAGCTCCGCGAAGGTGTACGGCGATGAGGCTGAAGCATGACAAGACAGACAACATTAATCTGAAGTGGGACCCTAATATCATATGCAATAGATGATGTAAAATACATCACAAAAAGTGCTAGATGTAAAACGCATCAGCCGCGCCATGGCCGCTCCGACAGATGCTGTAAATGCTATTCACTCTGAACTTAACTGAAGAAAATGAACTTCAAAGTCGAAACTGAATTTTACTGTCGAAACTGATTGAACTAGTAACAGAGCATTGCAATAGATGTTTAGGGCATTCGAGCACTAGTAGTAGAGAAGCAGTGATCTAAATCAGCAGACGCTCGAGCAGGGAACACACTAGCAGAGAGCAAGTCGTGCAGTAGCACCGCAAGCGAATGCTAAAGCAACAACTCCTGTAGTTGCCGGAGGTCGTGCAGCAGCAGCAGGAGCACAAGCGAGAGCAAGAGCAGAGCAGGAGCACGAACGAAAGCAGGAGCAGTGCAGCAGCGCGACCGACAGCAAGAAAAGAGCCGCAGCGCGAGCGAGAGCCGGAGAAGCTGCAGCTACTGCCGTTGTGGAACTCGCCACCGAGGAAGCAATGACATGGGAGAGAGACGTCGTGGATGATGTGACCGGCGACGGTGCCATCGATGGAGACGCCATGTCTGCTCGGTATCGAGCACCGGCAGCCCCGTGAGATTGAATAAAAGATAAAATGCAGCGGTGTGTGCAGAACCTCCTTGGTGGCGCCGAGTTGGCCTCGGCTTCATCGGAGGAATTGGTGAGGGTGCTGCGGTTCCGGTGGGGCAGGTCGAGACGGCGCTGTGGGGATTGAGGTGGCGCCATAGGGGAGGCGAACGCCGGGGTAGCTCCTTGGAGGTGGAGGACGGGTGAGGGAGTCCTGGACTAGGGGGTGTCCGGATAGCCGAAGTATCATCTTTGGCTGGACTCCAAGACTATGAAGATACAAGATTGAAGACTTCGTCCCGTTCCGGATGGGACTTTCCTTGGTGTGGAAGGCAAGCTTGGCGATACGGATATGTAGATCTCCTACCATTGTAACCGACTCTGTGTAACCCTAGCCCTCTCTGGTGTCTATATAAACCGGAGGGTTTAGTCCGTAGGACGAACAACAATCATACCATAGGCTAGCTTCTAGGGTTTAGCCTCCTTGATCTCGTGGTAGATCTACTCTTGTACTACCCATATCATCAATATTAATCAAGCAGGAGTAGGTTTTTACCTCCACCGAGAGGGCCCGAACCTGGGTAAAAACTTTGTGTCCCTTGTCTCCTGTTACCATCCACCTAGACGCACAGTTCGGGACCCCCTACCCGAGATCCGCCGGTTTTGACACCGACATTGGTGCTTTCATTGAGAGTTCCTCAATGCCATCGCCACCAGGAAGGATGCCTCGTCCCATCTTCAAAGACGGCACCATAGCTAAAGGAGCTTTGGCCATTGGCCAAACTATCCGGCTAGGCGGTTTTCTTATGACCGCCTGTTCGGCCGCCGCGCCGACGATGACTTCTCGGGTCATCAAAAGCGATCTTCATGTCAACTCGGAACTCGCCGAGCAGCTAGATCCGATGGAGCTCTCCTCCTTAAACGAGCTCTTGGATCGCATCGCCGCCCTGGGAGTCGCTACAGACTACGATCAGATTAGGCCTAAAACCGATCTGAGAGAGATCAACTCTCCCAAGGCTACCCACCACGTTGCTGTGGTGGAGGAACAACATGGCAACTCCTCTTCTATATTAAGGACAAGCTATGTCCGGATTCCCGATCCCTCCATGCCGAATTCCCACGAAGGGACGGATGTCGATCAAGTCCTGAACCTAAAGTCAGGTAGCGGGCTGGACTCATTGGACAATATCCAAAAACCCAAGCTTCCAAGTTCGGAAACTTTTCGGCCTTTGAGTCTTAGATTGTACGGGGTTCCGAATTTAATACCACCTGCCCACCCAAACATAAGCGATCTATCCCGAATCCGGCAAGAGCCCGCTGAAACAGTAAACCATTACTGGGCCAGATTCCTCCTGGTTATGGACAGGATAAAGGACTGCCGCGATGAAGACGCAATCTTACTTTTCTGCAATAACTGCACGGACAAGGGAATCCTAAACGCCATAAGCCGTCACGAAATTACACACTTTGCCGACTTGGCGTCCATAGTACGAAAGTACTGTGCGATGGAGAGCGCCTGGAAAACCGAAACCAACTTTTGGGATAATCCGGCTCCGAATACAACCCTAGTCCGAAATAAAAGGGTGCATCATCTTCAGGCACCTGGGTTAAATACCAAAAAGCGAAAACCCCCTAAAGGGCACGGAACCGTACTGGAGGGATGGCTCAATGGACCCTGCAAAATTCATAGTACTGAGGGCGCCACTCCAACTCATAGCCTTCTGGCATGTTGGATACTACGGCAGGTGGCCAAAAGTGGCAAGGAGCTTCTAGCTCCAGAGAACCAACCCAGCAACACCAGTACGGTATTAACAGTCTTCGAGACTTCGCATCAAATAATATGTGGAAACGAACACTCCGCAGCCTGGCCGAAGTCTACCAAGTAGCAACAATAACCCCATGGAGTGACACGACTATTACCTTTAATGCCAGTGACGAACCTAAATTCCGAACAGCCCGAGCACCAGCCGCATTGGTCCTCGGTCCAATAGTGGACGGCTTTCGCCTTACTAAGGTACTCATGGACGGCGGCAGCGGATTAAACCTCATTTACGAGGAAACCCTTCGAAAAATGGAAATAGACTGGAGCCACATTGAGCGAAGCAGCACAACCTTTAGAGGAATAATCCCTAGTCGGGAAGCATGTTGCACTGGAAAAATCACACTAGACGTGGTGTTCGGCTCACAGCACAATTACAGGTCCGAGGAGGTCACGTTCCAAGTGGCCCCATTCAGCAGCGGATATCACGCTTTATTAGGGCGAGAGGCATTCACAATTTTTCACGCTATACCCCATTACGGGTACATGAAGCTCAAAATGCCCGGGCCCAACGGAATCATCACTCTCGCCAGTGATCCGAACATAGCACTCCGCGCCGAATATAAGACAGCCGCACTAGCCATCGAGGCACTATCCGAAGCCCTAGCGGCCGAAGAACTCACTGCGTTGCGCTCCACGGTGAACAGGGACGTTGTGATACTCGATAAGAGATCCAAGTCCACCTCTTTTAAACCAGCGGACGAGATAGTCAAATTCCAAGTTCATCCAACGGACCCTACAAAGACGGCCTCCATTGGGGCACAGTTAAACCCTGATGTAGATGCCGCACTACGAGAATTCCTATGGGAAAATTGGGACATTTTTGCCTAGCACCCTTCAGACATGCCAGGAATCCCACGCCGGCTGGCCGAGCACAGCCTAAATATCCTAAAAGGATTTAAGCCAGTCAAACAGGCTCTTCGGCGATTTTCCGAACCCAAGAGACAGGCAATGGGAGAGGAGCTAGCCAAGCTATTAGAAGCCGGATTCATCAGAGATATAAAACATCCGGAATGGCTAGCAAACCTTGTGATGGTACCAAAGAAGGATAAATCCTGGCGCCTATGTGTCGACTTCAAGGACCTTAATAAGGCTTGCCCAAAGGATCCATTCCCCCTCCCCCGCATCGATCAAATCATCGACGCTACCGCAGGGCATGATTCATTGTGCTTCCTCAACGCATACTCCGGCTACCACCAAATCAAGATGGCGGAGCCACACCAAGCCGCAACGGCATTCATCAATCCATACGGACCATTCTGCTTCAACACAATGCCCTTCGGGCTCAAAAACGCCGGCGCAACATATCAGTGCATGATTCAGACATGTCTGGCAAACCAGATTGGCAAAACAGTGGAGGCATACGTAGACGATGCGGTCATCAAATCCAAGCATGTCGAAACTCTAGTGGACGACTTGAGGCTCACATTCGACAATCTCCGAACATACGACATTAAGCTCAACCCAGAAAAATGCGTTTTCGGCGTACCAGCCGGAAAGCTCTTGGGCTTCATTGTATCCGGTAGAGGAATAGAAGCAAACCCAGCCAAGATCCGAGCTCTGTCACAATTGGATATCCCAAAAGACCTCAAGCAAATACAAAAATTGACTGGATGCGTGGCGGCTTTAAGCCGCTTTATCTCCCGCTTAGGAGAAAAGGCATTAACCCTTTATCGCCTCCTTCGGCGCACCGAACACTTCGAGTGGACGGAGGCCGCCACGGCCGGACTCGAAGAAATCAAAGCCATATTGGCAACAAATCCGGTCCTGGCCGCACCCAATTTGGGCGAACCAATGTTATTATATATCGCGGCAACCCATCAAGTTGTAAGTGCGGTGCTCGTTGTCGAACGAGAAACGGACGGACACAAGTTCCCTCTTCAAAAACCAGTTTACTACGTGTCCACTGTCCTAACTCCATGCAAGTCCAGGTACCCACATTACCAAAAGATAGCATACGCGGTGTTCATGGCATCCCAGAAGCTGCGATACTACTTTCAAGAGTGTTCGATAACAGTAGCCTTCGAAGTACCCCTTAATGACATTATAAACAACCGCGACGCGACTGGCCGGATTGCAAAATGGGCCATCGAGCTCCTCCCATTCGACATAACCTATAAGCCACGACGAGCCATCAAGTCACAAGTTTTGGCTGACTTCATCGCTGAATGGACCGAAGCCGAACTCCCTAAAGAGTACGGCGCATATTCCAATTGGATCATGCACTTTGACGGCTCCAAAATGTTGGCCGGCCTGGGGGCTGGCGTTGTTCTGACGTCCCCAACCGGAGACACGGTCCAATACATACTCTAGATAATGTACACGGACTCCAACAGCGCAGCCGAATACGAGGCCCTTCTACATGGTCTCCGGATGGCAGTCTCCATGGGCATTCAGTGCCTAGAGGTCCGCGGGGACTCAAACCTTGCTATATCCCGAATAAATGGAGACTTTGACGCCAAGGATCCGAAAATGGCACCTTACCATAACGCCGTCTTAAAAATGTCAGCTCAGTTTGAAGGGCTCGAATTTCACCATATAGCCCGGGATAATAACCAAGCGGGGACGTATTGGCACGCATCGGCGCAAAGCGCGATGCCGTCACTCCCAACATCTTCCTGGAGCGGCTTTTCAAGCCATCTATATTATGGGAAGGAGAGCCCGGAAACAACAATCCGGACCCAAACGCACCGCTCAACTCCGAACACTCTGACACAATCGGTGGTTCTGCCAACGAAATAACACCTTCAGCCCACAAAATAATGACAGTTATTACCCCGTGGACCGAGCCATTCCTATCCTACTTAACTAGGCAGGAACTTCCCGAGGACCAAAACGAGGCCCGCTGCATAGTACGGCGATCTAAAGCCTATAAGGTCCATGAGGGAGAGCTTTATAAGAAAAGCACAACCGGAGTCCTTCAAAGGTGCATCTCCAAAGAGGAAGGGCGAAATCTTCTGGCTGAAATTCATGCCGGACTTGGCGGGCACCACGCCGCAGCCCGGGCCCTTGTAGGCAAGGCCTTCCGTACAGGATTTTATTCGCTGATGGCCCGGGCAGATGCACAGGACTTAGTCCAACGATGCGTCGGTTGCCAGCTCTTTGCTAATCAAAGCCACATGCCACCCACCGCCCTCAAAACTATACCCATCACCTGGCCGTTCGCGGTCTGGGGGCTTGACATGGTTGGACCCCTTAAAGGAGGAACCCACAAGCAAAAATACCTATTGGTCATGGTGGATAAATTCACCAAATGGATAGAGGCCAAGCCAGTTAAGACGGCCGAATCCGGACCCGTGATAGACTTCATATCGGGGGTAGTACACCGTTACGGCATCCCCCATAGCATCATCACTGATAACGGCACGAACTTGACGGCCGACAAAGTAAAACTCTGGTGCAAAAACATGGGCATCAAGCTCGACTACGATTCAGTCTATCACCCTCAAACTAACGGTCAAGTGGAGCGAGCAAATGGTCTAATCATGAGCGGCATCAAACCCAGACTAGTGCGATCCCTTAAGGAATCTAACATGCACTGGGTAGAGGAGCTCGACTCTGTACTCTGGGGGCTGCGGACCACGCCGAATCGCACGACCGTATTCACACCATTTTTTTATGGTATATGGCGCAGAGGCAGTCTTGCCCTGCGACATAATTCATGACTCACCTCGCGTGCGCATGTACGAAGAAAGAGAAGCCGAGCTGGATCGGCAGGACAGTTTGGACGCCTTAGAGGAGGAGCGCGACATGGCAAAAGCTCGTTCCGCATTCTATCAACAGCAGGCTCGAAGATATCAAAGCAGAGAAGTATGGGCCAAAACTTACAATGTTGGCGAACTAGTTCTACGCCTGCCGGACAAAAAAAGGACAAACTCACGCCCAAATGGGAAGGTCCCTTCATCATCGACCAAGTCCTGACTGGCAGAGCGTACCGTCTACGAAACGCATCGGATAACCGACTCGAGCCAAACCCATGGAACGCAGCTCGTCTCCGAAGATTCTACGCCTAGCGCCGGACTCTGAGTTCGTCTCCTTCCCCCATCCATATTTTATACTTTAACTGTCTTTTATTTCTCTCCTGCTCCCCCCCTTTTTTTCTCACAAGCCTTTGGAGGCTCGCCTGCGCATTGTTCGCACACACTTGATGTGCTACTCGCACTCATCATGCCTGGGGGCTTCTTTAACAAAAGCTTACTTATACGGGCTTTATGCCCAACACATGTATCATACTTCCGCATGTACCTTTTATTCACCATTATATGCATCGATATGACTTAAGTTTTGGCCAAGCTGGGTTGCCTGGCTCCTGTGCTTACCCCTACGTTCCCCATTGTTCGGCTAGGAGGTAAAGGGAGCACCTCTGCGATTGTTACTGCCGGGTCAGCCGGATGTGTACCTCAGACTGGGTGAAGCCGAAAGCTAGCGTTCTTAAGGGAATATTTGGTCGGTGAATCAAAAGATGATTTCTTACCTATTTATTTCTTTGCCCCCAGATGCTTTCCTGCTTTTTTCGCAGTCCAGACATGCACTTTAGGGCATGCCTCCCAGGGAAAGGAACCCCTAATGGAACTATTCTCCCTGGAATATGTTTCTTACTAACCATGTAATATAACATAACTAGTTGGGCACTTGTCTGATAAAGCACTAATGACCCCTACGCCTGGTCTCCACGCATGCCCCGGTTTTTTTATGTAACCGCGAGGGTATTCGGACACACCCCGGACTGTCGGGTCCCGAGGTTGAAGTGAAAAGGTCCGCCATGACAAACGATCTACAATCCGGCTAGAAGGCATTTTACCTGTCATTTCAAATTACATATAGTCAAGCTGACTGATTGTATTCCTCTTCGATAACATCTAATAGACTGTCTAGTTTACAGTCCCGCTGGGTATAGTTTGCGGCCAACTCTACCTGGCCGTACACTAAGCTCACAGGGATCTCCTTCCCATCGGGCCCCACAGGTCCGACCTCGGCCAAATGGTTTGGGTCAGCCTTCGCATACCGCGTCTTCACCATGGCCCAGGCCTCCCTGGCGCCTTGACGGCAGGCCGATATCTTCCATAGCCGGAAGCTTCACCGTGCTGCCTGAAGCTTCTCCGCAAGCTCTCCAAGACCTTCGGGTAGGGACATGGATGGCCACAAGGCCTGGGCGACTCCTCTCATCACCTGCCGAACTCGTTCGTGCAGTTGCAGCAGCTCGAGAAGTAGGTCACCCGTTGTACCGGGAATTTCCTCTGCAGGACGACCTGTGAGCATACCTACAGACATATTTCTGTTAATCGACTTCCTCGCCGAACTTTTTTCTTCAAAAGTTCGCTCAAGCACTTACTATAAATGCCGCGACGAAGCCACCGATTCTCCTTCACGGAGTCAGACAGCTGGGCCCGAACATCTTTTAGTTCCTCGCCCAGCTGGGTGTTGGCATCTTGGAGGTTATTTTTCTCTTGCCGCACCCTTGTAAGCACCTTCTCGCTGGCCTTTAGCTGGCGTAGTAGCTGTTGCCTGTCCGGATCTAGTCCGGCGCCATCTGCAATATTATTGTCAGACTTATACACACGCCGCACTTCACAAACTACTTATATTTCGAAGTATATATTACCGGAGGGGGTCTCTGTGGCTCCCCCTGTGGCGGCTAGTGCGGCCTCAAGTTGGGCCTTGCACTCTTGAAGCTCCTGGGACAGGTGGGTATTCTTTTCCGTAAGATCCTTCATAAAAAATGATCCTTAAATCAGTTATTCTAACTATTTTAAGTCTTGGGGGCTACTGGCATATACAACTATCAAAATTCCTCACCTGTATGTCTTTCACATACTGCTCCGTGGCTCTGGCTAGACCATCTTGAGCGGCACGGAGATGCGCATATCCCTAATTAAAGGCGTTCAATGCCTCTTGGGAGAAACATGCGTCACGAAGGATTGTCCGGTGGCGCCTGTGATTCATGGCGCTCTCCACCTCAGATTTGGTGGCGGACAACCTGTCGGCATCCTCCGTTGGAGGAGCATCCGACGCGCGCCTTGTGTTCGCCTCCCCCTCCGGACCTGGCGTTGGAGCCTGGCTGGCGGAGGCTCGATTGGCAACCTCTCCGGACACAGTCCGGCGAGCACTCTTTCTCCTGAAAAAACCACGAGTGTTAGTATGCCTTCCAGGAATCTTTACTGAAAACATGGTGGCACACCATACCATTGCGACGACGTCTCGATCCGCACCGCACTTCTTTTCCGCCTGCTGGGCTGAGCTGCCCCTTGTTGGCCAGCCGCCGCGGGCTCGGCTTCCCGCCTCAAAGGCACCTCCTGCGGAACACCGTTTTGTATGCGGTGATCAGAAATAAGCATGGATGGGTCATGGTATAAGGACTTCAGTCACAGTTACCTAGGAAGCTGGGAATACTCCGGGGTAGTCGGCCGTAATGGCGACCAAAGCATTGTCGATGCTAAGTTGGTGGAACACCCCGTTGATTAGCTCCACCTGTATGTCCGGATCCTCTTCGGAGGTCGGTTCGAGGGACCGTCCCGGATCCTCGGGTCATGGAGCCTGGCTGTGTATATCCTCTATGGCCCAGCGCAGTTCCTGCGACGAAATTACAAAATGAGGTACTTAACCATGGGAATGTGGATCGGATAGGCAAAAAGAAATGTCCGCTTACCCAGCTTCAAGGATTGTTCATAGAAAACCCGTTCAGTCGACTGACGCAGAGAAAATCCTCCTTTTCCCCTTTGAACTGGCCGGATAAGATCTTCACCAGATCGGCGACCGATCCCGGCCCCTTACGGCCATGGTGGGTGGCATCATCCTCCCCATTGAAATCCCACATGGTGTGGCCCCTATACTGGAGCGGCTGCACCCACCGCATAATGCATGTGGCCATGACTCCAATCATGGTCAATCCAGAATGAGCCAATAATCTTATTCGGCCCATCAGGTAAAGGATGTCCCCGTCGTTCTCCCGTTGAGAGCTCCGCGGATGCCAACTTAGGCGTTTTTTCAAGGGAGCGTTACTGAACTCCGGGAGGCCGATCTGAACTGGATCCGGTAGAGGGGCGTCTTCTATATAGAACCATTCTGAAGGCCAGTCTTCGGACGCCTTCTTCGGGGTTCGGGATAGATATCCAGTCCCAGCGATGCGCCATAGCTCGGCTCCGCCCACTTGATATATCGACCCCTCATGAGAACGGGGTACGAGGCAGAATAATCTCTTCCACGGCGCAAAGTGAGCCTCGACGCCCAGGAACAGCTCGCAAAGGGCCACGAAGCCCGCGATGTGCAGAATGGAGGTAGGCATAAGGTGGTGCAGCTGGAGGCCGTAGAACTCCAGGAGCCCCCAGAGAAACGGATGTATTGGAAATCCGAGTCCTCTTATTAGATAAGAGACAAAGCATACCCGCTCTCCTTTGGAGGGATTGGGGACGCTCTCCGCCTACTTTCCGCCCTTGTAGGTGGCGAGTCCGGCTCGAACCGGAACCATAAAGGCTGGGGGAAGATATCCCTCAGCTTTGAGCGTCACTAACTCACTATGCGGGACTGAGCATCTCCCCCAATCTCTTGGCTGAGGGCTGGGAGCGCGAGAGGAGGAGCCACGTCGACTGTCCATGATGGAATGGATTTTTTTCAAAGGCGCTCCGGTGAGTGCTCACGGAGGGAGGATGGTGTGATTCGGATCTAGATCCTCGTCTCCTTTTATAGGCGGCTCATTTGTGCAGCTAGGGGGGAAAGTGAAAAAATACCCTGGCTTTTCGCATTCGTTCGACGCGTGGAAGCCAAGGAGCGCAGCATTTATAAGAAGCCAGTCACTATTCGACAAGTACATGGAATTCGGAGAAGAACCTGCCTTGCAATGCAGAAGACAATCAACATGCCGGATTCATCATCATTGAAGCCTGGTTCGGGGGCTACTGAGGGAGTCCTAGACTAGGGGGTGTCTGGATAGCCGAACTATCATCTTTGGCCGGACTCCAAGACTATGAAGATAAAAGATTGAAGACTTTGTCCCGTGTCCGGATGGGACTTTCCTTGGCGTGGAAGGCAAGCTTGGCGGTACATATATGTAGATCTCCTACCATTGTAACTGACTCTGTGTAACCCTTGCCCTCTCCGGTGTCTATATAAACCGGAGGGTTTAGTCCGTAGGACGAACAACAATCATACCATAGGCTATCTTCTAGGGTTTAGCCTCCTTGATCTCGTGGTAGATCTACTCTTGTACTACCCATATCATCAATATTAATCAAGAACGAGTAGGGTTTTACCTCCACCGAGAGGGCCCGAACCTGGGTAAAAACATCGTGTCCCTTGTCTCCTGTTACCATCCGCCTAGACGCACAGTTCGGGACCCCCTACCCGAGATCCGCCGGTTTTGACACCGACAACCGGGCAGCTGATCCGATGGGACGACGAGATCGACAATGGATCCTCAGCCGGTGTGGTGGATGAGGGACGGCGAGCTGTTGCGGTGGAAAACATAGTCGGGGAAGAGTCTCAGGCTGGGCGGCGGTCGGGAGGCCGACGGAGGAGCGTGGGGTTTCGCGGGTTTTGGCGGCCTCGGTGTACGAATGGGCGGGCGAAGGGGGAGGGGCAGCCAAGCTTAGGGACGCGCTTGTCCGAAATGTAGGGTAAGTTACCAGCGTACCCCCACCGGTTTTGACACCGCGACGTGGAACTTCATTTCCGGCTGAGGGGTAGAAGGGGGCTTTTTCGTGGCTGGGCTGCGGGAGCGATTTCGGATGAGGAGGGAGTTCTCGCGCGCGTCCAAATATCAGGATAACAAGGCGCGGCGCGGGTTGAAGAAGCGGGTGTTTCAAAGCAGGTGAGACAAAAGATACTCGAGCTTGAAAATTTCGGGATAACAAGGTGCGGATTCCTTGTTCGGCAGAACAAACTTAACATGTAAAAAAACAATTCATACAAGACACAAGAGTCATGTCCCCCTTTACTATATTGCTATAGATGCCATTGAAAAACTAGAAGAAAAATGTAAAAAAATCGGGAGAACAAGATTACCCTGCACAGTACCAAATCGATTCGCACTTCCCTTAACAACACCAAAAAAAAATCAATTCCCACCAAAGAAAGAGTAATGTCCCTTTTTATATGATTACATATGCCATGATCTCGAATTTCAATTTTTGAATCCACGTTATGTTGAATTCGAATATATCATTAGGTGACCTTGCAGTTTATAATTGATGTAATCGTACATTTTGATCTTCAATCATATATGAACATTTTACTCCACCATGTGAACATATATATTGTCGTCTACCATATGGACTAATTTTGAATCAAGTTTCCTTATTTGAATACGATTGTTGTCAAGTTATACAATAATTTAAATATTATCTTGATAAAAAAAGACATGCATATAGTAGTAATCATATTTCACTATGAACTACATGTACGATACGCTCTCCAATTCAAATATTTGTATCCATTTTATCTTGAATTCAAATCAGAGTACATTATTGGTCTAGGTAGCGAGATGTTCGGGATAATCTAAACCCTGTTTTCATACGTATAATTTTTGGCTGAATTGGGACAAGTTTTGGTATAAGCCTCTTGCAAAACCGGAGATTCCCTCAACAAGCCTCGTGGTTCCGAGAGGGACGTGTCACCTTTGTGTGCGAAAAGATATACGCTGCCTCCCCCCTGATTTTATTTACAGAGGCAACATAGAACTATATGATTGCCCTGTTAAATTTTGGAATTATTTCGGGTTCATTTAGCCTTTTTATACATTAATTGAGTTACTGGACTTTTAATGTGCATAATCTAAATATGAATTGCATGCACATGCTCCGGTGCACCAAAGTGGGTTGAAAAATCACATGTGTGTCCATGGTTTAATTTCTAGGTCCCATGGAAGAAATGAGAATGAAATTCAAACATCTGGGCGTCATGACTCGGCCAAGAACATCGAGAAACTTAGATTTTAAATTCATGTAAATCCGAAACTCGGCTGGAAATCATGAAACTTGGCATGGTGTCATGTCATGGCACTAACATGTTGTGGTAAAAAGTTGGGCCGATTTGGAAGCTTGTGGTTCTAAGAGGGAACATGCCACCTTTGAGTGTGAAACGATATACGCTGCCCCCCCTTGAGTTTCTTAACAAAGGCAACATAGAACTACATTAGTGCCTTGTTAAATTTTGGAATTATTCCAGGTTCGTTTGTCGTTTTTTATACATTAATTGAGTTTCTGATCATTTAATGTGCATAAGTCAAATTTGAACTATAAGCACATGCTCTCGTGCACCAAAGTTGGTTGAAAAATCACATTTGTATCCTCGGGTGAATTTCTAGGTCCCATGCAAGAAATGAGAATAAAATTAAAACATTTGGGCATCGTGGCTCGGCCGAGAATATTGAGAAACTTGGTTTTAAAAATCTTGAAAATCCAAAACACGGCTGAAAATCATGAAACTTGGCATGGATGTCATGTCATGGTACTACCATGTTGTGGTGAAAAAAATGGCCGAATAGGAAAAGATTTTGGTATAAGCTTCTTGCAAACCGAAGCTTCTCTCAAGAAGGCTCGTGGTTCTGAGAGGGAACGTGCCACCTTTGAGTGTGAAACGATATACGTTGTCCCCCTTGAGTTTATTTACAAAGGCAACATAGAACTACATGAGTGCCCTGTTAAATTTTGGAATTATTCCGTCTTCGTTTGGCCTTATTTACACATTAATTGAGTTTTTGGTCATTTAATGTGCATAATTCAAATTTGAACTACAAGCACATGCTCCCGTGCACCAAAGTTGGTTGAAAAATCACATTTGTGTCCTCGGGTGAATTTCTACTCCCTCCTTCCATCTATGTAGGTCCTAAT
This sequence comes from Triticum timopheevii, assembly GCA_963921465.1. Classification (NCBI taxonomy): domain Eukaryota; kingdom Viridiplantae; phylum Streptophyta; class Magnoliopsida; order Poales; family Poaceae; genus Triticum; species Triticum timopheevii. Next base: position 2,979,227 of record OY997271.1, read on the forward strand.
GCGTTTTTCGAGGCTAACTTTGACCAAACATTAGAGCAATAATATATGACATGCAACTTACACAAAGCATACCTTCAAATTTGTATGCCAAAGGAGCTTCCAATAATATAATTTTCATAGTATACATCTCATGTGCTATTAATCTTGTCAATAGTCAAAGGTTGTCTTGAAAAAAACATTCGGCCCTATATAGATGGAAGGAGGGAGTAGGTCACATGCAAAAAATGAGAATAAGATTCAAACATCTGGGCACCGTGGCTCGGTCGAGAACATTGAGAAACTTGGTTTTAAAATCATGAAACTTGGCATGGTGTCATGTCATGGTAGTACCATGCCGTGGTAAAAAAAATTGGCCGAATGGGAACAAATTTTGGTATAAGCTTCTTGCAAATCAGAGCTTCTCTCAAGAAGGATCGTGGTTCTGGGAGGGAATGTGCCACCTTTGTGTGCATAATTCAAATTTGAAATACAAGCACATGTTCCAGTGCACCAAAGTTGGTTGAAAAATCACATGTGTGTCCTCGGGTAAATTTCTATGGAAGAAATGGGAATGAAATTCAAAATTCTGGGCGTCGTGGCTGGGTTGGAAACATTGAGAAACTTAGTTTTTTAATTCCTGTAAATCCAAAACATGCATGAAAATAATGAAACTTGGCTTGGTGCCATGACATGGAACCATCATGTTGTGGTAAATTTGCAGTCCAATTTGCGAAAACGCACACATTAACAATCAACAAAGTCATTTTGGAACAAGTGCTGTCACGTTACAATCGGAAACACAAGTATTATTGAAACCATGGGCGTTCTACTTACTAGTACCATTTACGTGCCGCCATGAGTCCCCATTTTTTATTAGCTAGGAGGTGCCATGCAGGGTAGCTATTTGAGTACGAGAGGCGTGCGATCAGACCCCTGCGCGTGCTTATCGAGAGGAGAGCCCTTTGACCTCCATCTGTCGTCCACCTCTCTCCCAAAGTCTCCATTAATGGCGCCCGAGCCTCTGTTTAATGGCGTGACTATGTCTCACTCGACTAAGATTTAAGAAAGAAAAAAGAAAATCTGAAAGCACGGATCTTGATGTAAGATTCGACGGACCTATATAGCATCTATTGCGACTTATAGCAAGACTGATGGATATATAAGGACGATTAATTTTTTTTGATCAAAGAAGGGCTTGCCCCTTCCGATTTTCATGACTAAAAACCGCCACAATTCACAAGAAGTTCAGCACAACTCCATCCTAACAAGAAAGACTAAAAGCTACCAGATTGAAATCGCAACATCCCAAGAGGCCAACAAAGGCCAATCATCTGCGCTAGAACCCAACATTTCACAACTGACGACACAATCCACATCCTAAACCGATTATTACATCAAAAGAAACCAGGAAACTGAAGGAAGCCCAGCAGCAACTAGAAGAACAACAACGGCAGGGTCGCCACAGCAACAGTTTTCTTCATTCCATCCTCGCAACATTGATCTTCCACAGAAAGATAAGGACGATTAATTGTCTTACATAATTAGAAAGATAATTAAAAAAGCCACATGCGGCTACACCCGAAATACACAAGGGCAAAAGAAGAAGGAAGACAAGGATCGGGCTCGCTGATCCCTACATTCTAGATGCGTTGCTGCAGGCCGCGGGAACTAATCTCCGCAGCGAGTGGCGATGAGCTCGTTCATGTCCTCAAGACGCTGCTTGAGAACATCCACGGATTCCTCCACCAGCCTTTGGCGCTCGTTGCGGAGCATGTCATTCCCGTCCATAAGTTTCTTGATGATGACGCCGGTCCTCTTCAACAAGGCACTGGTCTCCTCCTGCTGGTCTACACTTTGGACGATCTTCTCCCTCAGCCGGTAGCCTGTTCAAACGAGGCTTTCACGTTGTCCTACAACCTCGCCCAGCCGGAGATATGATCGATCTGGCTATGGACGATCGCATGCATGCGCCTGTACCAGTCGTCGCCTGCCCGTGAGAAATTTTCCCAGGCCATCGCGGCGCGGCGGGACATCTCTGCTGCATTCGTGGCGCGGTGGGACATCTCTGCTGCTTCCGCGGCGTGGCCGGACCAGTCTGCTGCATCACCGGCGCGGCGTGACCTCCGTGCAACTTCAGCGGCGCGGCGGGACCTCTATGCTCCTACTTCCGCGCGGCGGGACATGTCGACTGCTCTCGCAGCAAGGCAGGACATCTCTCATGCTTCCGCTTCCATGCTCGCCTCTCCCTGGTGGCAATCTCTCGACCCAGAACTCATGCTGGCCATGGTAGACGCAAGGGAAGGATGCTGAATGACTTGTCTGTTTTTGTGGATGAGGAGTTGAGGAGGAATGTGCAGTCATCTTGGCATACTAGTATTTAAAACCAAGTACTAATACGCTCCTAAGTGGGAAACCGTTTAGGTTGTGATTGGTGTGAACAGGTTTGGAATTCAATATAGCGTGGTACTAATACGCTCCTAAGTGGGAAACCGTTTAGGTTGTGATCGGTGTGAATAGGTTTGCAATTCAATATAGCGTGGAGTAATTTGGAATGTGACGAGACGCAAGCTCAAAATTTATTGACGGTTCTAGTTTCGAAGTGCGGCACTATTCCCGGATGGAGTACTTCTTTTTCTACTCCCTCCTTTCCGGTTTTATAGGGCTTATCTCAAAATTTTAGTTTTTCCATTTTATAAGGCTCAATTTGGTTGTTCCCCAACAGATGTTCAGATTCCAAGGTGCATTAAATCATTGCATGAAAGTATTAAGAGAAAATTGACCAATGCATGTACTTTATGCATGCATGTATTGCAATTAATGCATTGATAAACATAATTTTTTGAGAAAAACAAGAGCATTAATTAGGTGCTTTTGCAAACTACAAAAAATATTCCACCACTCACCATCTTGGCTGGTGAGATTTTTGAATTAAGCCCTATAAACCGGAAAGGAGGGAGTACTGCTGTGTACGTGCAATAACCGGCACCGTCGTATACATATCTTACGGTTAATGGGGCGGTCGACAGGAATAGCCGCGTGGTGAGCTCTAGGCTAGTCCTTTTTTCAGATGCATTAAACCTATCTCTCGGGACTTCTCGCACGCACCATCGTGCCACCCACAAAAACTTGTACTCTGAGTTTAGTAGTACGTTATACAGGAAGAGAAGAGGTGCACGCACGCACTCGTCCTCTCACACACGCGTCTATATTTTCTCGAAAAGGAGGATGATGACCCCCGGCCTCTGCATCTGGGAGTCACACACACATCTGTAGCTACGAATTGTAGTGTTCTCAACCATCCGATTGGCTCTGTCATGAATGTACCTATATACTAAAACAGGTCTAGATACATCTATATTTTGACAAATGGAAGGCATGTATTGTGGAACGGAGGGAGTGCTTGTCATCAAAATGGATAAAAAGGGACGTATCTAGAACTAAAATACGTCTACATACATCTCCTTTTATCCATTTTGATGACAAGTAGTACTTCTTACCCAAAGGAACTTTATATCCAACAGACACAAAATATCCGTTCGACTGTTGGAAATTACTGATATGATGTCGAAGTAATTGCTGCATCGCCACCAAAACCCACCATTTCTTAAGCTAAAATAGACCAAGATAATCCCTATATTAGCATATTACTAAGATAAATAGAAGGCACTGTAGAAACATTTAGGACGTGAGCTTGTCAATCTGAATGTGGAGGGACACAAGCTTAGCCCCGGCCAGCAGCTTGGGCGGAACTGTCAAGAAGGTCAGCTCCTGCACGTCAACGTCTTCGGGATCCTTGATGCTTGTCACCTCCATTTCCACCTTGACGGCGTCGGTCGTGCCTTTGGGCTCCCCCGACGGGCTGTTCGCCCATAGCTTGGCCAAGTAGTGCAGCAGTGGGGACGCCCCCGCTCTGATGCAGATGACCGACACGGCGATAGGCGCGTCGATGTCGAGCATGCCGCCGACCAAGAAAAATGCGCGGTGGTCCTCGTCCGCGAACAGGAAGAGCCGTGGCTCCGACAGTGGCACTTGCAGCTGGAGCACCTTGCCGTACTGGATCCTGTACACGGGCATGGGATGCGCGGTGCTGATGTGGTGGTAGAGCGCCGGCGGCGGGCCTTCGTAGTTGCAGACGGGCACGGGGCATTTGCAAGGAGCGAGCGGACACACGCTCTGGTGATCGGCGAGCTTGTGGTAAGTGACATAGAGCCCACAGCCATCGTGCGGGGACTCCACCCTCACTGACAAAAGGACGGAGTCCACCGCCATGTTCCACACGTTGAAGCCACCGCCGCGCTCGCACTTCTGGCACTCCCGCTGGTTCCCGGGGCGCTCGACGCGGCAGTCCACGCAGGCCAGGTGCCCTCCCTTGCACTGCAGAAATCAATCGAACACCACATCAATCAAGAAACCTGCACCTTGCTCAATCAGCCAAACGGATGAGGTGTATTCGAACCTCATACACTGGAGGCGTCAAGGGGCGGAGGCACACGGGGCATTGGAGCACGATGAGGTCCATTGAGACCTTAGAGAGCTCCATCGTTGGGTCCTGTTCAGTCTGCATGATCTTGCCCTCCTCGTGCACAACCATCTCTCGACTTGGGCCGGGGTATTACAAAGCTTTACCGTCACATATTTTATACTCCCTCCGTTCTTAAATGTAAGTCTTTATAGAGATTTCACTAGGTGGACTACATACGGAGCAAAATGAATGAATCCACACTTAAAATGCATCTATATACATCTGTATGTAATTTATAATGGAATCCCTACAAAGACTTAAAATTTAGGAACAGAGGGAGTACTACTTCAAGGTGCATTAATTCAACACATGCAAGTATTAAAAGAAGAGTCACGGCATGCATGCATGCATTGTAATAATGCATCGGTAAACGCAAATTATTGAAATATATCGAGTGCAGTGCTTTGATGTGTCGCGTCAACTCGTACATCAATGAGAAGTTTGATTATCCTCTCCCTCGTGGACTTAACTGCACCTGCCTTTGGCTGTATGACAGGTTGGCCACACACCTGTCGGGCTCACCTATCATACACGCAAAGGCAGGAGCATCCCTCCTCGCCCATGAGCGTGGTGGCTGGCAAGACTAGGATAAGCTTTCGCTACACGCTCTCCCTCCCACACGTGATGGACATGCAGCAGTTCAATCTGTGTCAGATGGCCAGAAGCGTACTGTAGTACTCCTCCAGTAAAATAATCTTCCTCCAGTACAGAACGATGCATATATTTTAATTTGTGGTGGGTAAATGTTAGAGGTTGCAGCAAATATATTGTACACTGCGGGTCTTTCAGCCAACTTTAGAGGCAAGCATGTGGGGCCAGTGCTATGATGTGTCGCGTCAACTCGTACAACAAGGAGAAGCCTGATTTTACTACACGCCTTCTCCCTCGCCCATGCGCGCAGTTACTCGCAAAGGAGGACAGGCTTTTGCTTAGTAGTATTTCTACAACAAGCTATCTGTCCCGCTCGCGGTGGACGGACATGCAGCAGTGGATTCGACACTGTAGAAGCAGTAGTAGTAACATCATTGTTCGTCTTCTCGAAGAGGCGAAGATCCAAGCGCAAACCGAACGTTGCAGTTGCGAACATTGATGCACGCATATAGCCAGGCTCTTGCATGAGACGAAATTGCTATGTGAGCCCACTATTGTACTAGTACGTACAACTACTTGCTAGTATAGCCCTAAACTAGAAAGGAGTATTTTCCCTTCTAGAGATTTCAACAAGTGACTAGACTACACCGAGACGGAGTACATATGGAGCAAAATGAGTGAATCTGCACCGTAAATAAATACGTACTAGTTCTATCGTTTTCCTCTCCGAGGTGCACAATATTGAGTATACTGACTAGTCTCTTTTTGACATGCATTTACGTTTTTTTGTCACAATACAGACGCAAGCACTCATATACACGCGCATACACTCACCCCTATGAACGCACACACGCACGGCACTATCATCTTCAAATTTACGAAGTCACCATAGGCACCTCGTTGTCGATGGGTCCATAGGTGCTTGAATGCCAAGGACGAAGAGGGTAGCGGTTCCTGAGACGTTGAACGGTCAATGATGCATCCTCAATTCCATGCAGAGGGAATTAATTGGAGAAGCAGAATAGAACCAGCACGATCTGAATGCAACAGTGTTTGGACTCTCATATAATAAAGGTGCCCCACCACTCCAATCCATCTACTCCCAAGTCTCTGTGCAACACTACTCACTCCAATCCAAGACCAAGTGACCAGAAGCCACAAGCACCTATGGAGGCGATGGACGCGAGCGGCAGTCGGCTGTGCCAAATCATCCAAGGCGCCGGCCTGCGGCCCCGCACCACGCAGCGTTTCCAGACGGTGCTGGCGACCGCAAGCATCGTAGCCCTCGCCGACGCCGGCTTCGCCTCTCGCATGGACGACATGATGGTCAACTCCATCCGCAAGTTCACCACCGTCAAGAAGCGCGCGGATGACCTTGCCGTACTGCTCCGGCCCGCGCGCCCAGGCTCCTCATTGCCAGCCACCCTCATCGGCCTACATGGTGACGAACTCTTTCAAGCCCTGGTGGCCCTGTAGGCGTCGGAGGTCGCGACAAAGAATGTGCACCTCGAGGTTGTGCTCGCCGCGTAGCGCCTCGCCATGCAAGAAACCGTCGACCTGCACATCAACGTCTACGAGGAAATCGTCTACATAGGCCACTACAAGGCAAGCGAGGATAGAAAGATGTTGGCCTTCTTCCAGCGGCTGGAATCTTTGGACGCCATTCAGAAGCACGTCGACCTAGCCACGAAAGCCGCTGCTACTTAGGCGCCCTGATCGAGGAGGTGGATGTCGTCGATGGATGCATCTCTTCTTCTTGCCTCCTGTAACCAGCACTGCATCGCCTCGTGGCCCTAATGTTTTATTAGTATAGTACTCCCTCCATTCCCAAATATAAGTCTTTCTAAAGATTCCAGCAAGTGACTACTACATACGGAGCAAAATGAGTGAATCTACACTCTAAACTATATCTACATACATCTGTATGTTGTATTCCATTTGAACTAGTATCTAAAAATGCTTATATTTATGAACGGAGGGAGTATATGGCATTTTGTATTTCAGTCGTAACGTTTTGACTGTGAGGTGGGGCCGCAGTTGAGCAAACCCACCCCACCCACCGGGCGTCGCTGAGTTTAGAATTAGAAGAGAGAGACGAGGGAGGAGAGATAGCTGTAGCACGGACGCTGTTGTCAGATGGGACTCGTGTTTATAGAATATGAGTACTGAGCACTCGTGCCTCTTTTTTTTGAGGGAAAAATTAGTCGTATGTCTAGTACCACTAGTTGGGTGCGTGCGACCTATAGCTGACATCCTTTTCGAACCACGGCTACGCTTCACAGTACATATTTTTTCACGCATTTATCCTCCTATATGTACTCCTAGGCTATTTCCACATGCTCCCATTTGTCGACATGTAGGACATAGAGCATTTGGGTCGTAGTGCATGCACGACTCGGAGCATATGCCGGGGTACTTTACATTTCAGACCTCACGAATTACATGCAAACCCCTCGCAGAAGAATAAATAAATTAATGAATTACTACATGAAACCGGATTATTTTCGTGGAAACTGGAGCACGTTCATTAAATTTTGGACATAACACGTTTATAAAAAATGACCGGACCTAAACCAGTCTAAGGGCCTCTTTGATTTTTCCCACAAAAAAAAGCCTCTTTGATTCGCAGGATACTAAAAACACAGGAATGGGGATAGTATGATGGCGATGAACCAAGACGAGGAGAACTCTAACTCAGTGAGAGGTTAGAGTAAAATTCTAACCCTGAACTAACTCTAAACAAAAGAGGTGTATGGATGGCAGGGTTAGATTGACAATAAATGCTCTATCTCAATCATTTGACTAATTTGGACCCTATTTTTAGTCAGACTAAAATAAGTCCCTTGGATCCAAGCACCCTCTTGGTGTGGCCGGCTCTTCTGTGGCCTCCTCCCACTCACAATTGACATAAACGAACCATCTATACAAATCAAGCATGCAAAACATGATAATTTTTACTTTGTCCATACAAATGAGATATCCCAGTTAAACATACAAGTCGTCAATCAAGCTTCACAAAATAAAAAAACACTTCATGAAACAAAGAATGAGCTAACTCATCACAGAAGTCATTCACGATAGGGAGGGAGCCCGGAGCCCCTCATGCACCGAGGGAGGAGCTCGCCATCGTCGCTCTAGAGGAAGGCTCGGTAGAGCCCAAGCTCCGGGAACCCCTCCGACGCCGGCCCTTGCGAGTTGATGTCGACACCGGCATGGGTAGCAGGGCTGCTTGCTGCCGACTGGAACTTAATCTCTAGAAATAATGCAAGCTTGTAACTAAAATACCTAGAAAGGTGAATTGAATCTTTGGGCCTCTAGAAATAATGCAGGCCTGAAGCTGAAATACCTAGAAAGGTGAACTGAATCTTTAGGCCTCTAGAAATAATGCAAGCCTAAAACTGAAATACCTAGAAAGGTGAACTGAATCGTTGGGCCTCTAGAAATAATGCAAGCCTGAAACTGAAATACCTTGAAAGGTGAACTGAATCTTTGGGCCTCTAGAAATAATGCAAGCCTGAAACTGAAATACATAGAAAGGTGAACTGAATCTTTGGGCCTCTAGAAATAATGCAAGCCTAAAACTGAAATACCTAGAAAGGTGAACTGAATCTTTGAGCCTCTACAAATAATGCAAGCCTAAAATTGAAATACCTAGAAAGGTGACCTGAATCTTTGGGCCTCTAGAAAGGTGACCTCCTCAAGCAGCGTCAAACAATTCCATGTGTGCACCACAAATCTATAGTAAGTTTGATCAGGATCTACTTTTCCAAATCAGAATTACCACTAGAGCAAGCAAGATCAATGATATGGCGGTGAGACAGAGAAGGAACGAACAAACTCACCCCTCTCGCGCCCTCCCTGGTAGATGCGCCGCCGCCACGCACGACAAAGGGAGAAAAACGAATGGTGAAGGGGGAGCGGGGCGACCTTCGAAGGCCAGAGGGAGAGGGCGGCTAGAGTAGGGCGGCGGGGGCCGGAAGGAGAGGGAGGCCGGAGGAGAGAGAGGGCGAGCGGTGCTTGGGCGGGCGGCCCTATGGGGAACAGAGAGGAGTCGTGCGAGAGGGGGGAGCGATATGGTGCGGGCAGGTGAGATTTTTTTAGTTCTCTTTTAGTGGGCCCGAGGATAACTAATCCAATTAGAACCTCTCCACCATGCTAGTTTTTTTAGCTAGGTTAGAGCAAACTAGCTCAAACTAACCCCTCTTGTTTCGATAATTTGAGGCTATTTCAACCCAAACTAGCTCTAACTCAGGGATCCAAACAAAGAGGAGTGTTACTGTACATGCTACAGTGTGGACCGTAGCACATTGTTTTTTATGGCCATATCACCACATTGTTTTCTACTGCTGGTTCACTGGGCTGCTGTGGTTCGCACTGCTGGTTCACTGGGCTGCCGTGGTTCGCACTCCTCCGACCTGAGTAGATAGTAGGAGTAGTATAGTACTAGTATATACCGCATCATTCTTTGCTCCTTCTTACTACTCCGACATGTGGGAGAGCCAGCAGCTGGGTCGACGTGTCATGCACCAGATTAGAGCGCAGAACGGAAGGGGGCATCATCCCGGTCGGAGCGCCAGTAATTCATGACTATAGTGAGTGGTCATATCACAAGTCTTTCCAGTAGTAACGCACCGTCAAATCGCACAGCCCCACTTGCTCACCCTCCCCGCCTCTCTGTCAAAACGCCTACCCGAAAACTGCCGCGCATACTGCCCGAGAAAATACCCGCCCTCAACTTTTAACTACGCGAAAATAGTTCAAGCTTGTTCGTTCTATATAAATACAGTACTTACTGTATGTTTATTCACTCGTGGGGTTGTTCAATGAATGGAGGGGCGCAGAGCACAAGTGAACACTACTACCTCTGTCCAGGTTTATTGGTCCCCATTATATTTCGTGTCAAATTTTGACCATAGATTAAACTAAGAAAATGTTCACGCATGTCACCAAACATTATATTTTTCAAAACTATGTTCAAATACGAATCCAATGAGATAATTTTTCTTGACATGCATTAACATTTTGTTAGTTAAATCTTTAGTCAAAATTTGGCACAAACTATAAAAGGGACCTATAAACCAGGACGGAGGTAGTACTGTAGTAGTAAGTAGGAGTCGTAGAGTAGTCACCTTAAATAGAGAGTTTCTTTTCTTTAATGACACGTACACAAATTGAAACACTTGTTGTGGAGAGAAAAAAATAATCACTCCACTATATATGGACACAGGGGCCTAAGCGCTTGCTTTACTAGGATTGCTCTCTTCATTTTCTCATCCTCTCCAAATATAATAAGACAGAGGTAGTGACATTTTCTCTCTGCTCACCGCTGGTCACAGATCCGGCCGGATCCCTTCGGCCGGGGTGTGTAGAGGACTAAAAGGTGCATCGTTCACGCAGTCATTGCCGCCGAGGGAGGAAACCCACAGCTGTCGGAAGGGCCTGATCAACTGCCCGTGTCGTTCTCTCCGACACAGCGCCGGCTCGGGAGGTCCTCCGACCCTTCTTCCTCCCTGCCGTATTGTCCGCAGATCCGACCTGCCGCCGCCGACATCCCGGCGACCCTCAGGTATAAGTTCTTCGAAAGCGGCCTTGCTCTACTGCCCAGCTCCCCACGTGTCTTCATGTGCATCTTTTTTACTCCCACCAGCTCTTCCAAAGCCACCTAAATTTTTAGTATCATTAGAGGTAAAGCTACTTCATGCATTTGAATCTAGGGCTTTGTTCAAAACAACGAAGAAGGGGGGGGAGTTGTAGGATGAATCTAGGACTTGATTCAAAGAGGAAATAATATGGTGAAAGTAGTAGAGACCGGATACCCAACCGTCTCTTGGTTGAAAAGGCAAATAATGGGAAAACGCATTACAAACTGGATAAGGAACAGATCTACTATTGGTGGAAAAAGGATAGAAAGTGGCGGCTGGTGGACAAGCCAACAGAGTATGTCCAGGATTAGATTTGCCACCATCACATAGTAAAAGGTCTCCAGGATTAGATTTGCTGCCCTCACATAGTAAAAGGTCTCAGGATTAGATTTGCTACCCTCACATAGTAAAAGGTCTCAGGATTAGATTTGCTGCCCTCACATAGTAAAAGGTCTCCAGGATTAGATTTGCTACCCTCACATAGTACAAGGTCTCCAGGATTAGGTTTGCTGCCCTCACATAGCGTGAACAAGCTCGGCATCACCACTTTATGCCTCCTTGTAGGTACATTGTGCTGATGCGTCCACTGTCGCATGTCCTTATACCAACCTTTTGCTGTTGTTAATGTAACGGCGCATGTAAAATGAAGTGATCACACTGTTACCTTAGGGACATGTCTAACCAGTGTTATTGTTAATCTAATGCCTCCAGTGATAAGATGCAATTAAACTGTGTTACAAATGGCACTCCTGCTGTTTTCCCCAGTATGATAAGTAAGTTGCTCCTTTACGCTGCTGAGTGTCCTAGTGTCCAAACGGTCCCATGCCCTTAAACCAACTCTTTAGCTGTTGTTGATTTACTGTGTCTGGTAAACAAGCAATGCCACCATTAAAGTAATCCCATATTTGAGGAATCTCATTGTTGATTGTAATGCTTCTAGTAACATGAAGCATTGCTGATGTTTTAAATTTTTTACTGTCCTTGCGTGATTGCCATGAACATAATTAAGATGCTTCTTTTCATTTTGTATATGTTTCATATATTCTTATTGACCAACAACTGTTTATTTTCTATCATTTTGTGCAGATAGGGATATCCATTTCACCTTGTTGCTATTGTGACATTATGGTGAACTGCACAACACACTTTTTTGGAATGAGTGTCTTGTGCAGTAGTAAAATGTCACGTGGGCAACATCTCTCAATTTTGATTGAATTGCACAAAATGGTGATTGGAGTTTCCAAAATCTCCGTCAAGTTCTGCTGGTAATCTCGTGCAACATTTTATTAGCCTTTGCAAGATGGAGCCGTCATTGTCACCACAATGGCACTTTATTTTAGTGGAACTGCACAAAAGGATAAGAAAATTATAGTTGCACCTTACATGAGCCGGACAGCCAACCTTAGTGTTCCTCAATTTTAGTGCAACTACTAAAGAAGAACCTGCCAGCTCACAAGAGCAAGTACTTCTTGCTAGCTGAATGACGCAATCTTTGCTTCATTTCAGGTGAACTGCAGAAAAAGGCGCATGAATTGAATCATGGAACTCCAGGTAGACCTCATCCAAGTAGAGCTGGAGGTTGAGTTCAAGGAGGCCGCTATTAAAGTGAAATCATGCTCTCCTGTCTCCTTGTTTGTGCTGTGCAAACATGCTGTGCAAACAGGAATACTCAACTACAGATGTTGTGATGGTCAAGAGCATTCGCCAAGTTCTTCGATTGTATGACATGGCTAGCCAAGATGGATTTAATCCCGATATTCACTTTATCAAAAGGCTCTAATGGGTTGGTTCTGAATCTTGCAAGCTGGGAATCAGTGAGATGTGTAGGCATCTTTGTTGTACTTATTATTTGAATCTTATTTGTTGGTTCTGAATCTTGCAAGCTGGGAATCAATGAGATGTGTAGGCATCTTTGTTGTACTTGTTATTTGGATCTTATTTGTTGGTTCTGAATTTTGCAAGCTGGGAATCAATGAGATGTGTAGGCATCTTTGTTGTACTTATTATTTGGATCTTATTTGTTGGTTCTGAATCTTGCAAGCTGGGAAACACGGCATGATGATGCAGAGGACAACAACCATAACTAACAGTTCAAACTTGGTAGTATTATCTTTGTGAAACTGCGACAAATGTGCTGATCGTGTGCGTCCTGAGAATAATAATTCTAATTGTTGTGCATGTTGATCCTGTGGCACTGATAGAACGAGAGAATGCATTGCTTGTTTTAAGTATAAATTTCTATTAAAGCTAATTAAATTTAAGTAAAGTGACCACTAACTCCTGTTATTACAGTACCAATACAGACCCGCTGGTGAACCGATGTGTGGCCGGAGTAGGTTTCTTAATGGAGGCGTTTGAATGCGTCGAGGGTGCATCTTCTACCGGGCGTGCAGCGGACGAGGGAGGGGTAGTAACTGTTGTCGCCTGTACACACTCAGCTTACTGTTGAATCCAGTTCCCCGAGAGCTGAAAAACAAACTGCTGCCGCCGCCTACACACTCGTTCACTCGAAGATACTCCAATGGCGATCCGATGGGTGAGCCTGCTGGATATGGACTTCAGCAAGGAGTTCCCCTTTGAGTTTGCCATTCAGTCCTATGGCTGCACCAAGTTGAATGTGATGTACACCAACGATACGGACTCAGTGAAGCTCTGCCTCGCCTCAGTCCGATGGCTGCACCAGGTTCTGGAGCATTCACCCGTCTCATCGGCAGCGCCGACTGCACCTTCGCTGCTGTGGAGAGAAGGAATAACGCGACGATTCGGCCATCTGGTGCAACAAGCTTATCGACATCCAGAAGCAATACAAGATCATTAGCAACGGGCAGGAGAAGGACTCTGTGGTTGACCTCGCTGAGACCATCATCGACCCCTGATACTCCAACATGAAAGAAGACGACCTGAACACGTGGGAGGTACCTCTGAATCTAGCCTACATAACCTACGCGTCCAAGGACGCATATGCATGCTACGACATGTACAGGGAGATCTTGGACATGAGGCCGTGTCTGCTTCCCTTAACCGATGAGTACACGGACAGCCACAACATCATGATCAAGCATGCCAGGAAGGTCTAGATGTTGTACTTTATCTGTTTATAAGCACCTTTATCATCTGAGTGCTTCATGCATTAGCCTCTGTGTCGTAATTATCTGTTTTGTCCGAAATATTTCTTTTAAGAACCCATTAACCTGATTGCTTTTTTAGTGGATATTTGCTTATCTATGTAAACTAGTTCACTTGTCCGTAAGAAAAAACTAGTTCACTCGGCTGCCGTGCTTTGAATCTCCTTCCTCCCAACATATTCCTCTCCTCAGGTGGACCCAGCAGGTATCTGAATTTTCTCCCACTTTCTTTTTCGATGTAAACTGAGTTTTCTCCCAGTACTTTCCCCTAGAACCAACTCAACTGTCCCACGTCTAGCCTAAAAAATAATAATACCCCACATACTATTAACTCATGAAATTAAAATGATATTTTATTTCGTAAGTTGAAAGTTCTTACAAAATAATAATAATAATTGTTTATATATAAGCTTGCAAAGATTTTACTCACGTGCAATCATGTGTTTATGTTTTTATAACATTTCTCCGTCTAGCCCAACATGATATTTTCGCCCAGCCCAGCAAGTCCGCGGATTTCGAGAAAAATGCAAATGGGATTTAAACGGGCTGCATAGATGGTACATCATTATTTCACCCAGCCCACCAAATGGACTAAAAAACAAATGGAGCGGCTGACATGTGGGCCAGTAGGTCGAAGCCTAAGAAGGCGTTGGATTTACAACCAACGGCCGGCATTCTTATTCAATCTCTCGTCTTCTTCCCCCAGCGCTGCCGGAACCGCCTGCTCCAGCCAGCGGCGTTGTTTTGCGCTCCTCAGCGAAACGCTACCCCGCCGACAGCCAGGCCATCCCTCCACTCCGCACCTCCTGTTATTCTCTATCGAGTGTAGGCCCACCCCGCACCCGAACCAGTCAAGTTTCCCACTCCTCCGTCTGTGACCCCACTGCCACATCTTCCCCATCTCCGGGTCGTTCCAGTCTGGGGCCTCGCCATCGTCCACCGCCTCGGTGCGCTCAGCGCGGCGTCGTCAACATACGTGAGTCATCGGAAGAGGACTGTACGTGGAGAGCCTGACGGCTGGGACCCACGAGGTCCATGGTCGCACGCAAGGAAAGTTCCTCCTTATTACGCACTGTAAGTGCACTGTACGTGGGAAGGGTTTCTGTATTTCACGAAAAAAACGTTCCCCCTGCTGACTGGTCGTATCCACCAGCTATATCTTCGCGCGCAAGGAAGTGCCTCCTTATTACGCACCAAAAAATGAATACCCCCTGCTAGCTGGGACCCACCATAGTGGGTGGCTGACTTGTGGGCCTACTAAGTTGACGAGGACGGAGGGCTTTGTCAACTTAGTCAATATGAACGATTCTAGCTCCAGTGACCGTACGATGTCCATCCAACGGCCATAGAGCTTCTTCAACCTCTTGTCTTCTTGCTCCAGCCGCCCAAAGCAGCGCCGGTCGTGCCGCGTGCTCCTGCCTCTGGTGGCCGGATGTGATGCCACGGAGGCCTCACCGCCCCCTACTACTCCCACCGCTGGCCCAGGGTATCCCTCTACTCACCCACACCCCCTGTTATTCTGCGGCGACGACAGCCTCACGCTGCAGCCGAACCAGTGAACCCTCATACTCCTCTCCATGTGGGCATCCACTGCCACGTCTTCCCCGGCTCCGCATCGTCCCCTTCCTAGGCCTCGCCATCGTCCACCGACTTGGTGCTCTCGGCGCGGCGTGGTCAATGTGGTCAATGATAACCCACAAGTATAGGGGATCACAACAGTTTTCAAGGGTAGAGTATTCAACCCAAATTTGTTGATTCGACACAAGGGGGCCAAAGAATATTCTCAAGTATTAGTAGCTGACTTGTCAGTTCAACCACACCTGGAAAATTAGTATCTGCAGCAAAGTGTTTAGTAGCAAAGTAATATGATAGTGGTGGTAACGGTAACAAAAGTAAAGACAGCAAAAGTAATGTTTTTGGTATTTTGTAGTGATTGTAACAGTAGAAACGGAAAAGTAAATAAGCGAGAACCAGTATATGGAAAACTCGTAGGCACCGGATTAGCAATGTATAATTATGCCGGATGCGGTTCGTCATGTAATAGTCATAACATAGGGTGACATAGAACTAGCTCCAGTTCATCAATGTAATGTAGGCATGTATTCCGTAAATAGCCATACGTGCTTATGGAAAAGAACTTGCATGACATCTTTTGTCCTACCCTCCCGTGGCAGCGGGGTCCTATTGGAAACTAAGGGATATTAAGGCCTCCTTTTAATAGAGAACCGGAACAAAGCATTAGCACATAGTTAATACATGAACTCCTCAAACTATGGTCATCACCGGGAGTGGTCCCGATTATTGTCACTTCGGGGTTGCCGGATCATAACACATAGTAGGTGACTATAGACTTGCAAGATAGGATCAAGAACACAGATAAATTCATGGAAACATAATAGGTTCAGATCTGAAATCATGGCACTCGGGCCCTAGAGACAAGCATTAAGCATAGCAAAGTCATAGCAACATCAACCTCAGAACATAATGGATACCAGGGATCAAACCCTAACAAAACTAACTCGATTACATGATAAATCTCATCACACCCATCACCGTCCAGCAAGCCTACGATGCAATTACTGACGCACGGCGGTGAGCATCATGAAATTGGTGATGGAGGATGGTTGATGATGACGACGGCGACGAATCCCCCTCTCCGGAGCCCCAAACGGACTCCAGATCAGCCCTCCCGAGAGAGATTAGGGCTTGCCGGCGGCTCCGTATCGTAAAATGTGATGATTTCTTCTCTCTGATTTTTTCTCCCCGAAAGCCAATATATGGAGTTGGAGTTGGCGCCGGAGGGCCACCAGGGGGCCCACGAGGTAGGGGGCGCGCCCAGGGGGCGCCCCCCCACCCTTGTGGACAGGGTGTGGGCCCCCTAGTCTTCATCTTTTGCGAGGATTTTTTATTGTTTTTTCTAAGGTGTTCCGTGGAGTTTCAGGTCATTCCGAGAATTTTTATTTTCTGCACGTAAAACAACACCATGGCAATTCTGCTGAAAATAGCATCAGTCCGGGTTAGTTCCATTCAAATCATACAAGTTAGAGTCCAAAACAAGGGCAAAAGTGTTTGGAAAAGTAGATAAGACGGAGACGTATCAACTCCCCCAAGCTTAAACCCTTTCTTGTCCTCAAGCAATTCAGTTGACAAACTGAAAGTGAAAAAGAAAAACTTTTACAAACTCTGTTTGCTCTTGTTGTTGTAGACATGAAAAGCCAGCATTCAAGTTTCAGCCAATATTATGAACTAACCATACTCACAGTAACACGTAGGTCTCACAATTACTCATATCAATAGCATAATCAGCTAGCGAGCCATAATAATAAAACTCGGATGACAACACTTTCTCAAAATAATCATAACATGATATAACAAAATGGTATCTCGCTAGCCCTTTCTGAGACCGCAAAACATAAATGCAAAGCACCTTTAAAGATCAAGGACTGACTAAACATTGTAATTCATGGTAAAAGGTCAAGTCATACCCAATATAAACCAGTAATAATGAATGCAAATGACAGTGTGCTCTCCAGCGGGTGCTTTTTAATAAGAAGGGTGATGACTCAACATAAAAGTAAATAGATAGGCCCTTCTCAGAGGGAAGAAGGGATTTGTAGAAGTGCCAGAGCTCGGTTTTGAAATAGAGATAAATTATATTTTGAGCGGCATACTTTCATTGTCAATATAACAACTAAAAGACGACGATATCTTCCATGCTAAACAGATTATAGGCGGTTCCCAAACAGAATGGTAAAGTTTATACTCCCCTTCCTCCACAAGCATCAATCCAAGGCTTGCTCGAAACAACAAGTGCCTCCAACATTCAACGGGTCCCAAGGGGAGATTTGTTTGCAGTTATTTTGATTTAGTTTGCATAAAGCATGGGACTGGGCATCCCGGATTCCAGCCATTTTCTTGTGAATGAGGAGCGGAGTCCACTCCTCTTGAGAATAACCCGCCTAACACGGAAGATAAGGGCAGCTCTAGTTGACATATGAGCTATTCGAGCATGCAAAACAGAATGTTTATTTGAAGGTTTAGAGTTTGGCACATCCTAATTTACTTGGAACGGCAGGTAAATCCGCATATAGGTAGGTATAGTGGACTCATATGGAACAACTTTGGGGTTTAAGGAGTTTGGATGCACAAGCAGTATTCCCGCTTAGTACAGGTGAACGTTAGCAAAAGACTGGGAAGCGACCAACTGAGAGAGCGACAACAGTCGTAAACATGCATCAAAATTAATTTACACCGAATACAAGCATGAGTAGGATATAATCCACCATGAACATAAATATCATGAAGGCTATGTTGATTTGATTCAACTACATGCGTGAACATGTGCCAAGTCGAGTCACTCAATTCATTTAAAGGAGGATACCATCCCATCATACCACATCATAATCATTCTAATAGCATGTCGGCATGCAAGGTAAACCATTATAAATCATAGCTAATCAAGGATGGCAAAAGCAACTATAATCTCTAAATGTCATTGCAAATATGTTTACTTCATAATAGCTGACTCAGGAACGATGAATCATCATATTTACAAAAACAGGAGAGGTCAGGTTCATACCAGCTTTTCTCTTCCCAGTAAGTCCATCATAAATCATCATTATTGCCTTTCACTTGCACGACTGAACGGTGTGTATAATAATAAGAGTGCACGTGCATTGGACTAAGCTAGAATCTGCAAGCATTCAACTCAAGAGAGAAGACAAGTAATATGGGCTCTAAGTTAAATAAACAATCATGCATGTAAGAGCCACTAAGCATTTTCAATATGGTCTTCTCGACCCCCAAAGAAAGGAAAAGAAAATAAAAACTATTTACACGGGAAAGCTCCCAACAAGTAAAAGAAGAACGGGAAATATTTTTGTGTTTTTTTCATTTTAATTTCTACTATAAGCAAAGAAGTAAACTACTACTAATTTTTTTTGTTTTTTCTTAAGGTTTATCAAACACACAAGAAGAAAGCAGGAAAAAGAAAGTTAAACTAACATGGATAATACAATGAAAGAGTATGAGCACCGACATCTAGCAATGAGTGTGTGTGTGAACATAAATGTAATGTCGGTGGGAAATACGTACTCCCCCAAGCTTAGGCTTTTGGCCTAAGTTGGTCTATTGCCAGGGATAGCCTGGCGGATACCCGTAGGTGAAGCTGGGGTCGTACTGCGATGCAGTGGCTACCGCCGCCTGAGCTGCAGCGTGGCGTTGAGCAGCCTCCGCTCTCCTCAAGAAGTAATCGGAAGGCCATTCACACGGTCGGACCTCCGCGGTGCGAGGCAAATTGAATTTGGGCTTCTGCTCTTTTTCCTTAGAGATTTGGCTCGACGAGCCCCTCAAAAATTTCTTCATTATTTCTGAAACAATCTGAAATTTTTAGTAACTTCAAATAAAAGTGAACCAACTTCAATAAAATTGATAGTAACAACTCCCACAAGTGCCTAGAGCCTATATAAAGCATTGGAACTACTTGGAACCATATGAATTTGACATGCAAGCTCACGAAAATGGTCACCTATGCAGCACAAATTTGCAATGAATAAAGCACTAGAACAAAAACTAATTGGACAAATGGAGGAATCACATACCAAGGAACAATCTCCCCAAGCAGTTTTGCGAGAGGTGCTTTGAGCAAGGAGATCGAAAATCACAGCAACGGGGGCTGGAACTCGTGCTTGAGTTGGTTTTTCGTGTTTGTGTGAGACAGAGGAAGAAGATGGGTGCTGGGATAAGTGGAGGAGGGCCACCGTGGGCCCACGAGGCAGGGGGCGCGCCCAGGGGGGTAGGGCGCGCCCTCCACCCTCGTGGCCAGGTGGCAGCTCCCCCCGTGGTAATTTTTGCACAGTAAATCCTCAAATATTCCCGAAAGAATCATATTAAATTGGCATGGCATTCTGAGGACTTTTATTTTCGGGATATTTTTATATTGCACGGATAAGTCAGGAGACAGACAGAAAAATACTATTTTACTTTATTTCTACTAAATAACAGAAAATATAAAGAGGGTACAAAAGGTTGTGCTTCTAGTTTCATCCATCTCGTGATCATCAAAATGAACCCACTAACAAGGTTGATCAAGTCTTATTAACAAACTCATTCAGAATAATCACGGAACCGGAGAAATTTCCAATAACACTAAGTTACCTCAACGGGAATATGAAAATCCCCAACAATAAGAATATCATACTTTTTCTCT
Source organism: Triticum timopheevii (assembly GCA_963921465.1). NCBI lineage: Eukaryota > Viridiplantae > Streptophyta > Magnoliopsida > Poales > Poaceae > Triticum > Triticum timopheevii. Next base: position 2,999,294 of record OY997271.1, read on the forward strand.
ACAATAGGGAGAGGAAATTCAAAACCTCCAAATATAATCGATGGAATCTTTCCAATAGAGTTGATACTATAAACTTGAGGTTGTTTCCTCGGAAAATGTACTGTGTGGTCATTGCCATTAACATGAAAAGTGACATTGCCTTTGGTGCAATCAATAATAGCCCCTGCAGTATTAAGGAAAGGTCTTCCAAGAATAATAGACATACTATCATCCTCGGGAATGTCAAGAATAACAAAGTCCGTTAAAATAGTAACGTTTGCAACCACCACAGGCACATCCTCACAAATACCAACAGGTATAGCAGTTGATTTATCAGCCATTTGCAAAGATATTTCAGTAGGTGTCAACTTATTCAAGTCAAGTCTACGATATAAAGAGAGAGGCATAACACTGACACCGGCTCCAAGATCACATAAGCAGGTTTAACATAATTTCTTTTAATGGAGCATGGTATAGTAGGTACACCTGGATCTCCAAGTTTCTTTGGTATTCCACCCTTAAAAGTATAATTAGCAATAGGTTCACTAGAAGTTTGCAAAGTCCTATCATTTTTCTTTTTCTTCCTCTTAGAAGAACTAGGTACATTAATATTATTTCTCTAAGAATCTTGCTCGATTCTCCTAGGATGGCCTTCAGGATACAAAGGTTCCAGAGGCATTCTACCAGTTCTAGTAGCCACTCTAACAGCATAATCATTTTTCTTACTATTCATTTCATCAAGCACTTATTTCTGAGCTTTAAGTACTTGTTCTACTTGAGTGGTAACCATAGAAGCATGTTAGCTCACAAGTTTAAGTTCACCTCTAATATCAGCCATATAATCACCCAAGCGTTTAATCATAAAGGTATTCTGTTTTAATTGTCTACCAAAATAAGCATTAAAGTCATCTTGCTTAAACATAAAGTCATCAAACTCATCCAAGCACTGACTAGCAATTTTAGTAGGAGGGACTTCAACTTTATCATATATATAGAGAGAATTTACCTTTACTACCTGTGTCGGGATATCGGGAGGTTCTTCAGTAAATAAGTAATTGAGATCATATACTTCTTCAACAGGTGGTAAATTAAGACCATGTAATTCTTCAATAGGAGGTAAATTCTGATCATCTTCAGCTTTAATACCTTTTCTTTCATAGATTTCTTTGCCTCTTGCATATCTTCGGGACTGAGAAATAGAACACCTCTCTTGTTCGGAGTTGGTTTAGGAATAGGCTCAGTAATTGGCTCAGGAACTGGCTCAGGAGGTGGCTCGGGAGGTGCCCAATTATTTCCGTTTGCCAACATATTATTCAATAGAATTTCAGCTTCATCCGTTGTTCTTTCCCTGAAAAGAGAACCAGCACAACTATCCAGGAAATCTCTGGAAGCATCAGTTAGTCCATTATAAAAGATATCAAATATTTCAGGTTTCTTAAGAGGATGATTAGGCAAAGCATTAAGTAACTTGAGAAGCCTCCCCCAAGCTTGTGGGAGACTCTCTTCTTCAATTTGCACGAAGTTGTATATTTCCCTCAAAGCAACTTATTTCTTATGAGCTGGAAAATATTTAGCAGAGAAGTAATACATCATATCCTGGGGACTTTGCACACAACCAGGATCAAGAAAATTAAACCATATCTTAGCGTCACCCTTTAATGAGAACAGAAATATTTTGAGTAAATAAAGGTAGCGCGATCTCTCATTATTAGTAAACAGGGCAACTATATCATTTAACTTAGTAAGATGTGCTACAACAGTTTCAGATTCATAGCCATAAAAAGGATCAGATTCAACCAAAGTAATTATATCTGGATCAACAGAAAAATCATAATAATCCTGATCAGGAACACAGATAGGTGAAGTAGCAAAAGCAGGGTCGGGTTTCATTCTATCTCTAAAAGATTCTTTACTCCATTTAACAAGCAACTTCTTAAGTTCGTATCTATCCTGACAAGCAAGAATAGCTGCAGAAGATTCCGCATCAAAAAGGTAACCCTCAGGAATAGCAGGCATATTTTCATCATCACTAACATCATCATATTTAGGTTCAATAATTTCTCTTTCTCTAGACCTAGCAATTTGCTCATCAAGAAATTCACCTAAGGGCACGGTAGTATCAAGCATAGAAGTAGTTTCATCATAAGTATCGTGCATAGCAGAAGTGGCATCATCAATAACATGCGACATATCAGAATTCATAGCAGTAACAGGTTTAGGTGTCGCAAACTTACTCATAACAGAAGGAGAATCTAGTGCAAGGCTAGATGGCAGTCCCTTACCTCCCCTCGTAGTTGAGGGAAAAATAGTAGTTCGATCATCTTTCAAGTTCTTCATAGTGTCCAGAAGATATAAATCCCAAGTGACTCAAAGAATAGAGCTACGCTCCCTGGCAACGGCGCCAGAAAAAGGTCTCGATAACCCACAAGTATAGGGGATGGCAACAGTTTTCGAGGGTAGAGTATTCAACCCAAATTTGTTGATTCAACATAAGGGGAGCCAAAGAATATTCTCAAGTATTAGCAGCTGAGTTGTCAATTCAACCACGCCTCGAAACATAGTATGTGCAGCAAAGTGTTTAGTAGCACAATAATATGATAGTGGTGGTAACGGTAACAAAAGTAAAGACAGCAAAAGTAATGTTTTTGGTATTTTGTAGTGATTGTAACCGTAGCAACGGAAAAGTAAATAAGCGAGAACCAGTATATGGAAAACTCGTAGGCACCGGATTAGCAATGGATAATTATGCCGGATGTGGTTCATCATGTAATAGTCATAACATAGGGTGACATAGAACTAGCTCCAGTTCATCAATGTAATGTCGGAATGTATTCCGTATATAGTCATATGTGCTTATGGAAAAGAACTTGCATGACATCTTTTGTCCTACCCTCCCGTTGCAGCGGGGTCCTATTGGAAACTAACGGATATTAAGGCCTCCTTTTAATAGAGAACCGGAACAAAGCATTAGCACATAGTGAATACATGAACTCCTGAAACTATGGTCATCACCGGGAGTGGTCCCGATTATTGTCACTTCGGGGTTGCCGGATCATAACACATAGTAGGTGACTATAGACTTGCAAGATAGGATCAAGAACACACATATATTCATGAAATCATAATTTGTTTAGATCTGAAATCATGGCACTCGGGCCCTAGTGACAAGCATTAAGCATAGCAAAGTCATCGCAACATCAATCTTAGAACATAATGGATACTAGGGATCAAACCCTAACAAAACTAACTCGATTACATGATAAATCTCATCCAACCCATCACCGTCCAGCAAGCCTACGATGAAATTACTCACGCTCGGTGGTGAGCATCATGAAATCCCCCTCTCCGGAGCCCTGAACGGACTCCAGATCAGCCCTCCCGAGAGAGATTAGGGCTTGGCGGTGGCTCCGTATCGTAAAACGCGATGATTTCTTCTCCCTGATTTTTTCTCCCCGAAAGCCAATATATGGAGTTGGAGTTGGCACTGGAGGGCCACCAGGGGGCCCACGAGGTAGGGGGCGCGCCCAGGGGACTGCTCAAACAAGCGCCGACAGGACTTCCTGCTTGCTCTTCCCCGCGGCCGGCTGTGCTACCGCGCAGGCCTCACCGCCCCACCGTACTCCCATCGCTGGCCTAGCCATCCCTCTACTCACCCACACGTGTTGTTATTCTTCGGCGACGGCAGACGAACCAGTAAACCCTCGTACAATCGTACTCCCCAACGCGTGGGAAACAACTGCCGAGTCTTCCCTACCTCCGTGTCGTTCCCTTCCTAGGCCTCGTCGTCGTCCACCGCCCTATTGCTCTCGGCACGGCCTGGTCAACGTGGTCAACGAACGACATGCATCTGAAGTGGACTGTACTTGGAGAGGCCGACAGCTCGGTCCACGACCGCATGCAAGGAAATGCCTCCTTATTACGCGCAAAATAATGATTCCTCCACCTGACATCAGGGACCCACCGAAAGGGCCTCTGTATTTCGCAGAAAAAACGTTACTGCTGCTGACAGCTCAGACCCATCAGCTATATTTTCGCATGCAAGGAAGTGCCTCCTTATTACGCGCAAAAAATGAATAATCCCCCTGTTTGCTGGGACCTAGTATAGTGGCAGGCTGACTTGTGGGCCTACTAAGTTAACGGGGACGGAGGGCTTTGTCAACTTAGTCAATATGCACGATTCTAGCTCCAGTGACCGTACGATGTCCATCCAATGGCTGTAGTGCTTCTTCAACCTCTAGTCTTCTTGCTCCAGCCGCCCAAACCAGCGCCGGTCGTGCCTCGTGCTCCTGCCACCCGTGGTCGGCTGTGATGCGGCGGAGGCCTCACCGCCCCCTACTACTCCCACCGCTGGCCAGGCCATCCCTCTACTCACCCACACCCCCTGTTATTCTGCAACGATGACAGCCTCACACCGCAGTGAACCAGTGAACCCTCTTACTCCTCTAGGCATGGGCATCCACTGCCGCATCTTCCCCGGATCCGCGTCGTCCCCTTCCTAGGCCTCACTGTCGTCCACCGCCATGCTGCTCTAGGTGCGGCATGGTCAACATGGTCCAGGAATGGCTTCCATCGGACGTGGACTGTACGTGGAGAGGCTGATAGATGGGTCCACGGCCGCAGCAAGGAAGTGCCTCCTTATTACGTGCAAAATAGTTATTCCTCCACCTGACAGCGGGGACTCACCGGACGGGCCACCTTATTTCACGAAAAAATGTTTCCCTCTGACTGCTGGGACCCACCAGCTACATCTTCGCACGCTAGGAAGTGCGTCCGGGCAAAAAAACAATTCGCCCCCCTGACTGCTGGGACCCACCAGCTACATCTTTGCAGGCAAGGAAGTGCCTGACAGTCGGGACCACCTGGTCAAAGCATACGTAGCATTGTCATTCTGGTCGCGAACGTGTACGTGCATACTGGTCGTTGTAGAGGCGCGCACGTAGCATGTACACGTACGCACAGCGGCGAGGGTGCAAGAAAGAAAATACGGCCACGTACGTACATACGGGCAGGGTCTCGAACGCCTACTCGCACATACGTACGGCGGCCAGGGCTCGTGTACATGGCTGGGTCGGAACGGAGAAACAGCGTCGTCGTCGTGTTCATGGGGAGGCGACGGAATGCATCGTGTTCATTGGGAGGCGACGGAACGCGTGGGAGCCAACCGGCTGGGTCGGAACGGAATGCGTGGTCGTGTTCATCGGGAGGGCTTGGACGGAACAGGCGATAGAAACGAGGCCTGGCGTACCGCACAACGGAGGAAACAGACCTCCTACATTCGGAATGGGGTCCTGTTAATCGGGAGGGGTGTGGTGTACCGCAAAACGGAGGAAATGGACCTCCTACGGTCAAAACGGTGGTCCTGTTGATCGGGATGGGTGTGGCGTACCGCAAAACGGATGAAACGGACCTCCTACGGTCGAAACGGGGGTCCTGTTGATCGGGAGGGGTGTGACGTACCGCAAAACGGATGAAACGGACTTGTTTTGGAGCGCTACGGTCAAAACGGGGGTCCTGTTCATCGGGAGGGGTGTGGCGTACCGCAAAACGGGACTCCACAGGATACTGTTCATCTCCACCGTCGACCTCCTCCAGCCTCCACGGGCTACCGTCGACCTCCTCCAGCCTCCACATGCTCCTGTTCATCCAGCCTCCACCGTGCGCTACTCCACCGGCTACTGTTCAACCACCCCTCCACGGGCACCCCTCCACCGTCTACTGTTCATCCAGCCCTCCACACCACGGGGTTTTGTTCAACCACCGCTCCACGGCCACCCCTCCACCGTCTACTGTTCATCCAGCCCTCCAAACCACGAGGTCCTGTTCATCCAGAGGCAACGCCACCGCTCACTGTTCATCCAACCCCCCCCCCCCCCCCCGCAACGCTCACTGTTCATCCAATCGATCGGCTTCAGTTAGCAGCAGTAGCGAAGGAATCGCTCCATCGGGTTCAGTTAACAGCCATCGATCGATCGCTCGGGTTCAGTAACGTGTAGCCTGCAGTGCATCACTCGGGTTCAGTTAGAGCCCACGCCTCGCTCGGGTTCAGTTAGAGCCAACGCCTCGCACACACGCGCGTACGTGTACGAGAGAAACGCGCATCGCTCGGCCCCCGACCTCCCACCGTAACCGGCAACTCCCCGAAATTTTCCTCCCCCTCGCTTCTACCACAGTTTTTTCCATCATGGATGGCCCAAAGAATGTCATGCAACTGCGTCTCCGGCCCGCCCAGGATGAAAAGCCCATTTTCTGTCATGATTTTTTGTCATAGAAGTAGGAGCCCACCACATCTATGATGATACCGGGTTTTGTCACAATTATCGTCATAGAAGTGTCATATGTATGACAGAAAAAAAAATTGTTCGGCCCAAAATGTCATGGATGTGTCTTTTTTTTGTAGTGTTACAACTCAAGAATTACAACTCAAAACTTAGGACAAGATATGTCTCTATATGAATGCCTCCGTGGTGTACCGGGATATGCAATGAATCAAGAGTGGCATGTATGAAAATTATGAAGGTGGGCTTGCAACAAATACGATGTCAACTACATGATCATGCAAAGAGCAATATGACAATGATGATGCCTGTCAATAAACGGAACGGTGGAAAGTTGCATGGCAATATATCTCGGAATGGCTATGGAAATGCCATAATAGGTAGGTATGGTGGCTGTTTTGAGGAAGGTATATGGAGGTGTATGGTATCGGCGAAAGTTGCGGGGCACAAGAGAGGCTAGCAATGGTGGAAGGGTGAGAGTGCGTATAATCCATGGACTCAACATTAGTCAAAAGAACTCATATACTTATTGCAAAAAATTAGAAGTCCTCAAAAACAAAGTATTACGCGCATGCTCCTAGGGGGATAGATTGGTAGGAAAAGGCCATCGCTCGACCCCGACCGCCACTCATAAGGAAGACAATCAATAAATAAAATCGTGCTCCAACTTCATCACAAAGTGGTTCACCATACGTGCATGCTACGGGAATCACAAACTTCAACACAAGCATTCTTTAAATTCATAATCAGCCAACTAGCATGACTTTAATATCACTACCTCCATATCTCAAAACAATTATCAAGTATCAAATTGATCATAGCATCCAATTCACTTCCTATGATAGTTTTTATTATACCCAACATGGATGCCTACCATTCTAGGACCAATTTTACAACCATAGAAAATACCATGCTGTTATAAGAGACTCTCAAAATAATATAAGTGAAGCATGAGAGACTAGCAATTTCTACAAAATTAAGCCACCGTCGTGCTCTAAAAGATATAAGTGAAGCACTAGAGCGAAAACTATCAAGCTCAAAAGATATAAGTGAAGCACATAGCATATTCTAATAAATTTCAATCAAGTGGAATTCTCCCAAAAGGTGTGTACAGCAAGGATGATTGTGGAAAACTACAAATCAAATACTAATATCATACACGACGCTCCAAGCAAAACACATATCATCTGGTGAATAAAAATATAGCTCTAAGTAAAGTTACCGATAAACGAAGACGAAAGAGAGGATGCCTTCCCGGGGGCATCCCAAGCGTAGTCTTTTGGCTACTCCTGAATATATTGGGATGCCATGGGCATCCCCAAGCTTAGTCTTTTGCCACTCCTTATTCCATAGTCCATCAAATCTTTACCCAAAACTTGAAAACTTCACAACACAAAACTCAACAGGAAATCTCATAAGCTCCATTAGTGAAAGAAAGCAAAACCACCACATAAGGTACTGTAATAAACTCATTCTTTATTTATATGGGTGTTAAACCTACTGTATTTCAAGTTCTCTATGGTTCATACCACTTAATACTATCCATAGATGCATCAAAATAAGCAAACAACACACGAAAAACAGAATCTGTCAAAAACAGAACAATCTGTAGCAATCTGTAACTAACGCAAACTTCTGGAACTCTAAAAATACTACCAAAATAGGAACTCCTGGAAAATTTGTCTTTTGATCTGTAGAAATAAGAATCAACGCAAAATCACGTTTCTGTGATTTAACAAAACTAATTTTGTGCGCACAAAGTTTCTGTTTTTCAGCAGAATCAAATTAACTATCACCGCAGGTTATCCTATAGGTTCTACTTGGCACAAACACTAACTAAAACATAAAAACAAATCTAAACAGAAGGTAGATGCAAAATTTAGTACTAAACAGAAACAAAAACAAAGAACACAAAGAAAATTGGGTTGGCTCCCAACTAGCGCTATCGTTTAACGCCCCTAGCTAGGCAAAAAAGCGAGGATAGATCTAAGTAGTGCCATCTTTGGCACTCAATTCATAAGTAGCTCGCATGATAGATTCATAAGGTAATTTAATTTTCTTTCTTGGAAAGTTCTCCATGACTTTCCTTAATGGAAATTGGAATCTAATATTCCCTTCCTTCATATCAATAATCGCACTGATCGTTCTGTGGAAAGGTCTACCAAGAATAATAGGGCAAGAAAGATTGCAATCTATATCAAGAAAGATAAAATCTACGGGCACCAAATTTCTATTTGCAACAATGAGAACATCATTGATCCTTCCCATTGGCTTTTTAATGGTGAAATCCGCAAGGTGCAAATTTAAAGATCAATCATCAAGATCATGGAAACCTAGAATATCACATAAAGTTTTCAGAATCGTGGAAACACTAGCACCCAAATCACACAAAGCAAAACACTCATAATCTTTAATTTTAATCTTTATAGTAGGTTCCCACTCATCATTAAGTTTTCTAGGTATAGAAACTTCCAAGTTAAGTTTTTCATCATAAGATTGCATCAAGGCATCAACGATATGTTTGGTAAAAGCTTTATTTTGACTATAAGCATGAGGAGAATTAACAACGGATTGCAACAAGGAAATACAACCTTCTAAAGAACAATTATCATAATCAAATTCCTTGAAATCCGAGATAGTGGGTTCAATGCTATTTAAAGTCATGACCTCTCCAATCCCACTTTTACCAAATTTAGCATCAAGATCTAAAAACTCCGAATTATTGGGACGCCTTCTAACTAAAGTTGACTCATCTCCAGTCCCATTATTATCAAGATTCATATTGCAAAACAAAGATCTAATAGGGGACACATCAATAACTTTAAGATCTTCATCATTATTTTCATTGAAACTAGAAGAACACGCCTTTACAAAGGAATCTTTCTTAGCACGCAATCTAGCAGTTCTTTCCTTGCACTCATCAATGGACATTCTCATGGCTTTGAGAGACTCATTGATATCATGCTTAGGAGGAGTCTATCTAAGTTTAAGAGAATCAACATCAAAAGAATGTCTATCAACGTTCCTAGCCAAATCATCAACTTTGAGCAATTTTTCTTCAAGCAAGGCATTAAAATTCTTTTGAGAGATCATAAATTCTTTCACACTATTCTCAAAATCAGAGGGCATCTTATTAAAATTACCATAAGAATTATTGTAGGAATTTCCATAATTATTAGAGGAATTACTAGGGAACGGTCTACGATTAAAGTTTCCTCTCTAAGCGTTGTTTCCATAACTATTCCTACCAACAAAATTCACATCCATAGATTCATTATTATTCTCAATCAAAGTAGACAAAGGCATATCATTGGGATCAAGAGGAGCACTCTTAGTAGAAAGCAATTTCATAAGTTCATCCATCTTTCCACTCAAAACATTAATTTCTTCTATAGCATGCACATTTTATCTAGAAGATCTTTCGGTGTGCCATTGAGAATAATTAGCCATAATATTATCAAGAAGTTTTATAGCATCTCCTAAAGTGATTTCCATAAACGTGCCTCTCGCGGCCGAATCTAAAAGATTTCTAGAAGCAAAGTTCAAACCGGCATAGAAAATTTGTATGATCATCCATAAGTTCAAACCATGAGTAGGGCAATTGTGAATCATCAATTTCATTCTTTCCCAAGATTGGGCAACATGCTCATGATCAAGTTGTTTAAAATTCATAATATCATTCCTAAGAGTGATAATCTTAGCGGGAGGAAAATACTTAGAGATAAAAGCATCTTTGCACTTGTTTCAAGAATCAATACTATTTTTAGGCAAAGACGAAAACCAAACTTTAGCACGATCTCTAAGTGAAAATGGAAATAACTTCAATTTAACACTATTGTTATCCGTATCTTTCTTATTTTGCATCTCACACAAATCAACACAGTTGTTTAGATGGGTAGAGGCATCGTCACTAGGAAGGCCGGCGAATTGATCTTTCATAACAAGATTCAGCAAAGCAGTATTGATTTCACAAGACTCGGCATCATTAAGAGGAGCAATCGGAGTACTAAAGAAATCATTATTATTGGTATTGGAGAAATCACAAAATTTGGTAACAAGTAAATAGAAAAAGGCAAGAGAAAAAGATAGGGGAAGATTGGGAAAGATAGGGCGAATAAAACGGCAAGGGTGAAGTGGGGGAGAGGAAAACGAGAGGCAAATGGAAAATAATGTAAATGCGAGGGAGATGAGTTTGTGATGGGTACTTGGTATGTCTTGACTTGAGCAAAGACCTCCCCGGCAACGGCGCCAGAAATCCTTCTTGCTACGTCTTGAGCTTGCCTTGGTTTTCCTTGAAGAGGAAAGGGTGATGCAGCAATAGTAGCGTAAGTATTTCCCTCAGTTTTTGAGAACCAAGGTATAAATCCAGGAGGAGGCTCCTCAAAAGTCCCACACACCTACACAAACAAATAAAGAACTCGCAACCAACACAATAAAGGGGTTGTCAATCCCTTCACGGCCACTTGCGAAAGTGAGATCTGATAGAGATAGTAAATATCTTTTTGGTATTTCATGATATAGATTGGAAAAGTAAAGATGCAAATAAAACTAGATTGAAAGCTTATAAGATAAAAGATAGACCCGGGGGCCATATGTTTCACTAGTGGCTTCTCTCAAGATAGCATAAGTATTACGATAGGTGAACAAATTACTGTTGAGCAATTGATAGAAAAGCGAATAATTATGAGATTATCTAGGAATGATCATGTATATAGGCATCATGTCCGTGATAAGTAAACCGACTCCTGCCTGCATCTACTACTATTACTCCACACATCGACCGCTATCCAGCATGCATCTAGAGGATTAATTTCATAAGAATAGAGTAACGCATTAAGAAAGATGACATGATGTAGAGCGATAACCTCATGCAATATGATATAAAAACCCATCTTTTTATCCTCGATGGCAACAATACAATACGTGCCTTGCAACCCCTATTGTCACTGGGTAAGGACACCGCAAGATTGAACCCAAAGCTAAGAACTTCTCCCATTGCAAGAAAGATCAATCTAGTAGGCCAAACCAAACTGATAATTTGAAGAGACTTGCAAAGATAACTAATCATACATAAAAGAATTCAGAGGAGATTCAAGTATTTGTCATAGATAAACTTGATCATACACCGAAAATTCATCGGATCTCGACAAACACATCGCAAAAAGAGTTACATCGAATAGATCTCCAAGAAGATCGAGGAGAACATTGTATTGAGATTCAAAGAGAGAGAAGAAGCCATCTAGCTAATAATTATGGACCCGAAGGTCTGTGGTAAACTACTCACAACTCATCGGAGAGGCTATGGTGTTGATGTGGAAGCCCTCCGTGGTCGATTCCCCCTCCGGTGGAGCGCCGTCGAAGGCTCCAAGATGGGATCTCGCAGATACAGAAGGTTATGGCGGTGGAAATTGTTTTTCGTTGGCTCCCTGGATGTTTTCGGGGTGCGTGGGCATATATAGGAGGAAGAAGTGGTTCGGTGGCCGCCCGAGGGGCCCACGAGACAGGGGCGCGCCCTATAGGGGTGGGCGTGCCCTCCACCCTCGTGGCCGCCTCGGCTGCTTCTTGGCTTACACTCCAAGTCCTCTGGATGACGTTTGTTCCAGAAATCACACTCCCGAAGGTTTCATTCCGTTTAGACTCCGTTTGATATTACTTTTCTTCGAAATACTGAAATAGGCAAAAAAACAGCAATACGGGTTGGGCCTCCGGTTACTAGGTTAGTCCCAAAAATGATATAAATGTGTAAAGTAAAGCCCATAAACATTCAAAACGGGTAATATAATAGCCTAGAACAATCAAAAATTATAGATACATTGGAGACGTATCAGCCGCCGCAAGCGGATCTGGTCGATCGCGGCTTCAGCGGTGGGTGAAACGCACGGTGGCTCGGCATTCGGCCACCCATCAAGGCACGGCAATCGAGCCTGACGAAACTCTCCACGGCCTGTTCGATCTGTCGACTGGCTCCGCAGAGACCGCATCCGAGTGTGATAGCAGCGACCCTACGGCTGAAGTCTTGATGGTCAATGGACCAGATAGTCCGCCTGGTTTCCGCCGTGCTGACGGCGAGGATGGTGGCGGCGATCCATCGCACGTCCACGAGGAGTACCATCCCGAAACCCTCTCTTCGCAGCAGAGGGAGGAACTTCATCGCCGCAACATGGATGCACTCTAGACACCCATCGTCAGAGAAACCCCCAAGGCTCGGGCCTTGGAAGAGGTGCGCTTGGCTAATTTGGCTGAGCACACTCTACTGGAGAACGTTTAGCGTGCTCTCGGCGAGCGTGCTCGGGAGTGGATTCCTGAGTCCAGTCGACGACAACTTTTCCCACCTCCGCCTAAGGTATACTGTACTCCGATTCAGAATCTCACAGCTGCGGCCCGAATAGTAGAGTCGATTCAACCTTCCCAGTTGGAGGTTGGTAGAGGTTTGATGCAGATCTGGGCCATTTGATGCGGAGCATCCTATGGACATCACCATGTCAAGAGTCCATTTGACAAGTGACACGTGCCACATCTACTTCATGCGTACAAAGGTGAATCATCTCCTTTACATGTGTCCACTTGTACCCTTCGTGGATGGTATACTACTTGACCCCTCTCTCGTGTGCATACTTAGGTCTGAGCCGAGCTACACATTCATCATGGAGGAGTCCAAGCGCAAGAGAACATCTACACCATCCAAGACGGAAGCCTGGAAGCGGAGAAGGAAGCGCCAAGAAGAAGGCAGCAGCTCCCAGGCGACCCCGTGCGCACGGGCCCCTCCGACCCCGTGCCCACGGGCCTCCCAGGCTGGCGGTCCTGAAGACCCCGTGCGCACGAGCGTGTACCGTGCCCACGGGACCCCCGTGTCCACGGGCCTCACGGACCCCGTGCGCACGGGCCCTTGCGTCCGGTCCCTAGATATCCCGTGTGCACGGGCTCCACTTACCCCGTGCACACGGGGCCCCCTATGCGTGGCTGTTGGGCTTGGCCCTTGTATCCCCATCTCATCCCTCTTTACCCCTTCATCCCTTGGACCTATATATACTCACCTTCCTCCTTCATTTAGACTTAGCTAAGGATAGATCTAAACACTATAACCTAGCTCATGTATCTCCCCTTGTGGGATTTCTCTTGAGAGAGAGAGACACTCCATTGGAGTTCAAGGCCTCCATTGGAGAAGATCCCTAGGGATTCAAGACCCCCTCTTGTGGGAAGGATCTACCTAGATCATCAAGCCCTCATCTCCTTCATAGGATTTGGGATGTGTGATTGGACTTGTTCATGTACCTTGTGGATCTTATGTATCTTATTTCCCTTTGTTGTTCATGTACCTTGTGGATCTTATGTGTTTGACTGTCTAGTGGATGTGTGATTGGACTTGTTCTTGAGTGTTCCTCTTGTTTTCCCTCTTTTGTTCATCTTGTTCTTGGGGATTACCCTCCAATTCGTGAAAGATCTCCCACATAGGGTTCCACCCTATAACATCTTGGTATCATAAGCCATGGTTTCTCACGAAATTGGAGCCCCCCTCCTTGTATTCTAGCTTGATTTTGTTGTTTTTGTCCTAAATTCAAAAACCCCCACCAAAAAATAGCCCCAATTTTTTTTTGTGATTTGTTGGTTTGATGAGATTTTGTTGGATTTGATCCATGGATTTGGTGTTTAGCAAGTACATCCACCCCTCTACCACCTTCCCTTACCTTCCATCCCTCGAATTTGACCTCAAAATCGAGTTTCCCCACGGATCCGGAGCTGTTCATCCGCTCCTCGAGGACCCCGTGCACACGGGCCATCGAGACCCCGTGCACACGGGCCCCCGTGCACACGGGCCAGACAGACCCCGTGCGCACGGCCCTTCCAGTGCGCTTCGGCCACTATTCCTTCGACCTCCCTACCACCTCCCACCACCACCTTCCACCCCAGCTACTCCACATCCACGAGATCCATCCATTCGGCCGCCCAGATCGCAAGAAATCCACCAAAACAGAGAGTCCCAGGTGACCCCGTGCCCTCGGTACGTGTACCGTGCGCACGGTACCCCGTGCCCACGGGCCCTAGACCCCGTGCGCACGCCCCCCCAGGCCAGCAGCGAGCAGTTCACAGTTTTGCCCGTAACTTCCACATCCGGAGTCCGATTTTCGCGTTCTTTAGCTAGTTGAGTAGCTATTGACATTACCCGTCCACCTAGATAGGTACCATCACCATTCGACTCCATCAAAATTTTGAAATTTTGGCAAGTTTGCCTTGGCCCTCCACCATATCATCCGCAAACCCACCATAGCCTTCCGCAACCTAACCTATTTTGTTCACCATAGCATTAGTGGTTGCTTGAGTAGTGATTCGCGTCTCCTAAGGTGTTTCGGCTACTTAGGGACAATTGCTTATTCACAAACCACCACCACTTCCACATTGCCATTTCCACTTCCACCATTTGACTTTTGTTCTTGAGATTTTGAGTTTGCGGTTTTTACCGTTTCCTAAGGTGTTTCGGCTACTTAGGGACGTGTCTACATCATCTTGGTATCTACATCAAGAACACCGCTACTCATCATCGCAAAGGACGGTAACCTCGACGACACCATTGTATATTCACCTAGCAATTGCATTGTTAACCCCTAGCCCATTTTGCGTTACTTACCTATCGAGACTAGCCATTTGAGTATTGCCGGCAACGTTACTTGTGCACATTAGTGATCCACCATTCCATTGCATACATACCATATCATATTGGTATCATATCATCCTTTGTGTCACAATATCGTTCCCGCATATACACAATTGCTATCTTGGTTTGTGCATTGTGCAAAAGTGGCCATTGAAAAAAAAAGAGAGAGAAAAAGCTTTTAAGCAAAAAGAGAGCAAAGAGCTCGTGAGCAAGTGCCATAGCATCATACCCCATTGCACATAAGATTGTCAAATCTACATCATATGATATCATACTTGAGAGAGACACCGGGAACCATACATACATAGCATACTTGGGATAGAAAGTTTACCCATCTTGCATCTATAGGTTGTGCACAAGTGTCGTATCCGCCTATTGAGCAATCGTGCTAGCGTCTCTCTTGAGTTGTGCAACACCAACTTGTTCCGTGGACTCCACATTTTGTGCTCATTCCTTGGTTGCACGACCCCATTTATCTATCCGTGTGTGTGTTTCCGTGTACAATTTGCTATTGGTCTACTTGTTTCACTTGCGAATTTGTGAATCTTTTCCAACATTATTGACTCTTGCTAACATTTTGCATCAAATTTTTGTGCCACTATCCTCACCGAGCTCTACCATAAGCCTTTACTTGTAGGTCTGAGTGAACAAGTCCGGTACCAATTCCACTATTCTTTCATTTCACATTGAGTGATACAAGATACATCCTCAACTTTGGGAAAAGGTAACTTGGTATTGTTTATCTCATTTCCTACTCACCTCTACTTGAGTCTTGTGATGGATAGGAAAGGCATTTCACCTTTGGTCTACAACAACAACGAGTTCGATGCCATGAACAACAACTCCGACGCCAAGATGGACAAGCGCATGGAGGAGATCAAGGCCCTCATCAAGAACCGCAAGCGGTCTTCCTCATCTTCGAGAAGACGCTCAAGTGCAAAGACTTCCGTGCTACCATCTCCGGCAACTACACACAAGCATCGACATCGACATGACCATGAAGAGCGAGCTTCTGGACGAGAGTTGGCTTCTCTGCCAACCCCGTGCACACGGGCCTTCGTCCCCCATGAACACGGGACCCCATGCACACGGCCTCCAGCACCCCCATGCACACGGGCTATACAGAGCCGCGACATCGACCTCAAGGCTTCAGCTTCTTCAACACCGATGGCATCTTCGCCAAGTGACTACAAGGCATCTTCGCCTTCGGATATTGGGCATCTTTGCCAACAAGCACCTCAAGACTACACTCAAGAGAAGCTCCCCAACCTCAAGTCTGCGACTTCCACGAGCTACTACGACCTCGACACCGACCACAAGATTCCTTTCTATGGGACTCAAGAACCCGAGGAGTACCTCGAGTGGGAGCGTTTGATGGACGACTACCTCAAGCTACATCAAGTTCGTCCCGAAGATCAAGTGAAGTGCGCCACAAGAAACTTCCACGACTACGCCTCGACATGCTGACTTCACACACGTTCGGAGAGCTACGAGATGAGTTGGCCCAAGATGAAGAGAGCTTTACGGCGAGAGTTTGTGCCTCCAACCTACACGGAACAACTTCGACGCCAATTGGAGAACACCACCCAAGGATCCAAGTCCATCGACAAGTACTTCAAGGAGATGACGATTGCATTGGGACGAGCCGGCGTGGACGACCCCATGTCAATGAAGTTCCACTTCATGATGGGATTGCAAAATGACATCTCCAAGACCATCTTCCTCGAGAACTACAAGTACATTGACGACTACTACATTGGTGCTCTCAAGGCGGAACAAGAACTCATGAAGGCCAAGGCTTCTCCACCCCAAGCACACTTCGCAGCGACCAAGCTCTACGACAAGCATGAGGCTAGTACCACCACGATGTCCAAGCCCGACGAGCTCCAAGACGATGCTCCCAAGGACCAAGCTTTGGAGGCGAGCGACAAGGTGGCGAGCAAGGATGATGCTTCCATCTTAGGAGGCGAGAGTGATGATGTGCCATCTTCGGCCTTCATCCACGACGAGAGTGATGTTGAGCCATCTTCGGCCTTCATCCACGACGAGAGTGATGATGTGCCATCTTCGGCCTTCATCCATGACGAGAGTGATGTTGAGCCATCTTCGGCCTTCATCCACGACGAGAGTGATGATTGTGCCATCTTCGGCCTTCATCCATGGCGACCACGACGAGATGGTTGAGCATGGGATCTTCCCTTCGACCACGGTGACGTATGATGACTTGAGTGACTTTTTCCACCATATTGAGTGAGAGAGACTTCACCACTAGCCCCATATATGATGAGTTGCCCCACTTTCCATGTGAGGAGAGCCACAACCCTAACCACTTTTGTGAGATGAGTGACTCCACCATATGTGAATTTGAGTGCACCTACTTTGAGGGAGTGAGTGAACCACCACATAGAGAGAGTGAGATAGTTGATAGGTCTCGTGAGGACATTTGCATTTCTAACAACTTGACCTCTACCTCTATTGTGTCTTCTCATTTGGTGCTAGGTCCCATTTATGATGACGCGCCGATCCTCGACGACTTCGTCCTCCCTTTGGACAAGACGATGGCCATGGTGGAATATGATGCACCCCCCACATGGTTCCATCAAGATGAAGATGACCACCATTTGGTCTTTTCCACCTCACCTACACCACTTGAGTGGAATGACAAAGGTAACAAAGGTGAAGGTGATGCTCTAGTCCCACTAGTGGACATTCTTGAGATTGATTGCTTGCATGATGTTGATCCACCTAGTACCATGCTTCATGCTAGTATGATTTCCCCATGCGATGATTTGCCCATTTATGATGAGTATGATGATTCTCTTGTGGAGTCTATTAGTTGTGATGCCATGTTACATAGGATTTCTTGTGACAATTCTTTAGGTCACATCATGTTTGATAATCCGCTTGACTTGTCATATGCTATGCATGAGATCCATTATATGTCATATTTGCAATCTCTTCATAGTGACTATGCATATGCCATTAAAATAAACCCAATTTGCACATATGGCATAGATGACAAGCCCATGGTTATTGGCATTTGTTTCTCTTGTGATGATATTGATATGCTCCCTTTGCATCATTTATCTCATATGCCATGCCATGACCACCTATCTTCGGATATGCCTTGTTTTGGATCTTGTCCATTTTCTCCATATGATGTTTCCGATATTGCTCTTGAGGAGACCCCCATAGTTCCCTCATACATTTTAGGAGATTTTGATCCATCCCATCCATTGCATGATCCCAATACTTGTGTGCACCATATGCTCCCCATGAATAAACATGCTTTTGATGTGCCATATACTTGTTTGCTCAATTTGTGTCCCCGTCGTGTCATACATAATAACTATTCTTTCATGATGGATGACATGTTTTTATACCATGCATCAAATTTCTTTGAGCAATGCTTATCTTATGCTAACTCACACGTGCACATACACATCATGATGGATGATGTGTACATTTACCACACACACAATTTCTTTCATTTGTGTCTCTTTTGTGTAGGTACCCATGAATACTTGTCAACCTCGCAATCCCACGAGTTGACAAAATGAGCTCTAGAGAGCAATGATGACTTGGGATCCCGTGGACTATCCTTACCACCGTTCCCTACGCGCAAGGACTACGCGCAACTCCTCTACTTGGCTCTCACACGGCTATGGGCCATTTACCACTTGTCACATTATGCTCATTTTACCGTGTTCACTTTGCATGATATGCTTACTTCTATGCATTTTCCATGCAATTGTGACCCTTGCTTGCATCTACCCATGTTTCATCATTATGCTACTTCTATGTGTATTTGCATGCTTGGTAGAGATACTTGTTGCTATTGCCATGTTTATCATGTGCCCCATGCTATTGTCCTCATATCTTGCTTTCATGCTTGTGCTATGACATGTGAATTATTCATGCCGACTATTTGCACCAATGACATGTTTGCCATGATTCCTTCTAGTATGTTGCATCTTCGCACTACTAGCATACTTGACTTGATTGCTATGATTGCTTGCTATGTTACATCACCCATGTTCCACTATTAGTTGCTTTCTTGGGTTGATGACATATATCCTCATGCCTCTCACATGATATATCTTGACCATTGTCTCTTGTGTCATACTTGCTCATCTCATGCGGTTGATGACAACCATCTATATGCTTTGCACATGATTCATATTGCTTCGTGTCATATATCTCCATGTGTTGCCTCTCTCATGCTAGATTTGACATGTATTGAGTGCAACAATGCTTATAGTCTTGCTCATGAGATTGCCCCCATAGCATTCTCACACATGTTTGGAGATTTTGACATATTCCTTGTGAAGCATGCTTGTCTTACCTCTTTACACCATATACCTAGTGCCTTGAATATCGCCATTGTTGCATCATATTATTCATGCGCCTGTGCTTCTAATGGTTATGTGCAAGAGAAGAGAACCATCATGATGCATGATGTATTTATCTACAATGCGCATACGCTCTTTGTTTTTTTGTGTGCATGTGTAGGATACATGGACTTTGTGTCGACTTCCACTTCACGTGAGTTGACCATTCGAGCTCTTGAGAGCGAGCCTCATACATTCGACCACGACTCGCTTCTACACCACATTTCCTACCACTTCGGCATTGTGAAGGACGCACAAGGACATGCTTTCGAGGTGATATCCTTCTATCTCGAGAACACCCAAACCATGAGCATGCATATTGTGGATCATACTTCATGTGTTGCTTGCTCCATTGCTATGCCTCATGACATATATGCCTTGTGTGTTGCATCTAGTTCTTCACATATGCCATGTCCCTTTGCTTATCACATGCTTGACTTGATTGCCTCACACATGTTGAACAATTTCTCTTTTCATTGTGTTGAGTGCCACGATATCTTCACTACACCCTAAGCACGTTATGCTCAGATTGTCTTGCACTTGCCCCATGTGTTTAGACATTTCACTATACTTGGTGTTGTGAATGATTCCTATGCATACCATAGACCATTTGTTGAGCACTTTGTGCATTCTTGCTATAACCTTGAGGTAGATGCTTGTTCACTTATCACATATATTTGCATCTTGACCACCCATTTACATGCTTGTTCCCATGATGTACTTGATTGTGCTCAATTTATATGCTCAAATTCCATGACACACTTCTTTGTCAAAGCATATGCTATGCTAGATGACAACACTTGTTGGGTGAATCACCTCTTGAATGCTTGGTTTTGCTCTTACGACAACCACATTTGCTTTTCCAAGTGCTTGTTATCTTTGCTACTTTTGAAGGAATTACAAGACGGTGCGACATTGGAGAGTGCCCATTTGGAACTACAAGATGACATCATCTCTTTCCCATGGTGATTTGGATTTCAATCCGAGGTCGGATCTTTCCCAAGGGGGAGGGGATGATGCGGAGCATCCTATGGACATCACCATGTCAAGAGTCCATTTCACAAGTGACACGTGCCACATCTACTTCATGCGTACAAAGGTGAATCATCTCCTTTACACGTGTCCACTTGTACCCTTCGTGGATGGTATACTACTTGACCCCTCTCTTGTGTGCATACTTAGGTGTGAGCGGAGCTACACATTCATCATGGAGGAGTCCAAGCGCAAGAGAACATCTACACCATCCAAGACGGAAGCCTGGAAGCGGAGAAGGAAGCGCCAAGAAGAAGGCAGCAGCTCCCAGGCGACCCCGTGCGCACGGGCCCCTCCGACCCCGTGCCCACGGGCCTCCCAGGCTGGCGGTCCTGAAGACCCCGTGCGCACGGGCGTGTACCGTCCCACGGGACCCCCGTGTCCACGGGCCTCACGGACCCCGTGCGCACGGGCCCTTGCGTCCGGTCCCTGGATACCCCGTGCACAAGGGCTCCACTTACCCCGTGCACACGGGCCCCCCTGTGCGTGGCTGTTGGGCTTGGCCCTTGTATCCCCATCTCATCCCTCTTTACCCCTTCATCCCTTGGACCTATATATACTCACCTTCCTCCTTCATTTAGACTTAGCTAAGGATAGATCTAAACACTAGAGCCTAGCTCATGTTTCTCCCCTTGTGGGATTTCTCTTGAGAGAGAGAGACACTCCATTGGAGTTCAAGGCCTCCATTGCAGAAGATCCCTAGGGATTCAAGACCCCCTCTTGTGGGAAGGATCTATCTAGATCATCAAGCCCTCATCTCCTTCATAGGATTTGGGATGAACTCTACCTTGTATCTTATTTCCGTTTGTTGTTCATGTACCTTGTGGATCTTATGTGTTTGACTGTCTAGTGGATGTGTGATTGGACTTGTTCTTGAGTGTTCCTCTTGTTTTCCCTCTTTTGTTCATCTTGTTCTTGGGGATTCCCCTCCAATTCGTGAAAGATCTCCCACATAGGGTTCCACCCTATAACACCTTTGCTCTAGGCAGCAGGAGAACATAATAGAACAGTGTCTCAGTCGCGTAATAGGATTCACAGCAGATCCGTAGCTGCAGATACAGTCCAGTCGGCTGACAGCCCAAGATCTGCCCCGCGGCGTGAAGCCGTGGGCAGTACGATCATTGACTCGACTGCGACAATCGCCGTCGAGTGCCTACACCTCCTCCGAGGAGTGCATCATATGTTCCTCGATAGTACGATGATAGACGCCGTCACAGTGGCGAGCGCAGAGCACCAGTTGACCCAAGAGAGCCAGGCTTCGATGCAAGATCTATCCTTGTTCAAGGTCTAGTTGACTGGAACAGAGCGCATAGAGAAGACCCTGGCAGAGATCGTCCGACCGGTAGCAAAGTGCATGTTTCGGGTCCAGAATGTTTCAGCAGAGCCATCAGGGCTGCAGTTATTCCACCCAACTTCAGGTTGGCGACTGGAGTTAGTAAGTTCACTGGAGAGTCCAAGCGTGAAACTTGGCCTGAGGATTATCGAGTGGCTGTGCAGATCGGCGGCGGGAATGATGAAGTGGCAATTAAACATCTTCCTCTGATGTTAGAAGGGTCGGCCCGAGCGTGGTTGACTCAGTTAGCCCCAAACAGTATATACAGTTGGGAAGAGCTGGCTCCAGTGTTCGTAAGAACTTTTGAGGGAACTTGCAAGCGGCCAGTGGGATTGACTGAGTTGTAGCATTGTGTGCAGAAACCGAGTGAGACTGAGGGATTCCATTCAGAGGTGGACCACTTTGCATCACACAGTTGAAATGTATTAGAGCATCAAGCAGTGTGTGTCTTCAAGGAAGGCGTCAAATACCGAGAGCTGGTCCTGAAGTTCGGTCGGACTGGAGATATGACTCTAACTCGGATGATGGAGATACCCACCCGGTATGCTAACGGAGAAGAAGGGGATCGACTCCGTAGCGGAAAGGGTAAACCAGTCGGCTAAGAGGCCGGTGGAGGTAATTCCAATCGGAAACAGAAACATAAGGCCGAGCCTGCAGCACCCGGTGAGATTGCAGCAGTGACTCAAGGGAAGTTTAAGGGAAAACCTAAAGGGCCCTGGCCCCCTAAGAAAGTAAAGGATCAAGCAGGAAATGATGTGTTGGATTTACCGTGTCACATCCACACGAAGAAGGACGAAGAGGGTAATCTGATTTACCCTAAGCATACCACTCGACAATGTCGACTCCTGATCCAGTAGTTCCGAGAGAAACAGCCCAGTGGGAAGGAAAAAGAGTCAGACAAAGATGAGGACAAAGAGGAAGACGACGGTTATCCCAAAGTCAATTCCACCCTCATGATTTTTGCTGATGTTGAGAGCAATAGTCGGTTGAAAGTTATCAACAGAGAAGTGAATATGGTCACTCCGACAACGACGACCACATACCTGAAATGGTCTCAGACAACCATCACATTCGACCAGTCTGATCACCCTGCTCGCATAGTCACCCTTGGGAGGCAAGCATTGGTGGTCGACCCAGTGGTCGAAGGCACTAGACTGACCAAAGTGCTAATGGATGGTGGAAGCGGTCTGAACATCCTTTATGCTGAAACTTTGAAGGGAATGGGCATTCCGATGTCCAAACTTAGCAAGAGCAATGTGAGTTTCCATGGTGTTATCCCTAGAAAGAAAGCCAAATCACTCGGTCAAATCGCCCTTGACGTGGTTTTCGGTGATTACAAGAATTACCGTAAGGAAAAGCTGACATTTGAAGTTGTGGATTTCCAGAGTGCTTATCATGCCATTCTGGGTAGGCCTGCCTACGTACATTTTATGGCTCGACCATGTTACGTGTACCTCAAGTTGAAGATGCCTGGCCCCAGAGGTGTGATAACAGTTACTGGCAAACTGCAGAAGGCGGAGGAGTGCTTCCAGAAGGGTTCCAAAATTGCTGATGCACAAATGGAAGCAGTTGAATTTCAAGAGTATCAGAAGAATACAGATCCGAGTGATTTGCTCTGAGCTAAGGAGCCTGCCAGAGATTCTGCATTTCAGTCGTCTGGTGAAACGAAGCCGATTCATATTCACCAGACCGATCCCAATGTCGCACCGACTCATATATCAACGACACTCGACAGCAAATAGGAAGAAGCGCTCATCCAGTTCCTCCGTGAGAACTGGGACATATTTGCATGGAAACCTTCTGACATGCCGGGTGTACCCAGAGAACTGGCTGAGCACCATTTGCATGTTGACCCCAAGGTAAAACCCGTCAAAGAATATCTTTGGCGGTCCGCCGTGCAGAAGAGAAAAGCAATTGGCGAGGATGTGGCTCGACTCCTAGTAGCAGAGTTCATCTGTGAGATCTACCACTCCGAGTGGCTTGCCAATGTAGTCATGGTCCCTAAGAAGGACGATTCACTTCGTATGTGCATTGATTTCAAGCATATAAATCGGGCCTGCCCAAAAGATCATTTCCCTCTCCCCCGCATCGATCGGATTGTTGACTCGACAGCGGGGTGTGAGCGCTTGTCTTTTTTAGATGCATATTCCGGGTATCATCAGATCCGACTGTATGGTCCCGATGAAATAAAAACAGCCTTCATCACCCCATTCGGGTGCTTTTGCTATGTTACCATGCCATTTGGTCTTAAAAATGCTGGAGCCACATTCATGAGAATGATTCAGAAGTGCCTGCTCACTCAAATCAGTCAGAATGTGGAAGCATACATGGAATACATTGTGGTCAAGTCTCGCAAAGGTTTCGACCTACTTACTGACCTCGCAGAAACCTTTGCCGACCTACGAAGCTATGATATTAAGCTTAATCCGCCAAAGTGCACATTCGGAGTTCCAGGTGGAAAGTTACTCGGTTTTCTCGTTTCCGAATGAGGGATTGACGCCAATCCAGAAAAAGTTGATACCATCCTCCGAATGAAACACGCTGTGCATGTGCATGACGTTCAGAATCTTACTGGTTGTTTGGCCGCCTTGATTCGATTCATTTCTCGTCTCGGTGAAAAGGCCTTACCTCTTTACCGATTGATGAAGAAATCTGATAAGTTTGAGTGGACTAATGAAGCTGACGCAACGTTTGCAGAGCTCAAAGCCCTGCTTTCCACCCATCCGGTGCTTTCTGCGCCAATCAGCAAAGAGCCTTTACTACTTTATATTGCAGCCACTAGACAAGTTGTTAGTACAGTACTCACGGTAGAGCGAGAAGAAGAAGGAAAGGCTTACAAGGTTCAGCGCCCAGTATATTATCTATCTGAAGTTTTGACTCCATCCAAGCAATGATACCCACATTATCAGAAGCTTGTCTATGGAATCTACATGACCATGAAGAAGGTTGCACATTATTTCTCAGATCACTCCATTACAGTCATCAGCGATGCACCATTATCTGAAATTCTGAACAACAGAGATGCAACTGGTCGAGTGGCAAAATGGGCGATTGAACTCCTTCCATTGGATATCAAGTTTGAGGCGAAGAAAGCTATCAAGTCCCAATCAATCACAGATTTCCTTGCCGAGTAGATTGAGCAGCAACTTTGGACTCAAGTTCACTCGGAGCATTGGACCATGTTCTTCGATGGCTCCAAGATGCTGAATGGCTCAGGTGCTGGGGTAGTATTGGTATCTCCCCGTGGAGACAAGCTTAGCTATGTTCTCCAGATTCATTTTGATTCCTCCAATAACGAAGCTGAATATGAAGCACTTTTATACGGGTTGCGTGTGGCCATTTCACTCGGCGTCCGTCGCCTTATGGTCTACGGTGACTCAGATTTGGTGGTTAATCAAGTAATGAAAGAGTGGGATGTCAGGAGCCCAGCCATGACTGGTTATTGCAATGCGGTAAGAAAGCTGGAAAAGAAGTTTGAAGGGTTGGAGCTTCACCATATACCCCGATTGAAAAATCAAGCTGCAGATGAATTGTCACAGATAGGTTCTAAGAGAGAGGCCATTCCCAGCAATGTGTTTTTGGAGCATATTCATTCACCTTCAGTTCAGGGAGATCCTTTCACTGAAGAGTCCCCACAGCCTAAGAACTCAACAGATCCAACTGAAGTCGAAATCCCAGCCGTGGTCGACTTAGTCATGGAGGTTTTGGTCATCACTCCCGACTGGACAGTGCCGTACGTTGCATACATTCTTAGGAAAGAGCTTCCAGAGGATGAAGAAGAGGCTCGACAGATCGTCCGACGATCTAAAGCCTTTACCATGATAAAAGGCCAGTTGTTTAGAGAAAGTGTAACTAGAGTCTGCCAGAAATGCATCACGCCATAAGAAGGCCGAATGATCCTCAATGATATTCACCCGGGGACCTGTGGTCACACTGAGTCCTCTCGGACCATCGTGGCCAAAGCATACCGAGCCGGATTTTACTGGCCACATGCCAGCAAGATGGCAAAAGAAATAGTGGAAAAATGTGAAGGCTGTCAGTTTTACTCCAACATGTCCCATAAGCCTGCATCAGCTCTAAAGACTATTCCACTCGCCTGGTCTTTCGCTGTCTGGGGATTAGACATGGTTGGACCTCTGAGGACTGGCAGGAGTGGATTTACCCATGTGCTGGTGGTAGTCGACAAGTTTACCAAATGGATCGAAGCCAAGCTCATTAAAAACCTTGAAGCAAGTACAATTGTAAGCTTCATCAGAGAATTGATACTCGGATATGGTGTTCCGCACAACATCATCACGGATAATGGGTCGAACTTCGACTCTGACGAATTCAGAGCCTTTTGTGCTTCCCAAGGCATGAGGGTCGATTATGCTTCGGTCGCCCATCCTTAGTCGAATGGGCAGGCTGAAAGACCAAATGGATTGATTCTCAAAGGAGTGAAACCCTGATTGATGCGTGACATCAAGCATGCAGCAGGGGCCTGGGTCGATGAACTTCCATTAGTACTTTGGGGATTGAGGACAACTCCTAATCGGACTGAACGAACTCCATTCTTCTTAGTCTACAGAGCTGAAGCCATACTCCCGAGTGATCTGCTCCACAATGCGCCCTGAGTCGAGATCTTCTTAGAAGAGGAAGCAGAACAGGCTCGGCAAGATACAGTCGATCTCCTGGAAGAAGAAAGAGAGATGGCCTTGATCTGGCCGACCATTTATCAACAAGACCTACGTCGATTCCATGCCAGAAACGTAAGGGGTCGGTCATTTCAGGAAGGAGACTTGGTTCTTTGAGTGGACCAGCAGAAACCACACAAGCTCGCTCCTGCTTGGCAAGGCCCTTTCTTCGTCACCAAAGTGCCCCACAATGGCGCATATTGTCTTTTCAGCGTCGAGCACAATAAAGATGAGCCACGCGCTTGGAATGCAGAACTGCTCCGCCCCTTTACTCTTAAAGTATTCAGACTATTGAGATGTAATAAGAAGTACCTTTTAGTTTCATTATCAAAATACATGATTTTACAGTCTTCAGAATGATTGTTGTTCATTTTTTACTTGTTCTAAAATCCTCCAGTGGGTGCCTGAGCTGCGAATCCGTTTTGCCTAAGTTGAAGAGAAAATCCTACCGAGTGGTGAGCCAGCCTCTCACTCGGAGGCTTAGCTGCGAATCCGTTTCTCCTAAGTGTTAAAAAAAGTCCTACCGAGTGATGACCCAGCCTTTCACTTGGAGGCTTAGCTGCAGTCCAGTACTCGTCTAAGTGTTAAAAATCCTACCGAGTGGTGAGCCAGCCTCTCACTTGGAGGCTTAGCTGCAGTCCAGTACTCGCCTAAGTGTTAGAAAATCCTACCGAGTGGTGAGCCAGCCTCTCACTCGGAGGCTTAGCTGCAGTCCAGTACTCGCCTAAAATCCTCTCACTCAGGGGCTTAGCTGCAGTCGAGTACTCGCCTAAGTTTGAAAAATCCTACCGAGTGGTGACCAATCCTCCCACCCGGGGGATTAGCTGCAGTCCAGTACTCGCCTAAGTTTGAAAAATCCTACCAAGTGGTGAGCAATCCTCCCACTCGGGGGCTTAGCTGCAGTCCAGTACTCGCCTAAGTTTGAAAAATCCTACCGAGTGGTGAGCAATCCTCCCACTCAAGGGCTTAGCTGCAGTCCAGTGTTGGGGAACGTTGCAGAAAACAAAAAATTTCCTACTCGTTTCACCAAGATCATCTGGGAGTTCATCTAGCAACGAGTCATTGGATGCATCTACATACCTTTGTAGATCGCGCACGGAAGCGTTCAAAAGAACGGTGATGATGTAGTCGTACTCGACGTGATCCAAATCACCGATGACCAAGCGCCGAACGGACGGCACCTCCGCGTTCAACACACGTACGGGATGGGAGACATCTCCTCCTTCTTGATCCAGCAAGGGGGGAGGAGAGGTTGATGAAGATCCAGCAGCACGACGGCGTGGTGGTGGATGCAGGGCGTCACAGTAGCAGGGCTTCGCCAAGACTACGAGGGAGAGACGTAACGGGGAGAGAGGGAGGCGCCAGGGGCTGGTCTGTCAAGTCCCTCCTCTCCCCCACTATATATAGGGGTGCCAAGGGGGGGCTCCGGCCCTAGTATATGGCATCTACTAGGGGGGGCGGCGGCCAAGGGGAGGTTTCCCTCCCCCCCAAGGCACCTAGGGGTGCCTTCCACCACAAGGACTCTTTCCTTGGTGGAAACCCTAGGCGCATGGGCCTAGTAGGGCTGGTGCCCTTGGCCCATCTAGGCCAAGGCGCACCCCCTACAGCCCATGTGGCCCCCCGGGACAGGTGGCCCCACCCAGTGGGCCCACGGGACCTCTCCGGTGGTCCCGGTACAATACCGATAACCCCGAAACTTGTCCCGATGCCCGAAACTGCACTTCCTATATATAATTATTTACCTCCGGACCATTCCGGAACTCCTCGTGACGTCCGGGATCTCATCTGGGACTCCGAACAACATTCGGTTTACTGCATATACATATCTTCACAACCCTAGCGTCACCGAACCTTAAGTGTGTAGACCCTACGGGTTCGGGAGACAAGCAGACATGACCGAGACGACTCTCAGGTCAATAACCAACAGCGGGATCTGGATACCCATGTTGGCTCCCACATGCTCCATGATGATCTCATCGGATGAACCACGATGTCGAGGATTCAATCAACCCCGTACGCAATTCCCTTTGTCAATGGATATGTTACTTGCCCGAGATTTGATCGTCGGTATCCCAATACCTCGTTCGATCTCGTTACCGGCAAGTCACTTTACTCGTACCGTAATGCATGATCCCGTGACAAGACACTTGGTCACTTTGAGCTCATTATGATGATGCATTACCGAGTGGGCCCAGTGATACCTCTCCGTCATACGGAGTGACAAATCCCAGTCTTGATCCATGTCACCCAACAGACACTTTCGGAGATACCCGTAGTCTACCTTTATAGTCACCCAGTTACGTTGTGACGTTTGGCATACCCAAAGCACTCCTGTGGTATCCGGGAGTTACACGATCTCATGGTCTAAGGAAAAGATACTTGACATTGGAAAACTCTAGCAAACGAACTATACGATCTTGTGCTATGTTTAGGATTGGGTCTTGTCCATCACATCATTCTCCTAATGATGTGATCTCGTTATCAATGACATCCAATGTCCATAGTCAGGAAACCATGACTATCTGTTGATCAACGAGCTAGTCAACTAGAGGCTCACTAGGGACATGTTGGTGTCTGTTATTCACACATGTATTACGATTTCCGGATAACACAATTATAGCATGAATAAAGACAATTATCATCAACAAGGAAATATAATAATAATGCTTTTATTATTGCCTCTAGGGCATATTTCCAACAGTATCCCACTTGCACTAGAGTCAATAATCTAGTTACATTGTGATGAATCGAACACCCATGGAATTCTGGTGTTGATCATGTTTTGCTCTAGGGAGAGGTTTAGTCAACGGATCCGCTACATTCAGGTCCGTATGTACTTTACAAATCTCTATGTCTCCATCTTGAACATTTTCACGAATGGAGTTGAAGCGACGCTTGATGTGCCTTGTCTTCTTGTGAAACCTGGGCTCCTTGGCAAGTGCAATAGCTCCAGTGTTGTCACAGAAGAGCTTGATCAGCCCCGACACATTGGGTATGACTCCTAGGTCGGTGATGAACTCCTTCACCCATATTGCTTCATGCACTACCTCCGAGGCTGCCATGTACTCCGCTTCACATGTAGATCCCGCCACGACGCTCTGCTTGCAACTGCACCATCTTACTGCCCCACCATTCAAAATATACACGTATCCGGTTTGTGACTTAGAGTCATCCAGATCTGTGTCGAAGCTAGCGTTGACGTAACCCTTTACGATGAGCTCTTCGTCACCTCCATAAACGAGAAACATTTCCTTAGTCCTTTTCAGGTACTTTAGGATATTCTTGACCGCTGTCCAGTGTTCCTTGCCGGGATTACTTTGGTACCTTCCTACCAAACTGACGGCAAGGTTAACATCGGGTCTGGTACACAGCATGGCATACATAATAGAACCTATGGCTGATGCATAGGGGATGACGCTCATCTCTTCTATATCTTCTGCCGTGGTCGGACATTGAGCTGAGCTCAATTTCATACCTTGTAGCACAGGCAAGAACCCCTTCTTGGATTGATCCATATTGAACTTCTTCAATATCTTATCAAGGTATGTGCTTTGTGAAAGACCTATGAGGCGTCTGGATCTATCTCTATAGATCTTGATGCCTAATATATAAGCAGCTTCTCCAAGGTCCTTCATTGAAAAACTCTTATTCAAATAGGCCATGATGCTGTCCAAGAGTTCTATATCATTTCCCATCAAAAGTATGTCATCTACATATAGTATGAGAAATGCTACAGAGCTCCCACTCACTTTCTTGTAAACGCAGGCTTCTCCATAAGTCTGCGTAAACCCAAACGCTTTGATCATCTCATCAAAGCGAATGTTCCAACTCTGAGATGCTTGCACCAGCCCATAAATCGAGCGTTGGAGCTTGCACACCTTGTCAGCATTCTTAGGATCGACAAAACCTTCCGGCTGCATCATATACAATTCTTCCTTAAGGAAACCATTAAGGAATGCCGTTTTGACGTCCATTTGCCATATTTCATAATCGTAGAATGCGGCAATTGCTAACATGATTCGGACGGACTTTAGCTTCGCTACCGGTGAGAAAGTCTCATCGTAGTCAACCCCTTGAACTTGTCGATAACCCTTAGCGACAAGTCGAGCTTTATTGATGGTCACATTACCATCCGCGTCTGTCTTCTTCTTAAAGATCCATTTATTTTCTATGGCTCGCCGTTCTACGGGCAAGTCAGTCAAAGTCCATACTTTGTTTTCATACATGGATCCTATCTCGGATTTCATGGCTTCTAGCCATTTGTCGGAATCCGGGCCCGCCATCGCTTCTTCATAGTTCGAAGGTTCACCGTTGTCTAACAACATGATTTCCAAGACAGGGTTGCCGTACCACTCTGGTGCGGAACGTGTCCTTGTGGACCTTCGAATTTCAGTAGGAGCTTGATCAGAAGTATCTTGATCATTATCATTAACTTCCTCTCTAGTCGGTGCAGGAACCTCAGGAACATTTTCTTGAGTTGCGCCATTTTCAGGTTCAAGAGGTAATACTTCATCAAGCTCTACTTTCCTCCCACTTACTTCTTTCGAGAGAAACTCTTTCTCTAGAAAGGACCCATTCTTGGCAACAAAGATCTTGCCTTCAGATCTGAGGTAGAAGGTGTACCCAATAGTTTCCTTTGGGTACCCTATGAAGACGCATTTTTCCGATTTGGGTTCGAGCTTTTTAGGTTGAAGTTTCTTGACATAAGCATCGCATCCCCAAACTTTTAGAAACGACAGCTTAGGTTTCTTCCCAAACCATAATTCATACAGTGTCGTCTCAACGGATTTCGACGGAGCCCTATTTAAAGTGAATGCGGCAGTCTCTAAAGCATAGCCCCAAAAAGATAGCGGTAAATCGGTAAGAGACATCATAGATCGCACCATATCTAATAGAGTGCGATTAGGACGTTCGGACACACCGTTACGCTGAGGTGTTCCAGGCGGCGTGAGTTGCGAAACTATTCCACATTTTCTTAAGTGTGTGCCAAACTCGTGACTCAAGTATTCTCCTCCACGATCTGATCGTAGAAACTTGATTTTCCTGTCACGTTGATTTTCAACCTCACTCTAAAATTCCTTGAACTTTTCAAAGGTTTCAGACTTGTGTTTCATTAAGTAGATATACCCATACCTACTTAAATCATCAGTGAGGGTGAGAACATAACGATAGCCACCGCGAGCCTCAACACTCATTGGACCGCACACATCAGTATGTATGATTTCCAATAAGTTGGTTGCTCGCTCCATTGTTCCTGAGAACGGAGTCTTGGTCATTTTTTCCATAAGGCATGGTTCGCACGTGTCAAATGATTCATAATCAAGAGACTCTAAAAGTCCATCTGCATGGAGCTTCTTCATGCGTTTGACACCTATGTGACCAAGGCGGCAGTGCCACAAGTATGTGGGACTATCATTATCAACCTTACTTCTTTTGGTACTCACATTGTGAACATGTGTAGCATCACGTTCGAGATTCATAAAGAATAAACCATTCACCATAGGAGCATGACCATAAAACATATCTCTCATATAAATAGAACAACCATTATTCTCGGATTTAAATGAGTAGCCATCTTGAATCAAACGAGATCCCGATACAATGTTCATGCTCAAAGCTGGCACTAAATAACAATTATTAAGGTTTAAAACTAATCCCGAAGGGAGATGCAGAGGCAGCGTGCCGACGGCGATCACATTGACCTTGGAACCATTACCGACGCGCATCGTCACCTCGTCCTTTGCCAGTTTCCGCTTATTCCGCAGCCCCTGCTTTGAGTTACAAATGTGAGCAACTGCACCGGTATCAAATACCCAGGAGCTACTACGGGCACTAGTAAGGTACACATCAATTACATGTATATCACATATACCTTTTGTTTTGCCGGCCTTCTTATCCGCTAAGTACTTAGGGCAGTTCCGCTTCCAGTGACCGCTTCCCTTGCAATAAAAGCACTCAGTCTCGGGCTTGGGTCCATTCTTTGGCTTCTTCCCGGTAGCTTGCTTGCCGGGCGCGGCAACCTCCTTGCCGTCTTTCTTGAAGTTCTTTTTACCCTTGCCTTTCTTGAACTTAGTGGTTTTATTGACCATCAACACTTGATGTTCCTTCTTGACTTCTACCTCTGCTGATTTCAGCATAGCAAATACTTCAGGAATGGTCTTTTCCATCCCCTGCATATTGAAGTTCATCACAAAGCTCTTGTAGCTTGGTGGAAGCGACTGGAGGATTCTGTCAATGACCGCATCATCCGGGAGATTAACTCCCAGCTGAGTCAAGCGGTTATGCAACCCAGACATAGTGAGTATGTGCTCACTGACAGAACTATTTTCCTCCATCTTACAACTGAAGAATTTGTCGGAGACTTGATATCTCTCGACCCGGGCATGAGCTTGGAAAACCATTTGCAGCTCTTTGAACATCTCATATGCTCCGTGTCTCTCAAAACGCTTTTGGAGCCCCGGCTCTAAACTGTAAAGCATGCCGCACTGAACGAGGGAGTAGTCATCGGTACGTGCCTGCCAAGCGTTCATAACATCTTGTTCTGCAGGGAGAACGGGTGCGTCACCAAGCGGTGCTTGTAGGACATAATCTTTCTTGGCAGCTATGAGGATGATCCTCAGGTTCCGGACCCAGTCCGTATAGTTGCTGCCATCGTCTTTCAGCTTGGTTTTCTCTAGGAACGCGTTGAAGTTGAGGACTACGTTGGCCATTTGATCTACAAGACATATTGCAAAGATTTTAGACTAAGTTCATGATAATTAAGTTCATCTAATCAAATTATTAATGAACTCCCACTTAGATTAGACATCCCTCTAGTCATCTAAGTATTACATGATCCGAGTTAACTAGACCGTGTCCGATCATCACGTGAGACGGACTAGTCAACGTCGGTGAACATCTTCATGTTGATCGTATCTTCTATACGACTCATGCTCGACCTTTTGGTCTTCTGTGTTCCAAGGCCATGTCTGTACATGCTAGGCTCGTCAAGTCAACCTAAGTGTTTGCATGTGTAAATCTGTCTTACACCCGTTGTATGTGAACGTCTGAATAAAACACCCGATCATCACGTGATGTTTTGAAACTGCGAACTGTCGCAACGGTGCACAGTTAGGGGGAACACTTCGTGAAATTAGTATGAGGGATCATCTTATTTACTACCGTCGTTCTAAGTAAACAAGATGTAAAACATGATAAACATCACATGCAATCAAATAATAAACGTGACATGATATGGCCAATATCACATAGCTCCTTTGATCTCCATCTTGGGGCTCCATGATCATCTTGTCACCGGCTGACACCATGATCTCCATCATCATGATCTCCATCATCGTGTCTCCATGAAGTTGCTCGCCAACTATTACTTCTACTACTATGGCTAACGCGTTTAGCAATAAAGTAAAGTAATTTACATGGCGTTTCTCAATGACTCGCAGGTCATATAAAAGAATAAAGACAACTCCTATGGCTCCTGCCGGTTGTCATACTCATCGACATGCAAGTCGTGATTCCTATTACAATAGCATGAACATCTCATACATCACATATAGATCATTCATCATTCATCACAACTTTGGCCATATCATATCACAAACCACTTGCTGCAAAAACAAGTTAGACGTTCTCTAATTGTTGTTGCAAGTTTTACGTGGCTGAGTTAGGGTTCTAGCAAGAACGTCTTCTTACCTACGTTAAAGCCACAACGTGATTTGTCAACTTCTATTTACCCTTCATAAGGACCCTGTTCATCGAATCCGCTTCAACTAAAGTAGGAGAGACAGACACCCGCCAGCCACCTTATGCAACTTGTGCATGTTAGTCGGTGGAACCGGTCTCACGTAAGCGTACGTGTAAGGTTGGTCCGGGCCGCTTCATCCCACAATACCGCTGAAGCAAGAAAATACTAGTAACGGCAAGAAAGTTGAAAAATCCACGCCACAACTGATTGTGTTCTACTCGCGCAAGAAGAACTACGCATAGACCTAGCTCTGATGCCACTGTTGGGGAACGTTGCAGAAAACAAAAATTTTCCTACTCGTTTCACCAAGATCATCTAGGAGTTCATCTAGCAACGAGTCATTGGATGCATCTACATACCTTTGTAGATCACGCACGGAAGCATTCAAAAGAACGGTGATGATGTAGTCGTACTCGACGTGATCCAAATCACCGATGACCAAGCGCCGAACGGACGGCACCTCCGCGTTCAACACACGTACGGGACGGGAGACGTCTCCTCCTTCTTGATCCAGCAAGGGGGGAGGAGAGGTTGATGAAGATCCAGCAGCACGACGGCGTGGTGGTGGATGCAGGGCGTCACAGTAGCAGGGCTTCGCCAAGACTACGAGGGAGAGACGTAACGGGGAGAGAGGGAGGCGCCAGGGGCTGGTCTGTCAAGTCCCTCCTCTCCCCCACTATATATAGGGGTGCCAAGGGGGGGCTCTGGCCCTAGTAGATGGCATCTACTAGGGGGGGTGGCGGCCAAGGGGAGGTTTCCCTCCCCCCCAAGGCACCTAGGGGTGCCTTCCACCACAAGGACTCTTCCTTGGTGGAAACCCTAGGCGCATGGGCCTAGTAGGGCTGGTGCCCTTGGCCCATCTAGGCCAAGGTGCACCCCCTACAGCCCATGTGCCCCCCCGGGACAGGTGGCCCCACCCAGTGGGCCCACGGGACCTCTCCGGTGGTCCCGGTACAATACCGATAACCCCGAAACTTGTCCCGATGCCCGAAACTGCACTTCCTATATATAATTCTTTACCTCCGGGCCATTCCGGAACTCCTCGTGACGTCCGGGATCTCATCTGGGACTCCGAACAACATTCGGTTTACTGCATATACATATCTTCACAACCCTAGCGTCACCGAACCTTAAGTGTGTAGACCCTACGGGTTCGGGAGACAAGCAGACATGACCGAGACGACTCTCAGGTCAATAACCAACAGCGGGATCTGGATACCCATGTTGGCTCCCACATGCTCCACGATGATCTCATCGGATGAACCACGATGTCGAGGATTCAATCAACCCCGTACGCAATTCCCTTTGTCAATCGATATGTTACTTGCCCGAGATTTGATCGTCGGTATCCCAATACCTCGTTCAATCTCGTTACCGGCAAGTCACTTTACTCGTACCGTAATGCATGATCCCGTGACCAGACACTTGGTCACTTTGAGCTCATTATGATGATGCATTACCGAGTGGGCCCAGTGATACCTCTCCGTCATACGGAGTGACAAATCCCAGTCTTGATCCATGTCACCCAACAGACACTTTCGGAGATACCCGTAGTCTACCTTTATAGTCACCCAGTTACGTTGTGACGTTTAGCATACCCAAAGCACTCCTGCGGTATCCGGGAGTTACACGATCTCATGGTCTAAGGAAAAGATACTTGACATTGGAAAACTCTAGCAAACGAACTATACGATCTTGTGCTATGTTTAGGATTGGGTCTTGTCCATCACATCATTCTCCTAGTGATGTGATCTCGTTATCAATGACATCCAATGTCCATAGTCAGGAAACCATGACTATCTGTTGATCAACGAGCTAGTCAACTAGAGGCTCACTAGGGACATGTTGGTGTCTGTTATTCACACATGTATTACGATTTCCGGATAACACAATTATAGCATGAATAAAGACAATTATCATGAACAAGGAAATATAATAATAATGCTTTTATTATTGCCTCTAGGGCATATTTCCAACATCCAGTACTCGCCTAAGTTTGAAAGTACATTCCGAGTGAAAAGTGATCTTCTCGCTCGGGGACTTAGCCATGCGCTCCATTCTGATCCACAAGAACAGCGAGGTGCGGGTCGACCACGACCCCCTCCTCAGAGTTGCACCATCAAGAAGAAGGACAAGATTGAGCGTGTTGCCAAGGCGAGCCACTTTTCGGAACGTCAAGACCATTGCTGAATGCCTCGCTGATGAGATGATCAATGCTACCCAAGGCTCATCTAACAGCTACCGCCAAGACGAGCTGCTTTCATGACCTGATCAATCCTGCCAAGCGGTGTGGGTCGACCACGACCCCCCCCCCTCCAGGGCTGCACCGTCAAGAAGAAGGATGAGATTGTGCGCACGGTCAAAGGCCCATCCAACGGCTGGCGCCAAGGCAAACTGCTGTCAGGAACGTCAAGACCATTGCTGAGTGCCTTGCTGATGAGCTGATCAATGCTGCTCAAGGCTCGTCCAACAGGTCGACTGCGGATTCTTCCTCAAAAACTGCATCGAAAGTACAAAAACCAATCCGAGAGAAGAATGAGTTTCACTCGAAGATAAACACAACATATTCAAAGATAAGTCCAAAGGTTTCTAACCGCAGATTAAAGTACTCGGGCGTCAGGCCCAAAGGAGTTTCAACGATTACAAAATCACTCGGCATTCCGAGGCAAATGAGAGCGAAGCATAATGTTTTTTCGGTCACTTGGCGGGAGAAGGGCTGGCTGGATCGCAGAAGCTGTCAAGGTCGATGCTGTCAGCAATACGAGTGGCTGCCTCAAGGAAGGTGTCCATGAAGGACTGGAAGGAGTGCTTCTTGGTATTCACAACCTTGAGGGCCACCAACTTGTCTTCTCTAGCCTCCTTGCAGTGCACTCGAACCAATGATAGGACGACATCAGCACCACAGCGAGCGGATGACTTCTTCCACTCTTGCACTCGGCCAGGAATCTGATTGACTCGAGTCATCAGCGACTCGAGGTCTTGAGAAAGTTCCTCCTGAGGCCAGAGTTCGGCGTCCACTTGGGTCATCGCAGCCTTCAGTCGAGCCAGATAGGCAACAACGTTGTCCAAGCGTGATTCCAATCGCAGCAAGTTCATCGCAACGTCATCTTTCACGGGACAATTGATTGGGTCGAGACCTGTCTCGACCCGCCCGATTTCAGCTTCAAAATCCTGGCAAAGTTCTGTTCCATAGTGAAAAATAATGAGTCGACAATATTACAACTTACTTTCAAGCTTCAAAACTAGTTTCGCGGCAAGTTGTCCCAGATAAGACTCTAGCTTGCCTGTCTTGGCTCTGACGCCTCCAACTTCAGTGGTCAGGTTCTCCTTATCCTTCTTCAGTTGCTCTACTTCTCAATTGGCTTCCAAGATGGCGGTCTTCAACTTTGCGTTCTCCTCTTCCAACTTGCCGACTGAAGCCAGCTTGTGGGCCACAAGCGTTGTCTTCTCACGTGCTTCCTTCTGAGCAGCAACAAGGTTCTAGTCCTTCTTCTCCCAAGCTTCCTTCATTCTCTCTAAAGAAACAACACTCTTAAGACGAGCCTGAAGTTGACGGTTTTCACTATGCACATATGCTTGTGTGAAGTCACTCGGTTCAAAGAGACTGAAAGAAAAAGCTGTGAAAGACGCGAGCTACTAAGTAGCCAAGAGATGAATGGTTACCTCCCATGATGGCCGTCTCTTGTTGAGCAGTCTTGAGGTTCTTCTTTACGAGTTCAAGATTAAGTTCAATGCTAATATGATTCTTCTTTAACTCGGAAAGTCGAGCTCCAAGATCACAAGACCTCTGCAGTCAGTGAGAGAGATATGTCAGTCAACAGAAATAAGAGACAATGACAGTGAAAAGTTACTCT
Organism: Triticum timopheevii; assembly: GCA_963921465.1. Lineage (NCBI taxonomy): Eukaryota > Viridiplantae > Streptophyta > Magnoliopsida > Poales > Poaceae > Triticum > Triticum timopheevii. Next base: position 3,037,222 of record OY997271.1, read on the forward strand.
AAGACTACTGCCGAATCAAATATTCAACAGTAGTCTCGGGGACTACACCCAGTGGGTGCACTTAGCGTGCCCCCACTGGTTCAGATCAACACTCAGCAGGGTCTGCCCAGCGTGTGTCAAAAAAAGAGAAGATTCTAAGACCTCAGCCGACTGCCAGCAATCGACCGTGGTCTCGGGGACTACACCCAGTGGGTGCACTCGGCGTGCCCCCACTGGTCCAAACAGATTACTAAGACTCAGCTCGAGTCGAGTGAAGTGAAAGATTTCCTAAACTCTAAACAAAGGCACACCCCAATGGGTGATCGGACATAAAATAGAATTCAAAAGTTTAGCCGGAGTGCGCTGACCTAAATATTGGTCTGCAGGGCAGTGCTGGCATTATAAGCCACCTGACTAGCCTCGTGCATCACCTTCACCTGCTCCATGACAAGGTTCACCTGGCGAAGAGCCTCCCTGGCAGCACTCGGCGAGTCGTCTGGGGTCTGATATACAACGAAGAGTGATGGCTCCAAGGTAGTCGAAGCAGCTACTGGGTTAGACGCGTGGAGTTGCACTGGAGCGGCAGTCGTCAGCGGGTTGGCGAATGTGATGTTGGTCTGAACCGGATCTCTGGAACGTTCGACCACCGCCTCAAGCGCCAGCGTGGACTATGGGACTTGAACTTCAAGCCTCCTCCTGCTTGAGCGCCCACTCCTCTTCCCCCTCTCCTGTAGAGGTACTTCTTCTTCTTCATCGTCAGGGAGCACGATGACCTCTTGCGGAACTACAAAAAGAGAGAAATATTGGAAATTCATCGGACTGACGATCCACTCGACTAAATGAAGCCTGGTCGAACGGACTTACCAACTCGAGAGGTGGCCGCATCGTCGGTCTCCTCGTCTCCTAGTGCCTTGTCGATGCCCATGTCAGTGGCACCAGAGGTGGGGATAGAAAGATACCTGATCCGGTTGGTCAGAACAAAAACTTCAGTCGGCCTATATAAACACAAGTGAGATACCCACCCTGAAGTAATAGGGACGTTCATCTTGATTCGCGGCAAAGTGTTCCGAGCCGTTGGAGGAGAAACCTTGGGCTACTTGGCGACCTTCTCCGGCGGCTCCGGAGTCGATGTCCGAGTGCTCTTCTGAGTGCGGGTACTCGGAGCCACGTTCTTCCCGCGCCCGCCCGCCGGGTCATGGTGCTGCTTGGATCGGCGTTCGGAGCGCAGAGGTGAGTTGACTTCTTCCTTGTCGTCCGACTCCTCGCTCTCCTCCTCCTCTTCATCATCCGAAGACTCCCATTCACCACTCTCCTCTGCGCTGGTCTCTCCCTCCTGGTCCTGCTCCAGAGCTTCTTCGCCGTTGGGCATCGAATACATCTCAGTGAAAACCTACAAGACAAAAAGTCGAGTAAAAGCCAGTCGGCATCAAGTACAATCGGAACATATATGCAAGACAGTCGGAATAAAGAGCATACCTTGTCGGGCTGATTGTCGTCGCTGAAGGGGATGACTCGCCTGGCTCCTCTGGGGTTGTCCTGGTTGCCTGTGATGCTCTTCAACCACATGGCCACGGTCTTGGGTGGCACTTCCTCTGGATGGACCCGAGCGGTGTCGTCAGATCCGGAGTATAGCCACATAGGATGGTCACAAGCCTGAAGAGGCTGGATGCATCGTGGAGGAACACTTCCAGCAGGTCCAGGCCGGTGACACCCTCATTAATCAGTTCGACCACTTTCTCAGCCAACATCTCTGTCTCCACGTTCTCAGCAGCAGTCACTTTCAGTGGAGAAGGAGTCTTAACACGATCGAATGTGAAGTGGGGAAGACTAGTCGACTGACCTGGAGTTGCGACGTCCTGGTAGTAGAACCAGGTCGACTGCCAGCCTCTAACCGATTCAGGGAGAATCATAGCAGGGAAAGAACTCCTATGCCTCTTCTGAATACCCAAACCCCCACACATCTAGATAACATGGGTCTTCGAGTCACTCGTTTTTGCTTTCTTGACCGACTGGGATCGGATGGTGAAGATATGTTTGAAAAGACCCCAGTGCGGTTGACACCCCAAAAAGTTTTCACACATCGACACGAACGTGGCCAAGTACGTGATGGTGTTGGGAGAAAAATGGTGGAGTTGAGCACCGAAGAAGTTCAGGAAGCCCCGGAAGAAGGGGTGCGGAGGGAGCGAAAATCCCCGGTCGGCGTGGGTGGCGAGCAGTACACACTCACCCGGTCGAGGTTGCGGCTCCATCTCCCCCTCAGGAAGCCTTGCCGCACCCTTGGCGATCAGTCCGGACTCTGCCAGCTCGTCCAGATCTTCTTCCCGGAGCGAAGACCAGATCCAATCGCCCTGGATCCAGCCTGGCGGCAGCCCCACGCGCGATGACGACCCGCGGTTCTGCTTCTTGCTGTTCGCCGCCCCCGTCGCCTTCTTCGCACGCTCCAGCGCCACCGTCTTGTCCTTCACCATGGCGGCAGAGTAGCATCGTTGAGAGCAGAAGAGCTTGATGCAGTGGAGAAGCAGGGGAAGAAGAAAGAGAAACTGGCGTGCACAGTGCAGACGCCTCGGCCCCGTCGCCTTATAAAGGGGTGCTTCCGAGTGGCTGACGCGTGGGACCAAGCGATCCTGTCAAATCCCGCAACAGTCGTGCGCGGCGTACATGGCGAAAAAGGAAGCTCGGAAATCGAGGCACCACTGTTTATCCTCTCTGCCTGCTTCGGCACTCCCCGTCCCGCGCGCTTCTTCAAAATTTTGTATCCTGTGAAATCCGGGATAAACTGCAACTTATCGCGCCAAGGATTTTGCACTCCAAGACAACACTCGGCAGATGGTGCTATAAGTTCAGTCGGCAACTTTCTGAATGGATCAAGGCGACTGAATTGACGCTAAAGTACCAACGTGAGTTTGCCATCTTGCAGAAAACACTCGCTGGGTGCAAAGCTCAGAACAAGTTCAACTTCAACCTACTTTCCATTCGAACCTTAATCCATTCAGGGGCTACTGATGAGGATACAGACCTGGGGTAGGGTCATGGGCCTGAACCATACGTCCTACCCAAGGTCACTACCCTGGAAGACAAGAAGTCCAAGTGGTAACAAGAGACCCCTATTCAAAGATGCCGAGTGTAATCCACTCGACCAGTCATATCACTCGGGTGACCCCCTACCTATTGCCACTCGACCATTCAAGGAATCACTCGACCCACCGAAGATCAGGAGTCACTCAGCATTGCAACGGTCAAGCGTTCACTCCGTAGTATTTAAGGTCATAAATAACACTTAAGGTTGGCGTTATCAGTAACGCCCCCACTTATGTACATTAAGCCCCTTGTAATGGAGGACGTCTGGGGTCCTGGCGCACTCTATATAAGCCACCCCCCTCCTCTGGGACAAGGGTTCTCACCCCCTGTAACATCACACACATATAACCCAGTCGACCACCTCCGGGCGCCGAGACGTAAGGCTATTACTTCCTCCGAGAAGGGACTGAACTCGTAAATCTCGTGTGTACACCTTCACCACAGCTGAGATCTTGCCTCTCCATACCTACCCCCCTTTCTACTGTCAGTCTTAGAACCACGACAACTGTTGCTGCTTTTTCAGGCTCCTTGCAGTGGCAATTAGCCGGCGCTTAAAGCGTTCCTATTCGTCGGGCTCCTCGGGCACGATAAAATCTTCGTCACCGAGGCTCACCTCGTCCTCGGAGAGCGGAAGGTAGTTGCTATCCTCCGAGTCTTCATTCATGGCCTGTTCGTCAGGGCTGACTCGCCCATCCTCCCGTTCGTCTTTGGCTGTATCTCAGGAGGTTTATCCTCGACCGGATTTTCATTGTCGCCGTTGTCCTCCTTGGCTGTATCCACCATGTATATGTCGTACGAGGAGGTGGCTGTCCATTTCCCTATAGGCAGTGGTGCCTGCTCCTCTCCGGCATCGTCGTCCATACCGTCAATGTCTTCGGAGTCGTAATCAAGCATGTCCGTTAAGTCATCGACAGTGTCTATAAAGTGGGTGGTGGGTGGGAAACGAGGTTCTTCATCGTCCGCTTCCAATTCGATCCGGACATAGTTCGGTCGAGAGTCCCCCGACAGGGAGAGGGATTTCAATGAGTTTAACGCATCGCCCAGAGGCGAGTGCTGGAAGATGTCCGCGGAGCTGAACTCCAACATCGGTGCCCAGTCAGGTTTAATGGACGTGGATGCACGCAGTCCGGATCCTATGGCCAGAGACAAATCTGAGGTTCGGCTGACACAAGCCCCGCTCGATGTTGGGTCTGTGTGTGGCTCGAACACCGCTGAGTCTGTGACTTCTGTGGCGGGATTCAGCTTCCCGTCCTCGGACTGCGCGGTCTCCTGAGTGCGGTTCGATGACAGATTTAGGTCATGTTCATCGTGGTGGCAGGGGACAGCCATCATGGGCTCGAATCCATCGAAGATCAAGTCTGCACGGATATCAGCCACAAAATTTAGGCTTCCAAATCTAACCTGATGGCCGGAGGCGTAGCTATCGATCTGCTCTAAATGGCCAAGCGAGTTGGCCCGCAGTGCGAAGCCGTCGAATACGAAGATCTATCCAGGGAGTAAGATCTCCCCTAGGACTGCATTGTTGTAGATGATTGATGGAGCCATCAAGCCTTCTGGTGACAACGCAGTGGGACTCTCAATGAAAGCACAATGTCGGTGTCAAAACCAACGGATCTCATGTAGGGGGTCCCGAACAGTGCGTCTAAGGCTAATGGTAACAGGAGGCGGGGGACACAATGTTTACCCTGGTTCGGGCCCTCCCTATGGAGGTAATACACTACTTCCTGCTTGATTGATCTTGATGAATATGAGTGTTACAAGAGTAGATCTACCACGAGATCGTAATGGCCAAAACCCTAGAAGTCTAGCCTATGAGATTACGATTGTTGTCGCCTCTATGGACTAAACCCTCCGGTTTATATAGACACCGAAGGGGGCTAGAGTTACACAAATTCGGTTACAGAGAAAGGAATCTACATATCTGAATCGCCAAGCTTGCCTTCCACGCAAAGGAGAGTCCCATCCGGACACGGGAAGAAGTCTTCTGTCTTGTATCTTCATAGCCCAACAGTCCGGCCCATGTATATAGTCCGGCTGTCTGAGGACCCCTTAATCCAGGACTCCCTCAGTTTGCCAGGGTTTTTGCCACGAAAACCTCCTGTAACGAAATATGCGAGTGCCCTGGCGGTAGGGTCAACCTACCGCCATAGGGGCTGGCGGCAGGCTGTCTAATCCTACAGCAAGGGTCCTTGGCAGTAGGGTCTTGCCTCTATCCAAGTTCAATTTCTTTCTTCTTTTCAAAAACAACAGATCTCAAACAATGATATAGAGTCAAAAACAAGAATAATATAGAGTCAAAATAACAGATCTCAAACAATTAAACTTGGGCATCACATACACGTCATATGGAGTTCCACATAAACTTGTGCATAGTAAGAAAACGAAGTTCAACTGCTTAGTTCCACATAGCAAACGGAGGTTCACAAATAGCAAACACATAGTTCAAATAGCAAACACATAGTTTCACAACCACTAGACTTTTCAACTACAACCAAGTATCGGATAGCAGAATTTAATTCATCCTTCCCCTCTTGCTCTTGGAGGCACGGTAGATGTTCCTTTTTGAACGAGTCTCTTCAGTGTTCTTCTTGGACCGTCGAGGAACCGGTCTCTGGAAAGGGTCCGGACTCAGCATATCCTTCTTCTTTGGATTGCTCTGCGGCAGCTGAGATGGTTGAGATGATTGAGTTGGTGGAGGTCCATAATCTTCATCGTACTCCTCCTCACCATCGCTCTCATTCTCCTCTTCCTCATGATAGGCCTCCTCCTCCTCTCCTTCATTTGTGGCCTCCTCCCCCTCATCCTCCTCCTCCTCCTCCTCAACCAACCTAGTCAATGAGGAACCATGGCTCGATGAGGCGATGTGACCCTGTGTGGCTCCGGGATGATGAGCTTCAACCGACCCAGCTCCAGTACACCCAAGAAAGCCTACCAGCTTGCGACAATGCTTCAACAACTTCTGCACTCACAATGAAACAAGGGCGTAATAAATATCAGATTTATGATTGCAAGTGAACAAGATGCATCTGTTCCGAGGAGGCTGAAATTGTACCTTCATCGTCCCCCTCAATTTGTTCTCAGATTGTACGCTGCCGGGGATATCACCTAGTGCACCAAAGGCGTCGAAGATGCATCTGTTCAGCTCACCGGACTGTAGAGGCATAAGTCAGTCACGATGACGAATAAAATAATTGATATAGAACCGTTGATTCAAACTTACCGCTCTATTGATGAGTGGTGCAAACTCCCTAAATCCACTATGCATGTCTTTGATGCCGGTCTGGCAGGCCTCTTCCTCGGGGTCATCCCTCTCCAGCTCTGCGATGTCTTCCGCCGTCCACTGAGGCCTGAGACGAAGACGGGGCTTACGACCATCATGGTACCACCTCATGTGTTGGTCCTCATAAGCATTCCAGTCAATCACTCTCCTCTCCACATCTTTACGGGGGTTCCGTTGGTTCCACATCATCACATGAGCTTTATGATCCTCTCCCCAGTCTGTGATCGACTGATTCTTCTGTCGTCTCATCCTGCAAGGCATTAGCAATAAGAAACATCATAATAAAGTCGAACGCAATGAAATCATGGGCACGAAGAACAAGCACGGGCACTCACAAGTGGAGCGCGTGGCCGCCGGTATCGGTCGGTTGGCCCTATGGGGTATGCTGATACATCCCAAACTGCGTGGCCACACGGTGTGGAAAGTGCCACTCGACGGCGTACACACATATCATGGGCACGATGCACCACCAAAGAGCACGGTCCGCATCTCACATCATGTTCAGATCGAAGTCCCACTCTCGATCATGATACGGCCACCAGTTTACCTATTACATATACATGTGTAAGTCCCCACTCTCGATCAAAAGTGAAATCAAAGAGAAATATGGTGAGCGAGTTCATATACCTGCATAATCATCAAAGCGTCGATCTCGTCGGTGTAGGCCTTGTACAAAGTCTTGTTTAGGCCCATGTAGAGTTTAACAACGTCCCACTCGTAAGCTACGGTGGGGTGTCGAGTATCGTCTCCGTCCTTGCTATAGGCACCCCATGGGCGTATTGACAGCTTCTCCGGACGCCCCACCGGCAGCCGCTCCCACATCCAAATGGAGAGGCCCCAGAGAAAGCCACCCATATTCGATTTGTCTCCCGTCCTCTGGGTTGTGTCGTCAAGCTGCAAAACAGTCGGCTAGGAAGAACAGGTACGACCAATCGGCTGAGTTCCCGGAGCTGTCTAGAAACACGACCTCCGTGAGAAGATACCACAGGTAGGCCCTTGCGTACCACTCCACAGTCGCCTCATCAGCGTCCTCGGGGCATGTCTTCCGGTGCTCCAATAGCAAGGGCAATGGTACACCGGATGTACGGCTACCCTTAGCATCGGGGCAGTCGCCGATGAAGGTGGTAACCCTCTGCTGCGAGTTGGTCCTCTCCACTCGCCCGGTCAGTGCTTGACCATTGATCGACATGGGACCATTGATCGACATGGCAGTAATCATCGCCCAATCCTCCAGGGTCACCGTCATCTCCCCGCATTAGAGATGGAAAGAATGGGTCTCCTGTCGCCACCGGTCAATCAAGGCTGTCAGAGCTGCGTGGACAAGCGTTGGCGGCTGACGCTTGAACTGTAACACGAAACCCAATAGTCGGGCCCTCTTGAAGTACGGCGCGTAGTGCTCGTCATAGTCCATATTCGCGGCAACCCCGTGACCCCTCATGCGCAGTGGCGGGAGCATCTGTCAAAAAGTGGACGGCAAGAGTTGCAAACTTGTTTTCATCAATCGGAAAACTTTGATCAATATTTCCTCCATATTGCTTACCACTCCGTTCTCTATGAAACAGGCACGATGACCCTTGTCGAATGCGTAATCAAGCATGGAGTACCGTGGGCCGACGTTGTCCGCAAGAGGTGCCCGCCTTAATAAAATTTCATAAACAAAAGCATCATAAGCATACATAAACAAAAAAAATAAAATTTCTTGATTAAATGAACTATGGTTCATCTTAAGCATATTCATCCAACAACATCTACTACACATGATGGATCACGTCATATTAACATGCATCATATCAAAATAAAATCCTCCAACATGCATCATATCATCAATTTTTTTTAACATTTTTTAAAATAGAGTTCATCTTGAATGTAGTTTCTCCAAACAACATCTTCATATCATCATATCAACATGCATCCACTACACTAATATATCCCACATCCACTACACTACACATACATATCCCACATCCACTACATAATACTTTTTAAAAAAATGAACTTGGGTTCATCTTCACACTAACATATGAACTATTGATTAGAGTTCATATTCGATACCACTAGTTACTAAAGAACTAAGAACTAGAACTACAATCAAGCTAAAACAATCCTAAGGGAAAAAAATCCAATCAAAGTTCAAAAGGATGAGGGATTTCAAGCAAATAATTCGTCGAATCGGAAGCAAGTTTGCAAAAACTATTTGGAGGGATTGGACGAGCTTACGTTTCTTTCTTCGGGGCCATCTCGATCTGCAAAAACGATAAAGAAATGGTGAAGATCCAAGGAGAGTGGAGGAGATGAGAGAGGGAGAGAGGAGCGAGGGGGAGGAAGCAGAACTGCCAGCGGGGAAGGGGGAGGGGTGGGAAGAAAAGGCAGGGGCGGGGGGAGGGGGAGGGGTCGGGCAAACTAACTGCTCGCACCCTACCGCCAGGGGAGTTGGCGGTAGGGTTAGAAAGCCTACCACCAGGGACTCTGGCGGTAGGGTGCGACGGAGGGGGGACGGCGGCTGTCTCCGCGTGCTGACATGGATTAGTACCCTACCGACGGGGCCCTGGCGGTAGGCTATCTAACCCTACCGCCAGACACCCTGGCGGTAAGAAAAATGGTCAAATGCCGAAATTTTTTCGAACCGGGGTCAGATCCTGAATTTGTGTAACAGAAAGGTCAAAACACGAAATTTTGCCTCGTTGAGGCGGGGACAACGAGGCGTAGGATTTGGCACATCGGCCAGACGAGAGGGCCGGAGGGTTTTGAAAAAGAAAGGGAAAATAGTGTGGGTGTGACACTGTGTGCCGGGCCAAGGAACAAGGGCGGGCGCCGCGTGTGTTCATGTCGTGTCCACGCCGATGCAATCTCGGCTCAAATTTCAGACAAGGAACATGGACAAATATTAGAGTTTCCTCGTGCTAGATAGGAAATGCAAGCGTGGGCGTGCAAACAGACAGATTCTCTTGTAAACATCAACAACATGTGTGTAAACTCTCCTCGGCTGCAGTCATCAATCGGGAGGAGAGAGAGACGGGTGGCGTTGGCGCCCGTGACACACTATGTGCTGTGCTGTACTCCATCTCCACTACTGGCGCCAACTTGTGGTCTTGTAGATGATGTGATGTGACAACGCACGTACACGATGAGATAGTTTGATGTGACAAGGCGTGTCAGCTTTGCAGCACAAGTGGTGCTGCATGTGCAAAGTCTTTGAATCCTTTTCACACGGGCACTTCAGCTTTTCTGTACCAAGGTCCTTCGGTGTTAAACGATGACGAATACAGTCTAACAGATAATTCAGTTCATCTACATGGTTGCTCGATGCAGAAGCCGGGACTTGCTCTTTTTTGAGGAAAAAAAATACAATTTACCTACCTCTGATGAATAGTAAAACAAGAAACACCGTGTCTTATCTCTAGGTAAACGTTTGCGCGCGGTGCGCCGGCGGAACGCTCGGGCCAGTCGCTTCGCCACGCTGGCGCTAGCCATCGGGAAGCCAACACGTGTATCTTATCCTCTTTCCCAACGTTGCATATACTCCTTCTTCCCCGCGACTGTCCAGGCAGCAAACTCCATGGAACCAGTCGGGCTTGCAGCTCCTGCCTCCGGTGCTGTTTGTGCGCCCCAAGGGGCGACGCTGCCATTCCATGGCCGCGCTCGTCACCGTGGCCGCGCCGCCGTCCCATGACTGCGCACAAGAGAAGCTGCATCCGGCAGCGCATAATGCTACAACCGGTGGCCAAGATAGCTTCAACCGGCAACATCAAAAGTTCCGAAAGACAGATGACGATGTTGGTCACCGGCGCACTACCGCAGCATAAGCTGCAACCGGTGGCCTGGAAAGCTACAACCGGCATCAGGAAAGCTTCAACTGAATATACAGAGAAGCTGGTCGCCGGGGCACCGAAGCACAAAAAAATTGCATCCACTGAATTGGGAAGCTTCAACTACTGAATTGAAAAGCTTCATCCCGCATTATGAAAAGCTTCAACCTGCTTCATAGAAAGCTTCAACCCGCGAGTACACAAACAAAAAGCTACAACCGTTGACATGAAAAGCTTCAACCCTAGTTTTGAAAAGCTTCAACCATTCAATGGTCGTTGACTGACTGGTGAAGTTTTTGCTACAACCCTAATTTTTGCTACAATCGTAGTAGTTTTTTGCTAATACCAATGAAGGTTTTTGCTACATCCATGTAAGGCAGAGTTGCAACCTCGCGAAGACGACGACGGTGTTTGATTTTTGCTGCATCCGTAGTTTTTTTTGCTACTACCGGTGAAGTTTTTTGCTACATTCATTCAATGGCGTTGACTGACTGGTGGTCGTCGCCGGCGCAATTCCGTGCAGCGAGCGGTGAGGGGCGGCGATGGAGCTACAACCGGAGGAGAGCTATAACCGTCGCCGGTGGAGCTGCAACCGCAGGCGCAGCTGTTGCATGGATTGAGGTAGTTTTTTACTACATCCATATTCAACGGCGAGAATGGACGGCGAGGGTGGGGACTGACCACGAGGACGGCCGGCGAGGGTGGGGACCGACCACAAGGACGGCCGGCGACGAGGAAGGCCAACCGGAGGGGACTGCAGGCGCGGCAACGAGGTTCCTGAGGGAGTTGCAGATCCAGCCCAAGGAAAAAGAAGGCGTGAGCGAATCGATTTTTCCCCAGATCCATTGGCCAAGTGGCTCGCATCAAACGACTGGGGCGGGACCGGCCGAAACTTTCGGCCGGTGCGCCGGCGCCTAGCGTTGCCCTTATCTCTATCTTTTTTGAGAGCAAGCCGACCTAAACAGACGCACGCTTTATCCGTTTAGGTCAACTGCACGGACGTCAGTGCTGAGTTTTTCATTTAAGTCGGCGCGTGCATCCATTACAGGCCCAACCCATATATTTTTAAATGTTGATTCAGAAATAAGTAATTATGTTCAAAACTTAAACATAAATAAAGCATTTAAAACTGGCCAGCCGCTGCCAAAGTCCACATTTACATTAAACATTAATTAAACATACAAATAGTCCACGCCGCCATGCACGGTGCCCTACACGCCCTCATTGTCCGAAACAATGCCGGTGAGGTCGATCAGCTGTGGCGCCGGGTCAGCCCACGGGAATGTCACCTCCCAGGCCCAGGTCACGTCACCATGATGCGGCTGCACCGCCTGCTGGGCTGCTCCGACGCGGGCACGACGCTCCTCCTCCTCATCCTCCTTATGGTGGTACTCCTCCTCCTGCACATGCTCCCTCTACATGAGCTGATCGCTGTCGGCGCGCTGCCTCCAATTCTCGAGGTACGCGGCTTCCTGCGGCGGCGGCGGCAGCGCGCTGAGCCAGATTGACGGGACACAGACCCACTCACGCAACTCGCTGATCCAAATGTAGCGCTCGATGGGCTCTGGTGGTGGCTCGGCCTTAAGTGTCGAGGGGGCGGGGGGGAGGAGATTCTTGGCGGCAACGGCGATACCACGCAATCGCCGACCACGGAGAGGATGAGGGCCTCTGCAAGCCGCGCTGGGTCGTCCGTCTGCTCCGCCTCCACCTTGCGCCGCTCCTCCTTGATGGAGGTTTGCATGGCCGCCGCCAGCGCCACCTAGTACGTAGCCTCCTCCTCGGGCTTGATGACGGGAGGTTGCGGAGGGTTTGTGTGCTGCTCCTAGACGCCGAGGCAGCGTTGCTCCTCATGCTCGAGGGAAAACCACACCTCCCAATTGGGAGAGTCCGGCGTGTACACCGGCATCTGACATTGCTCTGGCATGAGGAGCTCCCGCCGCCTGCGCACCTCATCGGCGTGCGCCAACTGTGTCCGCGGCACTGCCGTCATCGTGATTCGTTGCAGATCCATATGCGAGTCCTGCGGCAACGCGACGTTTGGGTATGGCAACGGCTGTCTGTACAGCCAGTGCCAGTGCGCCTGGTGCACTGGAATAAGCAGGCGCTACCGCACGGGGCGGGCAGGCGCCGATAGCGGCGAACGAGGATGCGCCGGGGGTGAACTTCCCCTTGCTCTTGCCGGAACCACTGAGGAAACTCATAGCTAGGGTTTGGTTGTCACCGCAAGGGAGCGGACCGGAGGGGGTAGATGTGGACGGGCAGTGGAACTGGATGAGGCCCCCCTTCCTCCCGCGCACGCATGGATTAAAAAAGGACGGGCCTCTGGTGTTCCAGTCGCTGACGCGTGCGACATCTATAGGTGGCCGCATTCAATACGGCCATGTCTGGTGATTGGCTGACCGATATGTGAGGCTGCGGCGACACCAAGGGGACGTGCGGCGCGTCCGCTTGGTGCCAGTGCAGATGCATTTCAGTCTTAAATTTTGACCTGAAATGGATTGACGCCGACGAAAAGCGGACGTGTTGAACCGACGATTTTATCAGCGGCGAATAAAATGGACATGGGCGAATGAAATGGCATCCGTTGGAGTGCTCCGAGACACAGTAGAGTAGAGCTGGATGGATGAGACGCTATAGCTCAAATCGGTAAAAGTAAACCTTTCAGCACCGACCCTACTTTGCATAGATAGCCGAGAGGGGAAAGTTTTCAATGCATTCATGTATTTCTTTTTAGTGTAATGCATTCATGTACTATTGCGTGTGAAATGTGGTACAAGAGTCCAAGCGGGATGATTCAACCAGCACATGAGCCTACGTGACGTGAATTAATGCAGACGGACGGACGGACAGTGGTGTGCTTTTTTTGACCGAGTTATTCCCAGCGTGTATTATTGGAAACTAGCAGGCAGAGGCACCGCGGCATGCTGCGCCTGTGGAAGAGCCCGTCCAAATGCTTAAAGAAGCAATTTCTTATAAACATCACATGATCATGCATTTGTCTAGCTGTTTGAAATAACCCTAAACATCTAAAAACAATAAAAACATTCTGCCAGCAATTTTAAAATTGTTGAACATGTGTACATATACGTAGGTCTGGGTTCTGTATGCAGTACCTGTAGTATCTGCCTCCTTCTGTATGTACGTGTATCTTAGAAAACAAGATACCGGTCGCACCCTTTGTACCTATATATATGTGCCTAGTGCACGATCAATCAATTGTCGATGCACCAAATCATTCTCTACATGGTATCTATCGCAAGTCGATCTTCCAGCTTCCGCTAACCCTAGCCACCGCCTCGGGCTGCCGCCGCCGCCGCGACCTCCCGCCGCCGCCGCCACCCCAAGCCGCTGCCACCGCCCCTCCTCCCCGCGCGCCCCCTCCCCACCGCGCGCCTTCCCCTCCACGCCGCACCGCCTGCCTCCCGCCGCCGCGCCGCGTCTCCTCAACCGCGCCGCCGCCTCCCTCCCCACGATCTCGCCGCCATGTCGTCCAACGCCTCCACCTACTCCAACCCCTTCGTCGTCGACCCTGCCGAGATCTGCGACATCAACGTCCATGCACGCGTCCCCGTGATCCTCGACGCCTCCAACTCCACGTACTTCGCGTGGAAGACGTACTTCACGCTGCTCTTACGCGAGAACAACCTCGTGGATCACGTGGATGGCACCATGGACTCCCGCACCATGGTGGACGACGCCGAGTGGACCGCGATCGACGCCACGATCATCCGGTGGTTCTTCACCACCAACTCCAAGGACTTGTTCCACACGGTCGTGAGCGCCGGCAACAACGCCCGCGCCATGTGGGTGAAGCTGAACGGCCTCTTCACCGACAACAAGCTTCAGCGCCGCATTTTTTTGCAGCAGGAATTTTTTGACTGTCACCAGGATGAATAGTCCATTGATGACCACTGCCGCTGCCTGAAGACGTTGATGGATGAGCTCCGTGACATTGGAGCCAAGGTGGACGACGACCTCCTCGTCAGCACGCTAACCGCCGGCCTCAACGAGGACTTCGGCAACGCCGCCTCCAACCTCACCTTGATGCCGGAGCCCTCCTTCCCCAAGTTTGTGGCGTACTTGAGGTTGAAGGAGCGCCAGATGAAGGGGGTCAAGAAGCGTGTGCAGCACCACGCCCTCGCCGCCGGCACCTCATGCGGCGCCCCTCCATCAGCCGCCCCACCCGCGCCGCGCCAGCAGCCGCCACCCCCGCACCTCCGGGGTACTTCCCCCTCCCGCCCGCGCCTCCCGCCCCTCCCGCTGCCCCCTAGCAGCCGGGTGGCGGGCGCCGCGGCAACCACCGCGGGGGCGGCCGCAAGCAGCAACAGGCGCCTGCGGGGGGGGGGGGGGGGGGCCTCGTCAACAGCAGCAGCAGGTGACTCCCCCATGGACGTACGGCACCAACCCGTGGACCGGCGTCGTCCACGCGTACTCCATGCCGGTCCCTCGGGCTCCGGCTCCGGGCATCCTTGGGCCCTGCCTGGCGGCTGACCAGGCCCTCTTCACCGCCCAGAACACCGCTCCCTACAGCGGCTATGGTGCCCCCCCCCACAGCGCCCACCTACGGGTCCGCGCCGGCCTATGGCGCCGGCGCCGCGCCGACCTATGGGGCCACGCCCGCCTACGGCGCCGCCGCTGCTCCGGCCTTCAGGGCTGCTCCCACGCCGGCCTACGGAGGGTTCTACCCTCCCCAGGTGCCGCCGCCGTGGGACCCGGCCTTGCTCGCTGCACTGCACTCCGCCCCGTCACCGAGCTCCTATGGTGGCGGTGGTGACTGGTACATGGACTCGGGTGCCACTGCTCACATGACTGCTCATCCCGGTAACCTCACGTCTGCCACTCCCGTTCATACTCCCAACCATATCACCGTTGGTAACGGTTCCTCCCTACCCATTACTCACGTCGGTCATATGTCTTTTCCTTCTAGTTCCACTCATGTGCATATGCCTAATGTTCTTGTGTCTCCAGACTTAGTCACTAATCTCGTTTCCGTTCGTCGCCTTGCTCGTGAGAATTCTATAACTGTTGAATTTGACATTATCGGTTTTTCTGTGAAGGACGCACGTACACGGATGGTGCTCCACCGATGTGATAGCCCAGACGAGATTTATCCAGTGCATCCCTCCGGCGCCGCCAACACCCGTCGCCCCGCCGCCTTCGCCGCCAGTGTTGATCTTTGGCATGCCCGTCTCGGTCATCCCAACTCCACCGTTATGCGTCAGATTCTTCAGAGTTTTTCCTTCTCATGTAATAAGGTCGACGATCACACTTGTGAGGCTTGCCGTCTTGGCAAGCATGTTCGTCTTCCGTTTAGCGAGTCTACCAACATTTTCACCTTTCTGTTTCAGTTATATCATAGTGATGTTTGGACGTCCCCGGTTGCTAGCAACACGGGCTATTTATACTATCTGGTGATATTGGATGATTTTACTCATTATGTGTGGACCTTCCCTCTCCGTCGCAAGTCCGACGCTCTTGCCACACTCACCGCCTTTTATTCATATGTCACCACACAGTTCGGTGGTCCTATTCTCGCCTTGCAAACTGACAACGGCAAGGAGTTTGACAACGTCGCCGTCCGCAATTTACTTGCATCCCACGGCACCATCTTTCGCCTCACCTGCCCCTACACGTCTCAGCAGAATGGTCGCGCCGAGCGCGTCCTTCGCACTTAATGACTGTGTCCGCATGTTGCTCTTCCACTCCTACGTGCCTTCTCTGTTTTGGCTGGACGCGCTCGCGACCGCCAGCCTCCTCGTTAACATTCGCCCCTGTCATTCCCGCTAGAACTACACCCCTCACCAGCTCCTCTTCGGTGCGGTTCCATCTTATGATGGTCTTCGCATTTTCCTGTTTATCCTAGCACCGCGTCCACTGCTCCTCACAAACTCGCGCCCCGGTCACTTCCTTGCATTTTCCTTGGCTATCCTCCCAACACCAAAGGTTACCGGTGCTATGATCTAGTCTCCCACCACGTTTTCATTCCACGGCATGTGTACTTTGATGAGCTCGTGTTCCCGTTTCAGCAGCTACCGTCACCTTCGGAGTCTGTTGCGGTGCGGTTCGTCCCTGCCTCCACCTCTGGCAGACCGCCCAGCTGCGCTCCGGGTTTGGCCCTGCCCGTGCTCCTGCGCCGGCGGCCCCTGGAACTGCAGGCCCCGATGCAGCGGCCTCCTCGGCCGCCCCCGCTGCGGTCCTCGACGCCGCGGCCCCCGTGGCGGCCCCCGTCACCGTGACCCCCTCGGCCGGCCCCGCTGCGGCTCCCGCGGCTGCCCCCGCCGCGGCCCCCACCGTGGCCCCCTCCGCGGCCCCCGCCGTGGCCCCTGTCGCCGCGGCTTCCTCGGCGGCTCCCATCGCCGCGGCCGCACCTCTCACCGGTGTGGTCACTCGGGCTCGGACTGGTACACGGTGTCCCAGCACGGGCTACCCGTCGGACGAGTACGCATGCGCGGCTTCTACCTCGACGCCGTCCCGGCTCCGCACCTCCGCTCGCGCAGCCCTTCAGGATCAGAACTGGCTAGCTGCGATGCGTGAGGAGTTTGACGCCATGCAGTGCAACCGTACGTGGCAGCTTGTCCCGCGGTCATCACTGGCAATGTCATCACTGGCAAGTGGGTCTTCTGCCACAAGACTCGCCCCGACTGTTCTCTCGAGCGCTACAAGGAGTGTTGGGTGGTGTGCGGCTTTCGCCAACGCGCCGGCGTGGACTTCACTGACACCTTCGCCCCGGTTGCCAAACCGGGCATGATTCACGCTGTTCTCCAGCTTGCTGTTTCTCGCACTTGGCCTGTCCACCAGCTCGATGTGTCCAATGCTTTCTTGGATGGCCATCTCGATGAGCAGGTGTTCTATCAGCAGCCGACTGGTTTCGTCGAAACCGACTATCCGGACCACGTGTGCTTGCTCTCCCGTTCTCTCTACGGGTTGAAGCAGGCACCTCGGGCATGGTACCAGCGGATCGCAGCCTTCGTCCAGCAGCAGGGGTTCTGGTCCACACGGTCCGATGCCTCCCTGTTTGTCTACCACCAGGGCCCCGCCACCACGTACCTCCTCCTGTACGTCGACTGCGTCCTCGCCAGCGCTTCTTCAGCAGATCACAGCTCGCCTCGGCACCGAGTTCGCCCTCAAGGGCTTGGGGGCTCTCCACTACTTCCTTAGCATCGAGGTCGTGCGCCGGGCCACTGGCTTCTTCCTGCACCAGCAGAAGTACGCCTACAAGCGTCTGGAGCGAGCGGGCATGCTTAACTGCAAGCCTGCTTCCATGCCTGTCGATACGAAGGCTAAGGTGTCCGCCGTCGAGGGCTCTCCGGCGTCCGACGCTCCCTTCTACCGCTCCATCGTTGGTGTGCTTCAGTACCTCACACTGAGGCGTCCGGACATTCAGTATGCTGTCCAGCAGGTGTGCCTTCACATGCATGCTCCTCGTGACAGCCATTGGGCTCTCGTGAAACGTATACTTCGATACATACGTGGCACCACAACCATGGGTCTCACCCTGACGGCCTCGTCGGACACCATCCTTGTCGCCTACTCCGATGTCGACTGGGCTGGGTGTCCCGACACTCGACGCTCCACTTCCGGATACTGCGTCTACCTTGGGCCCTCTCTGATTTCTTGGTCGTCTAAACGACAACCCACGGTCTCACGATCGAGCGCCGAGGCCGAGTATCGGGCCGTGGCCAACGCCGTCGCGGAGTGTTCATGGCCACGACAGCTACATCATGAGTTGCTATGTGAAGTCACCAAGGCGACACTCGTCTACTGTGATAACGTCTCTGCGGTGTACCTCGCTGCAAACCCTGTCCATCACCGACGGACGAAGCACATTGAGCTCGACATCCACTTCGTCCGGGAGCACGTCGCACTTGGTTGTGTTCGTGTTCTACATGTGGCCACCGATCAGCAGTTCGCCGATGTGATGATGAAGGGACTACCCACCTCGACTTTCGGGGGCTTTCGGTCCAGTCTTTGCGTCACCGGCGACGCTTCAACTGCCAGGGGGGGGGGGGTGTTGAACATGTGTACATGTACGTAGGTCTGGGTTCTGTATGCAGCACCTATAGTATCTGTCTCTCTCTGTATGTACGTGTATCTTAAGAGATAAGATACCGGTCGTCTAGTGCACGATCAATCAATTATTGATGCACCAAATCATTCTCTACAAAAATATTTACAAATACCTACAAATAAGGGAAAGTAAGCATTGCATAGCAGTAAATAATTACCTAATGTCTCCTCATTTTACATCACGGTCTTGTTTCGTTTCAATGAAAACAAAACCAGGGGCGGTGCCCCTGAAGATTATTCTTTGTACATCATGGTCCGTTGGAAGTTTCAGACAACCGTTCTGGACATTGGCACCATTGTAAACACTCAATATTTTACTTCATATAGACTGCAATGGAAGGAATTTGGCAGGCCAATACCTATATTAGCAGACTAAATGTAGTAAGTTAACAAATGAGAACACAAATTTTGATCAAAGATGTCTAGCATCCGAGAATACAAATCAAGCCAAAATGAAAATAATCAGCATTCAAGTATTGTCCAAAAATGACATCTATATATCAAACTCAGGCGCCTAAAATTGCACATTGTTAAGTTATAACCTTCAAAATGCGCAGCAAACTATACCTGCACTTGAAAATGATTAGGGAAGTGGAAAATCTTAAGAAATTGATTTAAACGCTAGTGTACCTGAAAATATTGGTAATTGTTATACTTATAAGCTGCTTTTAAATAAAAGAATGTTTTAAGGGCAACACCTTTG
Organism: Triticum timopheevii; assembly: GCA_963921465.1. Classification (NCBI taxonomy): domain Eukaryota; kingdom Viridiplantae; phylum Streptophyta; class Magnoliopsida; order Poales; family Poaceae; genus Triticum; species Triticum timopheevii. Next base: position 3,056,135 of record OY997271.1, read on the forward strand.
CTTTACCAAAGAACTAATCAACCAGAACATCGACAAGCGTAGCTATTTTTGGCTAGTCGTTGGAGGATCTTCATTAGTTCGTCAACAACAAATGTGTCCGTTCTACCCAGAGCATGATCCCTCCATCGACTAAGTCTAGTCCTTGCATCAAACTTTTTGCAACGGGCTAGAGTGTACAAAACTCTAAAATGAAATATGAAAATAATTTCAGAGGTAATATGCTGATGGAAGATATAGTAACTTTTACTATGTTCCCAACGCGCATCCCAACCTCATTTTCAGCTAGTCTTTTAGGCCGTAGTATTTCTTCCCTCGAGTTGCAACAAAATCCAATCGAACGGGAATCCTTGTGATCGACTTTTAGTCGCAATACCTATGAATTAGTGATTAATAGCTTAATCCTAATTTCCAAGAATTGCATATTTGACCAGCCTCCTATACATCTATAACTCGTATGACATTCATGCATGAGTTGGACATTCCAGTCTCGTTCCTTTTTGCCTTTATACTTCTAGCAATTTTACTTTCAATATTTCTCCTACTCTCAGAAGAAGCACCTAACTTTAAGAGTGACATCAGCCCCGGACTTCCTAGGCATGTAAGTCTTACTAACACCCTTCGGAACTTTCCTTTCTCTAAGTTATTGTTTTATTCACCATCATCACATGACAGGTGTTCTTCAGATCCCTCACTTATTAGTCTAATGCATGGTAAGCACTTTCCTAATACTTTACAAACAAATGCCCAAGCATGGAAAAAAGATGTGTTTTTGTCCCTTGCTTGTAACCATTTAACATGATCCCTCTGTTTCCATAGTATGTCTCGTTGCTCCTCCAACCTATCCAGCTTCTCTTGTAGGAAGTGTTCTTGGGACACTGCATTATGATCAATTGGGGCCCTCCTGACTTTCTCCAGTTCCACTTTGATTGCTTTAATTCTTTTGTCCAAGTCACCAAGTACCTCACAATCCCATTTCTGAAGATCTCTCCCTACCTTCACTAGTCTCTTTGATAGATCATATTCCCCTCGAAGGGAGGCAACTGCCCAAGCATTATTGATAATCTCTTCACAACCTTCTTCTTGTAACTACTTCGCTTCAAATCTGAACCACTTGCTGCCCCTTTGACATCTCGCTTATCTATACCTCCCCTCCACTAGAATGGTCACATGGTGATGATCCGAGTGTCGTGGGTCACCTTATAATTAAGATGGAAACCTAGCACACCAACTTAGGGATCCCACTGCTCTATCTAGTCTCTCTTTACACTAGTAGAAAACAGGGCTTTTGTCCGCATCATTAGTCCCGGTTTGATTACGGCCCGGGACTAATGTGACATTAGTCTCGGTTCCCATGGCTAGGAGCGGTCGGGGGGCACGGGCATCATTAGTCCCGGTTCATTTGTGACCTATAGTCCCGGTTTGTGACATACACCCGGACTAAAGTGGTGGTGGCAGGCCCGCGTCAGGCTGGGGGCCCCACGAGCCAATTTAGTCCCGGTTTGTATCACAAACTGGGACTAGAGGTATACCTTTACTTCCGGTTTTTTATAACAAACCGGGACTAAATATACCCCTATATAAACCCTTTGTCCAGCTTGAGCCCATTGTCTCTGCTTTATCGTTTCGATCCCCTCCTCTATTCTTGCCCTCTTGCTCGAGCTCATCCTCCATTTTTGCCAAAATTTGTCAAGATTTAAAGGCACCCCATCCATCCAAGTGTTCAGAAAGGTTAGCAACTTTGTCCTTTCATCTCTCATTGCTAGATTAGCTCGTGCAATGCTCTGTAAATATAGTGATCTGTGGGTTTTAGTTTTGGAGTAATTACGTGGGAGTTTATTTGATTTATATGCAATCTGAGCTCAAATTACCTTCTTAGTTTGCATGTGTGTAGGTGTGGCTACTTAGTGCCTTCCTGTCCCCATCATAACCACTGTCGATCGCCTGCACCATCCCCATAGCCGGCACCACCTTGGTGAGCCTCTTTTACTTACCCTTTTTTATAAAAAAGAATCGTATTTGGATGATTAAGATAGTACTTGTATAATTTTCTTACTTGTATGATTGTTTGTTATACATAGTGCCATGGTCTTGATATCCGTGCCCGTCAGCCCTAGTCCGGTTTTTTATTCGGATGTGGTATATTCTCTTTTATAACTATTTGTTGCATTTCGCGTTTATGACAATTACGCCCATCAAGTTGACATAGATATTTTTATCTAGGAGGTATTTGAACCAGAAATTGCAACCGACCCTCCTATCGAGAAGTTAAATTTAGTTGAAAAAGAAAATGAGTATTTGAAAGACAAAATGAAAAGAATTGAAGAAGAGAAGATGAAATTGGAGTTGTATGTTGCCGATGTCGTCGATGATCACAAGATCAAGATGGATGCAATGTGCTTGAAGATTAGAAAGATTAGAAAATAAGTCATTGATAATGAGGCTTGGTATCATTATGATGTTGGATAATTGTTACCTTAGTTGCGATCTTGATCACATTTGTTGTTGCATTTAAATGCTTTAGCTAGATACTCTTGTATGTTGTTTTATGAGAATAAATGTGTATCAACTTTATGTATGAACTTGTATTAATTTGGTCTTTTCGGCCTTGTGTAATGAAGATGAGCCGATGGATTTACGATGACCGATGCTCTCCCCAGCTCATTAATGGCGTGGAGAGTTTTCTGCTTGCGGCTGAGGCAAACCAGTGGGATGGTTTTATGTGTTGTCCATGTGCTATCTATAAGAATGATATGAATTACTCTAAGTCAAGAGTCATTCACGTCCACCTCTTTACGTCTGGTTTCATGTCCAGCTATAACTGTTGGACCAAGCATAGAGAAGAGGGGTTCTAATAGAAGAGAATGAAGAAGAATAGGATGATGACAACTATCCTGTGTTCCATGAATACGGTGGTACTACAATGGGGGAAGAAGCTGATGAAGAAGAGGCACTAGATGAGCCTGCTGATGATCTTGGTCGGGCCATTGCTGATGCAAAGAGAAACTGCGCAAGTGAAAAGGAGAGGTTGAAGTTGCAACGCATGTTAGAGGATCACAAGAAATTGTTGTACCCAAATTGCGAAGATGACAAGAAAAAGCTGGGTACCACACTACAATTGTTGCAATGGAAGATAGAGAATGGTGTAACTGATAAGGGATTTGAAAAGTTGCTGAAAATGTTAAAGAAGATGCTTCCAAAGGACAACGAATTACCCGACAGTACGTACGAAACAAAGAAGGTTGTCTGTCCTCTAGGATTAGAGGTGTAGAAGATACATGCATGCCCTAATGACTACATCCTCTAACGTGGTGAGGAGCACGAGAATTTGAATGCATGCCCGGTATGCGGCGTGTTGCGCTATAAGATTAGCCGCGATCAACCTGGTAATGTTGAGGGCTAGCACCCCAGGAAGAGGATTCCTGTCAAGGTGATGTGTTATGCTCCTATAATACCACGGTTGAAACGTTTATTCCAAAACAAAGAGCATGCAAAGTTGATGCGATGGCACAAAGAAGACCGTAAGAAAGACAGGAAGTTGAGAGTACCCGCTGAATGGTTGTAGTGGAGGAAAATCAAGAGAAAGTGGTCGGACTTTGTATGTGATGCAAGGAACTGTTGGTTTGGTTTAAGTGCATATGGCATTAATCGTTTTGGGGAGCATAGCAGCAATCATAGCACCTGGCCTATGACTCTATGTATCTATAACCTTCCTCCTTGGTTGTGCATGAAGCAGAAGTTCATTATGATGCCAGTGCTCATCCAAGGCCCCAAGCAACCCTCAATGATATTAATGTGTACCTAAGGCCATTAGCTGAAGAACTTTTACAGCTGTGGGGCAAAAAAGGTGTATGTGTGTGGGATGCGCATAAACAGCAGGTTGACCTACGAACTTTGCTATTTGTAACCATCAATGATTGGCCTGCTCTTAGTAACCTTTCAGGACAGACAAACAAGGGATACCTGATGTCTGCTAGAACTACGTTGGTATTTCCCCAAAAAGGAAGGGATGATGCAGTATAGCGACGGTAGGTATTTCCCTCAGTGATGAGACCAAGGTTATCGAACCAGTAGGAGAACCTCCTCACACCACATAAACAGCACTTTCACACAAATAACAAATACTCGCAACCCAACGTGTAAAGGGTTTGCCAATCCCTTTCGGGTACGACGCCTCAACATAGGCAAATAACGTGAGGTAAAAGTTGTATATAGGATAAATAGATCGCGGAACAAATAAAATGCAGCAAGGTATTTTTGTATTTTTGGTTTGATAGATCTGAAAATAAATGCAAAGGAAAATATGATGAAAAGAGACCCGGGGGCCGTAGGTTTCACTAGTGGATTCTCTCAAGGAAAATAGCAAACGGTGGGAAAACAACTACTATTGGGAAATTGATAGAACTTCAAATAATCATGACGTATCCAGGCAATGATCATTATATAGGCATCACGTCCAAGGTTAGTAGACGGACTCCAGCCTGCATCTACTACTACTACTCCACACATTGACCGCTATCCAGCATGCATCTAGTGTATTAAGTTCATGGAAAACGGAGTAATGCAATAAGAATGATGACATGATGTAGACGAGATACGTTTATCAATTGCGGAGATATAGATCTCATCTTATTATCCTTAGTAGCAACGATAAATACGTGTCAGTTCTCCTTCTGTCACTGGGATCAAGCACCGTAAGATCGAACCCACTACAAAGCACCTCTTCCCATTACAAGATAAATAGATCAAGTTGGCCAAACAAAACCCAAATATCGAAGAAGAAATACAAGGCTATAAGCAATCTTACATATAAGAGATCAAAGAAGACTCAAATAACTTTCATGGATAAAAACATAGATCAACGAGCTAGTCTAGTAGTGGCTTAACCATGTCCATGGTTAGAAAACGTTAACCATCTTTGATCAATGAGCTAGTCTAGTAGGGGCTTACTAGGGACACCGTATTTCTTTATGTATGCACACATGTATTTAAGTTTCTGATCAATACAATTCTAGCATGAATAATAGACCTTTATCATGAATAGGGAAATATAAAATAACAACTTTATTATTGCCTCTAGGGCATATTTCCTTCAGTATCCTTCATTTTCATATTTACGCAACCACATAGACCATGTCTACTCACTATAGACGATGACTGTCAAGAATGCGGGTGTCGTAAGTGATCTTCTGGGCATCGTCGACCGTCTTGTCGATGATCTACCCTACGCCACATGAGCATTTATATTAAAAAAAATCAAACTTGGCATGCTCATTGCATTTCAATGGTTCAATTTTGAGAAAAACACTGCAATATATCTCATAACCCTAACATTTCATTTGGACAACAAGCATAACTAAATACGCTAGTTCTTCAATACAACATTTTTATATTTTATTTGATACCTAAAATACTTAAAGATATTTGGTTCAAAAGACCTACATTTACTGAAAATTTTCTAATTTGCAACTCTATTTTAGACTTACTATTCTATCATATTCAAAAGACCTACATTTACTAATTTTCTATTCTATTCAATAGACCTACATTTACTGAAAGTTTTCTACTCTATTCAAAAGACCTACATTTACTGAAAATTTTCTATTCCATTAAAATAATCTACATTGTATTGTATTTGAAAAACATTAAAAAAACCTACATTCTACAAAAATAGGGGGAGGGAGGGAGGAGGAGAGAGAAGGGAGTGAGGAAGGATGGTGGGCGGCGACAGGAGGGAGGAAGGCGACGAGACGAGGAGGAGGGAGGGAGATACCTTGGGAGAAACGGGGGCGGCAAAGAGAGTGAGCGAGAGAGTGTAATGGGAGAGTGAGAGACAGGTGGACGAGCCGCGGAGGAAGATGATAAGGCTGGCTTAGAAGTAGCACCCGACATGGGCCAGTACTACTACTAAGCAAGGCCCCCCGTACCCCAGGGGTTAACCATAGTCGTGCCTGATGACCCACAAGTCTAGGGGATCTACCGTAGAACTTTCGATAAGTAAGAGTGTCAAACCCAACAAGGAGCAGAAGGAAATGGCAAGCGGTTTTCAGTATGGTATTCTCTGCAAGCACTGAAATTATCGGTAACAGATAGTTTTGGTATGTGGGTGGACCGATGCTTGGGTACTGCCCTTTCTTGGACAAGCATCCCACTTATGATTAACCCCTATTGCAATCATTCGCAACTACGAAAGAAGTATTAAGGTATACCTAACCATAGAATGAAACATGTGGATCCAAATCAGCCCCTTACGAAGCAACTCATAAACTAGGGTTTAAGCTTCTGTCACTCTATCAACCCATCATCTACTTATTACTTCCCAATACCTTCCTCTAGGCCCAAACAATGGTGAAGTGTCATGTAGTCGACGTTCACATAACACCACTAGAGGAAAGACAACATACATCTCATCAAATATCGAACGACTACCAAATTCACATGACTACTTATAGCAAGACTTCTCCCATGTCCTTAGGAACAAACGTAACTACTCACAAATAATATTCATGTTCATAATCAGAGGGGTATTAATATGCATATAGGATCAGAACATATGATCTTCCACCAAATAAACCAACTAGCATCAACTACACAGAGTAATCAACACTACTAGCAACCCACAGGTACCAATCTAAGGTTTTGGGACAAAGATTGCATACAAGAGATGAACTAGGGTTTGAGAGGAGATGGTGCTAGTGAAGATGTTGATGGAGATTGACCCCCTCCCACTGAGAGGATCTATGGTGATGACGATTATGACAATTTCCCCCTCCCGGAGGGATGTTTCCCCGGCAGAACAGCTCCGCCGGAGCCCTAGATTGGTTCTGCCTCGTGGCGGCAGTGTTTTGTCCTGAAAGCTTTCTTGTGATCTTTTCCAGGGTAAAAGACTTCATATAGCAGAAGATGGGCACCGGAGGCCTGCCAAGGGGCCCACGAGGCAGGGGGCTCACCCACCCTCGTGGATGGTGGGTGGCCCCCCTCTGGTATTTTCTTCGCTCAGTATTTTTATTAATTCCAAAAATAACTTCCGTGGAGTTTCAGGACTTTTGGAGTTGTGCAGAATAGGTCTCTAATATTTTCTCCTTTTCCAGCCCAGAATTCCAGCTGCCGGCATTCCCCCTCTTCATGTAAACCTTGTAAAATAAGACAGAATAGGCATAAGTATTGTGACATAACTTGTAATAACAGCCCATAATGCAATAAATATCGATATAAAAGCATGATGCAAAATGGATGTATCAACTCCCCCAAGCTTAGACCTTGCTACCTCTTGAGCATGCGTTGGTCTTTCCTTTGAAGAGGAAAGGGTGATGCAGCAAAGTAGCGTAAGTATTTCCCTTAGTTTTTGAGAACCAAGGTATCAGTCCAGTAGGAGGCTACACACAAATCCCTCCTACCTAGACAAACAAACAAGAACCTCGCAACCAATGCGATAAATGGGTTGTCAATCCCTTCACGGCCACTTGCGAAAGTGAGGTCGGATAGAGATAATAATAAGACAAATATTTTTGGTATTTTTATGATATAGATTGGAATGTAAAGATTGCAAAATAAAGTAGATCGGAAACTTATATGATGGAAGATAGACCCGGGGGCCATAGGTTTCACTAGTGGCTTCTCTCAAGATAGCATAACTATTACGGTGGGTGGACAAATTACTGTCGAGCAATTGATAGAAAAGTGCATAGTTATGAGAATATCTCGGCATGCTCATGTATATAGGCATCACATCCGCGACAAGTAGACCGACTCCTGCCATCTACTACTATTACTCCACGGATCGACCGCTATCCAGCATGCATCTAGAGTATTAAGTTCATAAGAACAGAGTAACGCATTAGGCAAGATGACATGATGTAGAGGGATAAACTCAACCAATATGATATGAACCCCATCTTTTTATCCTCGATGGCAACAATACAATACGTGCCTTGTTGCCCCTGCTGTCACTGGGAAAGGACACCGCAAGATTGAACCCAAAACTAAGCACTTCTCCCATTGCAAGAAAGATCAATCTAGTAGGCCAAACCAAACTGATAATTTGAAGAGACTTGCAAAGATAACCAATCATACATAAAAGAATTCAGAGGAGATTCAAGTATTTCTCATAGATAAACTTGATCATAAACCCACAATTCATCGGATCTCGATAAACACACCGCAAAAAGAGTTACATCGAATAGATCTCCAAGAAGATCGAGGAGAACATTGTATTGAGATTCAAAGAGAGAGAAGAAGCCATCTAGCTAATAACTATGGACCCTAAGGTCTGAGGTAAACTACTCACAACTCATCGGAGAGGCTATGGTGTTGATGTAGAAGCCCTCTGTGATCGATTCCCCCTCCGGCGGAGCGCTGGAAAAGGCTCCAAGATGGGATCTCACGACAGAAGGTTGCGGTGGTGGAAATAGGGTTTCGTGGTGCTCCTGGATGTTTTCAGGGTATGTTGATATATATAGGAGAAATAAGTCGGTCAGGGGAGCCACGAGGGGCCCACGAGGGTGGGGGCGCGTCCACCCCCTAGGGCGCGCCTTCCTGCCTCGTGGCTTCCTCGTTTGCTTCTTGATGTACACTCCAAGTCTCCTGGATCGCGTTTGTTCCAAACATAAATCTTCCGAAGGTTTCATTCCGTTTGGACTCCATTTGATATTCCTTTTCTGCAAAACACTGAAATAGGCAAAAAAAACAGCAATTTGGGCTGGGCCTCCGGTTAATACCTTAGTCCCAAAAAAATATAAAAGTGCTTAATAAAGCCCATAAACATCCAAAACGGGTGATATAATAGCTTGGAACAATAAAAAATTATAGATATGTTGGAGACGTATCAGACCTTGCTTGTCCTCACTCATTGAGGACTAACAAACTATGCATTCTGTCATTGAAGCAATTGCAATTTATCATAACACCGGAAAAGTCAATACAAGAGCTTTTCAGCAAGTCCACATACTCAACTATCATTTAATCTTTCACAATGGATAACACTCACGCAATATTTATGGGTATGGAGTTTTAATCGGACACAGAGAAAGATAGTGGCTTATAGTGTTGCCTCCCAACCTTTTACCTCAAGGGTAATGTCAACAATAATAGTTCATCCTAACTTACATCCAATTGGATATGTATATCAGGATCTTTCCAACACAATGTGCTTGCCAAAGGATAAAATGTAAAAAGGAAAGGTGAAGATCACCATGACTCTAGTAAAAGGTATAACACAAAAGTAAAAGATAGGCCCTTCGCAGAGGGAAGCAGAGGTTGTCATGTGCTTTTATGGTTGGATGCACGAAATCTTAATGCAAAATAACGTCACTTTATATTGCCACTTGTGATATGGACCTTTATTATGCAGTCCGTCGCTTTTATTGCTTCCACATCACAAGATCGTATAAAGCTTATTTCTACACACTAATAAATCATACATATTTAGAGAGCAATTTTTTTTGCATGCAACATGACAACTTACTTGAAGGATCTTACTCAATCCATAGGTAGATATGGTGGACTCTCATGGCAAAACTTGGTTTAAGGATATTTGGAAGCACAAGTAGTATCTCTACTTGATGCACATAATTTGGCTAGCATGAGAGGGAAAGGCAAGCTCAACATGTTGGATGATCCATGACAATATACTTTATTTCGGATATAAGAAAACATAACCCATTACGTTGTCTTCCTTGTCCAACATCAACTCTTTAGCATGTCATATTTTAATGAGTGCTCACAATCATAAAAGATGTCCAAGATAGTATATTTATATGTGAAAACCTCTCTTCCTTTATTACTTCCTATTAATTGCAACGATGATCAAAACTATGTTTGCCAACTGTCAACAACTTTTATTCATCATACTCTATATGTGAAGTCATTACTCTCCATAAGATCCATATGATCTCTTTATTTCTTTTTATTCCTTCTTTTTCTTTTATTCCCTCAAGATCATAGCAAGATAGCAAAGCCCTTGACTCAATACTAATCTTTATTATATATAGCTCGCGGACTCGATTATATAGAGGAATCATAAAGCAAAAACTCACAACTAGATCACTCTAAAACTTTATTCTACTAGATCCAGATATTACCAAAAGGATCAAACTAAGAAAAATGGTAAATATAGGAGTGTGATGGTGATACGATACCGGGGCACCTCCCCCAAGCTTGGTAGTTGCCAAGGGGAGTGCCCATACCCATGTGATTATGTCTCCTTCTTCGGAGGTGGTGATGATGGAGTTGTTGATGATGTAGGCTTCTTCTTTAATTTGCGCTTGAGGATGGAATTTTGCTCCCTTAGATCATCGATCTCCTGCTCAAGGCTTAATATCCTTTTGCATAGTTCCTGTTTGTTCTCCTGCAAGAGACGAAAAGGGATAAGCTCGATCTTAGGTTTCTTTGCTCTATCAGGGAGGCTTGACTTTTTAAACTCCACATGCATGTCCCCAGGTTGGGGTAATGGGACTTTATCTTCATCTGAGCTCGTCTCCTCCTTTCCCTTCGGCTCGTAGTCTTCTTCTTCCTCAGTGGTCCAACCATAATGCTCAAGGTCCCTGTAGACCTTAGGGTCTGCAAGGTAATCAGCCACATAGCTTTCTCCCTCTGAATCCTGGGACGACATATTGCTCTAATCTGTGGCAGAGACAACTCAAAACAAAAACAGATGATTTCATCGTGGTACGATGGTCAAAACCTTCGGGGGATAATATAATGAATTTTTATCGACCAAAAGAAGTATCGCGTAAGAAAACGAAGTCCCGAGGGCACACGTGGTGCCCACGAGGCAGGGGGCGCTCTCAGGGGGGTAGGGCGCGCCCTCCACCCTCGTGGATGCCTCGTGTCCTTCTCGGACTACTTCTTATTTTCCTATTTTCTTAAATATTCCAAAACAGAGAAAAATTGCTATTAGAATTGTTTTGGAGTCGGTTTACTTACCGTACCACATACATGTTCCTTTTCGGAGTCTGAAACGTTTTGGAAAGTTTCCCTTATGTATTCCTCCGGGATTACAGTTTCAATCACATTGGTTTCAACATTTATGGGATTACCAGAGATATAATGTTTGATCCTTTTACCGTTCACCACCTTCAGATTTGTGCCTTCGAAGTTGTTGATTTTTATGGCACGGAATGATAGATCTCCTCGATAACGTAAGGGCCTTCCCATTTAGAGAGGAGTTTTCCTGCAAAAAATCTTAAACGAGAGTTGAAAAGCAACACATAATCACCTACATTAAACTCGTGCTTTTGTATCCTTTTGTCATGCCATCTTTTAAATTTTTCTTTAAATAGTTTGACATTCTCATATGCTTGAGTTCTCCATTCATCAAGTGAGCTAATGTCAAATAACCTCTTCTCACTAGCATGTTTGAAATCATAATGGAGCTCTTTAATGGACCAATATGCCTTATGTTCTAGTTTGAGAGGTAAGTGACATGCTTTTCCATATACCATTTTATATGGAGACATACCAATAGGATTTTTATATGCAATTCTATAAGACCATAATGCATCATCAAGTTTCTTGGACCAATTCTTTCTAGATCTATTAACAGTCTTTTGCAAAATCAATTTAAGATCTCTGTTACTCAGTTCTACTTGGCCACTAGACTGTGGGTGATATGGAGATGCAATTCTATGATTAACATCATACTCAACAAGCATTTTACGAAAATCACCATGTATAAAATGTGAACCACCATTAGTCAGTAGGTATCCAGGGATTCCAAACCTCGGAAAAATAACTTCTTTAAAAATCATAATAGAGGTGTTATGATCAGCACTACTAGTTGGAATAGCTTCTACCCACTTAGTAACGTAATCAATAGCAACTAAAATATGTGTATACCCATTAGAGGAAGGAAACGGTCACATATAATCAAAGCCCCGAACATCAAATGGTTCAATAACAAGTGAATAATTCATAGGCATTTCATGATGTCTACTAATATTACCAATTCTTTGACGTTCATCGCAAGACAAGACAAACTTACGGGCATCCTTGAAGTGAGTAGGCCAATAAAAACTGGATTGCAATACCTTATGCACAGTTCTATCTCCAGTGTGGTATCCTCCATAAGCTTCAGAGTGACACTTGCATAGGATCTATTCCTGTTCATGCTCAAGTACACAACGTCTAATAACACCATCTACTCCTTCTTTGTAAAGGTGTAGGTCATCCCAGAAGTAATGTCTTAAATCATACAAAAACATTTTCTTTTGTTGATATGTGAAAGTAGGTGGTATAAATTTAGCAACAATGTAATTAGCATAATCAGCATACCATGGAGCAGTACGAGAAGCATTTATGGCAGCATTGTTCATCAGGGAAGCGATCACCAATAGGTAGTGAGTCATCAAGAACATTATCTAACCTAGACAAGTTGTCTGCAACGGGGTTCTCAGCTCCCTTTCTATCAATAATATGCAAATCAAATTCTTGTAGCAAGAGAACCCATCTAATAAGTCTAGGTTTAGCATCTTTCTTTTCCATAAGATATTTAACAGCAGCATGATCAGTGTGAACAGTTACTTTAGAATCAACAATATAAGGTCTGAACTTATCATGAGCAAATTTAACTGCTAAAAATTCTTTTTCAGTAGTAGCATAATTTCTCTGGGCACTATCCAGAGTTTTACTAGCATATTGAATAACATTTAGTTTCTTATCAACTTTTTGTCCTAGAACAGCACCTACGGCATAATCACTAGCATCACACATAATTTCAAAGGGTAAATTCCAATCAGGTGGCTGAAAAATAGGTGCAGAAATCAAAGGTTTCTTAAGTATTTCAAATGCTTCTACACAATCATCATCGAAGACAAAAGGAATATGTTTTTGTAAGAGATTAGTCAGGGGCCTAGAAATTTTAGAGAAGTCCTTAATAAACCTCCTATAAAAACCGGCATGACCAAGGAAACTTCTTATAACTTTAATGTGTTTGGGACATGGCATCTTTTCAATAACGTCAACTTTAGCTTTATCAACCTCAATACCTCTTTCAAAAATTTTATGCCCCAAGACAATACCTTAATTAACCATAAAGGGGCATTTTTCCTAATTCAAGACAAGATTAGTTTCATCACATCTTTGCAAAACTCGATCAAGGTTGCTCAAGCAATCATCAAAAGAAGATCCATAAACGGAGAAATCATCCATGAAACCCAAAACAATATTTTCATAAAAGTCAGAGAATATAGCCATCATGCATCTTTAAAAGGTAGCAGGTGCATTACATAAACCAAAAGGCATACGTCTATAAGCAAAAGTACCGAAAGGGCAAGTAAAAGTGGTCTTTTCTTGATCCTATTTCGACACAGGCATTTGAGAGAAACCAGAATAACCATCTAGAAAGCAAAAATGTGTATGTTTGGATAGTCTTTCTAGGATTTGATCAATAAAAGGCAAAGGGTAATGATCCTTTTTAGTAGCTTTATTTAATCTGCGGAAATTAATTACCATCCTATAACCTTTAACAATTCTTTGTGGGATCAATTCATCTTTATTATTAGGAACAACAGTAATACCTCCCTTCTTAGGGACACAATGGACAGGACTTACCCACTGACTATCAGCAACGGGATAAATTATACCTGCCTCCAGGAGCTTTAGTATTTCTTTTCTTACCACTTCTTTCATCTTAGGATTTAACTGTCGTTGGTGATCAACAACTGGTTTGGCGTCTTTCTACAATTTTATTTTGTGTTGGCATAGAGTGTACTAATGCCCTTAAGATCATCAAGAGTATATCCAATAGCAAAACGATGCTTCTTCAGAGTTTTCAATAATTTCTCCTCTTCCTGCTCTAAAAGGTTAGCATTAATAATACCATGATATATCTTCTTTTCATCAAGATAAGCATATTTAAGAGTATCAGGTAATCGTTTAAGCTCAAACACGGGATCATCCTTGGGTGGTGGAGGATCCCCTAGAATTTCAATAGGCAAGTTGTATTTCAAAATAGGTCTCTGTTCAAAGAATACTTCATCTATTTCCCTTCTTTCATTCATAAACATAACATTTTCATGGTCTAGCACTTTCACTATCTCAGTAGGTTCAATATCATGCATAATTTCTTTGTATAAGGAATGAGGTATTGCACTTGCACTAGCACCCATATCACATAAGCCATGATAACAATGATCTCCTATTTTAACAGAAATAACAGGCATTCCTACAACAGGTCTATGCTTATTATTAGTATCGGGTCTAGCAATTCTAGCAGCTTCATCATAGAAGTAAATAACATGCCCATCAATATTTTCAGCCAAGAGATCTTTAACCATAGCAATACTAGGTTCAACTTTAATTTTCTCATGTGGTGTAGGTGTTCTAGTATTACTCTTACGAACCACAGTTGAAGCTTTAGCATGATCCTTTATCCTAACAGGGAAAGGTGGTTTCTCAATATAGGTAGTGGGAACAATAGGATCATTATAAGTGATAGTCTTTTCTTCAACTTTAGTAGGTGCAACTACTTTTACATCAATGGGAGGATTATATTTAAACCACTTCTCCTGAGGGAGGTCAACATGAGTAGCAAATGATTCACAGAAAGAAGCTACTATCTTAGAGTCAAGTCCATATTTAGTGCTAAATTCATGAACAGCATCAGTATCCATAAAAGATTTAACACAATCAAACTTAGGTGTCATACCTGACTCCTTACCTTCGTCGAGATCCCAATCTTCCGAGTTGCGTTTAATTCTTTCCAATAAATCCCATTTGAATTCAATAGTCTTCATCATGAAAGAGCCAGTACAAGAAGCATCGAGCATGGAGCGATTGTTGAGAGAAAGCCGAGCATAAATTTTTTGAATAATAATTTCTCTTGAGAGCTCATGATTGGGGCATGAATATAACATTGAATTAAGCCTCCCCAAGCTTGAGCGATGCTTTCTCCTTCGCGAGGCCAAAAATTATATATATAATTACGATCACGATGAACAAGATGCATAGGATAAAACTTCTGATGAAATTCCAATTTCAATTGGTTGTAGTTCCATGATCCCATATCATCACATAGCCTAAACTATGTCAATGCCTTTCCCTTCAAAGATAAAGGGAAGACCTTCTTCTTGATAACATCCTCGGGCATACCTGCAAGCTTAAATAATCCACAAACTTCATCCACATAGATTAGGTGCAAATCAGGATGCAATGTTCCATCTCCTGTCAAAGGATTAGCTATCAATTTATCTATCATACCCGAAGGAATTTCAAAGTAAACATTTTTAGTAGGTTCAGTAGGTTGAGGAACAACTCTTTGCTCTACTGGTCGGGGTGAAGATACCCTGAACAAGCCCCTCAAAGGATTATGTTCCATAGTAACTAGTAACAGCAAATTTCAGCACACTATATAAATTTTTCCTTACCAAGTTCCACTTACCAAAGGCGCTTCACTCCCCGGCAACAGCGCCAGAAAAGAGTCTTGATGACCCACAAGAGTAGGGGATCTATCGTGGTCCTTTTTATAAGTAAGAGTGTCGAACCCAACGAGGAGCAGAAGGAAATCACAAGAGGTTTTTAGTAAGGTATTCTCTGCAAGCACTGAAATTATCGGTAACAGATAGTTTTGTGATAAGGTAATTCGTAACGGGTAACAAGTAACAAAAGTAAATAAGGTGCAGAAAGATGGCCCAACCCTTTTTGTAGCAAAGGAAAAGCCTGGAAAAATTCTTATATGAAGGAAAACGCTCCCGAGGACACATGGGAATTATCGTCAAGCTAGTTTTCATCACGCTCATATGATTCGAGTTCATTACTTTGATAATTTGGTATGTGGGTGGACTGGTGCTTGGGTACTGCCCTTTCTTGGAAAAGCATCCCACTTATGATTAACCCCTATTGCAAGCATCCGCCACTATAAAAGAAGTATTAAGATAAACCTAACCATAGCATGAATCATGTGGATCCAAATTAGCCACTTACGAAGCAACTCATAAACTAGGTTTAAGCTTCTATCACTCTAGCAACCCATCATCTACTTATCACTTCCAAATGCCTTCCTCTAGGACCAAACAATGGTGAAGTGTCATGTAGTCGACATTCACATAACACCACTAGAGGAAAGACAACATACATCTCATCAAAATATCGAATGAATACTAAATTCACATGACTACTTATAGCAAGACTTCTCCCATGTCCTCAGGAACAAACGTAACTACTCACAAATCATATTCATGTTCATAATCAGAGGGGTATTAATATGCATATAGGATATGAACATATGATCTTCCACCGAATAAACCAACTAGCATCAACTAGAAGGAGTAATCAACACTACTAGCAAGCCACAGGTACCAATCTGAGGTTTTGGGACAAAGATTGGATACAAGAGATGAACTATGGTTTGAGAGAAGATGGTGCTGGTGAAGATGTTGATGGAGATTGACCCCCTCCATTGAGAGGATCGATGGTGATGATGATGGTGACGATTTCCCCCTCCCGGAGGGATGTTTTCCCGGCAGAACAGCTCCACCGGAGCCCTAGATTGGTTCCGACAAGGTTTCGCCTCGTGGCGGCGGTGTTTCGTCCCAAAAGCTTGCTTGTGATTTTTTTTCCAGGGTAAAAGACTTCAGATAGCAGAAGATGGGCACTGGAGGCCAGCCAGGGGGCCCAGGAGGCAGGGGTCGCGCCTAGTGGGTAGGGCATGCCCCCACCCTCGTGGATGGTGGGTGGCCCCCCTCTGGTATTTTCTTCGCTCAGTATTTTTTTACTAATTCCAAAAATAACTTCCATGGAGTTTGAGGACTTTTGGAGTTGTGCAGAATAGTCTCTAATATTTGCTCCTTTTCCAGCCAGAATTCCAGCTGCCGGCATTCTTCCTCTTCATGTAAACCTTGTAAAATAAGAGAGAATAGGCATAAGTATTATGACATAACGTGTAATAATAGCCCATAATGCAATAAATATCAATATAAAAGCATGATGCAAAATGGACGTACCAGTGCCCCTGGGGCTAACCATAGTAGCAGCGCTGCAGCTATCACGTTAGTGGTAGCGCAGGCCCAGCATAACGCGCTGCTACTACAGCTAGCCTTGGGGCCACTGTGGGATCCCCTTAGTAGTAGCCACTACTAGGGAAAACCTTATACACAGCATCGTAGCAGTAGCGCTGGACAAAACAGGGCGCTACTGCTACTTAGTAGTAGCGAGTTTAAATAAACCGCACTACTGCTACTACTTTAGCAGTAGCGCGTTCTGCTAAAAAAACATTGCTGCTATACTTGTACTGGGTGCAGTTGGCTAGACACACTTAGCAATAGCGCATATGCCCCGCCAGCGCTACTGCTACGTCTCTTAGCAGTAGCGCTTTTCTTTGAAACGCGCTACTACTTACTTACCATATCCTAGAGCGCGCGGTGCAGTTCCCTCTCACTCAGTCTCTCCCTCTCACTCGCTCTCGCCCGGCTGCGCTGAATCCGTCGTCTGCCACCGCCGCGCTACTCCTCGCCGAGGTACTCCCTCCTCCCACCTCCTCCTCCGGCCGCCCCTTCCTCCTCCTCCTCCGGCCGCCCCCTCCCTCCTCCTCCTCTGGCTGCCCCCTCCCCCTCCACCCCCGCCCCCTCCCTCCTCCTCCTCCTCCGGCCGCCCCCTCCCCCTCCTCCCCCCGCCCTCTCCCTCCTCCGATCCCACCGGCCTCCTCCCCCTCCTCCTCTCTCCTTCACCTCCTCCCTCCATCTTTTTTTCTTCTGTTTTTTACTATTGTATAATGTAGTTTTTTTTACTGTTTTTAGTAAGTGTTTAAAATAGTTAGTAAGTAAACTAATAAACTAGTTGAACTAGTTTGGTTTTAGTAAGAACTAGTTAAATTAATAGAACTAATGTATTTTTAGTAAGAAAATTAATATAACTAGTTGAACTAGTTTATTTTTAGAAAGAACTAGTTTATTTCTATTTATAGTAAGTTTATTTTTAGTAAGAACTAGTTGAATTAATAGAACTAGTTGAACATGTCATATTTGTTGTTATTTTTTTAGTTTAAACAATTAGTGATGTTATATGTATGATACTATTCGGGATGTATTAGTGATAACTTATAGGGTTTTTGTTTTTGCAGAAATCAAGGAGCCCCTCCATCCCCCCCCCCCCCCCCCGTCGTCCCCGTCACCGACCCCCTCCGACCTCGAGGTGAGAACAGCCAAATCTCCATGTCAATATTAATCCTATAAGATATGATGTAGATAAGAACATGTATATCTTGTGTTGCTCAAATAGGCCCATGTAGATAAAAACATGTATATCTGAGTGGCCTATGTTTTGCCGAAGTGTTGATTAATTTCCGTTCCGGCAAATTTTAGGTGCTCGATATGTCCTGTTTTAGCAAAGGTCATACCGGAATTTTCCGTGAATTTTGGCATGACCTGTGCTATAATATGTCGGAAATATCGAGTGGCCTGGATTTTCTAGAAAGATAATTAAACGATATTTCGGGTTGACTTTAAGACAGTCGAGGCTGAAGAATGCTGACTGTTGTCATGGGGGTCATTTCTCCTTCTTCTCCGGGTGCTAAACCTTTGTTATGCACTAGGGGAAGGAGGAATAATGACCATCACCGACGGTCGCAAATGTCAGAGTGGAATCAGTAAGGGAGAGTATCCACCATATATGAGAGGACGAAGAATCCCGACTGTTGTCGTGGGGGTAGCTTCTCCTTCGTTCCCATGTGCTAGACAATTTGGTGCAATGCACTCGGGGACGAAAAGAGGAGCTACCATCACCGACGGTCGAATATATACATCACGTGAGCTGAGAGTTTTCAAGGAAAGACTCGACAGACCCATAGTCAACCCGTGATGAATAATAATGATCTAATTTAGTTTTTTTAGTACATATATTTAGTTGTACAAGTTTAATCTTTGAATTATGAACATAGGAAATGTCGTCGGACGAAGAAGGTCCCGGGGAGTGCTCCTGGTGCGGCAACAACCGGGGTTTCTGCGACAGGCCTTCGATTGTGAAATGGCACACTATGACGCTAAGTGTTTTTTTCGTAATTAAGCTCGACTTCTACTACTTCAACATGTAATTTTCGTCTTTTACAATTTGACTAGCTTATCCCATGCCATGCAAGGCGCTATGTCTTGGAGAGGTTGGGTTTTGAAGATCACGAGAGGAATGAAACAAAGAAAATTAACCTGGTATGGATTTTGAGGTAAATCTATACAATTATGAGAGTGTATCCCATTTTGGTTGCCGGGGTTGGAAAGCACTTGGCAAGATGTATGATTTTCAAGAGGGTATGTTTGTCACCATGGATCTTGGTGATCCTAATATCGACCAAGATAACTTGGACATTTGGGTTCTGGTTGATACGCTTCCAATTCTTCCACTATGTGAGTTCCTCAAACATAGTTATTAAGTAATTTATATTGTTTATTTCAAAATATTTGACAGCTTATTTCCATTTATAGCTTATTTTCATGCTTCAAAGAGTGTGCGGAAGATGGTAGACAGAACCAACTACACCGATGGCTCTGAGTTAACTTATCAAGAGAAAAATCATTTGGTCGCATATTGTACTGACATTAAGAATTACAATGCCTTTTATCGAACTCCTCTAAATTATGGTGAATACGTGCCACTAGTGCACGTGCTGAACAACGATAACTTCCATGGAGATTCTTGGTAAGATTTTTTACTATTACGACATCCATGCATCTTTTACATACTTCTAAAACTGAACTACATTGCTAACCACAAAGTTATTACTATATTTTTCAACAGAAAATCCTAATGTATTGTGTGCCTCATTTGATGTATCAGAATGGTCGCCTGGATGTTTTGAACATACAGCCAGGTCGTCCTACAAATCACACCTGTGCATACCGGGTCTCTAAAAATGGTGAACACATGATAATCAAAGAATGGAAGAAATGTATGGACATTCGTAAGGAGGTTCTTGGAAGCAACATTGCGCGAAAGGCAAGAATTGGAGACAGAATAATCTCCATTCTCCATAATGGAGAGTCAGGGGCTATCTTGTTTTATGCTATTTTACCCAAGAAAATATAGTAGGTCCTAAGAGAATGTAGCACGTTATGAGGTACAATATGTTTATGAGAGTTGATGATGATGAATAGTTGTGATTATGTCTAATGACCAACTTGTATGTGATGTCGCATTGATGAAAACGATGATCATGAGGAGGTGTTATATGACACTGATGTATTATGATGATAAGTTGTTAATGATATGATGATGATGATGATGATGATATTTATTATATCATTGGCTGAAAGAACCGTGGATTAGTTTCAAGTGGATGTCCATCCACTTGAAACTAGTCCATGGTTCTTTCTTCCATTGATGTAATAAGTCATTATGATGTAAAACCATTCTCTAAATTGTTGTGGTATGAAAACTTGTATAAAGGTTTATGAATACAACATGAAATAAAAAAGAAATACAGAATAATAGTAGTAGCGTGTGCTAGTATAAGCGCTACTACTAATTACCAATAGCACTCATTCTAGAAAACGCTGCTACTAAGTCGATGTAGCAGTAGCGCGGTTCAGCCCACGCTACAGCTAACCTTTAAGTGGGTGCTTGGAGGCCGTGTGGAATGCACCTCCAAGTGGCGTCACTACTGTGGGTATTTCACCATCTTTGTCTCTTTGGCTGTGCTAATATGAAGAGCATGAGCTCATAGTTGTCTCAATATTTGTTTGTAGGACCGCATCGCTAATGAGTACTACAAGCAAACCTCAAGAAAAAATGGCTGATCATTCAATTTTCACCATTGTTCGAAGTGGCTCCGGGATGATGAGAAGTGGATGGTGATGGACAAAGAATGCCCCCAAAGAAAGGCGTCAAATTGGAAGATGAATAAGGTGATGATGGCGATGATGCACCAAGAGGAGGGCGAAACAAGGACAAACCGGAGCAAGAAGGAGAAAGCGAGAGTGAAGAGGACGACCAAGGAAATAACTTTGAGTTATCAAATTGGTGAGATGGCCAAGATGAAAGAGACCATGTTAGTAAAGCATTGTGATGCTAAAATTACCATGGCCAAGAAGAAAGAGAAGCACAAGGAGGAGAAGTGGGAGAAGAGGTGCAACTTTTAGGAGCGCAAGATCGCCCTAGAGGAGCAAAAGAGGAAGGATGTGAGGATCGCCGAGGAGGATCGGCTCATGATGATGAATCCAGAGGGCATGGACGCAATGGAAAGAGAATTATGGGAGATGAAAGGAATGGACATCATGCTATGGAGGAAGATGGAGCTTTAAAATCTTATGGCCGGTGGTGGTGTTGGGTTTGGAGGGGTTTTTTCTTTCGGCAATGTTGGTGGAGGGTTCGACATGGGTTGTGGTGGTGGCTTCGACATTGGTGGTGGTGATGGTTATGTCGGTGGTGGTGATGCTGGTGGTGGTGCTCACTATTCGGTCCAAGTTTGTGAGGATGGTGGTGCTAACTCTTCGGACAATGTGGATGATGGCGATGGAGGTGCTAGGGGCGGTGTTGGTGGCGACGTTCTTCACAACAATGAGGATGTTGCTTGATTGCTCTATATCATTTGAGCATTTTTTGTCTTGTTTTATCGCGCACATATGAGGCTAAACTTGATATTTCGTAAGTTGTGCATGATTTTGGATATGATGAACTAGTATGATGTCAACTAGTGATGTATATATATGACGATGAACTAATTATTATGCACTAGTGATGATGAACTTGTCAATATTTGCCCATGATTGTATTTGCGGGACCGTGAGCCCTCCGGCACGGAATAGATCCCGAAAACGTGTCCCACAAAAAATGTTTACGGGGCAGATTTACAGGAACTATTTCGCCGGAGAGCTCGCGGTCCAATATTTTTTTTGCGAAAGCCCTCAAACAAATTTTATGGGCCCGATAGTTACGGGATCTGTTAGGGATGCTCTAAGAGCAACTCGCAGGGCGACTTTTTGGCGCCGGCGCCCAAAAAAAGCACAGCCGCACCCCAGGGTCTAGTTTTTCGCCCAAAAAAAGGCGCGTGGGACTGCTCTGTCAGCGAGAGAAGGCCCTTTTTCCAACCGATCCCATTCTGTTGCCCGCTATTTCCCTCCATTCCCCCCATTCTCCCGCCATTATCCTCCGTCTCCCCTCCATCCGGCTGCCATGCCGCCGAAGAAGTACGCTGCCCCTTGCCGAGTTACCTATGCTGACACCACCAAGTCGAAGCAGAGGAAGCCGAGGGCGCCGCCGTCCAAACCCTCGAGCATGACAAACGCCGACAGGAAGGCCGAGCTTCGTCGTCGGGAGGCTATCACCACCGACCGGTGGAACAGGCTCAACGCCAAGAAGGCTCGCGACAAGGCGGCAGCGGTGGCGGCTGCGGCCGCGGCAGAGCAGGGAGAACGCGCGACAGAGCAAGCAGAGGCGTCTCGTGCGAGGATGATGAATCCACCCGGCGGCCACGGGCACGTCCTTTGGAGCCAGAAGATTTTCGGGTCGGACCCAACCCTAGGGGTGCGCGCCATCGCATGGCTATGCCGACGGCGACGCGCACGGTGGGTTCAACCCAAACATCACCTTTCCACATGGCCACTCCGCCCAGCGCACGCCCTCTCCCGCGTTCGCCGGCGTCCAGTACCCCACTCCACCTACTCACCGCTGGCTTACGCGTCCTCCCCGACGCTACCTCTGCGCCATTGCGTGCTTCCCTTCTCGCAAGCATCATCGTCGCATCTTGGCAACGGCAACTGCACGGAGGCTGACCTGGACAACATCATCGCGTTCGGCTCGGCCGCCACCGTCGTTTCCCTCAGGTTCTATGCCCAAGACGATGTAGTAAACCTCGACCGCGGCATGGACGACAAGCTCAGCTACGGCGAGGAGGAGCTAGAGGGGGAGGAGGACGATGACGACAACGACGAGGAGGAGCCGGCGCCTGCTCCGGCGACGAAAGGGAAAAAGAAGAGGAGGCGGGCGGCCAGGACCGGCAAGCCGCGTGTCAAGTGGGTGGCCAAAGAAGATGAGTGCCTGGCTGAAGCATGGAAGATTGTCTGCCTTGACCCGACCACCGGCACAAACCAGACCGCAGACACGTACTGGGAGCGCATCAAGGCGGAGTTCGACGAGCGCAAGTTGGTCGACCTGTACTTCTCCGACGTCCACATGGATCGCGCCTCCAAGGCCATGTCCAACCATTGGGCGCTCATCTAGACGGCGTGCAACAAATTGCATGGGATCGTCGAGGAGGTCGCGGCTCGCCCGGAGAGCGGCGCGAGCTATGAGAGTTAGGTATGGCGCCGCCGGTCTCGTGCCATTTTTGGTCCTGTTCATCGCCGGCCTCACCTGTTCCTCGGGGCAGATGGTCCGGATATTCGCCATGTACCGCTAGGACAGCAGCTCCGACCAAGATTTCAAGTATCTCCACATGTTCGCCCGGATCGAGAAGTGCGAGAAGTGGGTGGACGTGCAGCGCACCCTCGCCAAGGCCAAGGAGGCGTACAAGCCGGACGCACCCATGCCCGACGCGGCAGAAGGGCGCCCAGACGGCAACAAGGCGGCGAAGCCTATGGCACGCCTGCAAGAGTCCATCGAACACTGCATCGCCGACACCACGACCCGCGCCGCGTCGTGGACCAGATGAGCGGCACCAGCTACGGCGCGCTGCAGCACCTCCACCAGCAGGAACACCATCACCACCACAAGAGCACCACCGCCGCCATAATAGTACCACAACAATGACAAGCTGGAATGATAAACATTTCACAAGCGGGAGGGGGGGGTAGACTAGTCACAATGGGTGCATGTTACTAGTCTAAGTTATTACCACTATAGTGGGGAGTAACATATGTGAGGTTGTAGACTCATCTTATCTTGGTATGTGTGATGTTACAGTACCTAGCTTTGTTACCACATGCCTCTCTTTCCTCATTAATTACTCGCCACATCATCTGTTTTGCGTAGAGATGTCTGATGTTACCACCTATGTTACTCCCATTATGGGTAGTCTTATGACATGCAGCTGCAACAAAATGTTTAGGTGTCTGGATGTACTGTTGTGTGAAATTAATGGAAGAGTTGCGTGTAGTTCACACCACCTGTCAGTTCACCTACAGATTATGTACCGGGGGAGGGGGGAGGAGCCCCACCTATACGTTTAACAGCATCATCAGCCGGCGACGAAACATAAAAGGGTAAATAATAAAAGAAAAGAAGGAAAAATGAACATATCACAGTTTAGTGCATTTTTCATGGGCCTGCATGTTTTTGGATATCTTCACATTTTTGTCGGCTCGTGAACCCTGAGTGTAAGTTGAATTTCGGGTTATCTTGACATCTGATTTCTTCTTTTTTCCCTCTAAGTGTAGGTTGAATTGGTAGCTAAAACTTTTGAGGTTGTACATGAAACATGGATGTTTGTTTGCATATTTTTAAGAAAATTTGAACATATTTAAAAAATATTGATCTTACCTAAAGCCTGATTTTATACTACTAGTGTGTACATCACACACAGTATTTACCTAGCATGTGCGATTGGAGGGCCTAATACTATGAATCTGCAGTACTCGAGACGCCCTGTCAGTTCATATTAATCATTTTTTTTTTGGAATATAAGAACGGCCTCCCCCTCCGATCTCTATTAAAGAAACCACATGGTTCACCTAATAACAAACTACAACCGAACAGAAATTTAAACATCAACATCCATCAAGTAGCGCTCTAAACATACATCGCGGCCAGCCAGCCCAAGGCCAAGACCATGCAAAACGCAATCTACCCTACTGAGCGATCAAAGGGGCCAACAAGACGCCACCCAGCACATAAACCAGGTTTAAGATGGCTTATATATTACATCACCAAAAGACTGCAGCAATTCACGAAAACAAAGCTTCGACGCCGATCATTCTTTTCTTCTTCAGCTCCCCAGCCTATGAACTCCATATCTCCACCAGCGCGAAGCTCTGTAGATCTCACTTGCTACATATTTTAGCTGTTTTTTCCCTAGCAGCATGGTCTCTCTTAGCTCCTCCATTATGTGCAAAATCGACCAGCCCATGATCCAATAGCATATCAGCTTAATCAGAATCAATGGATCATTACTCATGCAGTTGTGTAAAGTTAACGAAAGAGTCGTGCGTTCACGAGTTGGACTAGAGTTAAGATCAATCACAACCTGCCATAATAGTAAAATAAATAGCGACAATGGGGTCACGAGGAGGCTACTCGATAAACATGTGGGAGCAGGGGGATTTATGACATACAGCTGAGGCGAAATGTTTGGTGGTCCGCACATGCAATTCTGTAAAGTTAACGAAAGACTTGGGCGTTCATAGTTCATGGTTTGGTCCTCCGGCCGCCCTGTCAGTTCACATTACTCACATCAACCGGGCCAACCCCACATGTACGTGGCATGTACTCTGTATTCCATCCATTAATCTTTGATTTGAACCCCACCCATGTTTAACTGATGGGCACTCTATTGTCTGACCAGACAGGTTGACAGCCTCCTGGGACGTGTTCGTACAGCCATGCAATGAACTCCATTAGTTATTGAACCCCACAGGCCCCTTCATGTCCAAACTTCCCTATTCCAAGTCATGAACCCACCACGATGAGCAGGCCTAACACAGCGACCACAGCCAATAATAGAATCTGTTTTGGCGCTATCTCATTATATCATCAGCAGTCAATCTAGTAGCCAATCCATATAATAGTTATCCATATTTACAAGTTTTTATGTCCAACGGGATCCTTCTGTATATATGGTGAAAATTAACCATATATAATAATACCACCACAATGACAAGGGGGTCATGCAATGGCTACTCGATAAACATGTCACAAGCGATGGTTAATTTTAGTTGGTCTGCATGTGACGCCCCCGATTCAATCGTACACTAATCATCCACGCAAACGTGTACGATCAAGATCAGGGACTCACGGGAAGATATCGCAACACAACTCTAAAAGTAAAACAAGTCATATAAGCATCATATTACAAGCCAGGGGCCTCGAGGGCTCGAATACAACTGCTCGACATAAACAAGTCGGCGGAAGCAACAATATCTGAGTACAGACATAAGTTATACAAGTGGCCACTGCCGGAGCAGGGCGACGCGGGTAGCGGAGAGGGCCGCCGCGGCAGACGCCGTATGGCCACGGAGCAGCAGTAGCTACAGGCAGTGGTGGCGAGGCGAGTTGGGCCGAGGGCAAGGCCAAGGGGAGGCAGGGCGTTGCGGTGGCAACGCAGGGACAAGGGCAAGGCGCGGCGGCCAAGGCGTGCAGTGGTCGTGGCAGCAGAGGCGAGTGAGGTCAGGGGCGGAGCGTCCAGGCGGTGGTGGACGAGGGCGCGCGGTCGAGAGCGGCAAGGGGGGCGACGGCGTGGCCGACACGGTGGTGCGCGTGCGTACGGTCGGCCTCGAGCAGAGGCAGGGAAGGAGGAGGACGAGGCCGTGGCCTCACCGGGATTCGTAGGGCATGGGGCAGTGGTGCTCGTGGAGGAAGCCCGAGACGACGACGAAGAAGGAAGCAGGACGGCGGGGAGGAGGCAACGGCGAGGTCGTGCTCCGGGCAGTGACGGACGGCATCGGGCGTCGGGCGTCGGGCGCCGGGTGGTGTCGAGACGGCGAGGCTAGTCGACGGGGTCGGGGCGGTACGATCCCTTCCGCGATCCAGATCGGATCGGGAGGTGGGGGCTGACGAGGGGGAGTGGGGGAAGTGGGTGGTGGCTAGGGTTGGACCGGGGGGAGTGGGTGTTATAGGGAGTGGGGGAGTGGGGATGGGCTTGGCCGGCCGGCAGCTAGGCCATGGCCTGTTGGGCCGAAGCCCAAGGGGCCGGGGGGGCTTTCTCCGTTTCGTTTTTTTGTTAGTTTTGTTTTCTTCTCTTTTATTTATTTCCCTTTTCTGTTCTTTTTATTTTAGAAGCTTTTAGCATTTTCTAAAAACAAGTTTCCTTCACAACAATTACCTACGTAATATCTGGCACTAACCGAACATTTTGTTTTAATGTTTGAAATTTTTTGTTGTATGCCATATTTGGAATTTGAATTTTGAATCGGTTTTTTTTGAACTAACGAGGAATTAGCAACAGTAACGGAGGTGACATGGCATCATTAGCAGAGTATTACTGTAGCCTAATTATCCGGGCGTCACAATTCTTCTCCACTATAAGAAATCTCGTCCTGAGATTTGAGAGGCGGAGTAGAGGGAGAAGGTTCTGGTTATGAATTTCTAGCGACTCTTCTCGGTGTTGGTTGCTCTTCTCGAAAAGGCCGATCCATAACCTCGATGTCTTCATTTCTCTGCTTCAGGTTCTCATGATGAAGTTGGCATCCTTTCTTTGGGAACTCCATCGTACTTACGAAAGAATAAAGGGGCCCGGAGAACAGACCTCTGCAAGGTTGACTAACTTGTTGATAAAATCGGGGAGGTGGGGGAAAGTAACTCTCGAATTAAAAACCTTTAGAAAATATTGAGAGCAAAGTAAGAAGGTGTCATGAGAAGTTTCAAGCGGCAGGCAATCGTTCGATGCCTGAAACAGAGTGTGAAAGGGGGTTCAAAGCAATCGGAATAAGTATTCTGTCTGATACCAGTATAGATCAGTAGGACGGTGGTCCATGAATTACATATGAGGCCACGCGCGAGGAATAAATTTGGTAACAGGGGGTGCACAGGAGAGTCAGGTTTCGATCCTGTGGAACTGTGGGTTATGGGCCCACCATATGATTAAAATAGGAAGGGCGTTGACATCTTGCATGGTCATGATAGCAAGACATGTCAGAGGGTAGTCTATCAGTTATGTCGGCAACAATGTTGGTACCAAGTGCAAGGGACGAAGAGAACCATTTTCCTGCTCGTTGAAACGAGGCGGACCAATAGGAAAAGTTTTCGTCCATCAACGGCTACCGGAATGTCATCAACAATAGTAACAGGGTCTTGCTGACGTAATTGTACACCGAGGTGTTTACATAAGCAGTGAATCTTTACTGCTTAGATTATATAGATCACAGGAAAGGGTTTAAACAAACCAATGTAAAGGGAAAAGTGTCTATCAGATTTAATAAGAACAATGGAAAGAAAAATGTCATTAAACACATATTTCAGGGTATATCCTTCCCAAGGACAAACAGAGTGTGATATCCATGACAGGATATAACGTAGAAAACCCTTTGGGAAAGGGGAGAGAAATTTCATGACATTACTCATACAATGGTGTTTGGATAATTGATAAGGAAATTTAGCATGGTGCTTCAAATGTTCTTATCGATGATCAGAGTACCATAAACATGCTTTGAGATAGCATTA
Source organism: Triticum timopheevii (assembly GCA_963921465.1). Taxonomy (NCBI): domain Eukaryota; kingdom Viridiplantae; phylum Streptophyta; class Magnoliopsida; order Poales; family Poaceae; genus Triticum; species Triticum timopheevii. The sequence continues at coordinate 3,084,362 of OY997271.1, forward strand.
ACATGGTCTTGAAGCAAAGGTCAGCCTTTGGATACACAAAGGATCCGTCGGAAACAACTTATAGAATAAGTCTTACAATTTCCTCACGGAAGAATGGTTAACCTAGCTAAAGGATAATATAACAATAGGTCCTCCGGCCAGGTGCGCTAGGCATGATATCACCTTACCAGGTCATATAAAGACCAATGTTATAACTATTGGAAATATGTTCCAACCATCATATCTGACCGAGATTCAAATCTGATTGGTGTCAGGATAACTCAAACTTAGGATGCCTGAGAAGAAAGGTGCAACACAAATTGACAAGAGGACATTGTAAGATTCTCGGGAAATGAACTATGAAAGCAAGTTCCAAAACAAAAGTTCATCATTAACCAAGGAGAAAATGAGGATGTGGTTGATGGACTCAGAGACAATTCATCGAGATTTCCAAAGGATGGATTTCCACAATTATGTGAACAAGGAGATAGCTTTTGTCCGTTCAAATGATATAATGAGGTATGCTCGAGGAGACATACACGATTAAACATTGGTTGACGGTGCACCCGAAATACGGACATAGGTAGCACAAACAATGTTAGAATGGCGGTTCAATAACCAATGGTCTAAGAATGAAATGTTGACCATTAACTTCAAAGCAATAAGGTTGCCAGAAGTTCTAAAATTACTAGTCCATCTGTCGGTATTCCTGATAGGAACAACACGGGGACCAAGAAAAGAATGGTGATGGTGAAGTATCACTTATATCAAGAATTCTCAAGAGGTGGTGAAATTCTCACAACATCCTTGACAAAAAGGCAGTAATACTTCAAGGTAGATCATAATACGGGCTGGATAGCAAGTTGCATCCATAACATGAACAAGTTTGTGATGAAAGGAAGGTAAGGATGTTGTTGATGGTAACTGAAATGACCAAGGAACGAGGATGGCACTTATCATCAAGAATTCCATTGATATCCTGGAAGGAGTCTAAATGTTGATGATGATCACGAAAATTTGTTGTCGAGAGGATCCACGAAGAAGCAATTGTACAACGACTGCATCAAGCAAAAGACTGATGCAACAAAAGATTATTTGAGCCACAGATACGACACAAACTCGAAATCAAGCTCGCTGTTTTTAAGGCGAAGTTATATGAGGAGGCAGATCAACGTAAGGTTAGCTCAATGTCGAAAATTGTGCTCCGGAAAGAAGGACCAGGTAGCACAGTTAAAATTTAGCACAATAATGATATAGCCAATCAGGCTAGGAATGACTTGAAGGATTATTAAACTCATAAGCAACGAAAATTATTTAGTTATCGTATCGGAGCGCGGAATCGATTCACTTATGGATGTTCTTGGTTGACGACAACCCACAACCCGTGGAGTCACTATGATAGGGAAGGTACTACTTCATCAGAAATTCATAAGATATATTCTCGAGATACCATGGGGGTAATACACGACGGTACATCAAGTAAAGATTGGACTGGGGTATTGACTTGCAAAAGACAAGTGCTTTAACTTGTCCAAGAAATGGGATCAAAGAAGAACAATCATGGCCGGAACCACGATTGCAAAGGATCAATTTATAGATACCAGATGATATTTATCAAGGAAATAGGCCTTCCATGATAAGATATCCATCGTGTCCAAGGGCATGAACACAAAGTTCAAGGTCGACTCCCACTTCTTCAATGCATAATCTTTCATTCATTCTCGCGTTCCATGAAGTTGTAGTGTTGAAATTTTATCTGGCAAAATATCAGAAGAGTATGACTCGTGAAAACTCTTGGGTTCACACAATTAAGGAAGGCATAGGCTCAACCCATCGGGGCTTCTTAGAAACATATACCACAAACTTTAGGGGTAAATAACTCAAGCTCGGACGCAGAGCATGTTTGACCAAAGGAGAGGATACAGATTACCAAAGGCATTATGTATCAGGGAGGATTCATAAGGCGGTAAAATATGAAGGACACTGTCGAATAATAATCCAACAAAGGATTTGACGGTCCATAGCAGAGCTAATGTGAGCATCGGCACACAATCAGATAAAGAAACAAGGCAAAGGCATCTGATTATAGAACATCTGAATAATTCGATGCTTAGATAACAAAGGAAGTATGATTTCCAAAATGAAGGATCAGAAGCAGACGCTCTGATTAAGAATGGATAAGTTGAACAAACTTAGGGGTACAATCGACGGCAATTTGATTGGTCAAGAACCAGCTCATGTTTAAAATGACATCTGAGCCGGAAGGATGAATTCTATGATCTGATTGAGGATTGCGAGCATTCGCAAAATAATGACCCTAGGGGTGCGCGCCATCGCATGGCTATGCCGACGGCGACGCGCACGGCTGGTTCAACCTGAACATCACCTTTCCACATGGCCAATCCGCCCAGCGCACGCCCTCTCCCGCGTTCGCCGGCATCCAGCAGCCCACTACACCTACTCACCGCTGGCTTACGCGTCCTCCCCGACGCCACGTCTGCGCCGTTGCGTGCTGCCCTTCTCGCAAGCATCTTCGTCGCATCTTGGCAACGACGACTGCACGGAGGCCGACATGGACAACATCATCGCATCCGGCTCGGCCGCCACCGCCGCCTCCCTCGGGTTCTACGCCCAAGACGATGTAGTAAACCTCGACAGCGGCATGGATGACAGGCTCGACTATGCCGAGGAGGAGCTAGAGGGGGAGGATGAGGACGACGACAACGACGAGGAGGAGCCGGCGCCTGCTCCGGCGACGAAAGGGAAAAAGAAGAGGAGGCGGGCGGCCAGGACCGGCGAGCCGCGTGTCAAGTGGGCGGCCAAAGAAGATGAGTGCCTCGCTGAAGGGTGGAAGATTGTCTGCCTCGACCCGACCACCGGCACGAACCAGACCGCAAACACGTACTGGGAGCGCATCAAGGCGGAGTTGGACGAGCGCAAGTTGGTTGACCTGTACTTCTGCAACGTCCACATGGATCGCGCCTCCAAGGCCATGTCCAACCATTGGGCGCTCATCTAGATGGCGTGCAACAAATTGCATGGGATCGTCGAGGAGGTTGCGGCTCGCCCGGAGAGCGGCGCGAGCTATGAGAGTCAGGTACGGCGCCGCCGGTCTTGTGCCATTTTTGGTCCTGTGCATCACCGGCCTCACCTGTTCCTCGGCGCAGATGGTCCGGATGTTCGCCATGTACCGCTAGGACAGCAGCTCCGACCAAGATTTCAAGTATCTCCACATGTTCCCCCAGATTGAGAAGTGCGAGAAGTGGGTGGATGTGCAGCGCACCCTCGCCAAGGCCAGAGAGACGTACAAGCCGGACGCGCCCACGCCCGGCGCGGCAGAAGGGCGCCCAGACGGCAACAAAGGAGCCAAGGCAGCGAAGGCTATGGCACGCCTGCAAGAGTCCATCGAACACTGCATCGCCGACGCCACGACCCGCGCCGCCCAGAGGGAAGAGCAAACCGCGGCTCAGTGGTCTTCGTTGATGGCGGACAACGCCGTCAAGCTCGACCTGATCCGGACCAATGTCGCCGTGAAGAAGAGGAACACCGACTTGGCGTTCCTGCTGGGGGGGGGGGGTGGACATGGCGGTGATGGACGAGGAGGTCAAGGCGTGATTCATGGTGGAGCACGGCCTCATCCTGAACCAGACCCCATCGACGGCGGCGCCAGCTCCACACCGACCACGCCAAGCCCGAGAGACGCCCCCACAACGCCCAACATAGAAGTCGCGCCGACGCCGACCAGCGCTTCCTCGACACCCAGCACAGAGGCCGCGCCGACGCCGACCAGCCCGCGCACGCGGAAGGCGACCAGCCCGCGCGCGCGGACTCCCGCCAGTCCGACGCTGGAGGACGGTGCTACCGTTTGATGCAGTACGCCGACTAGCCCGCGCATGCCGTCCTTTCTTTTGAACGCCGAAATTTCAAGTTCATTGATCGCCGAACTGTGGCATGGTGATCACCGGACTTGTGGCGTGGTGATCGCCTGAATTGTGGCGTTGATCGTCTTTTTTTTGCTAGGCGGGAAATGTATATTTGAATTTAATCGTTTTGGGGGGAGGCCCTGCGGCGTGGCTGGGACGTAGATCGTCCCCGGGGCCTAAAAAGCGCCAGGCGACGTGGCGAAATAGCGCCGGCCGCTTCGCTGAGGGCGAACGAGTGGAGTTGCTCTAAGCCGTTAAGGCGTGAACCGATCAGTCCACTTGATCAGTCCACTTCCAAGCTTTGTCTCAAAAAAGAAAAAAAAGAAAAAACTTCCAAGCCGTGTGCACACTGTTGCTGTTCATTCCACAGCGCCCCCCTCTAAATTATTGGGGAGGGTATTGTAGAGGACAACTTTCGTCTCCCACAGCGCCCCCCTCTCTGTTGGAACATTCCCTATCGTCTTGGCCAGGCTCTGCTATGTTCATCCCATCTAATCCCATCCCGTTTTCTTGACCAACTAGTCTAGTAGCATGTGAGCCTTTCACAGGATGTGCAGCGCTCGGAATCTCCTCTTCTCCCCTGCTGCTACTAGACAGTGGCACAAAGAAAAGGTTCGCCGAAGAGAAAATGCTCACTTGTTACATATTGTTCTATTGTTCTTTTCCCTGACTTTGATCGCTAATCATACTGTCCGGTGCTGCTAATTTTCAGGTGGAGATCGATCGATGATGCTCAGATACATCTGGGCTTGGCTTCAAGCCTTGTTCGGATATGTCAAGGGTTGGCTTCCTGAGGCTCGTGATTCCGATTTGCTTGGGGCGGCGCCGGCGATGGAGCAAGATCCGGTTACTGTTTCGGTCGGCTCCATTGACCCTCTCTTCCAGCAGCTCCGTTCTGCCATTGCTTCCCTCAAAGGCAACAGCCGTCGGCTCAGGCTCAGGAAGGTTAAGGCCAAGATCCAGATTCTCGGCCAAGAGCTGGAGTGCCTATGCGTCGACCTCAAGGGCAGATCGGAGGATGCCATTACCAGGTGCTGGATGAGACAGGTCCGGGATCTTTGCTATGATACGGCGGACTACCTCGACCAACTCCTGCACTTTATCCGCTACTCCCCTGGTGCCCACCGCCGTCTTTTTGGGGGGGATCGTCTTGTTGGACCAAAGACCTTTCGGATTTCTCGGGGGCTCACCTGGCTTTCCTTGCCAAAGGTGAAGAATGTGAAGAAACTGAAGCCAGCCCCCCTGATTGCAAAATTATCAGCATTGGTAGCTCGCGTCGAGGATGCAGATGAAAGACGCAAAAGATTCAAGCTTTCTCCATCCAAATCCATCAAACATGACTACGCACAAGCAGCTGCTGTCAGCCGCATCATGCACCAAATTCCCCTCCAACTCCACATCGAAGAGCTCAACAAGCTGCTAGACTTGGATGGCAATGACATGGAGAAAAATCTCAAGGTGGTAACTATCTTCGGATCTGCCGGTGTTGGCAAAACAGCAGTTGCCAGGACCTTGTATCATCAGCATCGACAGAAGTTCCAGCACCGGGCTTTCGTACGGGCGTCTCGAGATCCTGATATGAGGCGGCTTCTCGCCGACATGCTCTCACAAATCAAGGCGCCACCGCCCCATGCCGTTTCTGATGTCCAAGGACTTATTGCTAGTGTCATCAAACATCTGCAAGGGAAAAGGTATTTCCTAAATAAAGAAATGGTAGTATGCCATCAAAAAATGAAGCTAATGGTATCTACCACAATTACTTCTGTATTACTATATGTTTTGGGCTGGCTGGATTATAAAGTCTGAATAAAGGCCAAAATGAAGCTTCTTTTACCTTTTCTTATGTAAATAAAAAACAGAGTGCATTGACACCCCTGCAAGTGCCAACAAAATAAAAACTATAGGGGATTTAAACACATAACCTGGACTCTAGGGTTAATGACTAAAATAACCCATAATTACGATCCTAGCCAGTTGAATCAAGATCAAATGGGGTAATTACTCAAAATCTGACCATGGGCGCCCACAAGTTCGCACAACAAATAGAAAGAGCAAAGTGTTAGTGGCTCAGTTGAGCCGCCTCAAGCTGACGGTGTATCTAAAGTGATCATTTGAGCTTGGATGAACTAACTGCTAGGCCGGTGACACACTCTTATTCATCAGACTTATCCTTTCCAGGAAATCCTTCTTGTGATCCTTGTTCTTTTGTTTGCTCCTTCATCTGCGGACACTCAGCAACGGAATGACCCTTTTCACCACACCATAGAAGTTCTCTTCTTGAGACTTCACTTGGTTTTTGTCCAAGTACTCTTTGGGACATGGACAAGTTAAAATTGTTTTCTCTTTCTCTCTTGTTACATGTTGGAGAAGCGCCTCATGAACAAATAAAATCTCCTTGGCTCCAACAATTATCTTGTTAGACAGTTGACTCAGAATCTAACCAGTGGGGCCCACTTGTCAGTGACTGAGCATAATGGCGCTGCTTGAGCATTGATGTGAATTTTCTTTGTATCCATGTATGTAGGATTATCTACGCAACAAGAGGTAGTACCACTATTTTTCACAATGTTATTAGTTAAAGGAGTCAAAGCCATGAGATGCATATTTGCTTTATATTTCCAAAAGGTATAGTTAGTGCCATCAATGTAAGATCATTTTTTAGTGAAAAATGTTATTCGGGTCACTCCGTTGGGAAGACTTTATACTGCAGTATTCCTTCTCTCTCTCTCTCTCTCTCTCTCTCTCTCTCTCTCTCTCTCTCTCTATTTGCGGTCCACATTTTTTTATTAGCTTTGAAACTTATACGTCAATTCAAGACTTTGTTTGAAACTAAGATACCTGTAGGATTCCTTCTCTCTCTCTCTCTCTCTCTCTCTCTCTCAATTTGTGGGACCCACATGCACAACATGTAGTTGAAGAGTTGAAATATCCAAGACATCGACGGTCCATATTTTGAGAACTGGGGATACTTTCTCCCTTGGTGCTAAAACTAAAAGCAAAGGGGATGCCCTGCTCTAATACCAATTCAAAGACATACTGATTGAAAGAGGTGGTGAATAGGAGATTTTTTGTAAGCGCCTTTTTATGTCTTAATAATACTCGTTTTCTGTGTAGTTTTTTCCTACCTTTCTTTTATCTTGTTATGTTTATTTATATCTCCTGCCATTCGTGTCAAATAATAAATACACCTTATGGCAAAAAAAATCTGCAGGTACTTAATTATAATAAATGATTTATGGTCAACGTCGACCTGGGATATTATTATCCGAGCTCTTCCGGGTGGTGATTATTGCAGAATAATAACAACAACCCAGGTTGAGGATGTAGCACTGGCATGCTGCAGTTATCAGTTAGAGCGTATATATGCGATTAGTCCTCTTAATGATGATCAATCAGGAAAATCTGAGGGTGGTTGTCCTACATATCCTAGTTTGGAAGGGGTGAAAGAAGCTCTAAACCTTATGTATAATAATCTTCCACCGCGTTTGAAAACATGCTTGTTGTATCTGAATATGTATCCAGAGGGATACACAGTCAGGAAGGATGAATTGGTGAAGCAATGGGTAGCTCAAGGTTTCATCAGCTCAGTACAAGGACAAGATATAGATGATACTGCAGGGTGTTATTTTGATGCTCTTGTCAGTAGTGGACTGGTCCAATCTGTAGATACCAATCATAATGGAGAGGTTTTGTCATGTACACTTCACCACATGGTGTTGGATCTTATTAGACAAAAATCCATGGAGGAGAACTTCGTCACTATTGTGAACTATTTTCAAACAATTCTAGGACTTCCTGACAAGGTTCGTCGACTCTCTGTCCAGTTGGGAGGTGCAAAAGGTGCAAATAATATACCAGAGAATATGAGAGTATCCCAAGTTAGATCACTTCTATTTTCTGGATTCTTCAAATGTGCACCTTCCATTGTGCATTATGGGCTTCTTCAAGTTTTAGTTCTTCATATTTGGTCTGATAAAGATGAGATTTTTGATCTGGCTACAATTGGTGAGCTATATCGATTGAGATATCTGAAGATTGAGTGTAATATCACTATCAAGCTTCCGGGCAACATTCAAAGGCTGCGACACTTGGGTACTTTGCAAGTAGATTCAAGATTATCTTCTGTTCCGTCTGGTATTGTTCATCTCGAGAAGTTGTTGCACCTCTGCTTTCCGAGTGAGTCTATTCTGCCTCATGGGGTTGGCCGAATGACATGTCTTCGCACTCTGGGGTATTTTGATCTCGGCCGTAACTCAGAAGATAATCTGAGGGATCTTGGTGAGCTGATAAATCTCCAGGATCTTCAGCTGACCTGTTCTACAGCACAGCCTGCTGAAAGTCTTGAAAATAATATGCAACTCCTGGGCTCAGTCCTTAAAAAACTCAGCATCCTGCAGTCTGTAACTCTTCTACCCACTGCAGAATCCTCTAATGTATATACTCTGAAGGACGAAGCTCATGTTTCAAGGATGTGCATTTCCTGTGACAGCTTGTGCATGGTGTCCCCTGCCCCAGCCCATCTTCAGAGAATCGAGTTGTCGTATCGCTGTTGCATCTTCTCCAAACTCCCCAAGTGGCTTGGAGAACTCACCAAACTCCGCATTCTTAAGATTGCAGTTGGGGAGCTATCAAAGGAAAATATTCATATACTGAAAGTACTACCTGCTCTTGCAGCGCTGTCGTTGCATTTACCGACAATGACTGCAGAAAGGATTGTCTTTGGCAAGGGAGGATTCAAAGTTCTCACATACTTCAAGTTCAAGTGCACTGTGCCTTGGCTAAAATTTGAAGCAGATGCAATGCCTATTCTCGGGAAGCTCAAGCTGAGCTTCAATTCCCCGATAGTGGATGAACAAGGAGCTACACCTATCATCATCGAGCACTTGTCATCGGGAATTAAAGAGATCTCTGCAAAAAATTGTTGTAGAGGCGTTAATGCAAGGTCTGCCTTGCTGAAAGCCATTAGAAATGATCCAAGAAATCCTGAGGTGCAATTGAGGGGTCCCATCTATTATGATGACAAAGGTAGAGGAATGGTGACACGTGAAGGCTCAAGGGAAGATGAGAACAACGAAGCTCATAGCAGGTACACTAATTTCCCTTGTAAAATCAAAAGCCACTTCCATCTCCTTTACATTGTGCAGTGCTTTGCAAAGGAAAAAAAGTTGTCATTTTTCATATTTTTAAATCAATATTTACATGTATAAATGCTTTCATATTTTAGAAAATCTAGGATTTTGTCCTTCCGAAAATTTGGAATGGGTTTAAAATGTTCAAAATATGATAGTATGAAGGGTAAAAAGAAGAAAAAATTTTGACGCCATTTTAATGTTGTTACATGATTATTGTCATCAGGATTCATATGCTGCCGAAGTCCTCACGTCTACCTGTTCCTGGTATTTATATTTGATTTTTCACAGTTCATTCCCTCATGCCTTTTTGATAACCAGTTTGTGAAATCTATGAAGAGCTTGAAGCATGCATTTCTAATTCTTCCTTGTCTGGTCTTTCTTTATATCTCCGAATGGAAATAGCAATACACTGCAGGGAAGAAGAACTGGAAGATAGACCTTCCGTATGTGAAATAATCAGCATTCCGAGTGAATCTGGAAGCACATACGGTCACACTGTCCAGGTAAGCTAACTAGTTTGAGATACCTTGTAATTAAACTGTGAAAAGAGATGCATCGTTTGAAGTAAAAAAAGAGAACAGTAGTATCGAGATCAGGAAGGGGAGCCTTGGGGCAGCGGTAAAGTTGTTGCCTTGTGACCATGAGCGGGTTCGAGTCCTGGAAACAGCCTTTTGCAAAAATGTAGGAAAAGGCTGCGTACTATAGACCCAAAGTGGTCGGACCCTTCCCCGGACCCTGCGCAAGGCTGTGTTTGTTTCCAGGTTGAAACACATAGGTTACCTAGAAAGGGGGACGAAAGTCTACTGGACTATAGACCCAAAGTGGTCAGACCCGGACCTTGCGCAAGGCAGTGTTTGGTTTCAGGTAGAAATACATAGGTTACCTAGAAACGGGGACAAAAGTGTATTGGACTATAGACCCAAAGTGGTCGGACCCTTTCGGACCCTTCCCCGGACCCTGTGCAAGGCTGTGTTTGTTTTCAGGTCGAAATACATAGGTTACCTAGAATAGACCAAAAGTGGTCGGACCCTTTCGGACCCTTCCCCGGACCCTGTGCAAGGCTGTGTTTGTTTTCAGGTCGAAATACATAGGTTACCTAGAATAGACCAAAAGTGGTCGGACCCTTTCGGACCCTTCCCCGGACCCTACGCAAGGCTGTGTTTGTTTTCAGGTCGAAATACATAGGTTACCTAGAAAGGGGGACGAAAGTGTACTGGACTATAGACCCAAAGTGGTCGGACCCGGACCCTGCGCAAGGCTGTGTTTGTTTTCAGGTCGAAATACATAGGTTACCTAGAAAGGGCGACGAAAGTGCACTGGACTACAGACCCAAAGTGGTCGGACCCCGACCCTGCGCAAGGCTGTGTTTGTTTTCAGGTTGAAATACATATGTTACCTAGAAAGGGCGACGAAAGTGCACTGTACTACAGACCCAAAGTGGTCGGACCCTTCCTCGGACCCTGCGCAAGACTGTGTTTGTTTCCAGGTAGAAATACATAGGTTACCTAGAAAGGGGGACGAAAGTGTACTGGACTATAGACCCAAAGTGGTCGGACCCTTCCCCGGACCCTGCGCAAGGCTGTGTTTGTTTCCAGGTCGAAATACATAGGTTACCTAGAAAGGTGGACCAACGTGCACTGGACTATAGACCCAAAGTGGTCGGACCCTTCCCCGAACCCTGCGCAAGGCTGTGTTTGTTTCGAGGTCGAAATACATAGGTTACCTAGAAAGGGGGACAAAAGTGTACTGGACTATAGACCCAAAGTGGTCGGACCCTTCCCCGGACCCTGCGCAAGGTTGTGTTTTTTCCAGGTTGAAATACATAGGTTACCTAGAAAGGGGCACCTAAGTGTACTGGACTATAGACCCGAAGTGGTCAGACCCTTCCCCTAACCCTGCGCAAGGCTGTGTTTGTTTTCAGGTCGAAATACATAGGTTACCTAGAAAGGGGGACGAAAGTGTACTGTACTATAGACCCAAAGTGGTCGGACCCTTCCTCGGACCCTGCACAAGGTTGTGTTTGTTTCCAGGTCGAAATACATAGTTTACCTAGAAAGGGGGAAGAAAGTGTACTGGACTATAGACCCAAAGTGGTCGGACCCAGACCCTGCGCAAGGCTGTATTTGTTTTCAGGTCGAAATGCATAGGTTACCTAGAAAGGGGGACGAAAGTGCACTGGACTGTAGACCAAAGTGGTCGGACCCTTCCCCGGACCCTGCGCAAGGCTGTGTTTGTTTCCAGGTTACCTAGAAAGGGGGAGACGGTAAATCTTGCGGGACACTTTCCCATGAATCTTGCGGGACACTTTCCCATCCAATGGCCCAAAACCACATGCCTTCGGTGCATAGATTTGGCCGGAGACGGTGATATATTATCTACCTCCTATGAGTTTTTTTATTTGGGCCGTCTGTTGATCATGGGTATATTTACAACATAAATTTTCTGTAAGATAGAAATTTTTCATGAAAGTTCTTTTAAAAAAAACGTTTTTTCTTTTTCTTTTCAGTTCAAAATAGTTCATACAGTCGTGAAAGTTTGCACCCACGAAATGAGCACAAATTTGTTTCTATGTAAAACGTATTCGTTTTTGGACTCTTGGGAACATTTGGATGCACCCATATTTTACATACTAATGCCATGCAAGCATTCTGAATTAATTATATATTTATGTTCCATAGAAAAATATCACTATATTATTCATCCAAAATGCTAATTCCATGTTATTATCAGCAGTTCAATCCGGAAATATTGAATGACACCATGGTTGCTCTTTGGTTGAGGTATCAACAACTTAATCCAGATCTCCAGCGAAGCTTCAAATATTGCAGTATTTTCCCCAAGAGATCCAAGTTAAGAAGGGATGTGTTAGTTCGCTTGTGGGTAGCACAAGGGTTTATAAAGACCAGTTGTGAAACGGAGGACATGGAAGATATAGCTGAGAGTTATTTTCAGGAGTTAGTGTCATGCTCATTTCTTCAGCAAGGAGGAGAATGGTATGATCCTTGGTTTACAATTCCTGATCTCTTGCATGATTTATTAGACAAGATTAGTGGACAGGATTGCTTCAGAATCGAGAATGGAAGAAGTCGGAGAGGAGAAGGCTGGAAAGGAGAAGTTCCCCAAGACGTCTGCCATCTTCTTGTAGAGAATTATGATGGAGAATTGATTACTGAAAAGATCCTTGAATTGGAAAATTTACACACCCTCATAATATATGTTGTTGAAAGGGATACATCAGTTGAGGAAAAAGTCATTGAGAGTATATGCAAGAGGCTACGTAAACTGCGGGTATTGGCTGTTGCTTTCAGCCGGGAACATCTTCCAATCTTACAACCCAAGAAGTTCCTGGTGCCAGAATCCATTAGACAGTTAAAGGACCTATGCTATCTTGCCTTCAGGACATTCAAATGCACGGTAATTTTACCAAGCACACTAACGAATAAACTTCACCAGATGCAGCTGCTAGACTTTGGTAATCATGGCAATGGCCAAATTTGGGAATTTACCCTTGATAACCTTATGAACCTGCGATACATAATCTGTGAGAACTTGGACTGTCCTAACATAGGCAGGCTGATCTCACTCCAAGCGTTACCAAGCAGCAGGTTCACTGTAAGGAATGAACGTGGCTATGAGATAAAGCAGCTTAAGGACCTAAACAAGCTTCGTGGCAGCCTGACAATCTGTGGACTTGAAAATGTTAAAAGCAAGGAGGAAGCTGTTGTAGCCAATCTATGTGCCAAGGATCGGTTGAAGGAACTGAAGTTGGAATGGGGTGATGATGGTACAAGGTGCAGCTCAGAAGTTGAAGCAGAGGTGCTTGAGGGCCTGTGCCCTCCCGTAGGTCTTGAAGAACTGATTATCTCGGGCTATGAAAGCTCGAGGTACCCAGATTGGTTGTGGGCAAACAGAAAGGTGGCCCAAAGAACCTGCAAAAACTTGTGTTGTTTGGATGGAGCCAACCGGGACCTGGTCCTGAGCTTGGGGCTTTCGTTCATCTTCGTGTGCTCTGGCTTGGTCACTGCAGGTGGGACGCCTTACCAGGCAATATTGAGCACCTCACATCGCTCAAGGAACTGGAAATTGAAGGGTGCTTGAATATTCGGTCGCTTCCAACACTGCCCCGATCTCTTGAGAAGTTTTGTGTTGCATACTGCAGTGGTGAGTTCACGAAGTCATGTCAAACAGTCAGACATCCAAATTGGCAGAAGATCAAGCACATCCCCGACCAAAGATTTGAAGACCCAGCATGTAAGACTGTAATCCTGTTTTCTACATTCTTTTTTTTTTGTATCATGAAAAATGGGCTGTGTCATCATGATCTGCTACTAACTTTTGTTATGTTTTTTCATCCATTTGCTAGCCTCAGAAGAAAATTCTAGTTAGATTGTCCCGCAAAAAAAGAGAAGAAAGAAGAGAAGGTTGGCTAGGAATCACAAGTCGGTGAATCAGTGAAGGAATGTGGAGCCATCAGGAAAAACTCTTGCCAGGCCAGCCAGCCGGCTGTGTGAGATTTCTTCTTACTTTCCTTGTGCTTGTTTTATTGTGCACTGTGATTTTCAGAGTGAATCAGACATATATGGCCGTACTACTGTTTATTATGATTATTTGTGAGCGTGAGAGAATTCTGTATACTATTCAGTACTATTGCTGATCTGTAATAATGTGGGCAGTACCGTTTAATTTGATTGGTGAATGCTATTTAATCAGTGCACTGTGTAATGCATGCCAAGGAGTTGGATAATTCAGGCCTCTCTTGCTTATCTGTCAGCGAAAGTTGGTTAAAATGTACTACTGTATTAGTTTTGACTTGTCCGTGACCACTCTCATCATATACATGAAAGAGCTTGCATGCGTCTGTGATGATTGTCATCAAAGAAGGATGCGAGACCTACTCTGTCTGTAATAGCAAATATGAGTGTCTATCTTTGGCTTGTTTTCGCAGAAGATTCTCTCCTACTAAGGGTTCGACACCGTCAAAGAAGCTACCATGTGCAGGCGCACGAGCTGATAACTAGTGACCCTGTCAAAATTACTATGAAAACTTATTCCTTAAGTCCCTCTAAATAGATACATCCTTAAGTATGGAATATTAATGCTGTGGAGAATATTATTGCTGTGGAGACGATACTATAATTACGTAGTAATCTTGTGCAAGAAGTTCCAACACTTTTGGCGTGGTTGGCTGGTCGGCCTGTCTATCAGACACCTACCTGTGATCGATGTGATACATTGCTCCATGTCGCATGCAGAGTCAGTTGCGATCCAGTCTAGAGTTTAAACTTTAAACTGATGACAACAACAATAACGACATGCATGTTGGAGGGTGGTGTCATCCGGAAGACGCCCCGGATTTCATGATGGAGGGTGCTCCGTTTTTATCGTGGTCGGTGTTCTTGCGTGAAGCTTCGTTGTGTTGTAAAAGTGTCGAGGGTTTCGGTTGTGGTGCATTGGGAGGGCCACATGTGCGGTCACAGTGTTTCATGTTGTGAGTAGTACGATTTTAAATTGTTTGTATCGATTTTGGTCCGGTTTTCCAAAAATGATCTGGGCAATTCTCTTCTTCTTAATTAATCGACGAGGCAAATTTTTTGCCTCTATTTCAAAAAAAAAACAATAATGACATGCTTCGTCTACAAACATGCAACCTGGCCTGGGGCCACAACATCGTCGTAACTTTCTCAAGAGTCTTCAGTTTGACCGTCCGTTATATGCTCGCCATCCGAAATGGCTACAAGAAAATGCATTTCTATGCCATTCTTTTTCTTTTTGTGCTCTATGCGGACACATGAGCTGATGACTAGTTTCCAACAACATTTTTCTCTTTTGAGAAACAATTATATTATTACGAAAACTTGATTCTTAAGCATAAACATTAATGTAACTGAAGCGACATTCTTATTACCTCAGTCGTCCTGTGCCGAAAATACCAACACTTTGGCATGGGTGGTTCACGGTCTGGTTGCTTGGTCTACACATCCACATGCCGACATGTCTATCACACACCTCTATCGTTGGACACATATGTATAGTCGAGTGAAAGCAATTGTGTTTGAGGCTCTTAGCCTACCTGGTGATCAAATCTAGAGTCAGTCGAAAAACCCTAAACCCTAGCACACACTTACCTACATATCCGTCCCTCCCCGGTGCATGCGCAATTATTCTTGACGGAGTCTAGAGTCTAAACTGATGACAACGATGATATAGTGTGTTCCGTTTAAAAACATGCATCCTAGCCACAACTGATGAAGTCATGTACTTAGGGTAGGGTCATAGACCTGATCTAAGTACCCTACCCAAGGACACCCTCAGAAGAAACTGCCTTCCAGTCGACCAAGAGAGACTTCACTCGACGGACTTGAAGGACTCGACCATGAAGACTCACTCGACCACCAGAAGACCAAGAAGCACTCTGCATCGTAACGGTCTGTAATTAAGTAGTCTTTATGGCTTTTAGGACACTTTATGTGAGGCGTTACCAGTAACGCCTAGACTTAATGTACTTTAAACCCTGCATTACTGAGGGCCGGAGGGGTCTGGCGGACACTATATAAGCCACCCCCCTCCTCAGTGTAAAGGGTTCGCACTCCTGTAATCCATACACACATAATCCAGTCGACCGCCTCCTGGCTCCGAGACGTAGGGCTGTTACTTCCTCCGAGAAGGGCCTGAACTCGTACATCCTTGTGTTCACAACTGCTCCATAGTTAGGATCTTGCCTCTCCATACCTACCCCCCATTCTACTGTCAGACTTAGAACCACGACAGTTGGCGCCCACCGTGGGGCAGGTGTCTTAGCGATTTTTGGAGAAGTTGCAGTTTTTCCGATCACTTTCATCATGGTTGCTGGTGGAGTTTTGGTCGAGGGTCGCGAGATCCGTCTCGGTGCTCTCACCATCATCGCCGACGATTCCGCTTGGCTTCAGGAGGCTCCACTCGACATCGACGCGCTCCCCGTCCGCGGTGCGATGCATTTTCGCGCATGTGTCCGCGGCATTCTGCTGCGGCAACCGTCAACTCCATATCGGTCGACTCCTCCGTCGTCATCCCTCCTTGTCTCCCGCCAGCGCAAGCGCTCTGGTCGGTCGAGGCTTCAGCGGTGGGTGAAGCACGCGGTGGCTCGCCAGACGGCCACCACCCAAGTCGCGGCAATCGAGCCCGACGAATCCCTCTACGGCCTGTTCGATCTGTCGACTGGCTCCGTAGAGACTGCATCCGCGTGCGATAGCACTGATCCAGCGGCGGAGGTCTTGATGGTCGACGGACCTCGTAGTCCTCCCAGCTATCCCCGCGGCGACGGGGTAGACGGCGGAGGCGACCCCGCTCAAGTCCATGAGGAGTACCAACCCGAGCCACATAATTCCCTGCAAAGGGAAGAACTTCGCCGCAGGAACATGGATGCCCTGCATACTCCCATCACAGGAGAAACCCCCGAAGCTCGCGCCTTGGAGGAGGCACGTTTGGCCAACTTGGTTGAACGCTCCCGTCTGGAGAACCTTCAGCGAGCACTCGATGAGCGCGCGCGGCAACGAGAACCTGACTCCAGTCGACGTCAACTCTTCCCGCCGACTCAGGTATATCGAACCCCGATTCAGAATTTAGCAGCTGCAACCCGAATAGCAGAGTCAATTCATCCCTCTTAGTCGGAGGCTGGCAGAGGCTTGATGCAGATCAGAGATTTGCTCCGGGCAGCAAGAGATCAGAATTCAGCCGTGTCGCAGTCACGCAACAGAATTCACAGTCGATCCATCGCTGCGAATACGGTTCAGTCGGCTCACAGCCCCAGATCGCCTCCACGGCGTGAAGGGCGCGAGAATCGACGGGACCAATATGGTGACCGATACGATCGTGATGAGAGGCGTCGAGTGCCCACTCCTTCCCCGAGAGGCGGGTCTTACGCTCCTCGGCAGCAGGATGACAGGCGTCAAATTAGTGTGGGGAGAAGAGCTCCGGTCGACCCTAGGGAACCAGGCTTTGACGCGCGATCCATCATCATGCAAGGCTTGGTCGACCGGAACAGGGCTCATCGAGGTGGCCACGACAGAGATGCGCCCACTAGCAGCCGAGTGCATGTTTCAGGTCCGAAATGTTTCAGCAGGGCTATCAGAGCCGCGGTAATTCCCCCAACTTCAGGTTGGCGACTGGAGTAAGCAAGTTCACCGGAGAGTCTAAGCCTGAAACTTGGCTTGAGGACTACCGAGTAGCTGTACAAATCGGCGGTGGGAATGACGAGGTGGCCATGAAGCATTTGCCACTCATGTTGGAAGGTTCTGCCAAAGCATGGTTGAATCAGTTAACTCCAAGTAGTATTTACACCTGGGAAGATCTTTCCCGAGTGTTCGTCAGGGCTTTTGAGGGAACTTGTAAGCGACCAGCTGGGTTGACAGAACTGCAAGTCTGCGTGCAGAAGTCGAATGAAACCTTAAGAGAGTACATTCAGAGGTGGATAACTTTGCATCATACCGTGGAGAATGTGTCTGATCATCAGGCATTTTGTGCCTTCAAGGATGGTGTCAAGAACAGAGAGTTAAGTTTAAAGTTTGGGCGGACCGGAGATATGACCCTGAGTCGGATGATGGAAATTGCCACCAAGTACGCCAATGGTGAAGAGGAGGACCGACTCCGCAGCGGCAAGTACAAGCCGAGTCAGTCGGAGAAGGGAAACTCCAGTCGGAAGCAGAAGCGGAAGGCCGAACCAGCGGCTCCTGAGGAGGCTCTGGCCGTGACTCAGGGCAAGTTCAAGGGAAAACCCAAAGGATCCTGGAATCCAAAGAAGGTGAAGGATAAAGAAGGAAATGACGTGATGGATATGCCGTGTCACATCCACACGAAGAAAGACGAAGAGGGTAATATCATCTACCCGAAGCATACTACTCGCCAGTGTCGACTCCTGATCCAGCAGTTCCAAGGTAAACAGCCCAAGGACAAGGAAAAGGAGTCGGACAAAGCCGAAGACAAGGAGGACAGTGAGGGAGGATATCCTCATGTTAACTCCACTCTGATGATCTTTGCGGATGTGGAAAGCAAGAGCCGAGCTTTGGTGGTCGACCCGGTTGTCGAAGGCACTCGACTGACGAAGGTGCTAATGGACGGTGGTAGTGGACTGAACTTATTGTATGCGGACACGCTGAAAGGAATGGGCATTCCGATGTCCCGACTGAGCACTAGCAACATGAGTTTCCATGGAGTTATACCAGGAAAGAAAGCCAAGTCACTCGGCCAAATAGCTCTGGACGTGGTGTTCGGTGATTCGAAGCATTTTTGAAAGGAGAAGCTAACGTTTGAGGTCGTGGATTTTCAGAGCGCTTACCACACTATTTTGGGCAGACCAGCTTACACACGGTTCATGGCTCAACCATGTTACGTGTACCTCAAACTGAAGATGCCCGGCCCCAAAGGCGTGATCACTGTCACTGGTGATCGGAAAAAAGCAGAAGAGTGTTTCCAGAAAGGCTCAAAGATTGCCGATTCCCAGGTGACAGCGGTCGAGCTAGTAGGATATAAGCAAAATGCAGATCCGAGTGAATTGCTGCGAGCCAAGAAGCCTGCCACGGATTCAGCATTTCAGTCGTCCGGTGAGACGAAGCCCGTCCACATTCACCCGACCGATCCCAGTGCAGCTCCGACCCATATCTCCACAACACTCGACCCGAAATAGGAAGAAGCGCTCATCCAGTTCCTCCGTGAGAACTGGGACATCTTTGCATGGAAGCCAGCTGACATGCCAGGTGTTCCCAGGGGACTGGCTGAGCATCGCCTTAGAGTTGACTAAGCAGCAAAACTAGTCAAGGAACATCTTCGACGGTCCGCCGTCCAGAAGAGAAAAGCTATTGGTGACTAGGTGGCTCGACTATTGGCGGCAGGATTTATCCGAGAAATATAACACTCCGAGTGGCTCGCCAATATCGTCATGGTTCCTAAGAAGGACAACTCACTCCGAATGTGCATTGATTTCAAGCACATTAATCGGGCCTGCCTGAAAGATCATTTTCCTCTCCCTCGCATTGATCAAATTGTTGACCCGACTGCGGGATGCGAGAGATTGTCTTTTCTAGACGCTTATTCCAGGTACCATCAGATCCGTCTGTATGGACCCGATGAGATAAAAACAGCTTTCATCACTCCATTCGGGTGCTTCTGCTGTATCACCATGCCATTCGGCGTCAAGAATGCCGGAGCCACGTTCATGCGAATGATTCAGAAGTGTTTACTCACACAAATCAGTCGGAATGTGGAAGCGTATATGGATGATATCATGGTCAAGTCGCGAAAGGGTTCCGACCTGCTGACTGACCTCGCCGAAACATTTGCCAACCTCAGGAGGTATGATATCAAGCTCAATCCATCAAAGTGCATGTTTGGTGTTCCTGGTGGCAAGTTACTCGGTTTTCTCGTTTCCGAACGAGGAATCGACGCTAACCCGGAAAAAATTGGCACTATACTCCGAATGAAACGCCCCGTGCGGGTGCACGATGTCCAGAAACTTACTGGATGCTTGGCCGCATTAAGTCGATTCATCTCACGACTCGGTGAAAAAGCATTGCCTCTTTACCGACTGATGAAGAAGGCAGACAAGTTCGAGTGGACTCCAGAAGCTGATGCAGTGTTTGCCGAGCTAAAAGCTCTACTCTCCACCCAGCCGGTGCTTGCTGCTCCAATCAGCAAAGAGCCTCTGTTGCTTTATATTGCAGCCACAGGACAAGTCGTCAGTACAGTATTTACGGTCGAGCGGGAAGAAGAAGGGAAAGCCTTCAAAGTTCAGCGCCCAGTGTATTATCTGTCTGAAGTTTTGACTCCATCAAAGCAAAGATATCCTCATTATCAGAAGCTTGTGTATGGGATCTACATGACCACGAAGAAGGTTGCTCATTATTTCTCTGATCATTCCATTACAGTCGTCAGCGACGCTCCACTTTCAGAGATTCTGCACAACAGAGACGCAACTGGTCGAGTGGCGAAATGGGCGATTGAACTCCTTCCCCTTGATATTAAGTTTGAGGCAAAGAAAGCCATTAAGTCCCAAGCAATAGCAGATTTCCTTGCCGAGTGGATTGAACAGCAGCAGCCGACTGCAGTTCACTCGGAGCATTGGACCATGTTCTTTGATGGCTCTAAGATGTTGAATGGTTCTGGTGCTGGGGTTGTCCTGGTTTCCCCCAGAGGAGATAAGCTCAGATATGTGCTCCAGATTCACTTCGATTCCTCCAACAATGACGCAGAATATGAGGCCCTTTTGTATGGGTTGCGCATGGCCATTTCACTCGGCGTCCGTCGCCTTATGGTTTATGGCGACTCAGATTTGGTGGTCAACCAAGTGATGAAGGAGTGGGACATAAGAAGCCCAGCCATGAATGGATACTGCAATGCAGTGAGGAAGCTGGAAAAGAAGTTTGAGGGGTTAGAGCTCCATCATATACCCCGACTGAAAAATCAAGCGGCTGATGATTTGGCGAAGATAGGTTCCAAAAGAGAAGCCATTCCCAGTGGTGTGTTCCTGGAGCATATCCATACTCCATCAGTCAAAGAAGATCCTTTTACTGAAGAAGCTCCGCAGCCCAAGAGTGCCATAGATCTGACTGAAGTTGAAGTTCCAGCGGTGGTCGACTTGGTCATGGAGGTTTTAGCAATCACTCCCGAGTGGACATTTCCTTACATCGCGTATATCCTAAGAAAAGAGCTCCCAGAGGACGAAGAAGAGGCTCGATAGATCGTCCGCCGATCCAAAGCCTTTACTGTGATCAAGGGGCAACTATACAGAGAGAGTGCGACTGGAGTCGGACAGAAGTGCATAACGCCAGAAGAAGGTCAAATAATCCTTGATGACATCCACTCGGGGACCTGTGGCCATCATGCGTCCTCTCGGACCATTGTGGCCAAAGCATACCAAGGGCAAATGAGATGGCAAAGGAGATAGTGGACAAGTGCGAGGGATGTCAGTTTTACTCCAACATGTCACATAAGCCTGCGTTAGCTCTAAAGACCATACCACTCGTCTGGCCCTTTGCAGTATGGGGGTTGGATATGGTGGGCCCCTTGAGGACAGGACGAAGCGGTTTCACGCATGTACTGGTGGCAGTCGACAAGTTCACCAAGTGGATTGAGGCTAAACCCATCAAGAACCTTGACGCCGGTACCGCTGTTAGCTTCATCATGGAACTGGTATTCAGATATGGAGTCCCGCATAGCATAATCACAGACAATGGATCAAACTTCGACTCGGAGGAATTCAGAGAGTTCTGCACTTCTCAAGGCACACGAGTCGACTACGCTTCGGTCGCCCATCCATAGTCGAATGGACAAGCGGAGCGAGCCAATGGCTTGATCCTCAAAGGGTTGAAACCCCGACTGATGCGCAACCTTAAGCATGCGGCTGGAGCATGGGTCGATGAACTTCCCTCAGTGCTTTGGGGTCTGAGGACCACGCCTAATCGGTCGACCGGAAGGACTCCATCTTCTTGGTCTATGGAGCTGAAGCGGTCTTGCCGAGTGATCTGCTCCACAACGCTCCTCGAGTTGAGCTCTACTCCGAAGCTGAAGCAGAACAAGCACGACAGGATGCAGTCGACCTCTTAGAAGAAGAAAGCGAGATGGCTCTGATCCGATCGACCATCTACCAACAAGACTTGCGTCGCTTCCACGCCAGAAACGTGAAGAGTCGAGCCTTCCAGGAAGGAGATTTGGTTCTATGAGTGGATCAACATAAACCACACAAGCTTGCTCCTTCTTGGGAAGGACCCTTCATTGTTACCAAGGTTCTCCACAGCGGAGCATACCATCTTTACAACGTCAAGCACAATATCGACGAGCCCCGAGCTTGGAACGCGGAGCTACTCCGCCCATTTTACACTTAAGTCTTCACTCGAATGAGTTGTAATAAAAAGTACTTTTGTAGTTCATATTTTGAAAGATAATAGTGTCATAATTTCCCCAATGATTTTTGTCACTTTTATTTATTCAGTAAAATTTCCCCCTCAGTGGGTGGCTTAGCTGCGAATCTGTTTCGTCTAAGTTTGTAAAAAAATCCTTACCGAGTGGTGAGCCAGCCTCTCACTCGGGGGCTTAGCTGCGAATCCGTTTCGCCTAAGTTTCAATAAAATCCTACCGAGTGGTGAGCCAGACTCCCACTCGGGGGCTTAGCTGCAGTCCAAGTACTCGCCTAAGTTTCAATAAAATCCTACCGAATGGTGAGCCAGACTCCCACTCGGGGGCTTAGCTGCAGTCCAAGTACTCGCCTAAGTTTCAATAAAATCCTACCGAGTGGTGAGCCAGACTCCCACTCGGGGGCTTAGCCGCAGTCAAAGTACTCGCCTAAGTACAAATTCTACGTGCGCTCCGCAAGGAGGACGAGGTGCAGGTCGACTGCAACACTCTCCTCCGAGCTATGCCACAAGTACAACGTGCGGTAGCAAGGAAGACGAGGTGCAGGTCGACTGCGACCCTCTCCTCCGAGCTACGCCACAAGTACAATGTGCGGTAGCAAGAAAGACGAGGTGCAGGTCGACTGCGACCCTCTCCTCCGAGCTACGCCACGAGTACAACGTGCGGTCGCAAGGAGGACGAGGTGCAGGTCGACTGCGACCCTCTCCTTCGAGCTACGCCACAAGTACAACGTGAAAATCCTACCGAGTGGAGAGCACACCTCCCACTCGGGGGCTTAGCTGCAGCCCAGTGCTCGCCTAAGTTTTGAAAAATCCTACCGAGTGGAGAGCACACCTCCCACTCGGGGGCTTAGCTGCAGCCCAATGCTCGCCTATGTTTTGAAAAATCCTACCGAGTGGAGAGCATACCTCCCACTCGGGGGCTTAGCTGCAGCCCAGTGCTCGCCTAAGTTTTAAAAAATCCTACCGAGTGGAGAGCACACCTCCCACTCGGGGGCTTAGCTGCAACCCAGTGCTCGCCTAAGTTTTGAAAAATCCTACCGAGTGGAGAGCATGCCTCCCACTCGGGGCTTAGCCGCAGCCCAGTGCCTGCCTAAGTGAATTGGGGAATAAGTCGATTGCAGTAAGCATCTCGCTTTAACCTGCAAAAGACATTTCAAACCAAATGCAAGCATATTCAAACATTGAATCCAAGTTCGGATAAATACCTAACAGAACCGAAAGTGCTCAGGCGCTAAGCCTGTTAAGGTTTATCGGTTACAAAATCACTCGGCATACCGAGGCAAATTTAAAGTGTCGAGCTCAAGAAGTTTTTTACCCCTCCTGTGGAGGGCTGGAAGGCGCAACAAACTCATCAAGGTCGATTCCATCCGCGATCCCAGTGGCAGCGGCGATGAAAGTCTCCATGAAAGACCGGAAATCACGCTTCTTGGTATTGGCCACCTGAAGAGCCGCCAGCTTGTCTTCTCGTGCATCCTTGCAATGGACTCGGGCCAGACACAGAGCGACATCTGCACCGCACCTGGCAGAAGACTTCTTCCACTCCTGCACTCGACCAGGGACTGTGTTTAGTCGAGCCATCAGAGACTCGAGGTCATTTTGGAGCGTCTCCCTGGGCCAGAGCGTAGTGTCAATGCGGGAAGTGGCGACCTTCAGCCTTGCAAGATAGTCAATGACAGCAACGACACGAGACTCGAGCGGGAACACGTTCATGGCGACTTCATCATTCACCGGAGAGTTGTTGGGGTCCAGGTTTGGTTCCAGTCGACCAGTCTCCTCTTCAAAGTTTTGGCAAAATTCTGCAAGTACAATCGCCGAGTCAAGGCAACGGTCGAATGGAAAGTTCACTGTAAAAACAATTGTTTGGTGCAAAGGATTACCTTCGAGCATGAGGAACAACTTCTTGGCGAGTCCGCCCAGATAAGCCTCCAGATCGTTCCTCTTCCCCGCCAACTCACTGACCTTGTCATTCAGAACAACTTTATCGCTTTTCAGTCGACTGACCTCCTTGTTGGCAATAGCAAGAGCATCTTTCAGATTGGTGTTCTCTTCTTCAAGCCTGGTGACCGAAGCCAACTTCTCGTCTGCAAGCTTGGTCTTCTCTAAAGCTGTCTTCTGCATCTCAGCTAGCTCAAGGTCTTTTTTCTTCTGGGCTTCCTTCACTTTGCTTGCAAAGTTACAGCAAGAGTAGACTTTGAAACAAATGAGGGGCAAAAGCAGTCGTCGAGGCCTCACCAAACATACCTTTGGTATCCTCCTTTGCCTTCGCCAAATTCTACTGGACCAGCTTCAGATCAAGCTCGAGTTGGATATGTTTGTTCTCCAACTCGGTGTAACGAGCCGCGAGGTCGCAGGATTTCTACGAAGAACCAATCGATAGGATGTCAAAGATAATTCACTTCCGAGTGACTAAGGAAAATCATACGTTTCTAAGACTACAGCCGAATACAAACATTCGACCGTAGTCTCGGCGACTACACCCAGTGGGTGCACTCAGCGTGCCCCCACTAGTTCTATCAAGGAAGAGTCGACAAGTCGACCAACAAAAAAAAACATGACGTATTCTTCAGACTGTAGCTGACTGCCAGCAGTCGACTACAGTCTCGGGGACTACACCCAGTGGGTGCACTCAGCGTGCCCCCACCGGTCTGAAAGTCCGTTCGACCTAATCGAATGAAAGAAAAAGTTTGAAACATAAAGACTATGGTCGACTGCCAGCAGTCCACCATAGCCTTGGGGACTACACCCAGTGGGTGCACTCAGCGTGCCCCCACTAGTTCGAAAATTCAATCGACACACCCAGTGGGTGTAGGACAATTACTAAGAATTTCAGAAAAGAAGAATCTTCAGACATCATATCCTAACAGAACAGGCGGTGACCGACTGACCTGAACGTTACTCTAGAGAGCGGAACTGGCGTCATAGGCTACCTGGCTAGCCTCCCGGATGGCTTTCACCTGCTCCATCATGACTCCCGCCTGGCGTATTGCTTCTTTTGCAGCACTGACTTGGTCCTTTGGGACGTAGTGGGTCGAGAAGAGTGAAGGTTGTGCAGCACTCGACGACGCGGGGTGAGCACTCGTCAATGGCACCGCGAAAGACACGGTGTGCCGAGTGGTGTTCTCCACCTCCGCGACCAGTGTCTCGGGTGCTGGCACGTCCTGAGTCACCCTACCAGCAGATGTTTTCCTGCTCCTCCTCTGCTTCAGTGGTTCCTCATAGTCGTCGTCGTCGGGAAGGGTGATAAATACATTGGATGGAGCTACAGAAAAGAATCAGAATTAGAGACTAAGAGCCAATCGACTGAAGACGAGTTTATGAAAGTCATACCAGGTTTTGAGGTAGCAACATCTTCCATCTCATGATCGTCAGTTCTGGTTGAGGTATCAGAAGTAGCAGCACTGCAATTCCAAAAATCAGTCGGTTAACTCATGAGTCGACCAAAAATAAACTCATGTAGAGCAAAAAGATTCGAATAGCATTTTTACCCTGAGATGGTGGGAATCGACACCTTCATCTTCGGCAAGACCTTCGCCGGTTTCGACGGCGCCATTCGAGATTGCTTCGGAGCCTTCTTAGTCGGCGCCGGAGAAGTTGTCCGAGGGCGCTTGGTCGACTGCGCGACAGTCGCGACCCCCTTGCCACGTTCAGTCGCAGGGTCATGGACGAGCTTCGATCGCCTTTCCGTGTGAGGCGGTACAACTTCCTCCTCCTCCTCCTCTTCTTCCTCACCATCAGAGTCGTCATCATCGTCATCATCAGTAGCGTCCAAGTCCCACTCCTCTTGGCTTTCGCCCCCACTTGCTTCCACTTCTTCAGTCGATGTCTGCGCTCCATTGGGCATCGTGTATAGTTCGGTGAAGGCCTGATAGACAGCAAAATAAAGATCAATCAACCAACTTGCAGCAAAAGCAGAATAAGTATGGCAAGATTACAACTGGAAATAAAGTGGGCATACCTTGTCTGGAGTGCTAGAATGGTCGAGTGGCAGAATCCTCCTGGCTCCTCGAGGGTTGTCTTTGTTCCCAGTGACCGCGGCCATCCACCTCTCCAGGGTGGCATCGTCGACTGCTTCTGGATGGACCCGAGTTTCATCCTCGGTTCCACAGTACAGCCACATACAATGGCCGCGGTACTGAAGAGGCTGGATGCATCGCCTAAGGAAGACCTCCAGAAGGTCCATACCCGTCACTCCTTCCCGAACTAGCTGGACTACACGCTCC
The DNA here is from genome assembly GCA_963921465.1 of Triticum timopheevii. Lineage (NCBI taxonomy): Eukaryota > Viridiplantae > Streptophyta > Magnoliopsida > Poales > Poaceae > Triticum > Triticum timopheevii. The sequence continues at coordinate 3,110,497 of OY997271.1, forward strand.
ATCAACATCTTCACTTGGGCTTTCTCCTTAGGGAGCACCTTCAGAGAAGAAGGTTTGCTTGCTCGGTCCATGGTAAACGGAGGGAGACCACTCGACAGCCCCGGCATCGACTCGTTTTGGCAGTAGAACCAAGTCGACTGCCATCCTCTGACCGACTCAGGGAGAGTCATGGCCGGAATGGTGCTCTTGTTTCTCATCTGAATCCCCAGACCTCCACACATCTGAATAACCTTGGTCTTATCGTCATCTAGACTCGCCTTTTTCACTGTCTGAGAACGACAAGTGAATATGTGCTTGAACAGACCCCGGTGCGGTCGGCAGCCCAGGAAGTTCTCGCACATGGACACGAAGGCAGCAAGGTAGGCGATAGAATTCGGGTTGAAGTGGTGGAGTTGCGCCCTAAAGAAATTCAAGAAACCACGGAAGAAAACACTCGGAGGCAGAGAAAATCCACGGTCGACGTGGGTGGCCAGAAGAACACACTCACCCTCTTCCGGCTGTGGTTGCCACTCGTTCCCCAGGAGCCTCGCTGCTCCGTGGGGGATCAAACCCTCGTTGGCCATCTCCGCGAGATCCTTCTCGGTGATGGTCGACCGGATCCAATCCCCTTAGACCCAGCCTTGCGGCAGGCGGGACCTTGACGAGGATCCACCCTGACTAGTCGCTCTCCCTTTCGCCTTCCCTGTCGCTGTCGCCTTCTTCGCGCGCTCCAGAGCCACCGTCTTCTCCTTCACCATTGTTGCCGTCGAAGCGCGTGAGGAGTGGTTGGGCAGAGGCGAGAGCGGGCGATGCGGGCGGAGGTGGAGAGGATAGAAGGGGGATTGGAGAAGTACTGTTCAAAAACCCTCACCGAGCGCATTTTATAGAACCGCTTCCGAGTGGATGACAAGTGGGCCCAGACAATCCAATCACATCCCGAAAAAGTCGCGCGGACACGATACGTGCCGAAAAGGACGGCGTGGGAATCGAGGCGTCTATGCCCTATCCCATTCGAGCGGCGCGGTCCACCCCGCTTCATGCGCTTCCCAAAATTCGGATCCCGCAGAATCCGCTAACAGCAGATTGATCTGTCAGACGAGAGATTTCCCGCGATCCGTCGCTCGGAAATTACTAAGTTCAAAAGTTCACTCGACGAGAAAAGAGAATGGATCAAGGCGACTGAAAGAAAAGTTGCTGATCATCAACGAAGAGATTACTGGTCCAAGACGATACATATTCGGAGCACAAAAGCAGGTCGGAAATAATATCAACTCCTTCCTCACTCAAACCTCGATCCATTCGGGGGCTAATGATAAAGTCATGTACCTAGGGTAGGGTCATAGACCTGATCTAAGTACCCTACCCATGGACACCCTTAGAAGAAACTGCCTTCCACTCGATCAAGAGAGACTTCACTCGACGGACTTGAAGGACTCGACCATGAAGACTCACTCGACCACTAGAAGACCAAGAACCACTCTGCATCGTAACGGTCTGTAATTAAGTAGTCTTTATGGCTTTTAGGACACTTTATGTGAGGCGTTACCAGTAACGCCTAGACTTAATATACTTTAAACCCTGCATTACTGAGGGCCGGAGGGGTCTGGCGGACACTATATAAGCCACCCCCGTCCTCAGTGTAAAGGGTTCGCACCCCTGTAATCCATACACACATAATCCAGTCGACCGCCTCTGGGCTCCGAGACGTAGGGCTGTTACTTCCTCCGAGAAGGGCCTGAACTCGTACATCCTTGTGTTCACAACTGCTCCATAGCTAGGATCTTGCCTCTCCATACCTACCCCCCATTCTACTGTCAGACTTAGAACCACGACAACAACCTCCTCATAATTTCCTGGGAGACTTTAATTTGACCAGACAGACACCAAAAAACGCTAGAAGAAAATTGTACCATCAATCGTTTATCATGTGTGGATTATTACTTTATTACTACAGCTGGATGACTGCCTTCCCAGGCGACAAGTGGGCAGTACAGACTATCAATTCTGTTTTATTGTCATGCTACAAGTACTACTGCTTATTTATTTATTGTGATGTGTGTGTGCAAGGAACTGCACAATGTCATCTATGTTACTCCCTCCATTCATTTATGTTATGCGCATTATTTTTCTGAGAAAGTTTCACAATGTAGAGCGTGATTGACGTTTTGGACGGAATTTACCCTCGCTGGGCTGGAATTGTGTGGCTGAGAAAGTGTGGGTCGCTGGGCACATGCATGTGGTCATGCTCAGTGGAGGGTAGCAGAGTCCAAAGTACACATGCCAGCTCATTCATTGGTATTGCAGCCAGATGAAATGCTCACTACATACAGAAACAAAGGGAGTATTGCCTCTACTCATTTGAGCTTGTTACCATGATCGATGTGTCTGTTGAAGAGTTTCTGCAAAAAAAATTTATATAATAGAAGAGTATCTGCAGTTTCTTGTTCCTGACACTACTAGGAAAATGCCTACTAGTGGCGCACCTGTTTTGCCTACTAATGGCGCACTACTGGTGCGCCACTAGTATTGTTTACAAATGGCGCATCAGTGGTGCGCCATTAGTATTTGGTATACTAATGGGTGGTGCGCCATTAGTATAGGCCACGGTGCGCCATTACTATAGGCCACTGGTGCGCCATTAGTATAGGCCACGGTGCGCCATTAGTATTTTTGAATTTTGAAGGCGTAAAAATAGTAGTGGCGCACAGTCTAACCCCCACCGTGCGCCATTGCTATTTTTGAATTTTGAATTTGGATTTGGATCGCGATTTTTTTGTCCATTTTTTGCTCATTTTTTTTGCATGATATTATTTCAAATTTTGTTCCCGTTTTTGGATCTTGTACATTCTTTTGCCGTGCTCTTTTGCCGGAGAGGAGGAGGAGGAGGTGACCGCATAGGCGCTCGCCTACATCGCCGGAGAGGAGGAGGAGGTCGCCGGAGAGGAGTTCACCGGAGCATCGGAGAGGAGGAAGGAGAAACCATGAGGGGATGAGAGGAGGGAGGAGGAGCTCACCGGAGAGGAGGGAGGAGAAGCTCACCGGAGATGAGGGAGGAGGAGCTCACCGGAGAGGAGGGAGGAGAAACCGTGAGGGGAGGGGAGGGGAGGAGAGGAGAGGAGGGAGGAGGAGGTCGCCGGAGAGGAGGAGGAGGAGGTCGCCGGAGAGGAGGAGGGTAGTATGGTGGAGGAGAGAAAGGAAGATGGAGTGGAGGAGAGGAGGAGATGGAGTGGAGGAGAGGTGGAGTGGAGGAGAAGAATGAAGAGGCAAGGAGGAGAGGCCACACCCAGCCATATATACGGCATAGTAATGGCGCACCGTGGGTAGTTGCGCCATTACTATTTTATTTATTTTTTTATTTATTTTGAATTTTGAAGGCGCGAAGATACTAATGGCGCACCATGGGAAGGTGCGCCATTAGTAATTTTTTTTATTTTTTTGATTTATTTTGAATTTTGAAGGCGAGAAGATAGTAATGGCGCACCATGGGCAGGTGCGCCATTAGTAAGTTTGAATTTTTTTTGAATTTTTTTGCCTCTCCATATCTTAAAAGCCCCGTATTTTTTTTCTGTTAGGTTTTTGAGGATTTTGAAAATGTTTAACGGGGTTCCCCTCGTTAAATTCGGATGTAACTTTTTGAGTAGATGATTTTTCATATAAAAAACTCTTTCATCCGAGTTCGTATGCAAAAGTTATGCCCATTTTTATAAATTCTCGTGAGATTTTGCAAAAAAGTCGAAAATTCATGTTTGTAAATTTTGCTAACAACTAGACCACATATCACATGGGAATCTTATTTTCTTTTATTTTTTTGACATTTCTATCATTTCTATCATGTGGGGGGGGGGGGGGGGGGGGCATTCGTGGGAATGTTTGGGCCAAATTACTAATGATGCACCGTGGGATGGTGCGCCATTACTAGTTCAACTAGTAATGGCGCACCACTCCCACCGTGGGATGGTGCGCCATTACTAGTTCAACTAGTAATGGCGCACCACTCCCACGGTGCGCCATTAGTTACACCACTCCCACGGCGCCATTACTAGTTGAACTAGTAACGGTGCACCTGCCTTACGGTGCGCCATTAGTAGTTTTGAAAGAAAAAATTACAACTGGCGCACCAACACATGGTGCGCCATTAGTATTTAGTAATGGCGCACCACTTGTACAGTGCGTCATTAGTGTTCATATTGGCTATAGCTGTTTTTGTAGTAGTGTGACCGGCATGTAGCACCTCATGAATTAGTTACATCTCTGGAGGCCCAGATCAACTTCTTTAGTGTCTCATGCAGTTTCACTTTCATGTACTGACCCATAAGATTAGTGATTATGCATTCGTTTTTTTTTAGTTCCAGGAGATGAAAATCGCATTTGAGACAGTAACTCCGTTTATATTTTCATGTCTTGCTATTAAGCTTTTTTAGTTAGCACTAACTAAATCTGTAGCTTTTGTCCAGTTATTTCATACCCCCTGTATATCTGTCATTCACATTTTTGAAGGACGAGAAGGTTTCAAAGATGTACAGAAACTTACCAGTCTGGTACCATGATGTGTGCCCGAGTAAGACTTCAGTTTCACTCAATTATAGTCGGATGTTGAAGTATTCAATGAAAGCTAAGTTTGATACTGTTGGTTGGAAATTCTGACGCACCTCTTTACATCTTTGCCATAAAGTGAGTTGAGTGATGAGGCTCCTTGTTGAAAATGTTGTGCATGTTGACACGACATCATCTCTATCAAACAATTCAAATTCGCACAAGGACAGCAGTATCATGCCTTTGCAAGAACTGGTCACGATAAGACATAATTGTTTTCATTTGTCTATGATGTCTCTCGTCACATACATGTTAGATCTTGCATCCGTGTGTGATGAGTGTCATCACTGAAGGATGTGAGACCTACCCTACCCAATGCGAGAGCCCATCATCAACTTGTTTTCCCTCAGATTCTCTTTTACATCCGGTTCGACCCTGTCGAAGAGTTCAGCCCGTGTGAGTGCATGGGCCCATGAGCCATGACTATTATTTCTACAACACAAAGTTGTTATGCGAACTTAAGTTTCCCGTGAAAATATGTAAGTTTTAATTATAAAATATGCAGAGAGAGAGCCTTGGCTCAGTGGTTGGGTATGCGGTTGTGCAACCCAACGACCCGAGTTCAATTCCCAGAATTGACAGGTTATGTACAGGGGTTTTCCCCCGTCTATTGAGGATCAAGCTTGATGTGTGGTGGAACCACTCATCAATAAATATCTTGATACTCATTTAAAAAAATTCTGAAGACCATGTTTATCTTAGTACTCATACTAAAATGGCCGTATGCATCCTTAGTTGGTGCAGAGGCCGGGAAGTGAAAATCTCTCCCATTTTTAAAATGCAAAGAGAGAAGTAAACAGTTAGTACTTATTTTGTCAGGCTTATATCAGTTTAAAGGGGGACAGTGGCGACGCTGCCGTGATGCACACGAGGCCGGCGCCCGCTTCCTCCGGTGATCGCCGGAGGGTGGGGGGTCCGTTCTGGGCCCTAGCGAGACGGAGAGGGAGACGAAGATGCGGACGGTACGCCGCCGTCTCTGCCATCGGTGATGGAGTCATGTACCTAGGGTAGGGTCATAGACCTGATCTAAGTACCTTACCCAAGGACACCCTTAGAAGAGATCACCTTCCAGTCGACCTGCGTGGACTCCACTTGACGTACTTGAAGGACTCGACCATGAAGACTCACTCGACCACCAGAAGGTCAAGAAGCACTCTGTACTGCAACGGTCTGTAATTAAGTAGACTTTATGGTAGTTAAGACACTTTATGTGGGGCGTTACCAGTAACGCCCCAGACTTAATGTACTTTAAACCCCGCATTACTGAGGGCCGGAGGGGTCTGGCAGGCACTATATAAGCCACTCCCCACCTCAGTGTAAAGGGTTGGCACCCCTGTAATCCATACACATATAATCCACTCGACCGCCTCCGGGCTCCGAGACGTAGGTCTTTTACTTCCTCCGAGAAGGGCCTGAACTCGTACATCCCTTGTGTTTACAACCTCTCCATAGCTAGGACCTTGCCTCTCCATACCTACCCCCCACTCTACTGTCAGACTTAGAACCACGACAGTTGGCGCCCACCGTGGGGCCGGTGTTTTAGTGATTTTTTGGAGAAGTTGCGATTCTTCCGAATACTTTCATCATGGTTGCTGCTGGAGTTTTGGTCGAGGGCCGCGAGATCCGTCTCGGCGCTCTCACCTTCATCGCCGACGACTCCGCTTGGCTCCAGGAAGCTCCACTTGACGTTGATGCGCTCCCCGTCCGCGGTGCTACGCATTTTCGCGCATGTGTCCGCGGCATTCTGCTGCGACAACCGTCGACCCCGTATCGGTCGACTCCCCTATCGACCACCCTCCCGGTCTCCCACCAGCGCAAGCGCTCTGGTCGGTCGAGGCTCCAGCGGTGGGTGAGGCACGCGGTGGCTCGCCAGACGGCCACCGCCCAAGTTGCAGCAATCGAGCCCGACGAATCTCTCTACGGCCTGTTCGATCTGTCGACTGGCTCCGTAGAGACTGCATCCGAGTGCGATAGCAGTGATCCGGCGACGGAAATCCTGATGGTCAACGGACCTCGCAGTCCTCCTGGCTTCGCCCATGAGGGCGGGGCAGGCGGTGGAGGCGACCCCGTACGGGACCACGAAGAGTACCAGCCCGAACCACTCGACTCTCTGCAGAGGGAAGAGCTTCGCCGCAGGAACATGGATGCCCTGCACACTCCCATCGCGGGAGAAACCCCCGAGGCTCGCGCCTTGGAGGAGGCACGTTTAGCCAATTTGGTTGAACGCGCTAGTCTAGAGAACCTTCAGCGAGCACTCGACGAGCGCGCGTGGCAACGAGTTCCCGACGCCAATCGACGTCAACTCTTCCCGCCGACTCAGGTATATCGAACCCCAATTCAGAATTTTAGCAGCTGCAACCCGTAGAGCAGAGTCCATCCAGCCCTCTCAGTCGGAAGCTGGCAGAGGCTTGATGTAGATCAGAGATTTGCTCCGGGCAGCAGGAGACCAGAATTCAGCCGTGTCGCAGTCGCGCAACAGAATTTACAGTCGATCCGTCGCTGCGAATACGGTTCAGTCGGCTCATAGTCCCGGATCGCCTCCGCGGCGTGAAGGACGCGAGAATCGGCGAGACCAGTACGGAGACCGACACGATCGTGATGATAGGCGTCGAGTGCCCACTTCCCCTCCGAGGGGTGGGTCTTATGCTCCTCGGCAGCAAGATGACAAGCGTCAACTCAGTGTGGGGCGAAGAGCTCCAGTCGACCCCCGGGAACCAGGCTTCGACGCGCGATCCATTATCGTGCAAGGCTTGGTCGACCGGAACAGAGCCCATCGGGGTGGGCCCGACAGAGATGCGCCCACAAGCAGTCGAGCGCATGTTTCTGGTCCAGAATGTTTCAGCAGGGCTATCAGAGCCGCAGTGATTCCCCCCAATTTCAGGTTGGCAACTGGAGTAAGCAAGTTCACCGGTGAGTCCATGCCTGAAACTTGGCTTGAGGACTACCGAGTGGTGGGAATGATGAGGTGGCCATGAAGCATTTGCCCCTCATGTTGGAAGGTTCTGCCAGAGCGTGGTTGAATCAGTTACCTCCTAGCAGTATTTACACTTGGGAAGATCTGTCCCGAGTGTTCATCAGAACATTTGAAGGAACTTGCAAGCGACCTGCTGGATTGACAGAGCTGCAAGTTTGTGTGCAGAAGTCGAATGAGACTCTCAGAGAGTATATTCAGAGATGGATCACTTTACATCATACCGTGGAGAACGTGTCTGATTATCAGGCAGTCTGCGCCTTCAAGGATGGTGTCAAGAACAGAGAATTGAGTTTGAAGTTTGGTCGAACCGGAGACATGACCCTGAATCGGATGATGGAGATTGCTACCAAGTACGCCAACGGTGAAGAAGAAGACCGACTCCGAAGCGGCAAGTACATGCCGAGTCAGTCAGAGAAGGGAAACACCAGTCGGAAACAGAAGCGGAAGGCCGAACCAGCAGCTCCTGGAGAGGCTCTGGCCGTGACTCAGGAAAAGTTCAAAGGGAAACCAAAAGGATCCTGGAACCCTAAGAAAGTGAAGGATAAAGAGGGAAACGACGTGATGGATATGCCATGTCACATCCACACGAAGAAAGATGAAGAGGGCAATATCATTTACCCAAAGCATACCACTCGCCAATGTCGACTCCTGATCCAGCAGTTTCAAGGAAAACAGTCTAAGGACAAGGAAAAGGAGTCGGGCAAGGCCGAAGACAAGGAGGACAGCGAGGGAGGATATCCGCATGTCAACTCCACTCTGATGATTTTCACAGATGTGGAAAGCAAGAGCCGACTGAAAGTCATTAATCGTGAGGTGAACATGGTTGCCCCAGCAAAACCAAGTTATCTGAGATGGTCCCAAACACCCATCACATTCGACCAGTCTGATCACTCGACTCATATTGCCACCCCCGGGAGGCAAGCTTTGGTGGTCGACCCAGTTGTCGAAGGCACTCGACTGACGAAAGTGCTGATGGACGGTGGTAGCGGACTGAACTTGTTATATGCAGACACACTGAAGGGAATGGGCATTTCGGTGTCCGGACTAAGCACCAGTAACATGAGCTTTCATGGAGTTATACCCGGAAAGAAAGCCGAGTCACTCGGCCAAATAGCTCTGGACGTGGTGTTTGGTGATTCAAAACATTTTCGCAAGGAAAAGATGACGTTTGAGGTCGTGGATTTTCAGAGTGCGTACCATGCCATTTTGGGGAGACCAGCTTATGCACGGTTCATGGCTCGACCATGTTACGTGTACCTCAAACTGAAGATGCCCAGCCGCAAAGGAGTGATCACTGTCACCGGTGATCGGAAAAAGGCAGAAGAGTGTTTTCAGAAGGGCTCAAAGATTGCCGATTCCCAGGTGGCAGCGGTCGAGTTTGAAGAATATAAGCAAAACACAGATCCGAGTGATTTGCTGCGATCCAAGAAGCCCGCCACAGAATCTGCAACTTAGTCGTCCGGTGAGACGAAGCCTGTCCACATTCACCCGACCGACCCCAATGCAGCCCCGACCCACATCTCCACAACGCTCGACCAGAAATAGGAAGAAGCGCTCATCCAGTTCCTCCGTGAGAACTGGGACATTTTTGCATGGAAGCCAGTTGACATGCCGGGTGTTCCCAGGGGACTGGCTGAGCATCGCCTTAGAGTCGACTCATCAGCAAAACCAGTTAAAGAGCATCTTCGGCGGTCCGCCGTCCAGAAGAGAAAGGCTATTGGTGAGGAAGTGGCTCGACTGTTGGCGGCAGGATTTATCCGAGAGATATACCACTCCGAGTGGCTCGCTAATGTCGTCATGGTTCCTAAGAAGGACAAATCACTCCGAATGTGCATTGATTTCAAGCACATCAATCGGGCCTGCCCGAAAGATCATTTTACTCTCCCTCGCATTGATCAAATTGTTGACTCGACCGCGGGATGCGAGAGATTGTCTTTTCTAGACGCCTATTCCGGGTACCATAAGATCCGTCTGTATGGAGCCGATGAGATAAAAACAGCTTTCATCACTCCATTCGGGTGCTTCTGCTATATCACCATGCCATTCGGCCTCAAGAATGCCGGAGCCACATTTATGCGAATGATTCAGAAGTGTCTGCTCACTCAAATCAGTCGTAATGTGGAAGCGTATATGGATGATATCGTCGTCAAGTCACGAAAAGGTTCCGACCTGCTCACTGACCTCGCCGAAACATTTGCCAACCTCAGAAGGTATGATATCAAGCTCAATCCATCAAAGTGCACATTCGGAGTTCCTGGTGGCAAGTTACTCGGTTTTCTCGTTTCCGGGCGAGGGATCGATGCTAATCCAGAGAAGATCGGCACTATTCTCCGAATGAAACGCCCTGTGCGAGTGCACGATGTCCAGAAGCTTACTAGATGCTGTGGTTGCTATGGTTGCTGCTCTGCTCCCCAAAACGATTAATGCCAACCGCGCTTAAACCAAACCATACGTTCCTTGCGTTACCTGCAAAGTCCCACCACTTTCTCTCAAAATTTCTCCACTGTTACCCATCCGTGGGTGCTCTCAATTTCTCGTCTTTCTTACGGTCCTCTTTGTGCCATCGCATCCACTTGGCATGCTCTTTATAGGAGCATACCACATCACCTTGGCAGGAACCCTCTTCCTGGGGCGCTCGTCGTCAACATCACCAGGGTCATCTCGTCTAATCTTATACCGCAATGCACCGCATACCGGGCATGCTTTCAAATCCATGTACACACCGCGGTAGTGTCAGGACCTCGACTCAATGTCACATCGATCTAGCCTGTAACACCTCATATCACTTTGCGGCCTCACGCACGGTATTCCCACGGGTGTCGCCTTACCATTGCCCGGGACCGTTGCGTCTTTTGGCACACGTATATGATAGTGTCGCTAGCATCCATATGATAAGGAGCCCGGGCTGACATGGCTAGTCGTAAACCCAAAGTGGCACAGACATACAGGGACAGGCATCCATGACCCAGCATCGAACGTGTCGGTCATCAGCGAGTGAGTTCCGGGCTGTAGCACTGGGCTAGCAGGACTCCGGTGAACCGGGCTGTAGCGGGCTAACAGGACTCCGGTATTCATCGCGTGACATTTCCCCGAAGGGACAGACACAGGAACGAAGAAGGACACATGCCGGCCAGCCTAAGTGTTCCGGAGCAGTAGCAAGCTACCATGGCTCAGTGGAGACACTAGGAGACATTTCCCGGTAAGAGAGGCTACTAAAGATAAACAACTAGATAGTCAGATCCCACACATACCAAGCATTTCAATAACATACACACAATATGCTCGATATGTGAAAATACAACATGGCATCACAACATGACTCTACGACTCAAGTATTTATTCAATAGGCTCCGAGGAGCGAGATATTACAAACATAGGTCTCAAGACCCAACATTCAGAGCATACAAATTCAAGCACATGCGGAAGCTTAACATGTCTGAGTACAGACATCTACAAATGAAAAAGGCTTAGAAGCCTGACTATCTACCAGATCCTGCCGAGGGCACAAGATCGTAGCTGAGGTAACAAGCTAAACGTTGAAGTCCACGTGGGAATACTAGCGAGACTGAAGTCTCTCTGCAAAAACATAAAATAGGCAAACGTGAGTACAAATGTACCCAGCAAGACTTACATCAGAACTAACTACATATGCATCATTATCAACAAAGGGGATGGTGGGGTTTAACTGCAGCAAGCCAGCTTTGACTCGGTGGCTATCCTAAACTACGACTGCAAGTAACTCTTTTGAGGTGGCGCACACGAGTCCACATATTCACCATATCAATACACCACTATGGATCTGCACCCGTCACCCTACGAGTACGCCATCCATAGCACTCACGCTTATCTTGCGCATTTTAGAGTATCCACTTTCACTTGTCTATGAACTGTACAGGCAACCCAGAAGTCCTTTACCGCGGACACGGCTATTCGAATAGATGATGTTAACCCTGCAGGGGTGTACTTCTTCACACACGCTCTCACCACTTACCGCCGTTTACACGACATGTACTCGGCAACCTTCAAGCGGAAGCCCAACGTGGGTGTCAGCCACGGCCTACCTAAACACTCAAGTCCCTAGTCCAGGTTTATCGCCTATTCGGGTTCCATCCATGAGGAGATCCGGCCGGGGTTTCGCTCACAGCCCCAAACGATGTGAACAGGGTTCCGTGACACCAAACGGGCGCCCAGTTTACCCGGCCACGTGCCTACCGCATCATAGCCCACCCCTACGGTCAGCGCTGCGCACGGCCTCCAGCATACTACAAACACCAGAAACTACTTGCAACTCCTGGACAGAGGACAAGGGTGATTAAGAAGCCGAGAGGGTCCATTGGTTTCGGGCCCAATGCGTGGTAGTAGCTGAATCATGGATCACAAACACAGAACTCAGTTCCTGAGGATGGCTGCAATGAGACAACCCACCATGTACTCCTACATGGCCTCTCACCGCTACCTTTACCAAATCGTGTTCACACACTTAGCTCACACACAGTAGGACATGTTCACATACCTCTGATTCATCCTCGATGAATCAGACCCGACTCAACTCTAAGCAGTAGCAGGCATGACAAACAAGCATGAATGAGTAGGCACAATAGGGCTCAAACAACTCCTACTCATGCTAGTGGGTTTCATCTATTTACTATGGAATGACAGGTCATGCAAAGGATAAAGGGGTTCAGCTACCGCAGCAAGTAACAGTTGAATCGTTGTTGTCCTAATGCAGTAAAAGAGAACAGGAGCGAGAGAGTGGGATTGTATCAGAATGAACAAGGGGTTTTTGCTTGCCTGGCACTTCGGAAGATAATATAGCTCTTCATCAGTGTCATCGATCTCATCGTCGAAACCACGTCTATCGAGAGGGGACAAATACCGGCAACTGAGAAAGAACACGATCAATGCAATGCCACATTATGATGCATGATCATGACATGGAAATATGCTGTGATTTGAGCTAATGCACCTAACTATGATTTAAATGAAGTTGGTTTGAATACATGATTCAAATTCCAACTCCATATATGATTATTTAAATGCCCTTTATTTGTTATGTCCAAAACAGAGGACAAACATTGTTCAAACATGCATGAAAATGGTACAGATGGATTCCTTGAATTTTTCTGATAATTTTTCATATATAATTTGTTTGATTTGGAGCTACGGTTGATTTTATATGAATTTTAGAAGTTTGCAACAATTTCTGGAATTTCCTGAATAAGAATAAATCCAGAAAAGGGCATTACTGCGTCAGCCTGACATCATCATGACGTCACCAGGTCAACGGGGCACGGTCCGGGTCAAACCTGACCAGTGGGGTCCACTGGTCAGTAGTTAGTTAACTAACTAAAATTAGTTAGTGTTAAACTAGTACTAATCCTAGCTTAGTTAGTGGCCAGGGGCCCACACGTCAGTAGTTAACGGGGTCAAACCCCTGGTCAGCAGGGTCAATCCCGCCGGCGTCTCGACGCCGGCGAGGCCCGGGACGGTGGCGGCCGTCGGAAACACGCTACAGGGCACGGGCGAGGCCGTGCTTGGGCTCGTTGGAGAGCTCTTGCAGGCGCGCATCTAGTGGTGGTGGTAGCCGGGCCTGGGGTGGCCGGAGTTGTCGCCGGCGATGACCTTGGCGGTCGCCGGAGTTCGGGCATGGGCTGCCGCGTGGTTCCAGTGCATGGGGGAGCTAGCTAGGGGTTGCGTTGGACTCGCCGTTGCTCCAGGAGCACGCCGAAGGCTCAAACTCAAGCGGAGACGCACGATGGCTGCAAGAGCAACGACCATGGCGGACGGCGGCGCTCGGGTACGGCGGCTGGCATAGCTAGAGGACAGGAACGAGCTCGGGGAGGAGGGGGAAAGACGGAGGATCTCACAGCGCATCGGGTGGGGTCATCGACGAGCTCGGGGGCGCACGGGTGACGGTGAATTGGCGGCGACCATCGGCGGCGGTCGAGGACGAAGACGATGACGTGGAGGCGATGCAGAGCTTCCCGAGGGGCTTGGCACGGTGGGGAGGAAGAGGGGGTCGAGGCGGAGCTCCTGAGCTCAGCGGCAGGGCGAGGGTTGGCCGGTGGCCACGGCGAACGGCATCGGTGGCGATGGGCTCCGCTCGGGCGCGAGCGAGGGGACAGAGGAGGGGGGGGGGGGGAAGGAGCGAGGGAGAGCGCGAGGGGGTTCCAGGGGGCGTGCGTGGCGTCGTATGGAGCCGTCCAAGGCGTCGGCAGAAGCAGGAGGTGGAGCGCGCGTGCTGGCGCGCGTCGGGCACACGCCCTCCTGCCTACTGGCAGGAGGTTGAAGACGGTGGCGGCTGCGGTGGGCTGGGCCGCTGGAGTTGGGCCAGCTGGGCTGCCAGGTAGGTGGCCAGGTGAGATTCCTTCTCTCTCTCTGCTTTCTGTTTTTCTATTTTGTTCTGTTTTGTTTTGGTTTAGTAAAAATACTAAACCATTTTATAAAATCCTGAAAATAATTATGTGGCTAGAACTAAAATATACCAAACCACATAAAATGTTCCAGAATTATTGGACATATATTAATTATATATAAAATATATATCCAATGCAAATAGTTATTGAATTAATTCAAATGGCCAAAACAAATATTTTTGTGACTCCAAAATATTGGTTTGAATTTTACCTCTTACCAATATTTCTATAGAATAGCAGGAACATTTTTTTGGATTCATTTGAGAAGAATTAAATGTTGGTTATTTTTAGAGGTTTTCTGAGGCTTTTGAAAAATTCCTCAATTCAAGTTTCATTTGAATTTTAAACATGATGCTCACATGGAAGCTAGCATAGGTTAGGCCAGAACTAGGGATGTGACAACTCACCCCCACTAAAGAAGAATCTCGCCCCGAGATTCAAGACGTGAGGTAAGAAGACAAAGGGGACTCTAAGTATCACAAACTTCATGATCCAACTGCCTTCTCGAGGTTGTTGATTTGTTGACTCAAATTGATCTTGACGTCTTTGCTTTTGAGATCTTCATCCAACACGAGGACAGAAACACTCTACAAGGATGGATCATTTTAGTGATCACAAGATCAACTCACGGAATGAGATGTAGAACATCTCTTGAGCTGAGAGGTAAAACACACATCATGAAGGACGGAGGAAACAATTTGATGAGGTTTCAAAGTAGCGAGGGAATATATGCCATGACTTCAGAACGGGGCACCTTGGAAGAGGTGGCTCGTAGAACTATCCCCTTAAGTGGCAAAAAGAATTACCTTTGATTTAGAGATCATTGAAAACTCTTTATACCAGCCTAAGGCAATTCTCGAGCGATTGTTTAGAGGGGTTCGGTAGAATGGCATACCCGAATTAGAATGGATGATGTGGATTACCTTGTTGAAAACAACACAAGGGATGATTTCAGTAACTGGGGAGAACCTCAACAGTAGAGAGTGAGTCCACTGTTTGAAAAGTTATAGCATAACCGAGGAAACTGAGAGCAATCCCAGTTAGTGCCGATGGTAACACCTAGCGCTTGTGCGTTCTCTCAAGAACTTGAGCATTTCCATAATCATCAAGGTTTTACCATCATCCGTGTCAAGGTTCCTGGCAACACAACATACTACCATGATGAATAGCGATGGATGATGCAGATGCAAAGGAGGATAACACTTTCTCAGATTTCATCTTAGCGAGACCAAGGGGACAAAATCTGGACGATCGACCGAGAGACATTTAGCACTCCGCTTCTAATGTTCTCCTTGATGCGCTAGCATATCCCATTCATAGATATGGTTTGATATCTAGATCATCAAGTAAAGGTCGTACTTCGGGAGCACAAGAATCATAAGGCACACAAATAGGGAATAA
Organism: Triticum timopheevii; assembly: GCA_963921465.1. NCBI lineage: Eukaryota > Viridiplantae > Streptophyta > Magnoliopsida > Poales > Poaceae > Triticum > Triticum timopheevii. Next base: position 3,125,860 of record OY997271.1, read on the forward strand.
TTCCTACGAAGTCCTTATGGAGAGGTGGCCAACTTCTTTAATCAAGATATTACAATAACAGGTCTTCCGGCTGGGTGTGTTGGCCACGACATCCACCTTACCGGTTATCGAGAGACCAATATTATAGTTCTTGGGAAATGTCCCAACCATCATCTCTGCCTGAGATTCAGATCTGGTTGGTGTCAGAATATTCCAGACTCATTAAGTCTAGAAAGAAGAATGAAAGTTTGCAACACAAATCGACGAGACGACGTTGCGAGATTCTCGGGAAATGGACTACGGTAGTAAGCTCCAAAACATGAGCTGGTTTTGCTACAAACACGTGAACACGTTGTCCCAGACAAACATGGCCACATAGCAATCTTATAATAAAACACTACTGAGTTCAGGTGGGGAATCATCATCGAGGATATCAAAGTCCTTGCATAAGGTATACTCTTAAGAAGGAGCTTCTTCTCCTTGAACAAGGTAATCAGTGGCTTGGTGTGCTAGGAAACACATATAGAATGGAGGCGGCCAACCTATCAAACCATAGAGTACTTCGCACATGCGTGACTAACTTGGGACGATTCCAGAGGAAGCAAAAACTAACTTTCTCGAACCCACGGCGGCAACTTGCATCAAATGCACATGAGTTAGAGAGAGTCACTTCTTTCATCCGAACATATGCTTCATGAGCTAGCATGAGCAAATGCTTTAAAAAGTTTCCAACACTAGCTTAATGTTCGATAAAATTATGGAGAAGACAAAGATGTTGTCGATGGGCTCAACAACAATTCATCCAGATTCCCATGGAGATGGAATTCCATAACTATGTGAACAAGGTGATAGTATTGGTCAGACCCAAAAGATATAATGGTGTATGCTCGAGGAAAATCCACGGTAAGACAACATTACGAACATCGTTGGTTCTGATTTGATTTAAGGATAACCCATACTCAAATCAAAGTTTTGGCAAGACAATAGCTCCAACAACTGGTCTCGAGGATTAATTAATGAAGATATCATCTTTTTTCAACACACACACAAGATATCCCTTAAGATGAACTAAATCGGACAAGCTTCCATCTTCCAACTCTCCAAGTTGTTGTTTAGCTTGACCAACTAGCTCAGGGGTATCCCACACAGATTCTTGGAGAAGGGGTGGTTTACAAAAAACCATCTTGATCACGAACTCAACATAGCGGTCAGGTGACAACCTGGTAATACTTCTGAGAAGATATACGGAAAATCACGAACCACCGATATGTTACTAAGCTCGAGAACAACCTTGCTTTTTAGGGCAAGACGATATGATCAAATAAACAAGGGACTGAATAATCCTAACTCATTGATTGAGGAGTGCACCAGAAATAAGGACTAGGTAGCACAATCAACCTTAGGGTGACGATTCAATAATCAACACGCTAAGAATGAGGTTATCGTCCATTTAACTACCAAGCAACGGAGTTGCCAGCAGTGTTTATTTCACACATCATAGTTCACTTGTCAACATTCCGGTTACAACAGCACAAGGACCGAGGAATGAATGATGATGGTGAGAAGTATCACTACGTCAAGAATTTATAAGAGATGGTGCAATTCTCATGACAATCCTGACATAAAGAGGGCAATACTTCGGGGTGGAACAGAATCAAAAGCTGGATTAGCATTTCAATCTGCGAAGTACAATTGCTTTGACCCAATCCTGGATATGGATGAGGTACTGGAGTTTGTTTCTCCTAGTCGTACCAGAACAGGATGGCTTGACGGACCACAGAAATAAAAGGCATCGATGAACACGAGTGCACGTCTACTCCTGACTATCAATCGATAGATGAAGGTCAGAAGACATCTAAATCTAAGGAGGAACAACTCATGGAACATATAACTTTCTGAGTTGTGGATGCATAGGTTAGTATGTCGAGTCAAATTCAACATATTTCTTCCGGATAACCCATGCAGAAAGGTAGAACTGGCAGAGTCACGATATAGAATGGAGAACTCATCGAGAGCACTCTTGTTGTGATCTCTTGGTTCAAGGAACTTCTGCCATAAACAGTTCACGGTATTTGGAAGAAGGAAATACCACGGACCTCGAGGACTATCGCAAAGGTTACTAATATCCTAAAGGAACTAGCAATCACTATCAACATGAAGTAAGTAGGGTGAATCTCGGGTTCAAAACCCAGGAGTAGAATACCTATTACTAAATGGCATCACAGGATGCTTTCGAGAATGAAGGCCAGAGTCATCACAATGGGACACAAAGCGTGGCTAGATTACTAGGTGATACTCTAGACACCTAGGGTCATAATAATAATTCAAACATATATGTCGAGGCAATACAATACCTCAACTCTGCATTTAGTGTGATTAGCCTGGCCCAAAGGAACATCAAAACCAGAGGGAAAGGATTTTGCAAGTGCATCAGATTGTTTAGAAACCTGGAATAACTCGGACAACATAACGGCTGTAAATGCTCAAAAGATTGGAGACATGCTACAAAAATGGTGTTATAGCCACTCCGAAGCACAATATCAAGGTTTCGAGATCAACAGCTATAAACATACGGAAGTAGTAAAACTGAGCTGAGATTTGAAACTAACAATTCTATAAGTCTATGGATTAGTAACGCGTCATCCTGATAGATAGATGAGAAGGCCTAGTTCTTAATCCCCGTAGAAGAGAAGAGGATGACTCAGATCAGAAGTCCATGAGGTATAAGGAGTAAAAAGAGCCTTACGTTCCATCCCACAATCAATTCCCTTACATAACTAAAGCATTTCTAGACACAACTTCGACCAGTTTGGCTTGATAATCCTACAGGCAGTCAGGCTCTGATACCAAAGCTGTCAGGACCTCGACTCAATGTCACATCGATCTAGCCTGTAACACCTCATATCACTTTGCGGCCTCACGCACGGTATTCCCACGGGTGTCGCCTTACCTTTGCCCGGGACCGTTTTGCGTCTTTTGGCACACGTATATGATAGTGTCGCTAGCATCCATATGATAAGGAGCCCGGGCTGACATGGCTAATCGTAAACCCAAAGTGGCACAGACTTACAGGGACAGGTCCATGACCCAGCATCGAACGTGTCGGTCATCAGCGAGTGAGTTCCGGGCTGTGGCACTGGGCTAGCAGGACTCCGGTGAACCGGGCTGTAGCGGGCTAACAGGACTCCGGTATTCATCGCGTGACATTTCCCCGAAGGGACAGACACATGAACGAAGAAGGACACATGCCGGCCAGCCTAAGTGTTCCGGAGCAGTAGCAAGCTACCATGGCTCAGTGGAGACACTAGGAGACATTTCCCGGTAAGAGAGGCTACTAAAGATAAACAACTAGATAGTCAGATCCCACACATACCAAGCATTTCAATAACATACACACAATATGCTCGATATGTGCAAATACAACATGGCATCACAACATGACTCTACGACTCAAGTATTTATTCAATAGGCTCCGAGGAGCGAGATATTACAAACATAGGTCTCAAGACCCAACATTCAGAGCATACAAATTCAAGCACATGCGGAAGCTTAACATGTCTGAGTACAGACATCTACAAATGAAAAAGGCTTAGAAGCCTGACTATCTACCAGATCCTGCCGAGGGCACAAGATCGTAGCTGAGGTAACAAGCTAAACGTTGAAGTCCACGTGGGAATACTAGCGAGACTGAAGTCTCTCTGCAAAAACATAAAATAGGCAAACGTGAGTACAAATGTACCCAGCAAGACTTACATCAGAACTAACTACATATGCATCATTATCAACAAAGGGGATGGTGGGGTTTAACTGCAGCAAGCCAGCTTTGACTCGGTGGCTATCCTAAACAACGACTGCAAGTAACTCTTTTGAGGTGGCGCACACGAGTCCACATATTCACCATATCAATACACCACTATGGATCTGCACCCGTCTCCCTACGAGTACGCCATCCATAGCACTCACGCTTATCTTGCGCATTTTAGAGTATCCACTTTCACTTGTCTATGAACTGTACAGGCAACCCAAAAATCCTTTACCGTGGACACGGCTATTCGAATAGATGATGTTAACCCTGCAGGGGTGTACTTCTTCACACACGCTCTCACCACTTACCGCCGTTTACACGACATGTACTCGGCAACCTTCAAGCGGAAGCCCAACGTGGGTGTCGGCCACGGCCTACCTAAACACTCAAGTCCCTAGTCCAGGTTTATCGCCTATTCGGGTTCCATCCATGAGGAGATCCGGCCGAGGTTTTGCTCACAGCCCCAAACGATGTGAACAGGGTTCCGTGACACCAAACGGGCGCCCGGTTTACCCGGCCACGTGCCTACCGCATCACAGCCCACCCCTACGGTCAGCGTTGCGCACGGCCTCCAGCATACTACAAACACCAGAAACTACTTGCAACTCCTGGACAGAGGACAAGGGTGATTAAGAAGCCGAGAGGGTCCATTGGTTTCGGGCCCAATGCGTGGTAGTAGCTGAATCATGGATCACAAACACAGAACTCAGTTCCTGAGGACGGCTGCAATGAGACAACCCACCATGTACTCCTACATGGCCTCTCACCGCTACCTTTACCAAATCGTGTTCACACACTTAGCTCACACACAGTAGGACATGTTCACATACCTCTGATTCATCCTCGATGAATCAGACCCGACTCAACTCTAAGCAGTAGCAGGCATGACAAACAAGCATGAATGAGTAGGCACAACAGGGCTCAAACAACTCCTACTCATGCTAGTGGGTTTCATCTATTTACTGTGGAATGACAGGTCATGCAAAGGATAAAGGGGTTCAGCTACCGCAGCAAGTAACAGTTGAATCATTGTTGTCCTAATGCAGTAAAAGAGAGCAGGAGCGAGAGAGTGGGATTGTATCAGAATGAACAAGGGGGTTTTGCTTGCCTGGCACTTCCGAAGATAATATAGCTCTTCATCAGTGTCATCGATCTCATCGTCGAAACCACGTCTATCGAGAGGGGACAAATACCGGCAACTGAGAAAGAACACAATCAATGCAATGCCACATTATGATGCATGATCATGACATGGAAATATGCTGTGATTTGAGCTAATGCACCTAACTATGATTTAAATGAAGTTGGTTTGAATACATGATTCGAATTCTAACTCCATATATGATTATTTAAATGCCCTTTATTTGTTTTGTCCAAAACAGAGGACAAACATTGTTCAAACATGCATGAAAATGGTACATATGGATTCCTTGAATTTTTCTGATAATTTTTCATATATAATTTGTTTGATTTGGAGCTACGGTTGATTTTATATGAATTTTAGAAGTTTGCAACAATTTCTGGAATTTCCTGAATAAGAATAAATCCAGAAAAGGGCATTACTGCGTCAGCCTGACATCATCATGACGTCACCAGGTCAATGGGGCACGGTCCGGGTCAAACCTGACCAGTGGGGTCCACTGGTCAATAGTTAGTTAACTAACTAAAATTAGTTAGTGTTAAACTAGTACTAATCCTAGCTTAGTTAGTGGCCAGGGGCCCACACGTCAGTAGTTAACGGGGTCAAACCCCTGGTCAGCAGGGTCAATCCCGCCGGCGTCTTGACGCCGGCGAGGCCCGGGATGGTGGCGGCCGTCGGAAACACGCTACAGGGCACGGGCGAGGCCGTGCTTGGGCTCGTTGGAGAGCTCTTGCAGGCGCGCATCTAGTGGTGGTGGTGGCCGGGCCTGGGCTGGCCGGAGTTGTCGCCGGCGATGACCTTGGCGGTCGCCGGAGTTCGGGCATGGGCTGCCGCGTGGTTCCAGTGCATGGGGGAGCTAGCTAGGGGTTGCGTTGGACTCGCCGTTGCTCTAGGAGCACGCCGAAGGCTCAAACTCGAGCGGAGACGCACGGTGGCTGCAAGAGCAACGACCATGGCGGACGGCGGCGCTCGGGTACGGCGGCTGGCATAGCTAGAGGACAGGAACGAGCTCGGGGAGGAGGGGGAAAGACGGAGGATCTCACAGCGCATCGGGTGGGGTCATCGACGAGCTTGGGGGCGCACGGGTGACGGCGAAACGGTGGCGACCATCGGCGGCGGTCGAGGACGAAGACGATGACGTGGAGGCGATGCAGAGCTTCCCGAGGGGCTTGGCTCGGTGGGGAGGAAGAGGGGGTCGAGGCGGAGCTCCTGAGCTCAGCGGCAGGGCGAGGGGTGGCCGGTGGCCACGGCGAACGGCGTCGGTGGCGATGGGCTCCGCTCGGGCGCGAGCGAGGGGACAGAGGAGGGGGGGAAGCAGCGAGGGAGAGCGCGAGGGGGTTCCAGGGGCGTGCGTGGCGTCGTATGGAGCCGTCCAAGGCGTCGGCAGAAGCAGGAGGTGGCGCGCGCGTGCTGGCGCGCGTCGGGCACACGCCCTCCTGCCTACTGGCAGGAGGTTGAAGACGGTGGCGGCTGCGGTGGGCTGGGCCGCTGGAGTTGGGCCAGCTGGGCTGCCAGGTAGGTGACCAGGTGAGATTCCTTCTCTCTCTCTGCTTTCTGTTTTTCTATTTTGTTCTGTTTTGTTTTGGTTTAGTAAAAATACTAAACCATTTTATAAAATCCTGAAAATAATTATGTGGCTAGAACTAAAATATACCAAACCACATAAAATGTTCCAGAATTATTGGACATATATTAATTATATATAAAATATATATCCAATGCAAATAGTTATTGAATTAATTCAAATGGCCAAAACAAATATTTCTGTGACTCCAAAATATTGGTTTGAATTTTACCTCTTACCAATATTTCTATAGAATAGCAGGAACATTTTCTTGGATTCATTTGAGAAGAATTAAATGTTGGTTATTTTTAGAGGTTTTCTGAGGCTTTTGAAAAATTCCTCAATTCAAGTTTCATTTGAATTTTAAACATGATGCTCACATGGAAGCTAGCATAGGTCAGGCCAGAACTAGGGATGTGACAGGTAGAGGATGCAGTCATTAGGGCATGGATGTACCTTCTGCACCTCCAATCCTAGAGGGCATACAACCTTCTTTTCTCTGTATGTACTGTAGGACAATTCGTTATACTTTGGAAGCTTCTTCTTCAATTTTTTCAATAGCTTCTCAAATCCGTTGTCAGATACACCATTGTTTGCCTTCCATTGCAGCAATTCCAGTGTGGTACCGAGTTTTGCGTTTCCATCTTCGCAATTGGGGTACAACCATTTTTTGTGATCCTCTAACATGTGATCGAACTTCAACTTCTCCTTTTCACTTTCGCATTGTCTCTTTTCATCCACAATGACCCAGCGAAGATCATCATCGGGCACATCGTCTGGTTGCTCTTCATCTTCAGCTTCCCCCGTTGCAGCATCACCGTATTCAGGGGGCACATAGTTGTCATCATCCTTTTCTTCTTCGTTTTCTTCCATCATAACCCCTCTTTTCTCCGTGCTTGGTCCAAACATTATAGTGTGGCATGAAACCCTTCTCAAGTAGGTGGATGTGAAGGGTTTTCCGGTTAGAGTAAGACTTCGTATTCTCACAAATAGGGCATGGACAACACATAAAACCATTCTGCTTGTCTGCGTCATCCACTTCGAGAAAATAATGCACGCCCTTAATGTACTCGGAGGTGCGTCTGTCACCGTATATCCATTGTCGGTTTATCTGCGTGCATTATATATAATTAAGTGTGGCAAAAACCATTACAGAACATCATGAATAGAGAAGTGACCAAATTAATAGAAGTTCATCATCACATTAAAACCAAATTAATAGAACATCATTCTTTTCTTTTAGAAACAAGATAAGAACAAGAGGCTCACCACGGTGGTGCCGGCGACGAGATCGGCGGGCGATCGACGGCGGTGAGGACAAGGACGGGACAAGACGGACCGCCAAACCTAGACAAATCTTGAGGAAAATGGAGTTTGGACAAGGAGCTTCGAGAGGAGAAAGCTTAAGTGTGGTTCGGGCATTTCATCGAACACCTCATGTGCATAGGACGTGAGCTAGAGCACCACAAAGCTCTCCCACGGCCGGCCAAAAAAAAACAGAACAGTGAACTGCTCTGCTTGCGGGCAAGGGGTATATATAGGTCTCTCTTTAGTCCCGGTTTGTGACTAAAACCGGGACCGAAGGACCACATTTGGTCCAGGTTCCAGACAAGAACCGGGACTAAAGATTGTGGGCCAGGAGCTAGGCCCATTAGTCCCGGTTCGTGTCTGGAACCGGGACCAAAGGGGTCAGACGAACCGGGATCAATGGCCGCCGAGGTCCGGCCGTCCCCCTGGCCTCACGAACTGGGACTAATGCACCCATTGATCCCGGTTCGTAGGAGAACCGGGATTAATACCCTTTTCAGGCCCGGACCGAAGCCCTATTTTCTACTAGTGGTAAGGCCTGATTAGTAGCCTAGGTACGTGCTAAACCAGCCTAAAGGCTTTGAGATTCGCATGATTGTTGCACGCATAAATTGATAATACTTATGTGCATATACAAGTTCATCGTATTAACAATTGTTGAGCTCTTTCTTCTTCCATTTATTTATAATGTCAAGTCTGCAATGCATGTGTCTTTGTATATGTTCTGCAATACCTAGGGGATCCACAACGTTTGAAACATGTGTCTTTCCTCTACCCAGTTCCAGGCTTCTAATCTTCCCATGTGTATCTATACCTCTTTGGAGCTGCTCACGATATGTTTGAGGTAATATGCTACCTGAAAAGTTATGGTATTGAGATTATTTTTTCACATTGTGGATACTTACAGTTAAAAATAATAAAATGAAACTAATATATTGTTTTTATTTCTTCAGAGTACAGCAGGAGCCATGCTTTGCAAGAATACATTACATCTATGTTTTGCATTTTTAGATGTGAAATCAAGCTCCCAAGAGCTCCAGCGGAGACCTTGCATGCATTTATACACCTTCAACATATTCTTGCATCTAGAAGACCAATTGTTCTGAAGTGCAGAACATTGTATATGTTATGATATTTTATACTGTGATGTCTTAACTTTAGTAATCCTAACAATTATAGAAATTATAATTAACATAACTTCTCTAGAAATCCGGTTTTAGAATCACCAGCTAAACCGATTATATTTTCTAGAAAATGATTAAACTAATCTCTCGTATGACAGGGTTTGCTTAGTACATATACAGCGGCACAATACACTCTGTCATAGAAAACAAAACAACAAACTTGGAAAAATTGAAAATAATCTCCTAGATTCTCTAGGTGCTCCAATAATTTCCTATACGTTTGGACCTATATAATATATTATTTTATCAATTAGTAGGTTTTAAGAGTGACTTTTGTATATGTATCTGGCTCCTAATCATTATGCAAGACCCATCAACACGTAAATCTTTGCCTTAACATCTCATCCAATATATTGATTGAAGAAGCAAAATAAAAAATAATTTATGTTTTGTAAAAACTAACCTAGCCCATGCAGATGCACGGGTTGACGACTAGTACTATGAATCTGCGTACTCCAGACGTCCTGTCAGTTCATATTACTCATTCTTTTTTTTTGGAACAAAAGACTGCAGCAATTCAAGAAAACAAAGCTTCGACAACGATCATTCTTTTATTTTTCAGCTCCCCAGCCTACGAACTCCATATTTCCACCCATGCGAAGCTCTGTAGATCTCACTTCCTACATATTTTACAGTTTCTTCCCTAGCATCATCGTCTCTCTTAGCTCCTCCTTTATGTGCAAAATCGACCAGACCATGATCTAATAGCATATCAGCTTAATCAGAATCAATGGATCATTACTCATGCAGTTGTGTAAAGTTAACGAAAGACTCGTGCGTTCACGAGTTGTTATAGAGTTGAGATCAATCACGACCTGCCATAATAGTAAAATAAACAGCGAGAAAGGGGTCACGAGGAGGCTACTTGATAAACATGTGGGAGCAGGGGGATTTATGTGAAGGAAATATGCCCTAGAGGCAATAATAAAGTTATTATTTATTTCCTCATATCATGATAAATGTTTATTATTCATGCTAGAATTGTATTAACCGGAAACATGATACATGTGTGAATACATAGACAAAACTATAGTCACTAGTATGCCTCTACTTGACTAGCTCATTAATCAAAGATGGTTATGTTTCCTGACCATAGACATGTGTTGTCATTTGATTAGTGGGATCACATCATTAAGAGAATGATGTGATTGACATGACCCATTCTGTTAGCCTAGCACTTGATCATTTAGTATACTGCTATTGCTTTGTTCATGACTTATACAAAGTTCCTGCAACTATGAGATTGTGCAACTCCCGTTTACCGGAAGAACACTTTGTGTGCTACCAAATGTCACAACGTAACTGGGTGATTATAAAGGTGCTCCACAGGTGTTTCCGAAGGTACATGTTGGGTTGGCATAATTCAAGATTAGGATTTGTCACTCCGATTGTCGAAGAGGTATCTCTGGGCCCTCTCAGTAATACTCATCACCTAAGCCTTGCAAGCATGTAACTAATGAGTTAGTTATGAGATGACGTATTACGGAACGAGTAAAGAGGCTTGCTGGTAACGATATTGAACTAGGTATTGGATACCAACGATCAAATCTCGGGCAAGTAACATACCGATGACAAAGGGAACAAAGTATGTTGTTATGCGGTTTGACCGATAAAGATCTTCGTAGAATATGTAGGAACCAATATGGGCATCCAGGTCCCGCTATTGGTTATTGACCAAGAATGGTTTTAGGGCATGTCTACATAGTTCTCGAACCCGTAGGGTCCGCACGCTTAACATTTCGATGACAGTTTTATTATGAGTTTATAAGTTTTGATGTACCGAAGTTTGTTCGGAGTCCCGGATGTGATCATGGACATGACGAGGAGTCTCGGAATGGTCAAGACATAAAGATTGATATATTGGACAACTATATTCGGACACCGGAAAGGTTCCCGAAGTTTTCGGAGAAAACCGGAGTGCCGGGGGGGTTACCGGAACCCCCGAGGAGAGTTAATGGGCCACATGGGCCTAATTGGGAAGAGAGAGGGGTGGCCAGGGTGGGCCGTGCGCCCCCTCTCCCTCTAGTCCGAATTGGACTAGGAGGGGGGGGGGGCCCCTTTCCTTCCCCCTCTCCTCCTTCCTTCCCACTCCTAGTAGGAGTAGGAAAGGAGGAATCCTACTCCTACTTGGAGGAGGATTCCTCCTCCCTTGGCGCGCCCAAAGGGGCCGGCCGGCCTCCCCCCTCCCTCCTTTATATACAGGGGCAGGGGGCACCCCATAGACACACAAGTTGATCTACGGATCGTTTCTTAGCCGTGTGCGGTGCCCCCCTTCCACCATATTCCACCTCGGTCATATCGTCGCGAAGCTTAGGCGAAGTCCTGCGCCGGTAGAACATCAAGATCGTCACCACGCTGTCGTGCTGACGGAACTCTCCCTCGACACTCGGCTGGATCGGAGTTCGAGGGACGTCATCGAGCTGAACGTGTGCTGAACTCGGAGGCTCCGTACGTTCGGTGCTTGGATCGGTACGACTACATCAACCACGTTGTGCTAACGCTTCCGCTTACGGTCTACAAGGGTACGTGGACATACACTCTCCCCTCTCGTTGCTATGCCATCAACATGATCTTGCGTGTGCGTAGGAATTTTTTTGAAATTACTACGTTCCCCAACAGTGGCATCCGAGCCTAGGTTTTATGCGCTGATGTTATATGCACGAGTAGAACACAAGTGAGTTGTGGACGATATAAGTCATACTGCCTACCAGCATGTCATACTTTGGTTCAGCGGTATTGTGAGATGAAGCGGCCCAGACCGACATTACGCGTACGCTTACGCGAGACTGGTTTCACCGTTATGAGCACTCGTGCTTAAAGGTGGCTGGCGGGTGTCTGTCTCTCTCACTTTAGTTGAACCGAGTGTGGCTACGCCCGGTCCTTGTGAAGGTTAAAACGGAGTCTATTTGACAAACTATCGTTGTGGTTTTGATGCGTAGGTAAGAACGGTTCTTGCTAAGCCCGTAGCAGCCACGTAAAATTTGCAACAACAAAGTAGAGGACGTCTAACTTGTTTTTACAGGGCATGTTGTGATGTGATATGGTCAAGACGTGATGCTATATTTTATTGTATGAGATGATCATGTTTTGTAACCGAAGTTATCGGCAACTGGCTGGAGCCATATGGTTGTCGCTTTATTGTATGAAATGCAAACGCCCTGTAATTGCTTTACTTTATCACTAAGCGGTAGCGATAGTCGTAGAAGCAATAGATGGCGTAAACGACAACGATGCTACGATGGAGATCAAGGTGTCGCGCCGGTGACGATGGTGATCATGACGGTGCTTCGAAGATGGAGATCACAAGCACATGATGATGATGGCCATATCATATCACTTATATTGATTGCATGTGATGTTTATCCTTTATGCATCTTATCTTGCTTTGATTGACGGTAGCATTTTAAGATGATCTCTCACTAAAAATTATCAAGTAGTGTTCTCCCTGAGTATGCACCGTTGCCAAAGTTCGTCGTGCCGAGACACCATGTGATGATCGGGTGTGATAAGCTCTACGTCCATCTACAACGGGTGCAAGCCAGTTTTGCACACGCAGAATACTCAAGTTATACTTGACGAGCCTAGCATATGCAGATATGGCCTCGGAACACAGAGACCGAAAGGTCGAGCGTGAATCATATAGTAGATATGATCAACATAATGATGTTCACCAATGAAAACTACTCCATATCACGTGATGATCGGTTATGGTTTAGGTTATTTGGATCACGTGATCACTTAGATGACTAGAGAGATGTCTGTCTAAGTGGGAGTTCTTAAGTAATATGACTAATTGAACTTAAATTTATCATGAACTTAGTACCTGATAGTATCTTGCTTGTCTATGTTTGTTTGTAGATAGATGGCTCGTGCTGTTGTTCCGTTGAATTTTAATGCGTTCCTTGAGAAAGCAAAGTTGAAAGATGATGGTAGCAATTACACGGACTGGGTCCGTAACCTGAGGATTATCCTCATTCCTGCACAGAAGAGTTACGTCCTGGAAGCACCGCTGGGTGCCAGGCCTGCTGCTGATGCAACTGACGACGTTAAGAACGTCTGGCAGAGCAAAGCTGATGACTACTCTATAGTTCAGTGTGCCATGCTTTACGGCTTAGAACCGGGTCTTCAACGACGTTTTGAACGTCACGGAGCATATGAGATGTTCCAGGAGTTGAAATTAATATTTCAAGCAAATGCCCGGATTGAGAGATATAAAGTCTCCAATAAGTTCTATAGCTGCAAGATGGAGGAGAATAGTTCTGTCAGTGAACATATACTCAGAATGTCTGGGTATAACGATCACTTGATTCAACTGGGAGTTAATCTTCCTGATGATAGTGTCATTGACAGAATTCTTCAATCACTGCCACCAAGCTACAAGAGCTTCGTGATGAACTATAATATGCAAGGGATGAACAAGACTATTCCCGAGCTCTTCGCGATGCTGAAAGCCGCGGAGGTAGAAATCAAGAAGGAGCATCAAGTGTTGATGGTCAACAAGACCACTAGTTTCAAGAAGAAGGGCAAAGGGAAGAAGAAGGGGAACTTCAAAAAGAACGGCAAGCAAGTTGCTGCTCAAGAGAAGAAACCCAAGTCTGGACCTAAGCCTGAAACTGAGTGCTTCTACTGCAAGCAGACTGGTCACTGGAAGCGGAACTGCCCCAAGTATTTGGCGGATAAGAAGGATGGCAAAGTGAACAAAGGTATATGTGATATACATGTTATTGATGTGTACCTAACTAGAACTCGTAGTAGCACCTGGGTATTTGATACTGGTTCTGTTGCTAATATTTGCAACTCGAAACAGGGACTACGGAATAAGCGAGCACTGGCCAAGGACGAGGTGACGATGCGCGTGGGAAACGGGTCCAAAGTCGATGTGATCGCGGTCGGCACGCTACCTCTACATCTACCATCGGGATTAGTTTTAGACCTGAATAATTGTTATTTGGTGCCAGCGTTGAGCATGAACATTATATCTGGATCTTGTTTGATGCGAGACGGTTATTCATTTAAATCAGAGAATAATGGTTGTTCTATTTATATGAATAATATCTTTTATGGTCATGCACCCTTAAAAGTGGTCTATTTTTATTGAATCTTGATAGTAGTGATACACATATTCGTAATGTTGAAGCCAAAAGATGCAGAGTTGATAATGATAGTGCAACTTATTTGTGGTACTGCCGTTTAGGTCATATTGGTGTAAAACGCATGAAGAAACTCCATACTGATGGACTTCTGGAATCACTTGATTATGAATCACTTGGTACTTGCGAACCGTGCCTCATGGGCAAGATGACTAAAACACCGTTCTCCGGAACTATGGAGAGAGCAACAGATTTGTTGGAAATCATACATACAGATGTATGTGGTCCGATGAATGTTGAGGCTCGTAGCGGATATCGTTATTTTCTCACCTTCACAGATGATTTGAGCAGATATGGGTATATCTAGTTAATGAAGCACAAGTCTGAAACATTTGAAAAGTTCAAAGAATTTCAGAGTGAAGTAGAAAATCATCATAATAAGAAAATAAAGTTTCTATGATCTGATCGTGGAGGAGAATATTTGAGTTACGAGTTTGGTTTACATTTGAAACAATGCGGAATAGTTTCGCAACTCATGCCACCTGGAACACCAAAACGAAATGGTGTGTCCGAACGTCGTAATCATACTTTACTTGATATGGTGTGATCTATGATGTCTCTCACCGATTTACCACTATCGTTTTGGGTTTATGCTTTAGAGACGGCCGCATTCACGTTAAATAGGGCACCATCAAAATCCGTTGAGACGACGCCTTATGAACTGTGGTTTGGCAAGAAACCAAAGTTGTCGTTTCTTAAAGTTTGGGGCTGCGATGCTTATGTGAAGAAACTTCAACCAGATAAGCTCGAACCCAAATCGGAGAAATGTGTCTTCATAGGATACCCAAAAGAGACTGTTGGGTACACCTTCTATCACAGATCCGAAGGCAAGACATTCGTTGCTAAAAATGGATCCTTTCTAGAGAAGGAATTTCTCTCGAAAGAAGTGAGTGGGAGGAAAGTAGAACTTGATGAGATAACTGTATCTACTCCCTTATTGGAAGGTAGTTCATCACGAGAACCGGTTCCCGTGACAACTACACCAACTAGTGAGGAAGCTAATGATATTGATCATGAAACTTTAGATCAAATTTCTGCTGAACCTCGTAGGTCTACCAGAGTAAGATCCGCACCAGAGTGGTACGGTAATCCTATTCTGGAAGTCATGTTACTGGACCATGATGAACCTACGAACTATGAGGAAGCGATGATGAGCCCAGATTCCGTAAAATGGCTAGAGGCCATGAAATCTGAGATGGGATCCATGTATGAAAACAAAGTATGGACTTTGGTTGACTTGCCCGATGATCGGCAAGCCATTGAGAATAAATGTATCTTTAAGAAGAAGACTGACGCTGATGGTAATGTTACTGTCTATAAAGCTCGACTTGTTGCAAAAGGTTTTCGACAAGTTCAAGGGATTGACTACGATGAGACTTTCTCACCCGTAGCGATGCTTAAGTCTGTCCGAATCATGTTGGCTATCGCTGCATTTCATGATTATGAAATTTGGCAACTGGATGTGAAGACTGCATTCTTGAATGGATTTCTAGAAGAAGAGTTGTATATGATGCAGCCGGAAGGTTTTGTTGATCCAAAAGGTGCTGACAAAGTGTGCAAGCTCCAACGTTCCATTTATGGACTAGTGCAAGCATCTCGGAGTTGGAATAAATGCTTTGACAGTGTGATCAAAGCATATGGTTTATACAGACTTTTGGAGAAGCCTGTATTTACAAGAAAGTGAGTGGGAGCTCTGTAGCATTTCTAGTTTTATATGTTGATGACATATTATTAATTGGAAATGATATAGAATTTCTGGATAGCATAAAGGGATACTTGAATAAAAGTTTTTCAATGAAAGACCTCGGTGAAGCTGCTTACATATTGGGCATCAAGATCTATAGAGATAGATAAAGACGCTTAATAGGACTTTCACAAAGCACATACCTTGACAAAATTTTGAAAAAGTTCAAAATGGATCAGGCAAAGAAAGGATTCTTGCCTGTGCTACAAGGTGTGAAGTTGAGTCAAACTCAATGCCCAACCACAGCAGAAGATAGAGAGAAAATGAAAAATGTTCCCTATGCTTCAGCCATAGGCTCTATCATGTATGCAATGCTGTGTACCAGACCTGACGTATGCTTAGTAATAAGCTTGGCAGGAAGATACCAAAGTAATCCAGGAGTGGATCACTGGACAGCGGTCAAGAACATCCTTGAAAAGGACTAAGGATATGTTTCTCGTATATGGAGGTGACAAAGAGCTAGTCGTAAATGGTTACGTCGATGCAAGCTTTGACACTGATCCGGACGATTCTAAATCGCAAACCGGATACGTGTTTATATTAAACGGCGGAGCTGTAAGTTGGTGCAGTTATAACAAAGCGTCGTGGCGGGATCTACATGTGAAGCGGAGTACATAGCTGCTTCTGAAGCAGCAAATGAAGGAGTCTGGATGAAAGAGTTCATTTCCGATCTAGGTGTCATACCTAGTGCATCGGGACCAATGAAGATCTTCTGTGACAATAGTGGTGCAATTTCTTTGGCAAAGGAATCCAGATTTCACAAGAGGACCAAGCACATCAAGAGACGCTTCAATTCCATTCGGGACCAAGTCCAAGTGGGAGACATAGAGATTTGCAAGATACATACGGATCTGAATGTTGCAGACCCGTTGACTAAGCCTCTCTCACGAGCAAAACATGATCAGCACCAAGACTCCATGGGTGTTAGAATCATTACTATGTAATCTAGATTATTGACTCTAGTGCAAGTGGGAGACTGAAGGAAATATGCCCTAGAGGGAATAATAAAGTTATTATTTATTTCCTCATATCATGATAAATGTTTATTATTCATGCTAGAATTGTATTAACCGGAAACATGATACATGTGTGAATACATAGACAAAACTATAGTCACTAGTATGCCTCTACTTGACTAGCTCATTAATCAAAGATGGTTATGTTTCCTGACCATAGACATGTGTTGTCATTTGATTAGTGGGATCACATCATTAAGAGAATGATGTGATTGACATGACCCATTCTGTTAGCCTAGCACTTGATCGTTTAGTATACTGCTATTGCTTTCTTCATGACTTATACAAAGTTCCTGCAACTATGAGATTGTGCAACTCCCGTTTACCGGAAGAACACTTTGTGTGCTACCAAACGTCACAACGTAACTGGGTGATTATAAAGGTGCTCCACAGGTGTTTCCGAAGGTACATGTTGGGTTGGCATAATTCAAGATTAGGATTTGTCACTCCGATTGTCGGAGAGGTATCTCTGGGCCCTCTCGGTAATACTCATCACCTAAGCCTTGCAAGCATATAACTAATGAGTTAGTTATGAGATTACGTATTATGGAACGAGTAAAGAGACTTGCCGGTAACGATATTGAACTAGGTATTGGATACCGACGATCAAATCTCGGGCAAGTAACATACCGATGACAAAGGGAACAAAGTATGTTGTTATGCGGTTTGACCGATAAAGATCTTCGTAGAATATGTAGGAACCAATATGGGCATCCAGGTCCCGCTGTTGGTTATTGACCGAGAATGGTTCTATGTCATGTCTACATAGTTCTCGAACCCGTAGGGTCCGCACACTTAACGTTACGATGACAGTTTTATTATGAGTTTATAAGTTTTGATGTACCGAAGTTTGTTCGGAGTCCCGGATGTGATCACGGACATGACGAGGAGTCTCGGAATGGTCGAGACATAAAGATTGATATATTTGAAGCCTATCACTACTAGGGAAAACCTTATACACAGAATGTTACCAGTAGCACTTGTTAAAATGAGGCGCTACTGCTACTTAGCAGTAGCGCGTTTGGCAGAACCGCGCTACAGTTAGCAGCTTAGCAGCAGCGCTGCCGGAACAGAAAGCGCTACTACTATAATTACCACACCGTTCCCGGCGTGCTAGGTATAGTAGTAGCGCCCTTCTACGAATAGCGTTACTACTACGGATTTTAACAGCAGCGCGTTTTTCCTTCCCACGCTACAGTTAAAGCTATTTTCACCTAACCCCCCGCGTGGCCTGATTCCCTCTCCTCTGCTTCCTCCCCCAATTCCCGACCCCGCCTCGCCACCGTCTCCCCCGACCCCGCCTCGCCGCCGTCTCCCCCGACCCCGCCTCGCCGCCGTCTCCCCCGACCCCGCCTCGCCGCCGTCTCCCCCGACCCCGCCTCGCCGCTGTCTCCCCCGACCATGCCTCGCCGCCGTCTCCCCCGACCCCGCCTCGCCGCCGTCTCCCCCGACCCGGCCTCGCCGCGCCTTGGTGCCGCCATCTCCCCCGACCCCATCTCTCTCCCCGCCCTCTGTAAGCACTCTCCCCTTCCGATCCCTCTCTCCCCTTCCGATCCCTCTTCTATGCTTAGTATGAACCCTAGCTATTTAGTGCTAGTTAGTATGAACCCTAGGCTATTTTTAGTGCTAGTTAGTTAATTACTTAGATGGTAATTAGGGCAGTAGTTCCTAGGTACTAATATTCGACGATTAGGTACTAATTAGGTACTAATTAGGTACTAGAATATTTTTATTTATAGTAAGTTTATTTTTAGTAAGAACTAGTTGAATTAATAAAACTAGTTAGTAAGAACTTGTTTCTATTTTTTAGTTAAAGCAATTTTTCCCGCCTCGACGTGGACGATGCCTATCCCGCATCTTCGTCGTCGAGTCGGCGGAGGACGACACCTGCTTGACCATATCGGCCATGTCCGGGACTGGGCTCCGCCGGGGTGGTACTGGGAGGCGCTACCTACCGGGGGGCGCAGGTTGGTGAGGAGCCAGCCTGTCGTTGACCCGAACCTTCTTTGGTGGCGGTCATGTGGGCCAGTGACGATCCAGAGGCTCGAGGACTCCGCGGAGGTGGTGCGTCACCGTGTCAGTGAGGAGGACGCGCACGTCCGTCGCTACTTGTTTGCGTTGGAGCACAGGCCGTTCTCCAATACCTGGCAGGTTCTCCGGGGATCTCACTGGAGCTATGATCTCGTGATGCTGCCTTCTCTGTGGGTGTCCACCGCCCGCGCCGATACCCGTCGTGTGCTAGAGTTTTAGTTGTATTAGTGATGTTATATGTATGACACTATTCGTGATGTATTAGTGATAATATTCGATGATGTACTAACGTATGAGATGATCTACTTTTGCTTATTGAATGCATGCTAATTTGAGTCCTATAAGATATTTTGAAATGTATATATTGTGTTGCTCAATATCCAATTGGCCGGTCATGTTTGCAGGTTATACCTTCGAGTGGCCTATGTTTTGCCGGAGTGTTGATTCATTTCCGTTCCGGCAAATTTCAGGCGCTCGATATGTCCTATTTTAGCAAAGGTCATGCCAGATTTTTCCGTGAATTTTGGCATGACTTGTGCTAGAATATGTAGGAAATATCGAGTGCCCCGGATTTGTGTGTTGAGTATCTTGGTAGTTGCCTTCGATCGATTTTCAATTAATGTTTTAACTATGAACATAGGAAATGTCTGACGACGAGAAGGATTTCGGTATTTGCAAATACTGCGAAGACGAGCGCGGCCTATGCGACGGAATCTTCCTAGATGATGATAGGCGCTTCAGCATCAAGCTGGACGAGAACTTCGAAGTGGATACAGTAAGTCACAACGACAAGTCTTTTTTCGTAATTAAGCATGACATCTGCTTCATTTGCTACAACTTATATTCTTTTTACTATTCTACTAGTGTATCCCCTGCCATGCAAGAGTTTTTGTATTGGATAAGATAGGTTTCGGTCATAGTATGGAGGAAAAGAAAGTTTACTTGAAGACCGAGCATGGTTATATTTTCCATGCGAAGTTATACAATTCAGACGACTACACCTATTTTGGATGCAAAACATGGCGAGCACTATGCAAGACTTATGCATTTGAGCCTGATATGGTTATCACCTTTGATATTCGTCCGGAAGATGATATTGAAGGTAATACCGACATCTGGGTCAATGTGCAAATGCCTCCAGTTATACCATTATGTAAGTTTCTCAACCGTATTTATGTCTTTGATATTGTTTATTCAAAAATAGTTGACAACTAATTTATATTGTCAGCTTATTTCTGTGCAAGCAAACATGTCCAACGCTTGGTAGACAGGACCGTATACTGTCCTGGGGCTGAACTCAACTGCGAGGAGCTCAGTCATTATGTTTCATGGCTTGAGGATCTTGATACTGTCAAGACAAATTTTCTTCCTGCATTTAGAAATCTTAGTACTGAAAATGTGCGACCAATAGTGTTCGTAATGAACTACGGTCACATCCATTTAGGAAGGATGGTAAGATTTTTACTTTTTATCCTCATTGCATCTTTTCCATACATTATTTTTGAAGCTAAACTTCATTGCTAAGTATGTTACCATACGATGTTCTTCAACAGGGACTCCCGATGAATGTTGTGCCTTATGGGATCGAGACTAAAGGTATCATGAGTATTATTAACTTACGGCCAAGATATCCTACAGCTTACTTTAGTGCATTCAAGATTAGCGCCCGATGCTTAATAGTGCAAGACTGGACCAAATATGTGTTGGGCGAGCGCAGAGAAGTACTAGGGAGCAGCAACCAGAGGCGCCTTCCACGATTAGGAGACAGGTTCATCTGCATGCTCCAACTTGACCAAGGAGGAGAGCTACACATGTTTTATGTTCTTTTACCTAAGAGAGAGTAGCAGGAGTGAGTAGCTGGCTAGAAATAAGTTTCAGGATGATGATGTGCTACACTATTACTATGATGATAAAATAGCTAGTGTTGGTGGTAATGACTATGATGATTATTATTAGCTAGTGTTAGTGGTGATTAAATAAATACTGTTGGTGGTAATGACCATGATGATGATTAAATATCTTGTGCTGGCGGATTAGATTCAAGTGCAGGCAACATGTGGTGCACATCGAAAGTACTACTAATCCAAACTAGATCAAGTTTGGATTACTAATATACTTTTGACATGCACCACATATTGCCTCCACTTGAACCTAATCCACCTTCATTTAATACACTGTTATGGACATAATGATGTAAACCTCATAACAGCTGGTATTGTACCAATATTTGTATGATGGCGCATAAATACACTAAAAAAAATCCTAGTAGCGATGGAAAGAAAACACGCTGCAAGTAGATACCTTAGCAGTAGCGCGGTACTGAACAAGCGCTGCAGCTATTTGTACTAGCAGTAGCGCGTGATGGCACGCGTTACTGCTAAGCAATAGCTGTAGCGCCTTATTAGTAGCGCGGCTTCCCGCGCTACTAGTGGGCACAAAGCATGCGCTACTGCTAGGGTTTTCCCTAGTAGTGTATGTTTGGGCATCAGAAGTGTTCCGGGTGAAATCGGCATTTTACCGGAGTACCGGGGGGTTACCGGAACCCTCCCGGGGGTTATTGGGCCTACATGGGCCATAAGGGAGAAGAGGAGAGGAGGAAAGAGGTGGGCCGCGGCCCCTCCCCTCCCTTGTCCGAATAGGACAAGGAGAGGGGGGCGGCGCCCCCCTTCCTTCCCCTCTTCCTCCTCCTTCCCCCTTCTCCTACTCCAACTAGGAAAGAAGGGAGTCCTACTCCCGGTGGGAGTAGGACTCCCCCCTTGGCGCGCCCTCCTTGGCCGGCCGCCTCCTCCCCCCTGGCTCCTTTATATACGGGGGCGGGGGGGCACCCTAGAGACACAAGTTGATCTACGGATCGTTTCTTAGCCGTGTGCAGTGCCCCCCTCCACGATATTCCACCTCGGTCATATCGTCGCGGAGTTTAGGCGAAGCCCTGTGCCGATAGAACATCATCATCGTCACCACGCCGTCGTGCTGACGGAACTCATCCCCGAAGCTTTGCTGGATCGGAGCCCGGGGATCGTCATCGAGCTGAACGTGTGCTGAACTCGGAGGTGCCGTACGTTCGGTGCTTAGATCGGTCGAATCATGAAGACGTACGACTACATCAACCGCGTTGTGCTTCCGCTTCCGCTTACGGTCTACGAGGGTACGTGGACAACACTCTCCCTTCTCGTTGCTATGTCATCACCATGATCTTGCGTGTGCGTAGGAAATTTTTTGCAATTACTATGTTCCCCAACACGGGCCTCTTTCTGTTGGTAGGCAAAAGTATTATGTTAGTTTCATCGATGATTTCAGCAAGTTTAGTTGGCTTTATCTTATCAAGCATAAGTCACATAAGTCAGATGTGTTTCAGAAATTTCATCTTTTCCAAGCACTTGTTGAGCGTTTATTTAATCGGTAAATTATTGCCATGCAAACCGATTGGGGCGGTGAATACCAAAAGTTGAATCAATTTTTTGAGAACTTGGCATCACTCATCATGTATCTTGCCTCCATGCACACCAACAGAATGGTTCAGCTGAACGCAAGCATCGCCACATAGTGGAAGTTGGTCTCTCTCTTTTGGCCCATGCCTCTATGCCCCTTAAATTCTGGGATGAGGCGTTTCTCACTGCCGTGTATCTTATAAATCGTGTTCCTAGTCGTGTTATACACAACCAAACTCTCTTGGAACGTCTTTTTGGAACTAAGCCTAATTAGTCTTTTCTTCGCATTTTTGGGTGTGCCGTTTGGCCTAATTTGCGACCCTTTAACAAGCACAAACTTGAGTATCGGTCAAAGCAATGTGTGTTTCTTGGCTACAGTGCTCTTCATAAAGGGTACAAATGTCTTGATGTTTCCACGGGGCGGGTCTATGTTTCACGTGATGTTATCTTTGATGAACATATTTTTCCTTTTTCCGCTTTGCATCCAAATGCCGGCGCCCAACTTCGTGCGGAGCTAGTTCTCCTGAGGAAGTTCACAGTGATCACATGTCGATTTCCAATACTTTTGATAACCCCTCTGCTGATAGCGTGCAGGAAACAACAAAAAGTCGCCAAGAAAATCATGATTTTATGCAGGCATGGAGTGACACAGGATCTACTGCCGCAGACGATCTGGGCGGCGCGAGTCCCGTGCCTGATTCACTTGCGCGCTCTCCCTTGGGATCGCCCCGGATCACTCCGGGATCGCCTCCTGCAGTGCCTGGGTCGGGCGGATCCATCACGGGATCCACGCGCCAATCGGAGCGCTGCCAGATGCAGACCCCGTGCGGTCCCCCTGCTCGGCTGCGACGATGGGCCGACCCACGAGACGTGGTGCCTCCTCGCTGGTGGACGCAAGCGCTTCCCCGGACGTGGCGGGTCCTCTCGTCGATCATGGGCTCTCTCAGGATCGGAACGAGGCCGCCTCCCACGATGCGGCATCTCCTTCTGCTGCCGCTGCCAGCGTCCTGGGTGGCCACTTGGCGCCCTCTGGTTCGCTGCATGCATCCAGTGACGTTTCCTCCGAATCACCTGCGGTGCAACGGATCCGACGACAACTTCTCCCACCTCTGGCTGCTCCTCCTCCAACACGAGCTCACACACGCTCCCAAAGTGGTATCAGACGCTCCCAAAGTGGTATCAGTCAGCCTAAAGTGTATAAAGATGGTTGTATATGTTGGGGTTCCTTTTGTGCTACAGGTGATCCAACAAATTTCAAGGAGGCCCTTGCTCATCCCAAGTGGAAAGCTGCAATGAATGAAGAGTTTGGTGCCTTGTTGGATAACAAAACTTGGCACTTGGTTCCACGACGTAAAGGTCAGAATGTTATTTATTGCAAGTGGGTGTATAAGGTAAAAACGAAAGCAGATGGCAGCATTGACAGGTATAAGGCACGCCTCGTTGCCAAAGGTTTTAAACAGCATTATGGTCTTCATTATGAGGATACCTTTAGTCCTGTTGTCAAGGCAGCCACTATTCGATTAATTCTTTCTGTAGCTGTCTCTAGAAATTGGTGTACCAGACAGTTAGATGTAAAGAACGCGTTCTTGCATGGTGTTCTGGAAGAGAAAGTATTTATGAAACAACCTCCTGGGTATGAAGATCCAACGTCACCACATTTTGTTTGCAAACTGGATAAGTCACTTTATGGATTAAAACAAGCCCCTCGTTCCTGGTACTCTTGACTGTCATCCAAACTTCAGTCTATTGGTTTTAGTCCCTCCAAGGCCGATACCTCATTGTTCTTTTATTTTCGTCATGGGATCACCATTTTTATGCAAATCTATGTTGATGATATCATTGTTACAAGTTCCTCCTCCAAGGCAGTTGAAGCTCTTGTGACAGATCTCCGTGCAGGCTTTGCACTCAAGGATTTAGGTGATTTGCACTATTTTCTTGGTATTGAGGTAACACCTACTCGAGAAGGTCTTGTTTTATCTCAAGGCAAATACCTGCTTGATTTGATTACGCATGTTGGCATGAAAGGTTGCAAGCCTGTAAACACACCAATTCCTACGTCAGAAAAATTGTCTCTTTATGATGGTGAGCCTCTTGGAGGAGAGGACTCAACCAAGTTTTAGGAGCATTGTAGGTGCGTTGCAATACTTGACCTTGACTCGGCGTGACATTTCTTTCTCTGTCAACAAAGTCTGTCAATTTTTGCATGCTCCTACCATTGTACATTGGACATTGGTCAAGCGCATTCTTCGCTATTTGCAAGGGACTGTAACTCATGGTCTCAAAATTTCTAAGTCTGATTCCATGGTTGTCAGTGCCTTCTCGGATGCAGATTGGGCCGGTTCTCCTGATGATCGCAGGTCCACAGGTGGCTTTGCGGTTTTCCTTGGCAGTAACTTGGTGTCCTGTACAGCTCGCAAGCAACCTACTGTATCTCGATCTAGTACAGAAGCTGAATACAAAGCCCTTGCTAATGCTACTGCAGAGATCATTTGGGTTCAGAATCTTCTTACAGAATTGGGTGTTCCTCATCCCATATCAGCTTCTCTTTGGTGTGATAATATTGGTGCTACTTATTTGTCTGCTAATCCTATCTTTTATGCTCGGAAGAAACATTATTGAGATTGATTATCATTTTGTTCGAGAGCGGGTGACAAACAAGTTGTTGAATATCAGATTTATGCCTACCGGTGATCAAGTCGCGGATGGGTTCACCAAGCCTCTGACAGCTAAGCAATTGGCAGTTTTTCGTCGCAATCTCAACTTAGACAGTTGTGATTGAGGGGGGTGTTAGACATTGTATTTCTTTGTATATACGGTATATGTATAAACCGTGTGTACCAAGTCATGTGGCGTGCGTGTTGTATTCTGTTGGGAGGTTGGGCTGGTAAGATTGATCTCTCTGTTGTAGTTATCTTGTACGTAGTAGATGAGATCGATCCTAACCTCCTCAAACCTCCTCTCCTTGTAATCTTCTCTCGGCCAAGTGCCCATATAAACACGCACGCGTCCCTGCTCGTAGCATACGCTTCCATCCTGTTTCACACCTCGAGCCTGACATCCTTCGCTGCCTTGCTGTTCAATAAATCAATCAAGTAGCCTGGTGGATAATAATAAATAAAACTCTTAAGAAATAGCAAACAGATGGACGTTAATCATTTTAACTAGCATCTTGGAGTAAATAATTGGCGACTTGGCATGGACGAGTCAAGTTTATTCTTCTCAAGGGAATGTTTACTAAATGAAGTAACTAAATTCAGTTAGTGGCACTTGGTAACCTTGCAGGCTGTACAATACATTCACTTAATGTTTTGAACAATCATTTCGGTGATATGGACTTGGAGCAACCTGAATGTGGAACGTGGCAACTTTGCAGGCTGTGCAATTAACTATCATGTAGTAAGGGTGTTAAGAGACAATCAGAGCAGCATTTCTGCATAGAGGAAGAACACAGTTTAAGACAATCAAGGCTTGAACAGTCAATCGTTAGTAGGAATTTGGTTCATTGGCCTGATGGAAGATCGTGAGTCCTTTCTCTTGTCGTCTGAATTCTTCTACCAGCGGAATGAGGATGTGTTCCTTGAAAATTTCTATCGGTTCCTGTGAAATGAGAAGCTGTGGCGCCGTCGAACAAGTGATCGACAGGGTGAAACAGAGCCCGCACTGCACTTGGGACAAACAGTCAGTGCAGTGCACGCACACACGCGCTGACTCTTGGAGTCTGTCCGAAGAAAAGCAGAGCAGACAAGCAACAAGTACACTCGAGCTCTGTTTTCTTTGTTACCACGAGTTGAAATCTAGTATTCCCTCCGTCCGGAAATACTTGTCATCAAAATGGACAAAAAAGGATGTATGTAAAACTAGAATACGTGTAGATACATCTCCATTTGTCCATTTTAATGACAAGTATTTCCGGACGGAGGGAGTACTAGTGTAGTAGGAAGCAGACTTGTTGGCTGAACCTACGGCCCTACATACTCTGTATTTTGCGTGGACGGGATTCATTCAGTCAAACGGCGCGTCTGAAACTGATCTCCTGCTTTTGGAAAGCTGAAAAACAAAGTGCGCCGGGTGGACATTAGTCCACCTGTTTTTCGACAAAGGGACTCAAAATAAAGCATCAAGAAGATGCATAACACAATGAGCACACACCCGGACATGTGTTAGCGGCATTATTATTATTTCTTCCAGAATTAACGACATTATTATTTTTTCTTGAGATTACAATAACAGCACAATAACATGGAGCACACAATTCTTACAAGATGACACAGTCCAATAATTCTAACATGGAGCGTACCATGGATTCAAACATCACGAGAAAGCAGGAGACAGGGACTCTTCGACAAGACAAGAAGAGACTAAGAGGAGGTGTTCATGGTGCTCCGGTTAACCTGGATCTCGCGGGATGGGGCTGAGGGGCGGCGGCGGCCTTGTCTCCGTCTCGTTCTTGTGCCTTGTGCGGCTATGCCTCGTCTCTTTCCGCGAATTGCAGGGTCGGAGCAAGTCTTGGGGAGTAAGAGGAATTCAGAATTTCAATCACATGAATGCTACCCCGATCTCAAACACTGACAAGGTAAAAGAGGTGTTCAACACACAGCAAACCTCCAGAACGTCAAGAAGGCCGGGTGTAATCCTGTGTCTCTCGCCGCCGGTTGCAGATTGTAGCTTGACCGGCTCGAGATCCCCGACTTAATCAGCAATAAAGATCTGAGAAAAATAAAAACCAATCAGCATGTGTATTGTTTGGAGAAATAAAATTAAGCCAATATCTAGAGAAGAAACCAGAGAGAAAGGACTCACGATGGGTACGAAAGGTAGGACGGTTGGGATGGGTGTCCACTGCATGCCTCAGCACAACAATCGCTTCCTCATCTGAAGAGCTGCCTTTCTCAAGCCAAAGCTTAACGTCGACTTGCTGGAGGGAAGGGAGGTGCCCCATGCTGACATCCAGGTCACCGCGGGCAATATCCGACGCTTGGGCATTGAACCACAGGACTTCAAGCCTTGGCATAGCTCCTAGTGGAAATATAGATGGCCCCGTAAGAAAATGCCAGAAGGCACACGCTCTCAAACATGGGAATGCATTAGTGCCAACTACGAACGTTTCGACACGAGTGTGCTGAAATTCGCTGGTCCACAGCACGAGAGAACAAAGAGCGGGGAGCTTTCCAAGGATCTGAATGTCGACTTCCGGCCGCACTTTGTCCACTTTAATACTCATTGAGGAGAGGAGGGGAAACGGTGATGAATTAACCCAGCTAGGCAATGTCGTGGTGCATTCATGAAACAAAAGGGTGCGAAGCTGTGGGGTGGGTACAAAGCCATCCCAGCTGACATCAAACCTTGCATCGCCGCCGCCGCAAATAGTTAGACTTTGAATTTTCGGCAGATTGCCTAGAGACACCACCAAAGAATTACACATGCTCTCATCCTTCCCCTTCCAATTAAGCTCGAGTGTTCTCAGTTCGGTCAGTTGCCCTAGCTCTTTCTCAGTCTCAGAAGAACCATCCATTAATACTCCAGTCAGCTCTACTACGGACCTCAGATTCCCGATCCCAACAGGTAACACCGCATCGGATGCATGAAGGCACATCAAATGTCTTAGACGGACAACACTTGACGGAATCACAGCACTTGATCCCGACTTTGATCCACTTCCTACTAAGTCGAGAGTCTCCAAAAACTGTAGCTTTCCTATTTCAACTGGGAGCTTACCAACAGAAGTTCCTCTTAGCCCCAGATACCTTAGGTGTAACAAATTCTCAATATACCTGAGATCAATATGCCGGCGAATTTTCCTAAGATCACAACCTTCAAAATCCAATACACGTAAAACATGAAAGCGTGAAACAGTCTGGATCAGATCAATACCGGTTCTAATGAGAACAATAGACCTCACTTGTGGCATACTTGTGGCATCGACATGATGGGTGGTGAGGTCTGACATGAAGTTTTGGAAAGATAATCTGCGAATCTTGCAATGTGAAATAGGTTTGCTTTGGTGAGTACCATCTAATATAGTAACAAAGTTTTCTTCACTGGACAGGAAACATAAGAGATCGAGAACCATATCATGCACGCGACAAGCTCCAGCCCTATCTTCAACATCAACATGTATAAGTTGAATCAAGTTTCTATTTGCAAGCTCATTGAAGTAACTCTCCCCTAGCTCAAATAGTGTAGTTTCTTGTTTTCCATCTTGCACAAACCCTTCGGCTATCCACATCCATATCAACCGGTCTCTCCTTATCTCAAAATCCTCTGGAAATATACTGAGATATAATAAACAAGTCTTCAAATGAGAAGGTAAATCGTAATAACTAAAGGACAATATTCTTTGCATGTCCTTCGTACTACCCCCTTCTGAAAGTCCACGACCAATAGAGACCTGTATGTTCTCCCACTGATACTTTGGCTTTATCTGTTGGTCTTGACCATTACAGCTAAAATGCTAGCTATTGTAATGATGGCTAGTGGTATTCCACCACATTTCTTTAAAATTTCTCTACATACCTTCTCTAATTCATCTGGACATTTACTTCCTTGAGGAAATATTCTTTTGTAGAAGAGTCCTTTGGAGTCATCATCAGTAAGAGGTTTCATCTGATATATTATATCATCACCAGAAGAGCAACATGCTTTAGAGATGCTGACTATGCGTGTGGTAGTCATTACTCGACTACCGAGACAATTGTCAGAGAAAGCACACTTGATAAATTCCCATGCTTCTTCATCCCATATGTCATCGATTACAATGAGGTACCTGTATTTTTTCTAAAACATTAGTTTGCAAATCAACCAATATAACTAGGTCTATATATGTTTTGTCCATAAGTCAGCGACAAATTATTTAGAGGTGGTATTGCCAGCTCAAAAAAATTATAGAAAAGATTAATCGGTTGGAAACTTATATTGTGCATAATTGGAAGACGTAAAACATGAACGCAAGGCCTAATAACAGTGTCCATTTAATAAAACCAAAATAAAACTAACTTGGGACACGATATTCACTAACTAGTATTCATGGTTTCCTGGAAATAATAATGACAATCTTTTGCTGCTACATACGTACCTCCGATCCTGAAGAAATATTCTCAATTCATCGAGGAGTTGTCCCTCGTCCCTAGCAGCTTCGTTGATGGTTGCATACTCGCTCTTGTCAAGTTCATACAAGAGCTTCTTGAAAATCTTGGTCATGTCAGGATTCCGTGACACGGAAAGAAAAGCTACACTATCGGACTCAACTTTGATCTTGTCATACACTGCTTTGGCGAGAGTTGTCTTGCCCAACCCGCCAAATCCAACAATAGACATGGTCCTTAAGTGCTCCTTGGACCTCTCATTACTATCACACAACTTCTTGATCAGCTCATCTCTTACATGATCTATCCCAACGAGCTCCGTGACATCTTTATACACCGCCTTGAGGCGAGGATCAATGGCATCACCACTACTGTTGGCCTGTGCCTCAATCATATACCTCTGGCGCAGGTCGCCTAACTCCTTGGCGAGCCGCTGAGCTTCTTCAATGTCATCAGAGATCTGATGAAGAGCCTTACCCTTGGTAAACAGTTTGGTGGCCCTTTTGAGGAACTTCTTGACTCTGTTCTTCATGTTAGTGGAGCCATGGTCATGGCCCACGTCCTCCACACGCACGATGAAGGCGTCCACGGCGTCCTCCATATGGTACGAGAGCTCCCTCACTTTGCACGCCCAGATGAGGACCTCCTCGTCGAACTGCTCTGGTGGCTTGGCGCCAATCTTTCGTAGAACGGCGTGCATCATCTCTAGCTCTGTGATCAGAGACTTGACGCCTTTCTTCACGCGTTTCTCCAGGTTGTACTCATCCACGAGTAGGCTCCCGAGCTTCTTGATCAAGGGGATCATGGCCCCCGACGCGACATCCATGGCTTGGATGAGGAAGGATGTGCTTTCTTGCTGTGATGGAGGAATTGGTGGTGCTAATGCTAGAGCTGGAGAAACATGGTGGTACTAATGCTAGAGTTGGGTTCCAGCTACAGATCGATGGTGGTGGTTCAGCGGTCCATAATTGTTGTCTTGCTGTTGGGCTATCGCTTTCCGATGCTTTGCTAAAGAGTAATAAAATATTAATAAACAGTAATATATGATGTGAGCCAAAGTTGTTGCACCTACGGAGTAACTACAAAATACACTGGACCGCTTTATTATAGTCCAGCATGAGAACTTATTGATTGTATTAAATTTTTTGTTTATAATATAATACTCCCTCCGTTCGGAATTACTCGTCGAAAAAATGAATGTATCGAGATGTATTTTAGTTATAGATACATCCATTTTTCTGACAAGTAATTTCGAACAGAGGGAGTACAATTGTAAGCGCTCACATACACACATATACTCAACCCTGTCAACGCACGCACACACACACTATGCTATGAGCACCTCCGAGATACTGAGCCGGCACACCATTTTGAATTGACGAATTCGTCATAAATGCCTCTGTAGTCGACGGGAACGTCTTCTCTCACTGAACGCACATCGCCGAAAGGCCTGAAATAAATCCAGAAAAATGCAACCAAAAGTGTCAAGTGTATGACTTGAACCCCGGTGTTTTTTTAACTGACTTAAACCCTGGTGTTGGTTCCACCATAAAAAATCTAAACTACGCTCAGTTCGCGAAAATAGGAGCATTGAGCGCATCCACCTTCTCCTCGAGCTGGGCGATGATTTGGAGGGCAGAAGCAAAGGGCCTCGGGGCCCTCGAGGTACTCTCAGCAATCTTCTTTTCCATCTCCATGTCTTAAGCAATGGCTGAAAGAGCAAGACTTGGTCACAACTAATTATTCAAATTGCTCTATCTAATGTCCAGTGAAAGTGCCGCCCACCTCTCGGGCGACACAAGAGGCTTCAACCACCGCCGCCGAGACCTCCCCCTGTGACCCACCTCCCCCTTCGCCGTTGCCGATGGTTGGCGCCAGGCAAAGCCTGTGCATGTGATGGCGGCGGTGGAGGCTATCTCCTCACTCTCCCGGATCCGTGGTGGGCACGGGCGCCCAAATCCGTGGGGTGTGCACTCTCCCCCCAATGGCGCGATGACTCCCGATGGCGAAGGGCTTGCGGCGGCATGCGCGGACACCCAGATCCATGGGTCCTGGTCTCCCGGTGGCGTGGCAGCTCCCGGCAGCGACGGGTTCATGCGACGGAAGGCTTAGGCGATGGTGTGGGCCGCGTGGCGGCGGATCGCATTGAGCCGGTCCTCGCAGAGGAATTTGGACCTGGGGAGCTCGTGGGTGGTAGATGGACGATGTCTTGACCGCATGGGCGGTGAGTTGCCGGTGGATCTCCTCGCTGCATCTTCTATCCCATTGCACCTGGTGGCTTGCAGCCTCGGCCATCGGCCCTGGTGAGTTTGTTGGGAGTTGGTAGAGGTGGCTTTGGAGCGGAGGAAATTCTACACTAGTAGAAAACAGGGCTTTCATTCGGGCCTGGCCAGCCCATTAGTCCCGATTCGCTCACGAACCGGGACCCATGGGGGAATTTGTCCCGGATCGTGAGCCCAGGGGGCCTGGTGGGCATTGGTCCCGGTTCATTTCGACCCATTTGTCCCGGTTCTAGGCACGAACCGGGACCAATGGTCCTCGCTCCTGTCCCACAACCATTGGTACCGGTTCTTGGCTCGAACCGGGACAGAAAGATGGGCTTTAGTCCCAGTTTATACCACGAACCGGGACAAATAATTTGCGTATATATAACCCATTGCCACAGCAGAGCACTCCACAGTGCTCTGTTTTTTGCTGGCCGGCGAGGGGAGGGCATTAGGTGCTCTAGCTCACCTCCCATGCACATGAGGTGTTCGATGAAATGCCCGAGCCACGCTAGTTAAGCTTTCTCCTCTCGAAGCTCGACCTTCGAGCTCCATTTTTCTCAAGATTTGTCTAGGTTCATATTAGCGGTCCGTCACGCCCCGTCCCCGTCTTCACCGCCGTCGATTGCCCGCGCTGATCTCATCGCCGACACCACCATGGTGAGCCTCTTGGTCTTATCTTCTTTCTGAAAGAAAAAAATTCTTACTTTACATAGATACTTGTCTAATTTTCTTACTTTTGACACACATAATTATATATAATTCACGCAGATGAACCGGCAATGGATATACGGTGACAGACACACCTCCGAGTACATTAAGGACGTGCATGATTTTCTCGAAGTGGCTGAGGCAAACAAGCAGAATGGTTTTATGTGTTGTCCATGCCCTAAATCTGGGAATACGAAGTCTTACTCTGACCGGAAAATCCTTGACACCCACCTGCTTTACAAGGGTTTCATGCCACACTATAATGTTTGGACGAGGCACGGAGAAATAGGGGTTATGATGGAAGACGGCGAAGAAGAAGATTACGATGACAACTATGTGCCCCCTGAATACGATGATGCTGCTGAAGATCAAGAGGAACCAGACGATGTGCACGATGATGCTGCAATTGGCGAAGCTGCTGAAGATCAAGAGGAACCAGACGATGTGCCCGATGATGATGATCTCCGCTGGGTCATTGTCGATGCAAGGACGCAATGCGAAAGTCAAAAGGAGAAGCTGAAGTTCGATCGCATGTTAGAGGATCACAAAAAAGGGTTGTACCCCAATTGCGAAGAAGGCAACACAAAGCTCGGTACCGTACTGGAATTGCTGCAGTGGAAGGCAGAGAATGCTGTGCCTGACAAAGGATTTGAGAAGCTACTGAAAATATTGAAGAAGAAGCTTCCAAAGGATAACGAATTGCCCGACAGTACGTACGCAGCAAAGAAGGTCGTATGCCATCTAGGATTGGAGATGCAGAAGATACACGCATGCCCTAATGATTGCATCCTCTACTGCGGTGCGTACAAGGATTTGAACGCATGCCCGGTATGCGGTGCATTGCGGTATAAGATCAGACGAGATGACCCTGGTGATGTTGACGGCGAGCCCCGCAGGAAGAGGGTTCCTGCGAAGGTGATGTGGTATGCTCCTATAATACCACGGTTGAAGCGACTGTTCAGAAACAAAGAGTGTGCCAAGTTGATGCGATGGCACAGTGAGGACCGTAAGAAAGACGGGAAGTTGAGAGCACCCGCTGATGGGTCGCAGTGGAGAAAAATCGAGAGAAAGTACTGGGCTGAGTTTGCAGGTGACCCAAGGAACGTATGGTTTGCTTTAAGCGCGGATGACATTAATCCTTTCCGTGAGCAGAGCAGCAATCACAGCACCTGGCCCGTGACTCTATGTATGTATAACCTTCCTCCTTGGATGTGCATGAAGCAGAAGTTCATTATGATGCCAATTCTCATCCAAGGCCCTAAGCAACCCGGCAACGACATTGATGTGTACCTAAGGCCATTAGTTGAAGAACTTTTAAAGCTGTGGAATGGAAATGGTGTACGTGCGTGGGATGAGCACAGACAGGAGGAATTTAACCTGCACGCATTGCTGTTTGTAACCATCAACGATTGGCCCGCTCTCAGTAACCTTTCAGGACAGACAAACAAGGGATAACACGCATGCACGCACTGTTTACTTGACACCGATTGTATATACCTGGACAAATGCAGGAAGAATGCGTACCTGGGCCATCGTTGATTTCTTCTGACCAACCATCAATGTCGAAGAAAGGCAAGCATTTGAAAGGCGAGGCACATCACCGGAAGAAGCCCGCCATGCGTACCGGTGATCACGTACTTGCTATGGTCAATGATTTACACGTAATCTTTAGAAATGGTCCCGGCGGACTAGCTGTTCCGAGTGACGCCGAGGGACATGCACTCATGTGGAAGAAGAAATCTATATTTTGGGACCTACCCTACTGGAAAGACCTAGAAGTCCGCTCTTCGATCGACGTGATGCACGTGACGAAGAACCTTTGCGTGAACCTGCTAGGCTTCTTGGGCGTTGATACGTCTCCAACGTATCTATAATTTTTGATTGTTCCATGCTATTATATTACCCCTTTTGGATGTTTATGGGCTTTATTTTACACATTTATATCATTTTTGGGACTAACCTACTAACCGG
Source organism: Triticum timopheevii (assembly GCA_963921465.1). Lineage (NCBI taxonomy): Eukaryota > Viridiplantae > Streptophyta > Magnoliopsida > Poales > Poaceae > Triticum > Triticum timopheevii. The sequence continues at coordinate 3,160,238 of OY997271.1, forward strand.
AGGCCCAGCCCATATTGTTGTTTTTTTTGCCTATTTCAGTATTTCGAAGAAAAGGAATATCAAACGGAGTCCAAACGGAATGAAATCTTCGGGAGCGTGATTTTTGGAACGAACATGATCCGGAGAGCTTGGAGTGCAAGTCAAGAAGCTTCCGAGGGCCCCACGAGATAGGGAGCCGCGCCCCCCCTATAGGGCGCGCCCCCCGTCTCGTGGGCCCCTCGGGCGGCCACCGACGTACTTCTTCCTCCTATATCTTGGAGCCTTCGCTGACACTCTACCGGAGGGGGAATCAACCACGGAGGGCCTCTACATCAACATCCTTTACCCTCCGATGAGTTGTGAGTAGTTTACCACAGACCTACAGGTCCATAGTTATTAGCTAGATGGCTTCTTCTCTCTTTTTGGATCTCAATACAATGTTCTCCCCCTCTCTTGTGGGGATCTATTCGATGTAAAATCTTTGTGCGGTGTGTTTGTCGAGATTCGATGAATTGTGGGTTTATAATCAAGTTTATCTATGAATAATATTTGAATCTTCTCTGAATTCTTTTATGTATGATTGAGTTATCTTTGCAAGTCTCTTCGAATTATCAGTTTGGTTTGGCCTACTAGATTGGTCTTTCTTGCCATGGGAGAAGTGCTTAGCTTTGGGTTCAATCTTGCGGTGTTCTTACCAGTGACACAAAGGGTTGCAAGACACGTATTGTATTGTTTCCATCGAGGATAACAAGATGGGGTTTATATCATATTGCATGTGTTTATCCCTCTACATCATGTCATCTTGCTTAATGCGTTACTCTGTTCTTATGAACTTAATACTCTAGATGCAGGGAGGAGTCTGTCGATGTGTGGAGTAATAGTAGTAGATGCAGGCGGGAGTCGGTCTACTTGTTATGGACGTGATGCCTATAAACATGATCATGCCTAGATAATCTCATAACTATGCGCTTTTCTATCAAGTGCTCGATAGTAATTTGTTCACCCACCGTAATACTTATGCTATCTTGAGAGAAGCCTCTAGTGAAACCTATGGCCCCCGGGTCTATCTCTTATCATATTTGCTTTCAATCTACCTTTATTTGCATCTTTAATTTTTGCATCTATCTTAGAAAATACCAAAAATATATTTATCTTATCATACTATCTTTAGTAGATCTCACTTTCGCAAGTGGCCGTGAAGGGATTGACAACCCCTTTATTGCGTTGGTTGCGAGTTCTCAGTTTGTTTGTGTAGGTGCGTGGGATTTTTGAGGAGCCTCATACTGGATTGATACCTTGGTTCTCAAAACTGAGGGAAATACTTAAGCTACACTTTGCTGCATCACCCTCTCCTCTTCGAGGAAAACCAACGCAAGCTCAAGACGTAGCAAGAAGGATTTCTGGCGCCGTTGCCGGGGAGGTCTTCGCTCAAGTCAAGACATACCAAGTACCCATCACAAACCCATCTCCTTCGCATTTACATTATTTGCTATTTGCCTCTCGTTTTCCTCTCCCCCACTTCATCCTTGCCGTTTTATTCGCCCTCTCTTTCCCAATCTCCTCCTCTCTTTTCGCTTGCCTTTTTCTGTTTGCTTGTGTGTTGGATTACTTGTTGCCATCGCGCAAGATAATACCAAGTTGTGTGACTTCTCAAATACCAATAATAATGATTTCCTTAGTACTCCGATTGCTCCTCTTAATGATGTTGAGTCTTGTGAAATTAATACCGCTATGCTGAATCTTGTTATGAAAGATCGATTTGCCGGCCTTCCTAGATAAGATGCCGCTACTCATCTAAACAATTTTGTTGACTTATGTGATATGCAAAATAAGAAAGATACGGATAACAATATTTTCAAATTGAAGTTATTTCCGTTTTCACTTAGAGATCGTGCTACAGTTTGGTTTTCGTCTTTGCCTAAAAATAGTATTGATTCTTGGAACAAGTGCAAAGATGCTTTTATCTCTAAGTATTTTCCTCCCGCGAAGATCATCACTCTTAGGAATGATATTATGAATTCTAAACAACTTGATTATGAGCATGTTGCCCAATCTTGGGAAAGAATGAAATTGATGCTTCACAATTGCCCAACTCATGGTTTGGATTTATGGATGATCATACAAAAAATTTATGCCGGTTTGAACTTTGCTTCTAGAAATCTCTTAGACTCGGCCGCGGGAGGCACCTTTATGGAAATCACGTTAGGAGATGCTACAAAATTGCTTGATAATATTATGGCTAATTATTCTCAATGGCACACCGAAAGATCTTCTAGTAAAAAAGTGCATGCTATAGAAGAAATTAATGTTTTGAGTGGAAAGATGGATGAACTTATGAAGATGTTTGCTACTAAAAATACTCCTCTTGATCCCAATGATATGCCTTTGTCTTCCTTGATTGAGAATAATAATGAATCTATGGATGTGAATTTTGTTGGTAGGAATAGTTTTGGAAATAATGCTTATAGAGGAAATTTTAATGCTAGACCGTTCCCTAGTAATCCCTCTAATAATTATGGAAATTCCTACAATAATTCTTATGGTAATTTTAATAAGATGCCCTCTGATTTTGAGAATAGTGTGAAAGAATTTATGATTTCTGAAAAGAATTTTAATGCTTTGCTTGAAGAAAAATTGCTCAAAGTTGATGATTTGGCTAGGAACGTTGATAGACTTTCGCTTGATGTTAATTATCTTAAACTTGGATCTTCTTCTCCTAAGCATGATATCAATGAGTCTCTCAAAGTAATGAGAATTTCCATTGACGAGTGCAAGGAAAGAACCACTAGATTGCGTGCTAAAAAGAAAGCTTTATAAAAGCGTGTTCTTCTAGTCTTCATGAAAATAATGATGAGGATCTTAAAGTTATTGATGTGTCTCCGATTAGATCTATGTCTTGCAATATGAATTTTGATGATTATGGGAGTGATGATGAATCAACTTTGCCTAGAAGGCGTCCCAAAAATTCGGAGTCTTTAGATCTTGATGCTATATTTGGTAAAAGTGAGATTGGAGAATCCTCAACTTCTAATAATATTGAACCTACTATCCTGGATTTCAAGGAATTTGATTATGATAATTGCTCTTTAAAAGGTTGTATTTCCTTGTTGCAATCCGTTGTTAATTCTCCTCATGCTTATAGTCAAAATAAAGCTTTTGCCAAACATATTGTTGATGCCTTGATGCAATCTTATGATGAAAAACTTAATTTGGAACTTTCTATACCTAGAAAACTTAATTTTGAGTGGGAACTTACTATAAAGATTAGAATTAAAGATTATGTGTGTTTTGCTTTGTGTGATTTGGGTGCTAGTGTTTCCACGATTCCGAAATCTTTATGTGATATTCTAGATTTCCATGATCTTGATGATTGCTCTTTAAATTTGCACCTTGCGGATTCCACCATTAAAAAGCCTATGGGAAGGATCAATTATGTTCTTATTGTTGCAAATAGAAATTTGGTGCCCGTAGATTTTATCGTTCTTGATATAGATTGCAATCTTTCTTGCCCTATTATTCTTGGTAGACCTTTCCTTAGAACGATTGGTGCGATTATTGATATGAAGGAAGGGAACATTAGATTCCAATTTCCCTTAAAGAAAGGCATGGAGGACTTTCCAAGAAAGAAAGTCAAATTACCTTATGAATCTATCATGTGTGCTACTTATGAATTTAGTGCCAAAGAAGGCACTCGTTAGATCTATCTTTGTTTTTATGCCTAGCTAGGGGCGTCAAACGATAGCGCTAGTTGGGAGGCAACCCAATTTTGCTTTATGTTTTTTTGTTTTTGCTTCTGTTTAGTAATAAATCTTGAATCTACCTTCTGTTTAGATGTGTTTTTATCTTTTACTTAGTGTTTGTGCCAAGTAGAACCTATAGGATAACCTACGATGATAGTTGATTTGATTCTGATGAAAAACAGAAACTTTGCGCACACGAATATAATTTTGTTAAATCACAGGAACGTGATTTTGCGTTGATTCTTTTTGCTGCTTTCAATAAACAAATTTTCCAGGACTTCCTATTTTGGTAGGATTTTTAGAGTTCCAGAAGTTTGCGTTAGTTACAGATTGCTACAGACTGTTCTATTTTTGACAGATTCTGTTTTTCGTGTGTTGTTTGCTTATTTCAATGCATCTATGGCTAGTAATTCAGTATATGAACCATAAAGAAGTTGGAATACAGTAGGTTTAACACCAAATTAAATAAAGAATGAGTTCATGGCAGTACCTTATGTGGTGGTTTTGTTTTCTTTCACTAACGGAGCTTATAAGATTTCCTGTTGAGTTTTGTGTTGTGAAGTTTTCAAGTTTTGGGTAAAGCTTTTATGGACTATGGAATAAGGAGTGGCAAGAGCCTAAGCTTGGGGATGCCCATGGAACCCCAAGATATTCAAGGATAGCCAAAAGCCTAAGCTTGGGGATGCCCCGGGAAGGCATCCCCTCTTTCGTCTTCGTTCATTGGTAACTTTACTTGGAGCTATATTTTTATTCGCCACATGATATGTGTTTTGCTTGGAGCGTCGTGTATTATATTAGTCTTTTCTTTTTAGTTTACCACAATCATCCTTTCTGTACACACCTTTTTGGAGAAGCCTATTTGATTAGGATTTGCTAGAATATTCTATGTGCTTCACTTATATCTTTTGAGTTTGATAGTTTTGGCTCTAGTGCTTCACTTATATCTTTTAGAGCACGGTGGTGTCTTAATTTTGAAGAAATTGCTAGTCTCTCATGCTTCACTTATATTATTTTGAGAGTCTTTTAGAACAGCATGGTATTTGCTATGATCATAAAGTTGGTCCTAGAATGATGAGCATCCAAGTTGGGTATAATAAAAATTATCATAGAAAGTGAATTGGATGCTATGATCAATTTGATGCTTGATAATTGTTTTGAGATATGGAGGTAGTGATATTAAAGTCATGGAGGTAGTGATATTAAAGTCATGCTTCCTCAAAGTGCCCTAGGTCTTCGTGAGCAAGCATGTTGGATGCACCCCACTTAGTTTCTTTTATTGAGCTTTCATATATTTATAGCTCTAGTGCATCCGCTTCATGGCAATCCCTCCTCACTAACATTGATATCTATTAGTGGGAATCTCCATAGCCCGTTGATACGCCTAGTTGATGTGAGACTATCTTCTCCTTTTAGTCTTCTCCACAACCATCCTTCTATTCCACATATAGTGCTATGTCCATGGCTCACGCTCATGTATTGCGTGAAAGTTGAAAAAGTTTAAGATTATTAAAGTATGAAACAATTGCTTGGCTTGTCATCGGGGTTGTGCATGATTAAATACTTTGTGTGATGAAGATAGAGCATAGCCAGACTATATGATTTTGTAGGGATAACTTTCTTTAGCCATGTTATTTTGAGAAGACATGATTACTTTGATTAGTATGCTTGAAGTATTACTATTTCTTATGTCAATATGAACTTTTATTTTGTATTCATTTGGATCTGAACATTCATGCCACAATAAAGAAAATTACATTATGAATTATGCTAGGTAGCATTCCACATCCAAAATTTCTTTTTTATCATTTACCTACTCGAGGACGAGCAGGAATTAAGCTTGGGGATGCTTGATATGTCTCCAATGTATCTATAATTTTTGATTGTTCCATGCTATTATATTACCCCTTTTGGATGTCTATGGGCTTTATTTTACACATTTATATCATTTTTGGGACTAACCTACTAACCGGAGGCCCAGCCCATATTGCTGTTTTTTTGCCTATTTCAGTATTTCGAAGAAAGGAATATCAAACAGAGTCCAAACGGAATGAAACCTTCGGGAGCATGATTTTTGGAACGAACATGATCCGGAGAGCTTGGAGTGCAAGTCAAGAAGCTTCCGTGGGCCCCACGAGATAGGCCCCCCTGTCTCGTGGGCCCCTCGGGCGGCCACCGACGTACTTCTTCCTCCTATATATACCTACGTACCCCGAAAACATCCAGGAGCACCACGAAACACAATTTCCACCACCGGAACCTTCTGTATCCGCGAGATCCCATCTTGGAGCCTTCGCCGGCACTCTGCCGGAGGGGAAATCAACCACGGAGGGCCTCTACATCAACATCCTTGCCCCTCCGATGAGTTGTGAGTAGTTTACCACAGACCTACGGGTCCATAGTTATTAGCTAGATGGCTTCTTCTCTCTTTTTGGATCTCAATACAATGTTCTCCCCCTCTCTTGTGGAGATCTATTCGATGTAAACTCTTTTTGCGGTGTGTTTGTCGAGATCCGATGAATTGTGGGTTTATGATCAAGTTTATCTATGAATGATATTTGAATCTTCTCTGAATTCTTTTATGTATGATTGAGTTATCTTTGTAAGTCTCTTCGAATTATCAGTTTGGTTTGGCCTACTAGATTGGTCTTTCTTGCCATGGGAGAAGTGCTTAACTTTGGGTTCAATCTTGCGGTGTTCTTACCCAGTGACAGAAAGGGTTGCAAGACACGTATTGTATTGTTGCCATCGAGGATAACAAGATGGGGTTTATATCATATTGCATGTGTTTATCCCTCTACATCATGTCATCTTGCTTAATGCGTTACTCTGTTCTTATGAACTTAATACTCTAGATGCAGGCAGGAGTCGGTCGATGTGTGGAGTAATAGTAGTAGATGCAGGCAGGAGTCGGTCTACTTGTTATGGATGTGATGCCTATATACATGATCATGCCTAGATAATCTCATAACTATGCGCTTTTCTATCAATTGCTCAACAGTAATTTGTCCACCCACCATAATACTTATGCTATCTTGAGAGAAGCCTCTAGTGAAACCTATGGCCCCTGGGTCTATCTCTTATCATATTTGCTTTCAATCTACCTTTATTTGCATCTTTACTTTTTGCATCTATCTTATAAAATACCAAAAATATATTTATCTTATCATACTATCTTTATTAGACCTCACTTTCGCAAGTGGCCGTGAAGGGATTGACAACCCCTCTATTGCGTTGGTTGCGAGTTCTCAGCTTGTTTGTGTAGGTGCGTGGTACTTTTGAGGACCCTCCTACTGGATTGATACCTTGGCTCTCAAAACTGAGGGAAATACTTACGCTACACTTTGCTGCATCACCCTCTCCTCTTCGAGGAAAACCAACGCAAGCTCAAGACATAGCAGGCGTGTGTGGGAAGACAAAAGATACAACTGAGGCACGGGAGGACTTGCAACGTTTGCACGAAAAAGACGGCATGCCTCCTAAGCAGTATGAAGGTCCTGCCAGCTACGCTCTTACCAAAGAAGAGAAGGAAATCTTATTTGAATGCCTGCTTAGTATGAAGGTCCCGACTGGCTTCTCGTCGAATATAAAGGGAATAATAGATATGCCAGAGAAAAATTTCATCAACCTAAAGTCTCATGACTGCCACGTGATTATGACGCAATTGCTTCCGGTTGCATTGAGGGGGCTTCTACCAGAAAACGTCCGATTAGCCATTGTGAAGCTATGTGCATTCCTCAATGCAATCTCTCAGAAGGTGATCGATCCATAAATCATACCAACAATGAGTGATGTGGTGCAATGTCTTGTCAGCTTTGAGCTGGTGTTCCCACCATCCTTCTTCAATATCATGACGCACGTCCTAGTTCATTTAGTTGACGAGATTGTCATTCTGGGCCCCGTATTTCTACACAATATGTACCCCTTTGAGAGGTTCACGGGAGTCCTAAAGAAATATGTCCGTAACCGCGCTAGGCCAGAAGGAAGCATCTCCATGGGCCATCAAACAGAGGATGTCATTGGGTTTTGTGTTGACTTCATTCCTGGCCTTAAGAAGATAGGTCTACCTAAATCGCGGTATGAGGGGAGACTAACTGGAAAAGGCACGCTTGGAGGGGACCCAATAATATGCAGGGGCGGATATTCTTGGTGTCAAGAACACTACACAGTTCTACAGAACTCTACCTTGGTGACCCCGTATGTCGATGAACACAAGAACAGTCTGCGCTCCAAACTCCCGAAGCAGTGCGACGACTGGATTACATGTGAACACATCAGGACTTTCAGCAGTTGGTTGGAAACACGTCTTAGAGGTGGCAACACTGTTTGTGATGAGCTGTACTCGTTGTCTAGGGGACCATCTTCGACTGTAATGACTTACAAAGGATACGAGATAAATGGGAATACATTTTACACGCTCGCCCAAGATCAAAAGAGCACCAACCAAAACAGCGGTGTCCGCTTTGATGCAGCCGCCGAGAGGGGAAAGGACACATATTATGGTTACATAGTGGACATATGGGAACTTGACTACGGAGTAGATTTTAAGGTCCCTTTGTTTAAATGCAAACGGGTCAATCTGTCAGGAGGTGGGGTACAGGTAGACCCACAATACGGAATGACAACAGTGGATCTGAACAATCTTGGGTACACTGACGAACCGTTTGTCCTAGCCAATGATGTGGCACCTGTTATCTATGGGAAGGACATGTCTACCAAACCGAGAAAAAGAAAAAATAAGGAAGCGAATACATCATACGATGAGCCAAAGCGCCACATAGTTCTTTCAGGAAAAAGGGACATCGTGGGAGTGGAGGGAAAGACAGACATGTCCGAAGATTATGAAAAGTTTCATGAAATTCCTCCCTTCAAAGTCAAGGCTGACCCAAGCATCCTGATAAATGATGAAGATTATCCATGGTTACGGTGCAATAAGGAAAGGACACAAGCGAAGAAAAAGTGAAGACTTTCTCCACAACTATTATCCATGATACCATGCCAACTTTCAACCTTTTCGTAGTTCATTTGAAATGCCTACTGTAACAGACAAGCTTCCGTATGAAATCCTGATACTTCAAAAGAGATTGTCTGTTTTGTACATGAAGTCATCGAGTTTTTGCCGTAACCCACTCAACTTTGTAAAGGTCGCACTCGTCCCGGTTTGTCTCGCAAACCGGGACCAATGCGTCGACTATTGACTAGCACTCGTCAAATTTCATTCAGTTTGTTCTTCCCCGCCCCGACGCCACCAGGCTGCCCCTCTCTGCCTCGTCGTCGCTGTCGTCGTCCCGCGCCGCCCCGACGCCGTCGCCACCCCGCGCCCCTTGCCCTGCGACGCCGCCAGCCCTGCCTCGCTCGTTGCCCGTCGCCGCGCTGCCCCTCACCGTCGCCCGTCTCCGCGCCGCCCCTCACGCACCGTCGCCGTCCCCTGCCCGTCGCCCTCGCCGCGCCCCTCACGTCGTCGCCATCCCATGAGCTTATATCAATTTTGCTAATTTAATTAGATGTGTATAGTTAATTTAGATGTGTAGTAATTTAGATGTGTAGTTAATTGAGTTAGATTTTGTTCATAGAATTTTTTTGTTAGATTTTTTTTCATATTGTGTTAGATATTTTTTCTGTTCATAGATTTTTTTGGTGATATTATTGTCGAATATGCATGTCTGTATGTTAATATATATGCAAAGATCAAATATGTCAATTTTTTTATGATTTTTTCGATTCATTGAATTTTTATGATTTTTTTCTGTTGTAATTTTGTTCATAGAATTTTAATGATTTTTTTGTTCATAGAATTTTCTTTGTGAATTTATGTATATGTTCATATTGTGTATGTATAGGAAAATTGTGTATGATCAAAGTCATTTATCTATATGTTCATATTTAGAAGAAATAGAAGGAGAGGAAAAAGGAAAATAAGAAGAGAAAGTGTTTAATATAATTAGTTAGAAAAATAATAGAACTAGTTAAACTAGTTTATTTTTTAGTAAGTACTACTTTATTTTATTTATAGTAAGTGCTTAATATATAGTTGAACTAGTTGATTTAATAAACTACTTTATTTTACTATAGAAGTAGTTTATTTTTAGCAAGTACTACTTTACTTATTTATAGTAAGTGCTTAGTAGTTAAACTAGTTGATTTAATAAAACTACTTTATTTTACTATATGTAGAAGTAGTTTATTTTTAGTAAGAAAATTAATAGAACTAGTTTATTTTTTTAGTTCAAGCAATTAATCCCGCATCGACGTCGACGATGCCTATCCCGCATCCTCGTCGTCGACTCGGCGGAGGAGGCCGGCTTGATCAGAGGGGCCATGTCCGGGACTGGGCTCCGCCGGGCTGGTATTGGGAGGTGCTACCTTCCGGGGGCGTAGGTTGGTAAGGAGCCAGCCCGTCGTTGACCCCATCCTTGTCTGGTGGCGGTCGCGTGGGCCATTGACGGTGCCGAGGCTTCCGGACAACACGGAGGTGGTACGTCACCGTGTCAGCGAGGAGGACGAGCACGTCTGTCGCTACATGGTTGCGTTGGAGGGCAGGTCCGACAATACCTGGCAGGTTCTTCAGGGATCTCACTAGAGCTATGATCTTGTGATGGTTCCTTCTCCTTGGGCGTCCACCGCCCGCGCCGATACCCGTCGGGCGCTATGGTTCTAGCTGTATTAGCGATGCTATATATGTATGATAGTATTCGAGGTGTATTAATTAGTGATAATATTCGACGATGTACGGACGCAAGAGATGATTTAGTTTTGCTTATAATTCAATGCATGCTAATTTTAATACTACTTTATTTTACGATTTGGTTTTGCTTATTGAATGCTCAAATTGGAAAAGTACTCCTAGGTACTTTGAATGCTAAAATTGGAGAGCACTATGTAAGGCGTATGCATTTGATTACTTGATAGCTTATAGGGTTTTTGTTTTTACAGAAATCTAGGAGCCCCCTCCATCATCTGCGCCATCGTCACCATCACCGACCCCCCTCTGACCTCGAGGAGAGACCAGCCAAATCTCCATGTCAATATGAGTCCTTGGGTCTATAAATCTGTCGAGTCTCCACCATATATGAGAGGACGAAGAATCCCGACTGTTGTCGTGGGGGTAGCTTCTTCTTCATTCCCGTTGGGGTAGCTTCTCCACCATATATTTAATTGTAAAAGTTTAATATTTGAATTATGAACATAGGAAATGTCGTACTCGGACGACGAAAACCGCCCGGGGGAGTGCGACTGGTGCCATGACGACTGAGGTATGTGCGACAGGCTTCACCTTGACGAAGATCGACGCTTCAGCATTAAGCTCGAGGAGACCTTCGATGTTGAAACGATACGCGATGACGACAAGTGTTATTTTTTCGTAATTAAGCACGACTTCAAATATTTCAACATGTACTTTTCATTTTTTTTACAATTCGACTAGCTTATCCCATGCCATGCAAGAAGCTATGTCTTGGAGAGGATGGGTTTTGAAGACCATGAAAGTTTCGAAACAAATAAAATTCACCTAAGGACCCATCATGGTGTGGATTTTGAAGTAAGCTATACCGGATTTCTAAAAGAAGTGGAGACATGCAAATCAAGGAATGGAAAAAATGTATGGACAGTCGTAAGGAGGTTCTTGGAAGCAAAAGGAAGCGAAGCGTAAGAATTGGAGACAGGATGATCTCCATTCTCCATAATGAAGAGTCAGGGTCTATATTGTTTTATGCTATTTTACCTTAAAGAGGGTATTTCGGTCCTACCTAATACTGATGATCATGTGCTAAGAACAATTAAGTAGGGTTGGTTCGATGACTAGGAGGATGATGATCGTATGACTTGTTATTAATAACGAGTAGAAGTTGTATGATGATGATTAGTAGGACTTGTTATTATATATGATGATGCATGATGCGAGCATGAAGAGTTATTATATATATCAGCGGGTGAAATGAACATGGATTGGATTGAAGTGAAGGCAACATGCATGTGGTGCATGTCGAAAGTAGTACAATCCAAACTTGATCAAGTTAGGATTAGTATTACTTTCGACATGCACCACATGTTGCCTTCACTTCAATCTAAGCCATGTTTAGGCATAGCAGTACGTAGCGTTGGTAAACCAAGCATGGAGATATATAGAAGAGGACACTTGTCTCTAATAGCTACCTAATAACAACCTAAATTAACCCCCAAAACCCCTAAATCAGCCCCTTTCAAAAAAAACCTCAGCTCCAACCGGGACCAAAGGCCCCCCTGCCTGGGCTGGCCGCAGCGGCCACGTGGAGGACCATCTGTCCCGGTTCATGTAAGAACCGAAAGTAAAGGCCAAGGGCATTAGTAACGACCTTTTAGTCCCGGTTCATAATCCGGGACAAAAGGCCCTCACGAACCGGGACAGTAGGCCCTTTTTCTACTAGTGCTAGATGACCCGCCCTTCCCGACGACCACGATTGCCACTTTCATTCTTGCATGTGCCATCGATGTCCTCCCCTCAACCCCGATCCCATGCCCGAGTAAAGACCCGAAATCCCCTTGGATTGGGCGTCGGCGGCACAACGTGTGTCGTTTCCTACTTGGAAGCACCGCCTGGGGCATTTGGGTGCTCGGCTAAAGGACTTGCAGGCGGAGGGGATGGGACCGGTGATAGCAGGTGGTGTTCATGAAGGTGGAGTGGCACGGTGGCAAGGAGCAGCGGGGTCTCAGCAATGGGCACGTGTTGATGGAAGCGCGCATGATGGTGGCGATGTCTGTCATCGTGGAGGCGTCGACGATAGTTGGGCCTGGCAAGGCATATGCATTGATCCCTCCTAAAGATGGGACGACGGAAGGTGGCGGCGGCGGATTCTTCAGTGTGCGCATGCGGTGTGTGCTGAGGGTCCGCTACACCGGTTGGTGCTCTAGGCTCGATCAGGCAGCCTTGGGTGGCCACTGGATTAGATGGTGTGCGTGTATGCACCAGGGCATTCCATGAGACTTGTAGGTGCAACGTAGAGGTCGCCAGAAAAGTGGCTTTGGGTTGATCCATGTATTTAGTTTATCGGACTCTGATGAATAATTAATAATGATGGATATGTGCATCGTTTAATGCAGAGGCCGGGGTAATCTTTTTTTTGATTTTTGTTCTACTAAATGTCTAGTTTGTCATAAGAGTTCAAAGTTGTAGTCTGATCAGCCCAACAAATCGTACGACTGCCACTTATCTATAAAAAAATCTTGAAAATAACAACTAGCATGTTAGGTGGGGCATGACTAGTATCATATCAGCACATCAGGTGAGATCGTGCGATCCGTCAATATCAGCCATCGGATGAAGATCTCATGGTACAGATCAAGTACGGCTTGGTTTGATGGTGCATCTTGCACTAGAGTCCCTAATATTTTATAGTTTAGTACTCTTGGTATTACTCACATGCTTTGCTTGACTGACGGGAATACTGCATGCTCAGTTATGTGTATACAGTAAAAACATGTGCATACAAAATAATTGTGGAAATAGTGAAGCTATACTTTGTGCACAAAACCATTTTAAGAAAGAGATTATGTACTCTACGAAAATGCCATATGTCACTGCTTCCACAAACAAATGAAAGTCGCTACAGTCCCATATTTACATTCTTTGAGAAATTTCTGTATCTGAGATCATAGAAAAAAAATTCTTCACGATTACCAATTGATCTCTACATGTTCATGCTACCAAGTAACATCATAAATTCTTCCTGAAAAATAAACATTCCATAAATAAAAGTGTACTGAGAAATCACAAAATTCAGTAAGCTTGCTAATTAGCAGTCAGATTAATACTAGAACAATGTCATATATTCAAAAACAAATGGAGTGAAACATGATCATTTACAGCAAAAAAGAATTATTTTGTGCAGATGCACAATTTGCAAGAAAGGCTCCAAAATATTAATCGGTATCACACAAATTGACCACACAAAGAAGGGAAGAAATTCAACAAGAACGTGCCAAAAACATGGCACTGCTCAACACGAGTTTACCCCTGCATAACAAAAGATGCAGAAGCAGAACACGCTGATGGGAAATCATGCGTGCACCTCGCCGGCCAGTGTAACCTCTAGATCCGCGCACCTGGACTGCTGCGGTCATGGTACACCATGGATTTGGGCGCTCCGGTCGTCGGCGTTGAGTGATGAACTGGATCAAGCGCTCCTGCAAGCAGATCCGATGGAGGCGTCAGATCTGGTGATGACAGGCCTGCGGGTGGCCGGAAATGAAGCTGGTGTGCCTTGATTCGGCGAGGTCAACGACACATTGAGGCGAGGCCGCGTGCGGTCTTACGGTGGTGCACTCCGGCAGTGCATGGTGGTCCAGGAACGCGAGAAAGAGGATTAGGTTTGGGGTCTTGGTCTGCAATATTTTCGGAATGAGGAGATCCATGTAAAATGTCTTGCGTATCTCCACCTCTCCCAATTTGCATCGTGGGATCTTAATCCAGTGGCCCAGATAGCTGGATCGCACGATCTCATGTAATATGTTGATCTCATACTAGTCGCCTCCATGGTTAGGTGCCTACAATAACAAAGCTTGCTAGCGCCCGCACAATGACAACATACATGATATGGCAAAGACTTTTTTTTTTGCGAATAAAAGGAAAGTATATTAATCAAGGAGGGTTACTACAGCCGTTTTAGGTGTAGAACGTCCCAATTGGGCTAGGGTGTGGCTAACAACGTTTTGACTTCTAAGTACATGAGATATGACGTGCTCACGTCCTAGAGCTAGAAGCCGTTTTGCCTCACCTACTAGTGCAGTAACAGGCGATCTGTTTTGTTCTTCTTCCTTCAGCATGTTTGCTACAACGAGACTGTCAGTCTCTATGATGAACGGCAAGTTACTCCGCTCCAAGGCAAGGTCAATCCCCTCCATGCATGCATGCATCTCCGCTTCAAGTGCACTTGAGCATGATGTCAAGAAGCGACATGATGCAAAGATGATCTCGCCGCTGCTATCTCTGAGAATCATCCCCGCTCCACCCGTTCCATCCTCCTCGCGCCAAGATCCATCTACATTCAGTTTGGCCCAGCCATGGGGTGGCTTGGACCAACACTCCGGTGGCCGTGGGCATGTAGCCGGGGTGACCATCGCCTTCTTGTGGCTCATGTGTGGTGTATGCCACTAGTAGAAAAGGGGTCAATGGCCCAGGCCGGTCCAGCCCATTAGTCCCGGTTCAATCGAGAACCGGGACCAATGGGGGCATCGGACCCGGTTCGTGAGCCCCGGGGCCGGCCGGGCCACGTGGGCCGGGGCCATTGGTCCCGGTTCTTCTGGACGTATTGGTCCCGGTTGGTGGGTCGAACCGGGACCAATGGTCCTCACTCCTGGCCCAACACCATTGGTCCCGGTTGGTGACTTGAACCGGGACCAAAGGCTGCCCTTTAGTCCCGGTTTGTGCCACCAACCGGGACAAAAGGGCGGGTCCTCGTTGTGGCCAGAGTTTAGTCCCACCTCGCCAACCGAAGGGGGCTCAGACCAGTTTATAAGCCCCTCCCTCTCTACCTTATTGACCTCCTCTCAAAATGAAAATAGATGCCCTTATACAGGAAATTTAACCTAAATTCATACTGAATTTCTCTGAAGTTAGTAGAAATTTATTATGAATTTAGGTCGAATTTTCTCTATAAGGGCATCTATGCTCATTTCTGAGTAGTTTTTTATATAGTTTTTTTCCTTTTACTAAAGTTAATCACAACTATTTTTTTGTAAAGTTAATCAAAATTATTTTTTCTTCTATTTATTTCTGAGTGGTTTTTTATATAGTTTTTTCCTGCTACATTTATTCTTTTCTTTTTATTTCTGAGTTGTAATAAGTCATTAAAAATAAGCATCTATGCTCATTTTTTTAGTACAGTTAATCAAAATTATTTTTTCTTCTATGTATTTCTGAGTGGTTTTTTATATATTTTTTTCTTTTGTGCTACATTTATTTTTTTTCTTTTTATTTCTGAGTTGTAATAAATCATTCAAAAAATAAGCATCTATGCTCATTTTTTCAGTAAAGTTAATCAAAATTATTTTTTCTTCTATTTATTTCCGAGTGGTTTTTTAAATAGTTTTTTTTCTTTTCTGCTACATTTATTCTATTCTTTTTATTTCTGAGTTGTAATAAGTCATTAAAAATAAGCATCTATGCTAATTTTTTTAGTAAAGTTAATCAATATTATTTTTTCTTCTATTTATTTCTGAGTGGTTTTTTATATAGTTTTTTTCTTTTCTGCTACATTTATTTTTTTCTTTTTATTTCTGAGTTGTAATAAGTCATTAAAAAATAAGCATCTATGCTCATTTTTTTAGTAAAGTTAATCAAAACTATTTTTTCTTCTGTTTATTTCTGAGTGGTTTTTTATATAGTTTTTTTTCTTTTCTGCTACATTTATTTTTTTCTTTTTATTTCTGAGTTGTAATAAGTCATTAAAAAATAAGCATCTATTCTCATTTTTTTAGTAAAGTTAATCAAAACTATTTTTTCTTCTATTTATTTCTGAGTGGTTTTTTATATAGAGTTTTTTTTTCTTTTCTGCTACATTTATTTTTTTTCTTTTTATTTCTGAGTTGTAATAAGTCATTAAAAATAAGCATCTATGCTCATTTTTTTAGTAAAGTTAATCAAAACTATTTTTTCTTCTATTTATTTATGAGTGGTTTTTTATATACTTTTTTTTTCTTTTCTGCTACATTTATTTTTTCTTTTTATTTATGAGTTGTAATAAGTCATTAAAAATAAAAAAGAGGCGGAATGCTCGTTAATTTGCTTCAAGCCTTTCGGAATAGTGTCAACTGCACTGCACATAGCTCTGTGCAGTCTACCATATTCCTGAAGGCTTGAAGCTAACCAACGTGCAGGAGCATTGAGCCTCTTCGTCATCGTCTCTGCACTCAGGGCTTATAAACAGCTGCGAGTGCCTCTCGCTTGGCGAGGTGGGACTAAAAAAACAGCTGCAGGAGGAATCAATAAAAAAAACAGCTGCAGAAAATAAAAAAGTAGTTAGACGGTCCATTGGTACCAGTTGGTGGCACCAACCGGTACCAATGCAACTCTTTGGTCCCGGTTGGTTGTACCAACCGAGACCAATGCCACTCTTTAGTCCCGGTTGGAGCCACCAACCGGGACCAAAGGTCTTCGTTTCCCGCCCTTTGGGCTGCTGAAAAGAGGCCTTTAGTCCCGGTTGGTGGCACCAACCGGGACTAAAGGGTGCATTGGTCCAGGTTTGTGCCACAAACCGGGACCAAAGCCTTTGCTATATATACAGCACTTAGCGCGACTTCGATCTTTCCTCCTCCACTCCCGTCGCCACGCGTCTCCCTGCCGCCACCTCGCCGTCGCCGCCCCGCCCCGACGCCGTCGCCGCCCTGCCCCGACGCCGTCGCCGCCCCGCCCCGACGCCGTCGCCGCCCCGCCCCGCCACTCCCCGACGCCGTCGCCGCCCCGCGCCGCCCCGCCCAGCCCCGCCCCGCGCGCCCCGCCCGCGCCGCCCCGGCCCGTGCCGCCTCGACGCCGTCGCCGGCCGTGAACATTTTTTTATTTTTGTTAGATTTTTTTTTAGATTTTTTTTGTAGTTCATAGATTTTTTTGTTAGGTTAGATGTGTAGTAATTTAGATATGTAGTTCATAGGTTTTTTTTGTTAGATTAGATTTTTTTTGTTAGATTAGATGTGTAGTAATTAATTTGTTCATATTATGTTAGATTTTTTTGTTAGATTAATTAGATTTTTTGTTAGATTAGATGTGTAGTAATTAATTTGTTCATATTATGTTAGATTTTTTTTCTGTTAATAGATTTTTTTGGTGATATTATTATTGAATATGCATGTTTGGTGATATTATTGTTAATAGATTTTTTTGGTGATATTTAGATTGTGTAATTAATTTTGTTCATAGAATTTTAATGATTTTTTTGTTCATAGTATTTAGAATAAGGAAAAAATAAGAAGTAGTTTATATATAGTTGAACTAGCTAGTTGATTTAATAAACTAATTTATTTTACTATATATAGAAGTATAGTTTGTTTTTAGTAAGTACTACTTATTTATTTATAGTAAGTGCTTAGTAGTTGAACTAGATAGTTGATTTAATTAATAAAACTACTTTTATTTAACTATATATAGAAGTAGTTCCTGCATCGACGTCGGCGATGCCTATCCCGCATCCTCGTCGTCGTCGACTCGGCGGTGGAGGCCTGCTTGATCAGGGCCATGTTCGGGACTGGGCTCCGCCGGGCTGGTATTGGGAGGTGCTACCTTCTGGGGGACGTAGGTGTTGGGGAACGCAGTAATTTCAAAATTTTCCTACGCACACGCAAGATCATGGTGACGACATAGCAACGAGAGGGGAGAGTGTTGTCCACGTACCCTCGTAGACCGTAAGCGGAAGCGTTATGACAACGCGGTTGATGTAGTCGTATGTCTTCACGATCGACCGATCCAAGCACCGAACGTACGGCACCTCCGAGTTCAGCACACGTTCAGCTCGATGACGATCCCCGGGCTCCGATCCAGCAAAGCTTCGGGGATGAGTTCCGTCAGCACGACGGCGTGGTGACGATGATGATGCTCTACCGGCGCAGGGCTTCACCTAAACTCCGCGACGATATGACTGAGGTGGAATATGGTGGAGTGGGGCACCGCACACGGCTAAGGAACGATCCGTAGATCAACTTGTGTGTCTATGGGGTGCCCCCCTGCCCCCGTATATAAAGGAGAAAGGGGGGAGGCCGGCCGACCCAAGGGGGGCGCGCCAGGAGGAGGAATCCTCCTCCTAGTAGGAGTAGGACTCCTCCTTTCCTACTCCTACTAGGAGTAGGAAGGAAGGGGAGAGGGGAAAGGAAAGGGGGGCCCCCCCTCCTAATCCAATTCGGACCAGTGGGGGGAGGGGGCGCGCGGCCCATGCTGGCCGCCCCTCTCTCCTTTCCACTAAGGCCCATAAGGCCCATTACTCTCCCGGGGGGTTCCGGTAACCCTTCGGCACTCCGGTTTTCCCCGAAAACACCCGGAACACTTTCAGTAACCGAATATAGTTGTCCAATATATCAATCTTTAAGTCTCGACCATTTTGAGACTCCTCGTCATGTCCGTGATCACATCCGGGACTCCGAACAAACTTCGGTACATCAAAACTTATGAACTCATAGTAAAACTGTCATCGTAACGTTAAGCGTGCGGACCCTACGGGTTCGAGAACTATGTAGACATGACCTAGAATATTCTCGGTCAATAACCAATAGCGGAACCTCGATGCCCATATTGGTTCCTACATATTCTACGAAGATCTTTATCAGTCAAACCGCATAACAACATACGTTGTTCCCTTTGTCATCGGTATGTTACTTGCCCGAGATTTGATCGTTGGTATCCTATACCTAGTTCAATCTCGTTATCGGCAAGTCTCTTTACTCGTTACGTAATGCATCATCCCGTAACTAACTTATTAGCTACATTGCTTGCAAGGCTTATAGTGATGTGCATTACCGAGAAGGCCTGGAGATACCTCTCCGACAATCGGAGTGACAAAACCTAATCTCGAAATACGCCAACCCAATATGTACCTTCGGAGACACCTGTAGTACTCCTTTATAATCACCCAGTTACGTTGTGACGTTTGGTAGTACCCAAAGTGTTCCTCCGGTAAATGGGAGTTGCATAATCTCATAGTTATAGGAACATGTATATGTCATGAAGAAAGCAATAGCATTATACTAAACGATCAAGTGCTAGGCTAACGGAATGGGTCATGTCAATCACATCATTCTCCTAATGATGTGATCCCATTAATCAAATGAAAACACATGTCTATGGTTAAGAAACATAACTATCTTTGATTAATAAGCTAGTCAAGTAGAGGCATACTAGTGACGTTATGTTTGTCTATGTATTCACATATGTATCATATTTCCGGTTAATACAATTCTAGCATGAATAATAAACATTTATCGTGATATGAGGAAATAAATAATAACTTTATTATTGCCTCTAGGGCATATTTCCTTCAGCCTCCCACTTGCACTAGAGTCAATAATCTAGATTACTTAGTAATGATTCTAACACCCATGGAGTCTTGGTGCTGATCATGTTTTGCTCGTGAGAGAGGCTTAGTCAACGGGTCTGCAACATTCAGATCCGTATGTATCTTGCAAATCTCTATGTCTCCCACTTGGACTTGGTCCCGAATGGAATTGAAGCGTCTCTTGATGTGCTTGGTCCTCTTGTGAAATCTGGATTCCTTTGCCAATGCAATTGCACCAGTATTGTCACAGAAGATCTTCATTGGTCCCGATGCACTAGTTATGACACCTAGATCGGAAATGAACTCCTTCATCTAGACTCCTTCATTTGCTGCTTCAGACGCAGCTATGTACTCCGCTTAACATGTAGATCCCGCCACGACGCTTTGTTTAGAACTGCACCAACTTACAGCTCCACCGTTTAATAAAAATACGTATCCGGTTTGCGATTTAGAATCGTCCGGATGTGTCAAAGCTTGCATCAACGTAACCATTTACGACTAGCTCTTTGTCACCTCCATATACGAGAAACATATCCTTCGTCCTTTTCAGGTATTTCATGATGTTCTTGACCGCTGTCTAGTAATCCACTCGTGGATTACTTTGGTACCTTCCTGCCGAGCTTATTGCTAAGCATACGTCAGGTCTGGTACATAGCATTGCATACATGATAGAGCCTATGGCTGAAGCATAGGGAACATCTTTCATCTTCTCTCTATCTTCTGCTGTGATCGGGCATTGAGTCTGAATCAACTTTACACCTTGAAGCACGGGCAAGAACCCTTTCTTTGCCTGATCCATTTTGAACTTTTTCAAAATTTTATCAAGGTATGTGCTTTGTGAAAGTCCTATTAAGCGTCTTGATCTATCTCTATAAATCTTGATGCCCAATATGTAAGCAGCTTCACCGAGGTCTTTCATTGAAAAACTTTTATTCAAGTATCCCTTTATGCTATCCAGAAATTCTATATCATTTCAAATTAATAATATGTCATCTACATATAATATCAGAAATGCTACAAAGCTCCCACTCACTTTCTTGTAAATACAGGCTTCTCCAAAAGTCTGTATAAAACCATATGCTTTGATCACACTATCAAAGCGTTTATTCCAACTCCGAGATGCTTGCACCAGTCCATACATGGATCGCTCGAGCTTGCACACTTTGTTAGCACCTTTTGGATCAACAAAACCTTCTGGCTGCATCATATACAACTCTTCTTCCAGAAATCCATTCGAGAATGCAGTTTTAACATCCATTTGCCAAATTTCATAATCATGAAATGCAGCAATAGCTAACATGATTAGGACAGACTTAAGCATCGCTACGGGTGAGAAAGTCTCATCGTAGTCAACCCCTTGAACTTGTCGAAAACCTTTCGCAACAAGCCGAGCTTTATAGACAGCTACATTACCATCAGCGTCAGTCTTCTTCTTAAAGATCCATTTACAATGGCTTGCCAATCATCGGGCAAGTCAACCAAAGTCCACACTTTGATCTCATACATGGATCCCATCTCAGATTTCATGGCCTCCAGCCATTTTGCGGAATCTGGGCTCATCATCACTTCCTCATAGTTCGTAGGTTCATCATGATCAAGTAACATGACTTCCAGAATAGGATTACCGTACCACTCTGGTGCGGATCTTACTCTGGTAGACCTTCGACGTTCAGTAGAAACTTGATCTGAAGTTTCCTGATCAATATCATTAGCTTCCTCACTAATTGGTGTAGCTGTCATAGAAACCGGCTCTTGTGATGAACTACTTTCCAATAAGGGAGCAGGTACAGTTACCTCATCAAGTTCTACTTTCCTCCCACTCACTTCTTTTGAGAGAAACTCCTTCTCTAGAAAGGATCCGATTTTAGCAACGAAAATCTTGCCCTCAGATCTGTGATAGAAGGTGTACCCAATAGTCTCTTTTGGGTATCCTATGAAGACACATTTCTCCGATTTTGGGTTCGAGCTTATCTGGTTGAAGTTTGTTCACATAAGCATTCCAGCCCCAAACTTTAAGAAACGACAACTTTGGTTTCTTGCCAAACCACAGTTCATAAGGCGTTGTCTCAATGGATTTTGATGGTGCCCTATTTAACGTGAATGCGGCCGTCTCTAAAGCATAACCCCAGAACGATAGCGGTAAATTAGTAAGAGACATCATAGATCGCACCATATCTAGTAAAGTACGATTACGACGTTTGGACACACCATTTCTTTGTGGTGTTCCAGGTGGCGTGAGTTGCGAAACTATTCCGCATTGTTTCAAAACTCGTAACTCAAATATTCTCCTCCACGATCAGATCGTAGAAACTTTATTTTCTTGTTACGATGATTTTCCACTTCACTCTGAAATTCGTTGAACTTTTTAAATGTTTCAGACTTGTGTTTCATTAAGTAGATATACCCATATCTGCTCAAATCATCTGTGAAGGTGAGAAAATAATGATACCCGCCGCGAGCCTCAATATTCATTGGACCACAAACATCAGTATGTATGATTTCCAACAAATCAGTTGCTCGCTCCATAGTTCCGGAGAACGGCGTTTTAGTCATCTTGCCCATGAGGCACGGTTCGCAAGTACCAAGTGATTCATAATCAAGTGATTCCAAAAGCCCGTCAGTATGGAGTTTCTTCATGCGCTTTACACCGAGATGACCTAAACGGCAGTGCCACAAATAAGTTGCACTATCATTATCAACTCTGCATCTTTTGGTTTCAACACTATGAATATGTGTATCACTACTATCGAGATTCAATAAAAATAGACCACTCTTCAAGGGTGCATGACCATAAAAGATATTGCTCATATAAATAGAACAACCATTATTCTTTGATTTAAATGAATAACCATCTCACATCAAACAAGATCCAGATATAATGTTCATGCTCAACGTTGGCACCAAATAACAATTATTTAGGTCTAAAACTAATCCCGATGGTAGATGTAGAGGTAGCGTGCCGACCGCGATCACATCGACTTTGGAACCATTTCCCACATGCATCGTCACCTAGTCCTTAGCCAATCTTCGCTTGATCCGTAGTCCCTGTTTCGAGTTGCAAATATTAGCAACAGAACCAGTATCAAATACCCAGGTGCTACTGCGAGCATTAGTAAGGTACACATCAATAACATGTATATCACATATACCTTTGTTCACTTTGCCATCCTTCTTATCCGCCAAATACTTGGGGCAGTTCCGCTTCCAGTGTCAAGTCTGCTTGCAGTAGAAGCACTCAGTTTCAGGCTTAGGTCCAGACTGGTTTTCTTCTCTTGAGCAGCAACTTGTTTGCTGTTCTTTTTGAAGTTCCCCTTCTTCTTCCCTTTGCCCTTTTTCTTGAAACTGGTGGTCTTGTTAACCATCAACACTTGATGCTCCTTTTTGATTTCTACCTCCGCGGCTTTTAGCATTGCGAAGAGCTCGGGAATAGTCTTGTTCATCCCTTGCATATTATAGTTCATCACGAAATTCTTGTAGCTTGGTGTTAGTGATTGAAGAATTCTGTCAATGACACTATCATCAGGAAGATTAACTCCGAGTTGAATCAAGTGATTATTATACCCAGACATTTTGAGTATGTGTTCACTGACAGAACTATTCTCCTCCATCTTGCAGCTATAGAACTTATTGGAGACTTCATATCTCTCAATCCGGACATTTGCTTGAAATATTAACTTCAACTCCAGGAACATCTCATATGCTCCATGACGTTCAAAACGTAGTTGAAGACCCGGTTCTAAGCTGTAAAGCATGGCACACTGAACTATCGAGTATTCATCAGCTTTGCTCTGCCAGACGTTCTTAACGTCATCAGTTGCATCAGCAGCAGGCCTGGCACCCAGCCATGCTTCCAGGACGTAACTTTTCTGTGCAGCAATGAGTATAATACTCAGGTTATGGACCCAGTCCGTGTAATTGCTACCATCATCTTTCAACTTTGCTTTCTCAAGGAACGCATTAAAATTCAACGGAACAACAGCACGAGCCATCTATCTACAAACAAACATAGACAAGCAAGATACTATCAGGTACTAAGTTCATGATAAATTTAAGTTCAATTAATCATATTACTTAAGAACTCCCACTTAGACAGACATCTCTCTAGTCATCTAAGTGATCACGTGATCCAAATCAACTAAACCATGTCCGATCATCACGTGAGATGGAGTAGTTTCAATGGTGAACATCACTATGTTGATCATATCTACTATATGATTCACGTTCGACCTTTCGGTCTCCGTGTTTCGAGGCCATATCTGTATATGCTAGGCTCGTCAAGTATGACCTGAGTATTCCGCGTGTGCAACTGTTTTGCACCCGTTGTATTTGAACGTAGAGCCTATCACACCCGATAATCACGTGGTGTCTCAGCACGAAGAACTTTCGCCACGGTGCATACTCAGGGAGAACACTTCTTGATTATTAGTGAGAGATAATCTTAAAATGCTACCGTCAATCAAAGCAAGATAAGATGCATAAAGGATAAACATCGCATGCAATCAATATAAGTGATATGATATGGCCATCATCATCTTGTGCTTGTGATCTCCATCTTCGAAGCACCGCCGTGATCACCATCGTCACCGGCGCGACACCTTGATCTCCATCGTAGCATCGTTGTCGTTTACGCCATCTATTGCTTCTACGACTATCGCTATCGCTTAGTGATAAAGTAAAGCAATTATAGGGTGTTTGCATTTCATACAATAAAGAGACAACCATATGGCTCCTACCAGTTGCCGATGACTTCGGTTACAAAACATGATCATCTCATACAATAAAATATAGCATCACGTCTTGACCATATCACATCACAACATGCCCTGCAAAAACAAGTTATACGTCCTCTACTTTGTTGTTGCAAATTTTACGTGGCTGCTACGGGCTTAGCAAGAACCGTTCTTACCTACGCATCAAAACCACAATGATAGTTCGTCAAGTTAGTGTTGTTTTAACCTTCGCAAGGACCGGGCGTAGCCACACTCGATTCAGCTAAAGTGAGAGATACAGACACCCTCCAGCCACCTTTAAGCACGAGTGCTCGTAACGGTGAAACTAGTCTCGCGTAAGCGTACGCGTAATGACGGTCCGGGCCGCTTCATCTCACAATACCGCCGAACCAAAGTATGACATGCTGGTAAGCAGTATGACTTGTATCGCCCACAACTCACTTGTGTTCTACTCATGCATATAACATCAACGCATAAAACCTAGGGTCTAATACCATTGTTGGGGAACGTAGTAATTTCAAAATTTTCCTACGCACACGCAAGATCATGGTGACGACATAGCAACGAGAGGGGAGAGTGTTGTCCACGTAGCCTCGTAGACCATAAGCGGAAGCGTTATGACAACACGGTTGATGTAGTCGTACGTCTTCACGATCGACCGATCCAAGCACCGAACGTACGGCACCTCCGAGTTCAGCACACGTTCAGCTCGATGACGATCCCCGGGCTCCGATCCAGCAAAGCTTCGGGGATGAGTTCCGTCAGCACGACGGCGTGGTGACGATGATGATGCTCTACCGGTGCAGGGCTTCGCCTAAACTCCGCGACGATATGACCGAGGTGGAAGGTGGAGGGGGGCACCGCACACGGCTAAGGAACGATCCGTAGATCAACTTGTGTGTCTATGGGGTGCCCCCTGCCCCCGTATATAAAGGAGCAATGGGGGAGGCCGGTCGGCCCAAGGGGGGCGCGCCAGGAGGAGGAATCCTCCTCCTAGTAGGAGTAGGACTCCTCCTTTCCTACTCCTACTAGGAGTAGGAAGGAAGGGGGAGAGGGGAAAGGAAAGGGGGGGCGCCCCCCCTCCTAGTCCAATTCAGACCAGAGGGGGGAGGGGGCGCGCGGCCCATGCTGGCCGCCCCTCTCTCCTTTCCAGTAAGGCCCATAAGGCCCATTATTCTCCCGGGGGGGTTCCAGTAACCCTCCCGCACTCCGGTTTTCTCCAAAAACACTCGGAACACTTCCGGTGTCCGAATATAGTTGTCCAATATATCAATCTTTATGTCTCGACTATTTCGAGACTCCTCGTCATGTCCGTGATCACATCCGGGACTCCGAACAAACTTCGGTACTTCAAAACTTATAAACTCATAATAAAACTATCATCGTAACGTTAAGCGTGCGGACCCTGTGGGTTCGAGAACTATGTAGACATGACCTAGAACTATTCTCGGTCAATAACCAATAACGGAACCTGGATGCCCATATTGGTTCCTACATATTCTACGAAGACCTTTATCGGTCAAACCGCATAACAACATACGTTGTTCCCTTTGTCATCGGTATGTTACTTGCCCGAGATTTGATCGTCGGTAACCAATACCTAGTTCAATCTCGTTACCGGCAAGTCTCTTTACTCGTTACGTAATGCATCATCCCATAACTAACTTATTAGCTACATTGCTTGCAAGGCTTATAGTGATGTGCATTACCGAGAAGGCCTGGAGATACCTCTCTGACAATCGGAGTGAGAAAACCTAATCTCGAAATACGCCAACCCAACATGTACCTTCGTAGACACCTGTAGTACTCCTTTATAATCACCCAGTTACGTTGTGACGTTTGGTAGTACCCAAAGTGTTCCTTCGGTAAACGGGAGTTGCATAATCTCATAGTTACATGAACATGTATATGTCATGAAGAAAGCAATAGCATTATACTAAACGATCAAGTGCTAGGCTAACGGAATGGGTCATGTCAATCACATCATTCTCCTAATGATGTGATCCCATTAATCAAATGACAACACATGTCTATGGTTAGGAAACATAACCATCTTTGATTAATGAGCTAGTCGAGTAGAGGCATACTAGTGACGTTATGTTTGTCTATGTATTCACACATGTATCATGTTTCCAGTTAATACAATTCTAGCATGAATAATAAACATTTATCATGATATGAGGAAATAAATAATAACTTTATTATTGCCTCTAGGCATATTTCCTTCAGTAGGTTGGTGAGGAGGCAACCCGTTGTTGACCCGATCCTTGTTTGGTGGCGGTCGCGTGGGCCAGTGACGGTGGTGAGGCATCCGGACACTGCGGAGATGGTACGTCACCGTGTCAGCGAGGAGGACAAGCACGTCCGTCGCTACATGGTTGCATTGGAGGGCAGGTTCGACAATACCTGGCAGGTTCTTCAGGGATCTCACTGGAGCTATGATCCTGTGATGGTTCCTTATCTTTGGGTGTCCACCGCCCGCGTTGATACCCGTCGGGCCCTACGGTTCTAGTTGTTAGTGATAATATTCGACGATGTACGGACACCAAGAGATGATGTACTTTTGCTTATAATTATTGAATGCATGCTAATTTGAATACTATACTTTATTTTATGATTTGGTTTTGCTTATTTTATGATTTGGTTTTGCTTATTGAATGCTGATATTGGATTTCCGTGTGCTAGACAATTTTGTATAATAATGCATTCGGGAATGAAAGGAGGAGCTACATACATCGATCATCGATAGTCAACCCGTGATTAATAATAATGATCTAGTTTAATATTTGAATTATGAACATAGGCCGGAAATGTCGTACTCATCGGACGACAAAAACCACCCGGGAGAGTGCGACTGGTGCCACGACGATCGAGGTATCTGCGACAGGTTCATTGAGCTGGACGAAGATCGGCGCTTCAGCATTAAGCTCGAGGAGACCTGCGATGTTCATATGGTACGCAACGACGACAATAGTTTTTTCGTAATTAAGCACGACTTCAACTATTTTAACGTGTATTTTTCATCTTTTCCAATTCGACTAGCTTATCCCATGCTTTGCAAGACGCTATGTGTTGGAGAGGATGTGTTTTGAAGACCATGAAAGTTTCGAAACCAAAAAAATTATCCTAAGTACCCATCATGGTGTGGATTTTCAAGTAAAGTTGTACAATGCTCAGAGGGTAACCCATTTTGGTTGCAAAAATTGGGAAGCACTTTGCAAGATGTATGGTCTTGATGAGGGTATGCTTGTCACCATGGATCTTGGTGATCCTACAATCGAGCAAGAGAGACCTTCGATTTGGGTCCTTGTGGATACACCTCCAATTCTTCCCCATGTGAGCTTAACATAGTTATTAAGTAATTTATATTGTTTATTTCAAAATATATAGTTGACAACTTATCTCCATTGACAGCTTATTTTCATTCTTCAAGGAATGTGCAAAAGATGGTAGACAGAACCTACTACACCGAAGGCTCCGAATTAACCTATGAGGAGAAAAATCATCTGGTCGCATTTTGTACTGGTCTTGAGAATTTCAATATCTACAATCAAACTCCTCAACATTATGGTCAATACGTGCCACTAGTGCACATGTTGAACTACGGTAACTACCATGGAGATACCCTGGTAAGATTACTTTTTACTATTACAACATCCGTGCATCTTCTTGCACACTTCTAAAACTAGTACATCATTGCTAACTACGACGTTATTACTATGTTTTTCAACAGATAATCCCGAATGATTGTGTGCCTCATCTGATGTATACGCATGGTAGCCTTCATGTTTTGAACATACAACTAGGTCTTCCTACGAATCTCAACTGTCCATACCGGGTTTCTAAAAGAAGTGGAGACATTACAATCAAAGAATGGAAAAAATGTATGGACAGTCGTAAGGAGCTTCTTGGAAGCAAAAAACAGCGAAGGGCAAGAATTGGAGACAGGATGATCTCCATTCGTCATAATGGAGAGTCAAGGGCTATATTGTTTTATGCTATTTTACGTGTTTAGGTCCTACCTGATACTGATGATCATGTGCTTAGAACAATTATGTAGGGTTGGGTTCGATGACTATGAGGATGATGATCGTATGAATTATTATTAATAACGAGTAGAAGTTGTATATGATGATGCATGATATTAGTAGGACTTGTTATTATAAATATATGATGATGTATGATGCCAGCATGCATGAGCATGTTATATCAGCGGGTGAAATGAACATAGCAGCAGCGTTGATAAACCAAGGACGAAGATATAAGAGAGGACACTTCTCTCTATTAGCTAGCTAATAAAAACCTAAAAATAACCCACAAAACCCCTAAAGCATCCACTGTTCTAAAAAAAACATGGACTTTTGGTCCCGGTTGGTGCCACCAACCGGGACCAAAGGCCCCCCTGACTGGGCTCGACGGACCGGCCACGTGGAGGCACATCTGTCTCGGTTCGTGTTTGAACCGGCACTAATGGGTGGAGGCATTAGTAACAACCCATTAGTCTCGGTTCATGAACCGGGACTAAAGGCCCTTACGAACCTGGACTAATGGGTGGTTTTCTACTAGTGTGCGTAATCACCATCTTCCCTTTAGCCAAGTCCACATGTGGGTGCTGCTGGATGCAAAGTAGACTGTCGATGTAGCTGCAAAGGAACCGGCGAGAACTCTCAATGGTAGGGGCTGGTTTATGATGAACCACTTCATTACGGACGTGCCAACTCCGCCAGAGCGTCATGATCACCGGTAGCCGCTGTTCCTCTGAACAGCTATTCAACAAATGGAGCGCCAATTCAGAGCCCGAGTTGGCGACTTCCTCCAGCCGGGGCATAGCTACAGATTTTGCCATCGCCTCCCACAACATCCTTGCTAATGGGCATCTGCACATCGCATGGAATGTGTCCTCGGTTTCCATGCCACATAAAATACAAACATTAGTGACTTCCATATGGCTTTTGGCTTTGTTTTCCATAGTTGCCAGAGAATTTGTAATCAATCGCCACGCGAAGATGCGTACCTTAGGGGGAGCAGGGCACCCCCACACTGCCTTCCAGACGGCGCGAGTGCCGTCCGGTGCCCTGCTCGCTGCACACATGTTGGTGCTAGTAATTGTGTCGCTACCGAGACGATACGCAGAGCGTATAGAGAAATTCCCTCTCAGGTCCGGCGCCCATGCCAGGATGTCCTCCTGGCGTCGTGGCGATGGCTTGATCTTGAGGATACATTCAGCGTCGATTGGGTGGAAGTGTTGTTGTACTAGCGCCGTCCTCCAGCGACCACCATCATCCAGCAGCTCGCTGACGCGGTGAAGTCGACATATACCTCGGGAGGAGATGCGACGGTAGGACGGTGGCCTTGGGAGCCATGGATCCCGCCAGAAACGCACCTGCTCACCATTGCCGACACGCCAGAGAAGCCCCTTCTTTAGTAGGTCCAAGCCATAGTGGATAGCGTGCCAGGTAGGCGATGCATTGCCTGAAAAAACTGTGTCAACCAAAGATCCATTAGGGTAATACCTCGCTTTCAAGACGATGGCGCACAATGAGTCTGGCTTTGTGATCAAGCGCAATGCCTGTGCAAGTAGAGCTTGGTTAAAAATGCGGAAATCACAGAACCCAAGGCCACCTCTTCCTTTTGGCTCAAGAATTTTCTCCCAAGCCTTCCAATGGGTTTTCCTTTCCCCATTTTTGGACCCCCACCAAAAGTTACAAACAAGTCTTGTTAAGTCGTTGCACACTGAGAAGGGGAGCTTAAAGACCCCCATGATGTATGTCGGAATAGCTTGTGCCACAGATTTTATCATAGCCTCCACCCCGGCTTGGGAGAGACTATCTCCCCAAGCCATGATCCTCTTTGTTAGGCTTGCTTGTAGCATCTGAAATTTTCCCTTGTGCATACGGCCATCGGGTGTGGGTAACCCAAGATACTTCCCTTCAAATTGTGAATTTACAACTTGCAATTCCTGCTTGATCTCCTGTTGCACCTCCACTGGACAAGCATCATCAAATTGGATAGAACACTTCTGGGGATTGATGAGCTGGCCTGTAGCTTGTGCATAGTTGTTGATGACACTTTTTATGTATTGGGCCTGACCCAACTCAGCCTTGAAGAACAACAACGTGTCATCCGCAAAAAGCAAGTGTGAGATGCCGGGCGCCCTAGGACACACATGCAAGGCCTGAAGACTGTGGTTTTGTATTCCTTGCCTTAACAAAGCAGAAAGGCCATCAGCAACAAAAAGGAACAAAAACGGGGAGAGGGGGTCACCTTGCCGAAGCCCACGCGACGGTACAAACGAATCCAGAATAGCTCCATTAAATTTTACAGAATATCTCACCGAGGTCACACATGTCATAATCCACTGTACCCACTGATGAGCGAAGCCAATCTTTTTCATCGTTTGCTCCAAGAACCCCCAATCCACTCTGTCATACGCCTTTGATAAGTCTAGCTTATATGCGCAATAACTGTTAGTTGGTTTCTTTTCATGCTGCATGAAGTGAAGACACTCAAACGCCAAGAGGGCGTTGTCTGTAATCATCCTTCCTGGGACAAAGGCACTCTGCTGCAGAGATATTATGTCATCAAGAATGGGTCTGAGCCTATTCACAAGACACTTAGCAACAATTTTATAGATGACGTTGCAGATACTTATAGGCCTAAAATCAGATACTCTCACTGGGTCATTAATTTTAGGAATAAGTACGATTACCGTGTCATTTAGCCCTATGGGCATGATCCCTGTCCGGAAGAACTCCTTGACTACATGGATAATCATCTCCTTTAATGTGAGCCAATTTCTTTGAAAAAATCTCGCTGAAAACCCGTCGTTGCCTGGTGCCTTTAGGGGGCCAATTTGGAACAAGCTATAAGATATCTCCTTCTCGCTGAAATCTGCACAAAGTTTTTCATTCATGTCGGCCGTCACCTTTGGCTCAAAAAGTTGCACAAGCGGTTCCTGTACAAGTTCAGTATCACATGTAAAAAGTGACTGGAAGAAGGAGTTAACAAGATCCCCCATCGCTGCATGCTCCTCCTGCCGGCTCCCTGAATCATCAAAAAGATATTTTACTTTATTTCTCCTTGCCCTCCAAACAGCCTTTTGGTGAAAGAATTTAGTGTTTTGAGCCCTTGACCGCAACCAGTCGACTCTCGACCGTTGAAGCCACATCAATTCTTCCCGATACAGCAATTCATTCATATGATCTTGCACTTTCCTTATCTCATTCCGGTCTGCGTTCATACTCATAAGTTCCTCTAGCTTGGATCTTGATTGTTCTAGTTCTTTGACCACATTACCAAACTTTGCTTTACTCCAGTTATGTAGCTCGGCCATTAATTCTTTTAGACCACGGTGCACATCACCAGGGTGCACTTTGTGCCTAGCTTTTGCCCATGCCATCCGAATTTTTTCTGGAAGAGTAACATCCCTTTCCAACATAACTTCATACTGCCGCAGCCACTTCCTGATTCTATGTTCTGATTCTTTTACACATTGCAGCACTATTGGACAGTGGTCCGAGCAGGGACTAATCTTGTGCACCAGCCTTGTTGGGAAACGTAGTAATTTCAAAAAAATTCCTACGCACACGCAAGATCATGGTGATGGCATAGCAACGAGAGGGGAGAGTGTTGTCCATGTAGCCTCGTAGACCGTAAGTGGAAGCGTTATGACAATGCGGTTGATGTAGTCGTACGTCTTCACGATCCGACCGATCCAAGCACCGAACGTACGGCACCTCCGAGTTCTGCACATGTTCAGCTCTATGACGATCCCCGGGCTCCGATCCAGCAAAGCTTCGGGGATGAGTTCTGTCAGCACGACGGCGTGGTGACGATGATGATGTTCTACCGGCGCAGGGCTTCGCCTAAACTCCACGACGATATGACCGAGGTGGAATATGGTGGAGGGGGGCACCGCACACGGCTAAGGAACAATCCGTAGATCAACTTGTGTGTCCTAGGGTGCCCCCCCCCCCCCCCCCGCCCCCGTATATAAAGGAGCAAGGGGGGAGGCCGGCCGGCCCTAGAGGGCGCGCCAGGAGGAGGAGTCCTCCTCCTAGTAGGAGTAGGACTCCCCCTTTCCTACTCCTACTAGGAGGGTGAAAGGAAGGGGGAGAGGGAGAGGTAAAGAGGGGGGCGCCGCCCCCCCTTCCTAGTCCAATTCGGACCAGAGGGGGAGGGGGCGCGCGGCCCATGCTGGCTGCCCCTCTCTCTCTCTCCACTAAGGCCCATAGGGCCCATTACTTCTCCCGGGGGGGTTCCGGTAACCCTCCGGCACTTCGCTTTTCTCCGAAAACGTCCGGAACACTTCCGGTGTCCGAATATAGTAGTCCAATATATCAATCTTTATGTCTCGACCATTTCGAGACTCCTCGTCATGTCCGTGATCACATCCGGGACTCCGAACAAACTTCGGTACATCAAAACTTATGAACTCATAATAAAACTATCATCGTAACGTTAAGCGTGCGGACCCTACGGGTTCGAGAACTATGTAGACATGACCTAGAACTATTCTCGGTCAATAACCAATAGCGGAACCTGGATGCCCATATTGGTTCCTACATATTCTACGAAGATATTTATCGGTCAAACCGCATAACAACATACGTTGTTCCCTTTGTCATCGGTATGTTACTTGCCCGAGATTCGATCGTCGGTATCCAATACCTAGTTCAATCTTGTTACCGGCAAGTCTCTTTACTCGTTACGTAATGCATCATCCCATAACTAACTCATTAGCTACATTGCTTGCAAGGCTTATAGTGATGTGCATTACCGAGAAGGCCTGGAGATACCTCTCCGACAATCGGAGTGACAAAACCTAATCTCGAAATACGCCAACCCAACATGTACCTTTGGAGACACCTGTAGTACTCCTTTATAATCACCCAGTTACGTTGTGACGTTTGGTAGTACCCAAAGTGTTCCTCTGGTAAACGGGAGTTGCATAATCTCATAGTTACAGGAACATGTATAAGTCATGAAGAAAGCAATAGCAATATACTAAACAATCAAGTGCTAGGCTAACGGAATGGGTCATGTCAATCACATCATTCTCCTAATGATGTGATCCCACTAATCAAATGACAACAATGTGTATGGTTAGGAAACATAATCATCTTTGATTAATGAGCTAGTCAAGTAGAGGCATACTAGTGACTATATGTTTGTCTATGTATTCAAACATGTATCATGTTTCCGGTTAATACAATTCTAGCATGAATAATAAACATTTATCATGATATGAGGAAATAAATAATAACTTTTTTATTGCCTCTAGGGCATATTTCCTTCAGTCTCCCACTTGCACTAGAGTCAATAATCTAGATTACATAGTAATGATTCTAACACCCATGGAGTCTTGGTGCTGATCATGTTTTGCTCGTGAGAGAGGCTTAGTCAACGGGTCTGCAACATTCAGATCCGTATGTATCTTGCAAATCTCTATGTCTCCCACTTGGACTTGGTCCCGAATGGAATTGAAGCGTCTCTTGATGTGATTGGTCCTCTTGTGAAATCTGGATTCCTTTGCCAAGGCAATTGCACCAGTATTGTCACAGAAGATCTTCATTGGTCCCGATGCACTAGGTATGACACCTAGATCGGAAATGAACTCCTTCATCCAGACTCCTTCATTTGCTGCTCCCGAAGCAGCTATGTACTTCGCTTCATATGTAGATCCCGCCACGACGCTTTGTTTAGAACTGCACCAACTTACAGCTCCGCCGTTTAATAAAAACACGTATCCGGTTTGCGATTTAGAATCGTCCGGATCAGGGTCAAAGCTTGCATCGACGTAACCATTTACGACTAGCTCTTTGTCACCTCCATATACGAGAAACATATCCTTGGTCCTTTTCAGGTATTTCAGGATGTTCTT
Source organism: Triticum timopheevii (assembly GCA_963921465.1). NCBI lineage: Eukaryota > Viridiplantae > Streptophyta > Magnoliopsida > Poales > Poaceae > Triticum > Triticum timopheevii. The sequence continues at coordinate 3,194,574 of OY997271.1, forward strand.
GACCGCTGTCCAGTGATCCACTCCTGGATTACTTTGGTACCTTCCTGCCAAGCTTATTGCTAAGCATACATCAGGTCTGGTATACAACATTGCATACATGATAGAGCCTATGGCTGAAGCATAGGGAACATCTTTCATTTTCTCTCTATCTTGTGCTGTGGTCGGGCATTGGGTCTGACTCAACTTCACACCTTGTAGCACGGGCAAGAACCCTTTCTTTGCCTGATCCATTTTGAACTTTTTCAAAATTTTATAAAGGTATGTGCTTTGTGAAAGTCCTATTAAGCGTCTTGATCTATCTCTATAAATCTTGATGCCCAATATGTAAGCAGCTTCACCGAGGTCTTTCATTGAAAAACTTTTGTTCAAGTATCCCTTTATGCTATCCAGAAATTCTATATCATTTCCAATTAATAATATGTCATTTACATATAATATCAGAAATGCTACAGAGCTCCCACTCACTTTCTTGTAAATACAGGCTACTCCAAAAGTCTGTATAAAACCATATGCTTTGATCACACTGTCAAAGCATTTATTCCAACTCCGAGATGCTTGCACCAGTCCATAAATGGATCGCTGGAGCTTGCACACTTTGTTAGCACCTTTTGGATCAACAAAACCTTCTGGCTGCATCATATACAACTCTTCTTCCAGAAATCCATTCAAGAATGCAGTTTTGACATCCATTTGCCAAATTTCATAATCACAAAATGCAGTAATAGCTAACATGATTCGGACAGACTTAAGCATCGCTACGGGTGAGAAAGTCTCATCGTAATCAACTCCTTGAACTTGTCGAAAACCTTTCACAACAAGTCGAGCTTTATAGATAGTTACATTACCATCAGCGTCAGTCTTCTTCTTAAAGATCCATTTATTCTCAATGGCTTGCCGATCATCGGGCAAGTCAACCAAAGTCCATACTTTGTTCTCATACATAGATCCCATCTCGGATTTCATGGCCTCTAGCCATTTTGCGGAATCTGGGCTCATCATCGCTTCCTCATAGTTCGTAGGTTCATCATGGTCAAGTAACATGACTTCCAGAATAGGATTACCGTACCACTCTGGTGCGGATCTTACTCTGGTAGACCTACGAGGTTCAGTAGAGACTTGATCTGAAGTTTCATGATCAATATCATTAGCTTCCTCACTAATTGGTGTAGGTGTCACAGGAACCGATTTCTGTGATGAACTACTTTCCAATAAGCGAGCAGGTACAGTTACCTCATCAAGTTCTACTTTCCTCCCACTCAATTCTTTCGAGAGAAACTCCTTCTCTAGAAAGGATCCATTCTTAGCAATGAATATTTTGCCTTCGGATCTGTGATAGAAGGTGTACCCAACAGTCTCTTTTGGGTATCCTATGAAGACACATTTGCTGATTTAGGTTCGAGCTTATCTAGTTGAAGTTTCTTCACATAAGCATCGCAGCCCCAAACTTTAAGAAACGACAACTTTGGTTTCATGCCAAACCACAGTTCATAAGGCGTCGTCTCAACGGATTTTGATGGTGCCCTATTCAACGTGAATGCGGCCGTCTCTAAAGCATAACCCCAGAACGATAGCGGTAAATCAGTAAGAGACATCATAGATCGCACCATATCTAGTAAAGTACGATTACGACGTTCGGACACACCATTTCTTTGTGGTGTTCCAGGTGGCGTGAGTTGCGAGACTATTCCGCATTGTTTCAAATGTAAACCAAACTCGTAACTCAAATATTCTCCTCCACGATCAGATCGTAGAAACTTTATTTTCTTGTTACGATGATTTTCCACTTCACTCTGAAATTCTTTGAACTTTTCAAAAGTTTCAGACATGTGTTTCATTAAGTAGATATACCCATATCTGCTCAAATCATCTGTGAAGGTGAGAAAATAATGATATCCGCCACGAGCTTCAACATTCATTGGACCACATACATCTGTATGTATGATTTCCAACAAATCTGTTGCTCTCTCCATAGTACCGGAGAACGGTGTTTTAGTCATCTTGCCCATGAGGCACGGTTCGCAAGTACCAAGTGATCCATAATCAAGTGATTCAAAAAGTCCATCAGTACGGAGTTTCTTCATGCGCTTTACACCGATATGACCTAAACGGCAGTGCCACAAATAAGTTGCACTATCATCTTTTAGCTTCTTTTAGCTTCGACATTATGAATATGTGTATCACTACTATCGAGATTCAATAAAAATAGACCACTCTTCAAGGGTGCATGACCATAAAATATATTACTCATATAAATAGAACAACCATTATTCTCTGATTTAAATGAATAAGCGTCTCGCATCAAACAAGATCCAGATATAATGTTCATGCTCAACGCTGGCACCAAATAACAATTATTCAGGTCTAAAACTAATCCCGATGGTAGATGTAGAGGTAGCGTGCCGACCGCGATCACATCGACTTTGGAACCGTTTCCCACGCGCATCGTCACCTCGTCCTTTGCCAGTGCTCGCTTATTCCGTAGTCCCTGTTTGAGTTGCAAATATTAGCAACAGAACCAGTATCAAATACCCAGGTGCTACTGCGAGCTCTAGTAAGGTACACATCAATAACATGTATATCACATATACCTTTGTTCACCTTGCCATCCTTCTTATCCGCCAAATACTTGGGGCAGTTCCGCTTCCAGTGTCCAGTCTGCTTGCAGTAGAAGCACTCAGTTTCAGGCTTAGGTCCAAACTTGGGTTTCTTCTCTTGAGCAGCAACTTGCTTGCTATTCTTCTTGAAGTTCCCCTTCTTCTTCCCTTTGCCCTTATTCTTGAAACTAGTGGTCTTGTTGACCATCAACACTTGATGCTCCTTCTTGATTTCTACCTCCGCAACTATTAGCATTGCGAAGAGCTCGGGAATTGTCTTTTTTCATCCCTTGCATATTATAGTTCATCAGGAAACTCTTGTAGCTTGGTGGCAGTGATTGGAGAATTCTGTCAATGACGCTATCATCCGGAAGATTAACTCCCAGTTGAATCAAGTGATTATTATACCCAGACATTTTGAGTATATGCTCACTGACAGAACTATTCTCCTCCATCTTGCAGCTATAGAACTTATTGGAGACTTCATATCTTTCAATCCGGGCATTTGCTTGAAATATTAACTTCAACTCCTGGAACATTTCATGTGCTCCATGACGTTCAAAACGTCATTGAAAACCCGGTTCTAAGCCGTAAAGCATGGCACATTGAACTATCGAGTAGTCATCAGCTTTGCTCTACCAAAAATTCTTAACGTCGTCAGTTGCATCAGCAGCAGGCCTGGCACCCAGCGGTGCTTCCAAGACGTAATTCTTCTGTGCAGCAATGAGGATAATCCTCAAGTTACGGACCCAATCCGTGTAATTGCTACCATCATCTTTCAACTTTGCTTTCTCAAGGAACGCATTAAAATTCAACGGAACAATAGCGCGAGCCATCTATCTACAACAAACATAGACAAGCAAAATACTATCAGGTTACTAAGTTCATGATAAATTTAAGTTCAATTAATCATATTACTTAAGAACTCCCACTTAGACAGACATCTCTCTGGTCATCTAAGTGAGCACGTGATCCATATCAACTAAACCATAACCGATCATCACGTGAGATGGAGTAGTTTTCAATGGTGAACATCACTATGTTGATCATATCTACTATATGATTCACGCTCGACCTTTCGGTCTCCGTGTTCCGAGGCCATATCTGCATATGCTAGGATCGTCAAGTTTAACCTGAGTATTCTGCATGTGCAAAACTGGCTTGCACCCGTTGTAGATGGACGTAGAGCTTATCACACCCGATCATCACGTGGTGTCTGGGCACGACGAACTTTGGCAACGGTGCATACTCAGGGAGAACACTTCTTTATAATTTTAAGTGAGAGATCATCTTAAAATGCTACCGTCAAACAAAGCAAGATAAGATCCATAAAGGATAAACATCACATGCAATCAATATAAGTGATATGATATGGCCATCATCATCTTGTGCTTGTGATCTCCATCTTCGAAGCACCGTCGTGATCACCATCGTCACCGGCGCGACACCTTGATCTCCATCGTAGCATCGTTGTCGTTATGCCATCTATTTCTTCTACAACTATCGCTACCGCTTAGTGATAAAGTAAAGCAATTACAGGGCATTTGCATTTCATACAATAAAGCAAAAACCATATGGCTCCTGCCAGTTGCCGATAACTTCGGTTACAAAACATGATCATCTCATACAATAAAATATAGCATCACATCTTGACCATATCACATCAGAACATGCCCTGCAAAAACAAGTTAGACGTCCTCTACTTTGTTGTTGCAAGTTTTACGTGGCTGCTACGGGCTTAGCAAGAACCGTTCTTACCTACGCATCAAAACCACAATGATAGTTCATCAAGTTAGTGCTTTTTTAACCTTTGCAAGGACCGGGCGTAGCCACACTCGATTCAGCTAAAGTGAGAGAGACAGACACCTGCCAGCCACCTTTAAGCACGAGTGCTCGTAACGGTGAAACCAGTCTCGCGTAAGCGTACGCGTAATGTCGGTCTGGGCCGCTTCATCTCACAATACCGCTGAACCAAAGTATGACATGCTCGTAAGCAGTATGACTTGTATCGCCCACAACTCACTTGTGTTCTACTCGTGCATATGACATCTACGAATAAAACCTGGCTCGGATGCCACAGTTGGGAAATGTAGTAATTTCAAAAAATTTCCTACGCACACGCAAGATCATGGTGATGGCATAGCAACGAGAGGGGAGAGTGTTGTCCACGTACCCTCGTAGACCGTAAGCGGAAGCGTTATGACAACGCGGTTGATGTAGTCGTACATCTTCACGATCCGACCGATCCAAGCACCGAACGTACGGCACCTCCGAGTTCTGCACACGTTCAGCTCGATGACGATCCCCGGGCTCCGATCCAGCAAAGCTTCGGGGATGAATTCCGTCAGCACGACGGCGTGGTGACGATGATGATGTTCTACCGGCGCAGGGCTTCGCCTAAACTCCGCGACGATATGACCGAGGTGGAATATGGTGGATTGGGGCACCGCACACGGCTAAGGAACGATCCGTAGATCAACTTGTGTGTCCTAGGGTGCCCCCCCCCCGCCCCGTATATAAAGGAGCAAGGGGGGAGGCCGGCCGGCCCTAGAGGGCGCGCCAGGAGGAGGAGTCCTCCTCCTAGTTGAAGGAAATATGCCCTAGAGGCAATAATAAAGTTATTATTTATTTCCTTATTTCATGATAAATGTTTATTATTCATGCTAGAATTGTATTAAACGGAAACATAATACATGTGTGAATACATAGACAAACAAAGTGTCACTAGTATGCCTCTACTTGACTAGCTCGTTAATCAAAGATGGTTATGTTTCCTGACCATGAACAATGAGTTGTTATTTGAGTAACGAGGTCACATCATTAGTTGAATGATCTGATTGACATGACCCATTCCATTAGCTTAGCACCTGATCGTTTAGTATGTTGCTATTGCTTTCTTCATGACTTATACATGTTCCTATGACTATGAGATTATGCAACTCCCGTTTACCGGAGGAACACTTTGGGTGCTACCAAATGTCACAACGTAACTGGGTGATTATAAAGGAGCATTACAGGTGTCTCCAAAGGTAGATGTTGGGTTGGCGTATTTCGAGATTAGGATTTGTCACTCCGATTGTCGGAGAGGTATCTCTGGGCCCTCTCGGTAATGCACATCACCTAAGCCTTGCAAGCACTGCAACTAATATGTTAGTTGTGATATGATGTATTACAGAACAAGTAAAGAGACTTGCCAGTAACGAGATTGAACTAGGTATTGGATACCGACGATCGAATCTCGGGCAAGTAACATACCGATGACAAAGGGAACAACGTATGTCGTTATGCGGTCTGACCGATAAAGATCTTCGTTGAATATGTAGGAGCCAATATGGGCATCCAGGTCCCACTATTGGTTATTGACCGGAGACGTGTCTCGGTCATGTCTACATTGTTCTCGAACCCATAGGGTCCGCACGCTTAAGGTTCCGATGACAGTTATATTATGAGTTTATGCATTTTGATGTACCGAAGGTTGTTCGGAGTCCCGGATGTGATCACGGACATGACGAGGAGTCTCGAAATGGTCGAGACGTAAATATTGATATATTGGAAGCCTATATTTGGATATCGGAAGTGTTCCGGGTGAAATCGGGATTTTACCGGAATACCGGGAGGGTTACCGGAACCCCCCGGGAGCTAAATGGGCCATAGTGGGCCTTAGTGGAAAAGAGAAGGGGCTGCCCTAGATGGGCTGCGTGCCCCCCTTCCCCTAGTCCTATTAGGACTAGGAGAGGTGGCTGGCCCCCTCCTCCTCTTTTCCCCTCCGAGGAATCCTAGTTGGACTAGGATTGGAGGGGGGAATCCTACTCCCAGAGGGAGTAGGACTCTCCTGCGCCTCCCCCCTTTGGCCGGCCAGCCTCCCCTCCTCTCCTCCTTTATATACGGAGGCAGGGGCACCTCTAAACACACAAGTTGATCCACGTGATCTATTCCTTAGCCGTGTGCGGTGCCCCCTGCCACCATATACCTCGATAATACTGTAGCGGAGTTTAGGCGAAGCCCTGCTGCTGTAGTTCATCAAGATCGTCACCACGCCGTCGAGCTGACGGAACTCTTCCCCGACACTTTGCTGGATCGGAGTCCGGGGATCGTCATCGAGCTGAACGTGTGCTCGAACTCGGAGGTGCCGTAGTTTCGGTGCTTGATCGGTTGGATCGTGAAGACGTACGACTACTTCCTCTACGTCGTGTCATCGCTTCCACAGTCGGTCTGCGTTGGGTACGTACACAACACTCTCCCCTCGTTGCTATGCATCACATGATCTTGCGTGTGCGTAGGAAATTTTTTGAAATTACTACGAAACCCGACAGTGGCATCCGAGCCTAGGTTATTTATGTTGATGTTATATGCACGAGTAGAACACAAGTGAGTTGTGGACGATACAAGTCATACTGCCTACCAGCATGTCATACTTTGGTTCGGCGGTATTGTTGGACGAGACGACCCGGACCAACCTTACGCGTACGCTTACGGGAGACCGGTTCCCTCGACGTGCTTTGCACATAGATGGCTTGCGGGCGACTGTCTCTCCAACTTTAGTTGAACCGAGTATGGCTATGCCCGGTCCTTGAGAAGGTTAAAAGGGAGTCTATTTGACAAACTATCGTTGTGGTTTTGATGCGTAGGTGAGATTGGTTCTTACTTAAGCCCGTAGCAGCCACGTAAAACATGCAACAACAAAGTAGAGGACGTCTAACTTGTTTTTGCAGGGCATGTTGTGATGTGATATGGTCAAGGCATGATGCTGAATTTTATTGTATGTGATGATCATGTTTTGTAACCGAGTTATCGGCAACTGGCAGGAGCCATATGGTTGTCACTTTATTGTATGCAATGCAATCGCGATGTAATGCTTTACTTTATTACTAAACGGTAGTGATAGTCGTGGAAGCATAAGATTGGCGAGACGACAACGATGCTACGATGGAGATCAAGGTGTCGCACCGGTGACGATGGTGATCATGACGGTGCTTCGGAGATGGAGATCACAAGCACAAGATGATGATGGCCATATCATATCACTTATATTGATTGCATGTGATGTTTATCTTTTTATGCATCTTATCTTGCTTTGATTGACGGTAGCATTATAAGATGATCTCTCACTAAATTATCAAGAAGTGTTCTCCCTGAGTATCCACCGTTGCCAAAGTTCGTCGTGCCCAGACACCACGTGATGATCGGGTGTGATAAGCTCTACGTCCATCTACAACGGGTGCAAGCCAGTTTTGCACACGCAGAATACTCAGGTTAAACTTGACAAGCCTAGCATATGCAGATATGGCCTCGGAACACGGAGACCGAAAGGTCGAGCGTGAATCATATAGTAGATATGATCAACATAGAGATGTTCACCATTGAAACTACTCCATCTCACGTGATGATCGGACATGGTTTAGTTGATTTGGATCACGTGATCACTTAGATGACTAGAGAGATGTCTGTCTAAGTGGGAGTTCTTTAGTAATATGATTAATTGAACTTAAATTTATCATGAACTTAGTCCTGGTAGTATTTTGCAAATTATGTTGTAGATCAATAGCTCGCGTTGTTGCTTTCATATGTTTATTTTGATATGTTCCTAGAGAAAACTATGTTGAAAAATGTTAGTAGCAATGATGCGGATTGGATCTGTGATCTGAGGTTTATCCTCATTGCTGCACAGAAGAATTATGTCCTTACTGCACCGCTAGGTGACAGACCTATTGCAGGAGCAGATGCAGACGTTATGAACGTTTGGCTAGCTCAATATGATGACTACTTGATAGTTTTGTGCACCATGCTTTATGGCTTAGAATCGGGACTTCAAAGATGTTTTGAACATCATGGACCATATGAGATGTTCCAGGAACTGAAGTTAATATTTTAAGCAAATACCCGAGTTGAGAGATATTAAGTCTCCAACAAGTTCTATAGCTAAAAGATGGAGGAGAATCGCTCAACTAGTGAGCATGTGCTCAGATTGTCTGGGTACTTCAATCACTTGAATCAAGTGGGAGTTAATCTTCCAGATAAGATAGTGATTGACAGAATTCTCTAGTCACCATCACTAAGTTACTAGAACTTTGTGATGAACTATAATATGCAAGGGATGACGAAAGTTATTCTTGAGCTCTTTGCGATGTTGAGATCGGCGAAGGTAAAAATCAAGAAAAGAGCATCAAGTGTTGATGGTTAACAAGATCACTAGTTTCAAGAAAAAGGCAAAAGGGAAAAGAAGGGGAACTTCAAGAAGAACGGCAAGCAGGTTGCTGCTCAAGTGAAGAAACCCAAGTCTGGTCCTAAGCCTGAGACTAAGTGCTTCTACTGCAAAGAGACTGGTCACTGGAAGAGGTACTACCCCAAGTGATTGGCGGATAAGAAGGATGGCAAAGTGAACAAGTGTATATTTGATATACAGGTTATTGATGTGTGCCTTACTAGTGTTTATAGTAGCCCCTGAGTATTTGATACTTGTTCGGTTGCTAAGATTAGTAACTCGAAACAGGAGTTGCAGAATAAACAGAGACTAGTTAAAGGGAGAAGTGACGATGGGTGTTGGAAATAGTTCCAAGATTGATATGATCATCATCGCACACTCCCTATACTTTCGGGATTAGTGTTAAACCTAAATACGTGTTATTTGGTGTTTGCGTTGAGCATGAATATGATTTGATCATGTTTATTGCAATACGGTTATTCATTTAAAATCAGAGAATAATTGTTGTTCTGTTTACATGAATAAAACCTTCAATGGTCATACACCCAATGAAAATAGTTTATTGGATCTCGATCGTAGTGATACACATATTCATAATATTGATGCCAAAAGATGCAAAATTAATAATGATAGTGCAACTTATTTGTGGCACTGCCGTTTGGGTCATATCGGTGTAAAAGCGCATGAAGAAACTCCATAAAGATGGATTTTCGGAATCACTTGGTTATGAATCATTTGATGCTTGCGAACCGTGCCTTTTGGGCAAGATGACTAAAACTCCGTTCTCCGGAACAATGGAACAAGCTACTGACTTATTGGAAATAATACATACCAATGTATGCGATCCAATGAGTGTTGAGGCTCGTGGCAAGTATCGTTATTTTCTGACCTTCACAAGATGATATGAGCAGATATGGGTATATCTACTTGATGAAACATAAGTCTGAAATAGTTGAAAGGTTCAAAGAATTTCAGAGTGAACTGGAAAAATCATCATAACAAGAAAATAAAGTTTCTGCGATCTGATCGCGGAGACAAAAAATTTGAGTTATGAGTTTGGTCTTCAATTAAAACAATGTGGAATAGTTTCACAACTCACGCCACCTGGAACACCACATCGTTATGGTGTGTCCGAACGTCGTAACCGCACTTTATTTGATATAGTGCGATCTATGATGTCTCTTTACCACTATCGTTTTGGGGTTATGTATTAGAGACAGCTGCATTCACGTTAAAAGGGCACCATCTAAATCCGTTGAGACGACACCTTATGAACTGTGGTTTGGCAAGAAACCAAAGTTGTCGTTTCTTGAAGGTTGGGGCTGCGATGCTTATGTGAAAAAGCTTCAACCTGATAAGCTCGAACCCAAATAAATGTGTCTTCATAGGATACCCAAAGGAGACTATTGGATACACCTTCTATCACAGATCCAAAGGCAAGACATTCGTTGCTAAGAATGGATCCTTTCTAGAGAAGGAGTTTCTCTCGAAAGAAGTGAGTGGCAGGAAAGTAGAACTTGACGAGGTAACTGTACCTGCTCCCTTACTGGAAAGTAGTTCATCACAGAAAACTGTTTCAGTGACACCTACACCAGTTAGTGAGGAAGCCAATGATAATGATCATGAAACTTCAGATCAAGATACTGCTGAACCTCGTAGATCAACCAGAGTAAGATCCGCACCAGAATGGTACGGTAATCCTATTCTGGAAGTCATGATACTAGATCATGATGAACCTACGAACTATGAAGAAGCGATGGTAAGCCCAGATTCCGCAAAGTGGCTTGAAGCCATGAAATCTGAGATGGGATCCATGTATGAGAACAAAGTATGGACTTTGATTGACTTGCTCTATGATCAGCAAGCCATGTTAAATAAATGGATCTTCAAGAGGAAGACGGACACTGATAGTAGTGTTACTATCTACCAAGCTCGACTTGTTGCGAAAGGTTTTCAACAAGTTCAAGGTGTTGAATATGATGAGATTTTCTCACTCGTATCGATGCTTAAGTCTGTCTGAATCATGTTAGCAATTGCCACATTTTATGAAATCTGGCAAATGGATGTCAAAACTGCATTCCTTAATGGATTTATTAAAGAAGAGTTGTATATGATGCAACCAGAAGGTTTTGTCAATCCTAAAGGGAGCTAACAAAATGTGCAAGCTCCAGCGATCCATCTATGGACTGGTGCAAGCATCTCGGAGTTGGAATATACGCTTTGATAAGTTGATCAAAGCATATAGTTTTATATGGACTTACGATGAAGCCTGTATTTACAAGAAAGTGAGTGGGAGCACTACAGCATTTCTGATAAGTATATGTAAATGACATATTACTGATCGAAAATAATATAGAATTATTCTGCAAAGCATGAAAGGATACTTGAATAAGAGTTTTTCGAAGAAAGACCTCAGTAAAACTACATACATATTGAGAATCAAGATCTATTGAGATATATCAAGACGCTTGATAAGATTTTCAATGAGTACATACCTTGGCAAGATTTTGAAATAGTTCAAAATGGAACAGTCAAAGAAAGAGTTCTTGCCTGTGTTGCAAAGGTATGAAATTGAGTAAGACTCAAATCCCGACCACAGCAGAAAATAGAAAGAGAATGAGAAGTCATTCCCTATGCCTCAGTCATAGGTTCTATAAAGTATGCTATGCTATGTACCAGACCTATTGTATACCTTGCTCTGAATTTGGCAAGGGAGTACAATAGTGATCTAGGAGTAGATCACTGGACATTGGTCAAGAATATCCTTAGTAAGAACTAAGGAGATGTTTCTCAATTATGGAGGTGATAAAAGAGCCCGTCGTAAAGAGTTACATTGGTGCAAGCTTTCACACTGATCCAGATGACTCTAAGTCTCAATCTGGATACATATTGAAAGTGGGAGCAATTAGCTAGAGTAGCTCCGCGCAGAGTATTGTAGACATAGAATATTTGCAAAGTACATACGGCTCTGAATGTGACAGACCCATTGACTAAGCTTCTCTCACGAGCAAAACATGATCACACCTTAGTACTCTTTGGGTGTTAATCACATAAGCGATGTGAACTAGATTATTGACTCTAGTAAACCCTTTGGGTGTTGGTCACATGACGATGTGAACTATGGGTGTTAATCATATACAGATATGAATATTGGTGTTAAATCACATGGTGATGTGAACTAGATTATTGACTCTAGTGCAAGTGGGAGACTGAAGGAAATATGCCCTAGAGGCAATAATAAAGTTATTATTTATTTCCTTATTTCATGATAAATGTTTATTATTCATGCTACAATTGTATTAACCGGAAACATAATACATGTGTGAATACATAGACAAACAAAGTGTCACTAGTATGCCTCTACTTGACTAGCTCGTTAATCAAAGATGGTTATGTTTCCTGACCATGAACAATAAGTTGTTATTTGAGTAACGAGGTCACATCATTAGTTGAATGATCTGATTGACATGACCCATTCCATTAGCTTAGCACCTGATCGTTTACTATGTTGCTATTGCTTTCTTCATGACATATACATGTTCCTATGACTATGAGATTATGCAACTCCCGTTTACCGGAGGAACACTTTGGGTGCTACCAAACGTCACAACGTAACTGGGTGATTATAAAGGAGCATTACAGGTGTCTCCAAAGGTAGATGTTGGGTTGGCGTATTTCGAGATTAGGATTTGTCACTCCGATTGTCGGAGAGGTATCTCTGGGCCCTCTCGGTAATGCACATCACATAAGCCTTGCAAGCACTGCAACTAATATGTTAGTTGTGAGATGATGTATTACAGAACGAGTAAAGAGACTTGCCAGTAACGAGATTGAACTAGGTATTGGATACCGACGATCGAATCTCGGGCAAGTAACATACCGATGACAAAGGGAACAACGTATGTCGTTATGCGGTCTGACCGATAAAGATCTTCGTAGAATATGTAGGAGCCAATATGGGAATCCAGGTCCCGCTATTGGTTATTGACCGGAGACGTGTCTCGGTCATGTCTACATTGTTCTCGAACCCGTAGGGTCCGCACGCTTAAGGTTCCGATGACAGTTATATTATGAGTTTATGCATTTTGATGTACCGAAGGTTGTTCGGAGTCCCGGATGTGATCACGGACATGACGAGGAGTCTCGAAATGGTCGAGACGTAAAGATTGATATATTGGAAGCCTATATTTGGATATCGGAAGAGTTCCGGGTGAAATCGGGATTTTACCGGAATACCGGGAGGGTTACCGGAACCCCCCGGGAGCTAAATGGGCCATAGTGGGCCTTAGTGGAAAAGAGAAGGGGCTGCCCTAGATGGGCTGCGCGCCCCCCCTTCCCCTAGTCCTATTAGGACTAGGAGAGGTGGCAGGCCCCCTCCTCCTCTTTTCCCCTCTGAGGAATCCTAGTTGGACTAGGATTGGAGGGGGGAATCCTACCTAGTCCAATTCGGACCAGAGGGGGAGGGGGCGCGCGGCCCATGCTGGCTGCCCCTCTCTCTCCACTAAGGCCCATAGGGCCCATTACTTCTCCCGGGGGGTTCCGGTAACCCTCCGGCACTCCGGTTTTCTCCGAAAATGTCCAGAACACTTCCGGTGTCCGAATATAGTCGTCCAAAATATCAATCTTTATGTCTCGTCATGTCCGTGATCACATCCAGGACTACAAACAAACTTTGGTACATCAAAACTTATAAACTCACAATAAAACTGTCATTGTAACGTTAAGCGTGCGGACCCTACGGGTTCGAGAACTATGTAGACATGACCTAGAACTATTCTCGGTCAATAACCAATAGCAGAACCTGGATGCCCATATTGGTTCCTACATATTCTACGAAGATCTTTATCGGTCAAACCGCATAACAACATACATTGTTCCCTTTGTCATCGGTATATTACTTGCCCGAGATTCGATCGTCGGTATCTAATACCTAGTTCAATCTCGTTACCGGCAAGTCTCTTTACTCGTTACGTAATGCATCATTCCGTAACTAACTCATTAGCTACATTGCTTGCAAGGCTTATAGTGATGTGCATTACCGAGAAGGCCTGGAGATACCTCTCCGACAATCGGAGTGACAAAACCTAATCTCGAAATACGCCAACCCAACATGTACCTTTGGAGACACCTGTAGTACTCCTTTATAATCACCCGGTTACGTTGTGATGTTTGGTAGTACCCAAAGTGTTCCTCTGGTAAACAGGAGTTGCATAATCTCATAGTTACAGGAACATGTATAAGTCATGAAGAAAGCAATAGCAATATACTAAACGATCAAGTGCTAGGCTATGGGTCATGTCAATCACATCATTCTCCTAATGATGTGATCCCATTAATCAAATGACAACACATATCTATGGTTAGGAAACATAACCATCTTTGATTAATGAGCTAGTCAAGTAGAGGCATACTAGTGACTATATGTTTGTCTATGCATTCACACATGTATCTATGGTTAATACAATTCTAGCATGAATAATAAACATTTATCATGATATGAGGAAATAAATAATAACTTTATTATTGCCTCTAGGGCATATTTACTTCAACCCTCGCATCAGATAAGATGTCCCGCCAGCTGTTATCTGCCACCGCACGGTCCAGGCGAACTTTAACATTTCGCCTGCCTGCTTGCTTGTTATCATACGTATAGGGCAAGCCTGAAAATCCTAAGTCAGACAATTCACACATCTCCAACATGTCTCTGAAGGCAATAACCAGACATTTGTAGCCAATATCCAGACATTAAAATCGCCAATAACACACCAAGGCAATTGTGACTTTGTTTTCAGCCTTTGAAGTTTTTCCCACATGAGGTGAAGATTTTCCACACGTGGTTCACCATACAGAAAAGTCAACCGCCAAAGCGGATCATTATCAGACACACGGACATAAGCATCAATATATCTTTCATTCATTTCCTGAACATCCACAAAGATTTGGTCACACCAGAACAACGCTAACCCACCGCTGAGCCCATTACTATCACAACCAGCAAAACCTCTCAAACCCAATCTTCCTCTAAGACGGCGAATTTTTTCAGCTTTAACTCTAGTTTCACTAAGGAATACCAACTTCGCTTTGATGGACCTTGCAAGGACCACCAGGTCATGAACTGTCGGTTTGTTGGCCGCTCCCCGACAGTTCCAACTGAGACAATTCATTGCTCCTGACGGGGCGCCACACTTGGCCCCGTCAGGTCATCGACAGCCCCAGGGCCGGTTGCTTCCCGCTGCATTGGCTGGTCCACTGTCCCTATGTCACCACCTACAAACCCTTCCACAAAAACAATCACTGCTTTTCAAGCTTGAGTTGTGGCACAGTTTGTTCTTTTTCTGCGGCTATGCGTATCCCCAGTATCTGAAAGAAAAGAAGATTGGAAGCGTATGCTTTTGTGCAGGGACGCGTGCGTGTTATATATAGAGAATAGATTACAATGGCGCAGGTTGTTGTGTGGCTTGACCCCTCATCCAAGTCTATACAAGATAAGGATCTCCAACTACAATAACCTGCCTAGATTACATCTCATGCACGCACACACACTGTTACATCATCGTGACATATGTCACGCTGCAACTACAACTATATCATTTAACATCCCCCCTCAATCTAAACGTGTCAAGGTTGAGATTGTTCTTGAAATCTTGTAGTTGTCGAACCTGCAATGGTTTTGTAAATCCATCTGCCACTTGATCTCCTGTTGGGATGAATCTGACCTCCAACAATTTCCTAGCAACTCTTTCTCTGACAAAGTGAAAATCAATTTCTATGTGTTTTGTCCTTGCATGAAACACTGGATTGGCAGAGAGATATGTTGCTCCAATATTATCACACCACAAGTAAGGGGTGTGTGACCTCTTTACATCTAGTTCATCCAACAAAGTTTCCATCCACATTACCTCAGCTGTTGCATTGGCTAGAGACTTATACTCAGCTTCAGTGCTAGAACGAGAGACTGTTGCTTGTTTCTTTGCATTCCATGATATAAGATTGGACCCAAAGAAAACAGCAAAACCACCAGTAGACCTTCTGTCATCAGGACATCCTGCCCAATCTGCATCAGAGAAGGCACTTATAGTAGTTGAGGGTGACTTACATATTTTGAGTCCTGTACTAGTAGTTCCTTGGACATATCTCAATATCCTTTTTACAGCTGTCCAGTGTAGAGAAGTGGGTGAGTGCAAAAATTGACAGACCTTGTTAACTGAGAAAGAAATATCTAGTCCTGTCAAGGTTAAGTACTGGAGTGCACCAACAACACTCCTATATTTAGTTCCTTCCTCTGCACTCAACAGTTCTCCTTCATGCAACGATAGTTTTTCTGTTGTGGATAAAGGTGTACTGGATGGTTTACAGTCTTTCATACGTACTCGCTTGAGTATATCCTTGGCATATTTTTCTTGAGTCAAAAGTATACCATCCTGTATCTTGTTTACTTTGATGCCAAGGAAATAGTGCAATGCTCCCAAGTCTTTAAGAGCAAAGTCATTTTTCAAATTTTTAAGCAAAGCTGAGGTAACTTCTTGAGAGGAACTAGCAATAATTATATCATCTACATACACAAGCATATAAATGGTCACCTTTCCTTTCTTGAAGAAGAACAAAGAAGTGTCTCTGTCGGTGTCAAAACCGGCGGATGGTAACAGGAGACAAGGGACACGATGTTTTTACCCAGGTTCGGACCCTCTCGATGGAGGTAAAACCCTACTCCTGCTTGATTGATATTGATGATATGGGTAGTACAAGAGTGGATCTACCACGAGATCAAGGAGGCTAAACCCTAGAAGCTAGCCTATGGTATGATTGTTGTCATGGTTGTCCTCCTACGGACTAAAACCCTCCGGTTTATATAGACATCGGAGAGGGCTAGGGTCACACAGAGTCGGTTACAATGGTAGGAGATCTACATATCTGTATCACCAAGCTTGCCTTCCACGCCAAGGAAAGTCCCATTCGGACACGGGACGAAGTCTTCAATCTTGTATCTTCATAGTCTTGGAGTCTGGCTGACGATGATAGTCCGGTTGTCCGGACACCCCCTAGTCCAGTACTCCCTCAGTAGCCCCTGAACCAGGCTTCAATGACGATGAGTCCAGCGCGCATATTGTTCGGCATTGCAAGGCGGGTTCCTCCTCCGAATAATTCATAAAAGATTGTGAACACCAGGATAGTGTCCGGCTCTGCAAAATAAATTCCCCATTCCACCGTAGAGAGAATAATATGTACACAAGTTCAATCTGCTGACGTATTTTTGTAGCATGACGTCACGCCACTACCAAGCCTTTACTTGAATCATTTTTTATTATACCACCTCAGCGTGTTTAGCGAAGCGGTTTCCTTGGCACGTCTTGTCGAAGCAGAGATCGTGTTCCCCTTGTTTCGGGATCCTCATCAATACGGACGTGGGTAACCCAACCGCGCCCGTCGCCGCGCCCCCTCCATCGAAGGCGATTCCCGAACGGTCACGAAGACGTCTCTTGGTATTCTCCCTCTTTATAATAGGACCAAGGCTCGTTTCTTTTCTTTAATCCTCCATCAAATCTTCTCCTTGCTCCAAGTTCCAACACCCAGAGCCCCAGATTCGAGCGCTTCAGACCTTCAACAATGTCCGGCTCCAACCTTCAGGGCCGGTGGATGCCCTCCCCGTCACGGAGGAGGACGTGCTAAAGCTGCGAGAGGCCAAATACCTGTCTTACGAGATTTCGCACAGGTTGCCTGCCGAAGGGCAGGCCATCCCCACCCCCGAGCCTGGCGAGTACGTCGTCTTTGTATCCCACCTCCGTCGGGGTTTAGGCTTCCCGATGGATCCTTTTGTGAGAGGGCTCATGTTCTACTATGGGTTGGAATTCCATGACTTGGCTCCGGAGTCCATCCTCCATATTTCCGCATTTATTGTTGTCTGCGAAGCCTTCCTCCGCGTCACCCCCCTCTTCGGCCTATGGCTATAGACCTTGAATGTGGAGCCGAAGATGATTGAGGGGCGTCAAGCAGAGTGCGGCGGGGCGGCCGTAAGCAGGAGGGCTGATGCCCCGTGGCCCGAGGGCTCCTTCCAAGAGGAGCTCGGCTTGTGGCAGCGGGAGTGGTTCTATATTACCGCTCCGAAGGGCAGCAGGCAGAAGCTGCCGCCCTTATTCCGCTCGGGACCTTCACGACGGTTGGTGTCGTGGGTCAACCAAGGGCTCATCTGGGGGCCGCCAAAGGACATGCCCCTACTGCAGGGCCGGATTCGAGACCTCCAAGTGAGGGAGATCGATCTCGTCGTGGTAATGCAGGTCATGCTAATTAGGCGTCTCCTGCCCTGCAAACGCCGCCCTCTCCGGCTATGGAAGTTTAATCCGGAGGGACCACGGATTCTTCAACACTTCATGGGTATGACACCCATGGAGATGTACAAATTATTCTTCGGATCACGAGAGGCGTGTCCGGAATTGATCGAGGATGCCGGCCTAAGTTGCAATCGCCCGGATACACAAGTAAGTAGCTCCGAGTCCGGACATACCGTTTGTTTGCCTTTCTATGATTCGCCTTTTAACCCGTTGCCCTTTAATAGGAGTGGGTAGCGCAAGCAAAGCTGATACGGTGTCCGGCCCCCCTCCCAGAGACCGCGCTGGATCCCGTGCTGGTCAGGATGCTGGAGCTTGCGCCTTCAGAAGAAGGCGAAGGGGAAAATAGGGGAGCTACCGCCTCGCCCAAGGAGGCTCTTGAAGAAGGGGGGATCGAGAATCCCTCCCTCCAGGGGGAGAAGAGGACCGCCTCCGAAGACGCGGAGGCCAAAGCCCCTAAGCGGGGGAAGAAATCTTCACCAGAGGGTCCTGCGTCCGGGGAGGTCCCGGCCGCACAGTCTCCCCTAAAGAATCAGCCCTCCAGCGAGCCGTGAGTAGAAA
This sequence comes from Triticum timopheevii, assembly GCA_963921465.1. Classification (NCBI taxonomy): domain Eukaryota; kingdom Viridiplantae; phylum Streptophyta; class Magnoliopsida; order Poales; family Poaceae; genus Triticum; species Triticum timopheevii. The sequence goes on from OY997271.1 coordinate 3,213,254, forward strand.
AAAGGGAGTTCGGTGATAAGAGACATCCCGATTTGTGCTTCTGAGGATAACCGAAGTTTTTACCTTGTAGTTCGGATCTCCGACCTTCTCAGATGAGCTCGTCTTTGGGGGACCTTCATCCGGAGATGGTGGAGAGAGAGTGGCCTCCGTCTGCTATGCCGTTGGATGTAGATTCCATCCCGACTGCCTCCACCCCTCGCGACGCTGAGGACGCCGAGGTGGGATCCCAGGAAGGGACCCATTAGGAGGAGGCTCCGGAGGCGGAGGCGCCACAAGGCAGCCTCCCGGCCTTTGCACCGGACTCCACGCAGGAACCCACAGTGGTTCCGGAGTCCGGCAGGCGGCCCCTTCGCAAGAAGGGCAAGACCGTGACGCCGGCGGCCCCTGTCCAACGGGAGGCGCCGGACAACTTGTTGGAGGCGCTCAAAGGCGCTTCCATCGAGGAAGAACACCGCACTATCATGAGTGTGGTGATTCAGAAGGTTCAGCTCGCCAAGAGCGGGCTGACCGAAGCCTGCAGTAGCCTTCTAACAGGCTTTGAGGTAAGAAGTTTAAAACATGTAATTTAATACCGCATAGACTGTAGCCCCTGATGCTCGGTTCAGTGTTCGGAAAGAAAAGCCGGACTGAGGATCTAAAAAAGATATACGCAGGGTTGCTAAAAATTATGTCAATATGGGTTTGCATGTTGCGCTGCTGACCTCTGCCGCACTGACTGCGGAGGTCGGTGCTTTGAAGAAGGACCTTGAGCGGTCCGAGCAAGAGCTCGGCCGTGCCAAGAAGCAGCTCGAGGACAAAGAAGGTGAGTAACACCACTTTGAATTTTTACCTTACAGAAAAGGATTTAGGTTGCGAAAAAAATAACAAGGATAACGTGGGTACTGCAGGGGCCACGAACGAGGTGGCAACCCTGAAGGAGGCTGTGTCCGCGGCCGAACGCAATGCGGCCGTAGAACAGGCAGAGCGAGAGAAGCAGGAGGCGCGGGTGGCGGAGGTGCGGCAAGAGCTCCAGGCTCTCAAGGAAAAGCATGAGAGTTTGGAGCGCGACTCAAAGACTCGAGAGTCCGAGCTTGCCTCGGCTCTCGAAAGTGCCAAAGCCACCAAGGCCGAGGCCCATAAGGCCCTTCAGGAGGTTGAGAATGTGAAGAAAATAGCGGCGGGTAAGGCATTTTTCATGCAAAGCAAGCATGTTAATGTAAACTTCCTGATACTTACCCGAATTCGGAGCTCTCCAGGGGCGTTTGCAGATCTGCCTCACAGCGTGTCCGATGCCGCCGCATTCTATCGAGCCGAGGAGGGGAGCTCAACGGAGAAGGTCTTCTGGTCTCAGTACGCTAAGGCCGGCCATCCGGTGCCCCCTAGCGACCAGCTGAAGCAGCTGGTCGAGCTCCACAAGGTAGCCGAGCAGGCCATGAAGGGCCTCATAGTCCGACTGTGGCCTGGAGAGGCCATGCCTGGGAGATACTTCAGCCTCGTGCGGCGGCTGGTGGATGCGTGCCCCTGGGTGGAGGTCATCAAGCGCTCCGCCTGTATTGAAGGTGCTCGTCGGGCCCTTGCCCGCGCAAAGGTGCACTGGGGCAGGCTGGATGCGGAGAGGCTTATCACTGACGCGCCGCCAGCGGGCAAGGAGTATCGTTCGCCCGAGATGTACTATAAGACTGTACTGAAGGGTGCCCGCAAGATTGCAGATAAGTGCCCCAGAGATGTAATTATTGAGTAAACTTGCAATGTGTTATCCTGTGCGCTGAAAACTTTGTTCATATGCGCTAAGCAACGCTTATTGATTTAAAATATTACCTTCTGTGCGGCCGTTTATAAAATCTGAGAGAAGGCAAGTCCTCGGCTTCAGCCCCCATGCCACGAGTGCCGGGGTGTTCGGGATAAACTTGAGCACTCTTGTTCCCATTTTTGGGTCCATCTAGGGAGGCGCTCAACACAACGAACAAGGCAACCGGACTTATAATGCTTGAACACTCTCACTTAGCCATAGAGTTCTATAATTTTAAATTTCGGCGAAGCCCCTAGTATTCGGAAGACCGAGTTCGGGGCGCTATCCACGCCTTGGCCGGACATTATCCGGTTCTTCGCTCGAAGCGGCATAAGTCTTTAGGGACTCGAAAAGACCTCTCGAACAGTGACCAGTCTCTCGCCTTATCATGATAGTCAGTTTTAGCTTTCTCCACTAAGGCGCTCGCCCAGCTCAACCGGGGCGCAATCGCAGTGGTTCTCCCAGTGCTACCTTAGCCGACAGAACGGAATGTAAGGTACCAAAACATGGGAGCCGGGCAAACCCAACTATTGACCCAAGACATGATTCGGAGCCGATTCATATAATGCTATAAGTTTGGGGTGCCGCACTTGTGAAAGTGTTCGGACTTATCACACCATAATGCGGGGAACATAAGCCCCTGGTGTATTCGGCCGTACCAAAATATACGGGTGCAAGATGTCATTAATGAACATATATATAAACGAAGGAATGCAATTATAAGCAAAAAGTGCTGCATTGTTTGTTCAAAAAATTCTGCTATTAGCGCAGAGCGATACAAATAGTGCGGTAAGCAAGGGATTGGACTAATTAAGCATGTCCCCCTCCAGGGGTGGGCTGCGGAATGTTGTAATAAACAGATTTAATGCTCGTAATGGAGACCACCTGAATGTTTGTCGTAGCCCTTGTTCCTCCCTAGCTGTTGCATCGTGAGTTCGGCCGATCTACTGCCGGACAGGACCTCTTGTAAACGGAGTCCTGTGTATAAAAGGAGAAAAATAAAAATAAAAAGAGCGACACACTTGGGAGCCCCTGGTGTGGTCGAGCCGCACTCTGGGTCTGTTGTGGTCGTGCCCCTCCCCCTATGCCCATGGTATCTCCAGAGCGTAATGATGTACGCGGAGAGCTGGTCTTGCAATCATGCGAGGGCTGGGGTTGGGACCGCATTGCTACGCGTGCTCGGGACGTGTCAGGTGGTCTTGATTGATGTTGCTCTGGGCGCGTTTGGCCGTGTCCGGTCGTTTAACGGCCGGACTCGAAAATTGCCTTAGAAGGCTGCTCTGTACTTCTGCCGCGAGAGCCGCTGTATGTTCCTCCGTTCGGAGGGAGCGTTCCATATTTCCGTTGACTGTGATGACTCCACGAGGGCCTGGCATCTTGAGCATGAGGTATGCATAATGCGGCACCACGTTGAACTTTGCGAACGCGGTTCGTCCGAGCAGAGCGTGATAGCCGCTGCGGAACGGGACTATGTCGAAGATTAACTCCTCGCTTCAGAAATTATCTGGGGATCCGAAGACCACTTCCAGTGTGACTGAGCCTGTACAATTGGCCTCAACACCTGGTATGACGCCTTTGAAGGTCGTCTTTGTAGGTTTAATCCTTGAGGGGTCTATGCCCATCTTGCGCACTGTATCCTGATAAAGCAGGTTCAGGCTACTGCCGCCGTCCATCAGGACTCTCGTGAGGTGAAATCCATCGACGATTGGGTCTAAAACCAATGCGGCGAATCCTCCATGGCGGATACTGGTCGGATGGTCTCTTCGATCGAAAGTGATCGGGCAAGAGGTCCATGGATTGAACTTCGGGGCGACTGGCTCCATCGCATATACGTCCCTTAGTGCGCGCTTCCGCTCCCTCTTGGGTATATGGGTTGCGTATATCATGTTTACCGTCCGCACTTGTGGGGGGAAGCCCTTCTGTCCTCTACTGTTCGGCGGCCGGGTCTCTTCCTCGTCCTCGCTGTGCAGCCCCTAGTCATTGTTTTCGGCAATCAACTTGCCTGCCTGCTTGAATACCCAACAATCTCTGTTGGTGTGGTTAGCTGGCTTTTCGGGGGTGCCATGCATCTGGCAAGAGCGGTCGAGTATTCGGTCCAAATTGGACGGACCCGGAGTGGTTCTTTTGAATGGCTTCTTCCGCTGACCGGGTTTAGAGCCTCGGAATCCGGCGTTGACCGCCGTATCCTCATTGTTGTCGCCGTTAACGCGGCGTTTGTTTTTGCTTCGACGCGACCTGCCGTTGTGGTCCTTGGTATCCGGACTGCCAGCAATTTTGCTGAGGTTGTTGCTGCGAGCTAGCCAGCTGTCCTCTCCCGCACAAAAGCGGGTCATGAGTGATGTGAGGGCTGCCATGGATTTTGGCTTTTCCTGTCCTAGGTGCCGGGCTAGCCACTCGTCGCGGATGTTATGTTTGAAGGCTACGAGGGCCTCTGCATCCGGACAGTCGACGATTTGATTTTTCTTGGTTAAGAACCGTGTCCAGAACTGTCTGGCCAATTCATCTGGCTGCTAAATTATGTGGCTTAGGTCGTCGGCGTCTGGTGGTCGCACATATGTGCCCTAGAAGTTGTCGAGGAATGCAGCTTCCAGGTCCTCCCAACACCCAATTGACTCTGCGGGCAAGCTGTTAAGCCAATGCCGAGCTGGTCCTTTAAGCTTGAGTGGGAGATACTTGATGGCATGGAGATCGTCGCCGCGGGCCATATGGATATGAAGGAGATAATCCTCGATCCAAACCGCGGGGTCTGTTGTTCCATCGTAGGATTCAATGTTGACGGGTTTAAACCCTTCAGGGATTTGATGATCCATTACTTCGTCAGTGAAGGATAGTGGGTGTGCGGCGCCTCTATATTGGGCAATATCACGACGTAGCTCAAGAGAGCGTTGTCTGCTGTGTTCGGCCCGGCCGGGGTTGCTGTATCCGGCACGACGGTATTCGTCGTGGGTCGTGGGGCGCCCACTTGATCCATAGATAGATCTGGATTGTCTTGCCTTGTCCTCCAATATATCTCGCAAGTCTGGTGCTTTCCCCTGTGGCTTCGTACTTTTTGAGCAATGCCGGGGTACGGTCTTGATGGAGGGCCTGGATGCCTCTCCGTCGCGACCACGGGGTGGTCGGTCGGCCCTATTGTGCGCTGGTGATGAAGGTATGTATGCTTCCTCCTCTAGTCGAGGGAGCAACTTGCGTTTTGGGTAGCTCTTGGAGGGGTGTTCGAGTTCATACTCTTCGGCCGCGAGGACCTCGGTCCATCTGTCGGCCAGTAGGTCTTGATCAGCTTGAAGCTGCTGCTGCTTTTCCTTTAGGCTATTTGTTGTGGCCATTAGCCTGCGTTTGAAACGCTCTTGTTCGATGGGATCCTCAGGCACGACGAATTCATCATCATCAAGGCTTGCCTCGTCTCCGGAGGGAGGTATGTAATTATCATCCTCGACCTCTTCGTCTGCCGCTCTCTCATGAGGGCTGGCTTCTGCATCCTCCTACGCTGAATCTTGCAGGAGGGGATTGTCTTCGGCACTTTCTGGGGTGTTATTATCTCCTGTGCCGGAATCTCCATTCTTGCTTTGGCGGGATTTAGAGCGGCGCCGCTGACGTCGGCGCTTGGGCTATTTCTTTAGGGAATCTGCCTCCGCTGCATCTTCGCCATCCCCGTCCTTTGGGGTGTCCACCATGTATATGTCATATGACGAGGTGGTCTTCCAGTGCCCTGTAGGCGCTGGTTCTTGATCGTCTCCGGCATCGTCGTCCATACCGTTGATGTCTTCGGAGTCGTAGTCTAGCATGTTGGTTAGGTCGTCGAAAGTGGCTACAAAGTGGGTGGTGGGTGGGTTTTGAATTTCTTCGTCGTCCGCATCCCAACCATCCAGGCCATAGTCCGGCCAGGGCTCTCCGGATAGCGAGAGATGCTTTAGCGAATGTAGGATGTCGCCAAAGGGTGAGTGCTGAAAGATGTCCGCAGCAGTGAACTCCATGATCGGCGCCAATCAGATTCGATTGGCAGGGGCGCGGGAGGTTCGGAGTCCGGCAAGGAGTCCGGTGCCTCGGAGTCACAAGATTTATAAGGGATAGGGTCGGTATTCGGCTCCATCGCCGTAAAAGTCGCAGCCCCCGAGGCAGTGTCCAGCCACCCGTCCTCGATCTGCGTGATCGGCTCCAAACTAGGGGTCGGAGCGGATTCATGTGCGGCTACCAGGGCACTGTCCGGCGGCAGAGCTAAATCATGCCCATCATGACAGCGCGGCACGCTCGGCTGTGGCTCGAATCCGTCGAAGATCAAGTCCCCACGGATGTCGGCCGTGAAGTTTAGGCTTCCAAACCTGACCTGATGGCCAGGGGCGTAGCTTTCGATCTGCTCCAGATGGCCAAGTGAATTGCCCCGCGGTGCGAAGCCGCCGAACATGAAGATCTGTCCGGGGAGAAAAGTCTCACCCTGGACGGCGTTGTTGTTGATTGAAGAAGCCATCAGGCCTATCGGTGACGACACAGAGGAACTCTCAATGAAAGCACCAATGTCGGAGTCAAAACCGGCGGATCTCGGGTAGGGGGTCCCGAACTGTGCGTGTAGGCGGATGGTAACAGGAGAAAAGGGACATGATGTTTTTACCCAGGTTCGGGCCCTCTCGATGGAGGTAAAACCCTACTCCTGCTTGATTGATATTGATGATATGGGTAGTACAAGAGTGGATCTACCACGAGATCAAGGAGGCTAAACTCTAGAAGCTAGCCTATGGTATGATTGTTGTCATGGTTGTCCTCCTACGGACTAAAACCCTCCGGTTTATATAGACACCGGAGAGGGCTAGGGTCACACAGAGTCGGTTACAATGGTAGGAGATCTACATATCCGTATCGCCAAGCTTGCCTTCCACGCCAAGGAAAGTCCCATCCGGACACGGGACGAAGTCTTCAATCTTGTATCTTCGTAGTCTTGGAGTCCGGCTGACGATGGTAGTCCGGCTGTCCGGACACCCTCTAGTCCAGGACTCCCTCAGTCTCCCTTTGAAGGTCTGAACCCAAGCTGTTGTAGTTTTGTGCTTAGTCTTGAGTACCAAGCTCTAGGTGCCTGTTTCAGACCATACAGTGATTTGTCTAATCTGCACACATGTTGTGGCTTGGTGGTATTCTCACAAAACCAGGTGGCTGCTTCATATAGACCTCTTCCTCGAGAACGCCGTGTAGAAACGCATTCTTTACATCCAATTGGCGAAGGCTCCAACCTCTAGAGACAGCAATAGACAAAACAAATCTGATAGTAGCTGCTTTAACAACAGGACTAAACGTGTCCTCATAATCAATACCACAGCGTTGTTTAAAACCTTTAGCAACTAATCTAGCCTTGTATCTATCTATAGTGCCATCTGAGTTTCTTTTAATTTTGTACACCCACTTGCAGTCTATTATATTTCTTCCTTGTCTAGGTGGAACTAAATGCCAGGTTTGATTTTTCATAAGTGCATCATACTCAACTTCCATAGCATGTTTCCAATTTTCATTGCCTAGAGCTTCAGCTAGATCTCGTGGTTCTGTAGCAGCAGCAGCAAAGTTCACAAATCTGAAATTCTTGTCATACCTGGCCGTGCCATCCTTTGGAACCGAAGGTTTAAAAATACCTCTTTGTGACCGGGTACTTGGACGTGCAGGAATAGTGGCCGCAGACGATCCTGGTGCTGCAGAGGATCCTGTTCCTCGTACCGACAGATCCGTTAGAGGATCCCCCTCGGCTGTCGTGCGATTGGGCATGGAATCGCGCACCGGATCTGGCTGTTGTGTGGGCGACACACGCCCTAGAGACCGCAGGCCAGCGCCATCAATGTGCAGTGGGCCAGGCGCGGGCGATCCAGCCGAACAGCGACAACTGGCGCTGGGGACCGCGCCACAGTCCGATGCGCTCGACCGCTCGGCAGAAGCGGGCCGTGTGTCGCGCGTAGAGGGGCTGCCCGTGCGCGGGGGAGGCAGATCCTCCTGGGAGTCTGCACGCATGATTGGGGCGCCGGATCCTACGCCGCTGGATCTCTTGGGATCGGCAGTGGCAGGAGAATCCGTCTCGTGTCCCGCGCTGGTTCCCTTTGGCGTGATATGGAGCATAAAATCACGCTGTGTAACAGCATTTTCTGCATCATTTTTGCTTCCTGTTTCTGCACAAGGACGATCAGGGTCAGTAGCACTATTAATCTCATGATCACCAACACATTCGCCACCTTGATCAGTAGGATTTAAGTGCTCCGGTGGAAGCAAGAGAATTTCAGCGTGAAGACGAGCACCCGCATTAGGATGTAGTTCAGAAAAGGGAAAACATGTTTCATCAAAAGCCACATCACGAGATATGTAAACTCGTCCAGTAGGAATATCCAGACATTTGTAGCCTTTATGAAGGTTACTGTCGGTGTCAAAACTGGTGGATCTCGGGTAGGGGGTCCCAAACTGTGCGTCTAGGCGGATGGTAACAGGAGACAAGGGACACGATGTTTTTACCCAGGTTCGGGCCCTCTCGATGGAGGTAAAACCCTACTCCTGCTTGATTAATATTGATGATATGGGTAGTACAAGAGTGGATCTACCACGAGATCAAGGAGGCTAAACCCTAAAAGCTAGCCTATGGTATGATTGTTGTAATGGTTGTTCGTCCTATGGACTAAAACCCTCCGGTTTATATAGACACCGGAGAGGGCTAGCGTTACACAGAGTCGGTTACAATGGTAGGAGATCTACATATCCGTATTGCCAAGCTTGCCTTCCACGCCAAGGAAAGTCCCATCCGAACACGGGACAAGGTCTTCAATCTTGTATCTTCATAGTCTTGGAGTCCGGCCGATGACGATAGTCCGGCTATCCGGACACCCCCTAGTCCAGGACTCACTCAGTAGCCCCTGAACCAGGCTTCAATGACGACGAGTCCGACGCGCATATTGTCTTCGGCATTGCAAGGCGGGTTCTTCCTCCGAATAATTCATAGAAGATTGTGAATACCAGGATAGTGTCCGGCTCTGTAAAATAAATTCCACATACCACCGTAGAGAGAATAGTATGTACACAAGTTCAATCTGCTGACGTATTTTGTGGCGTGATGTCACACCACTACCAAGCCTTTACTTGAATCGTTTTTATTATACCACCTCAGCGCGTTTAGCGAAGCGGCTTCCTTGGCACATCTTCTCGAAGCAGAGATCGTGTTCCCCTTATTCCAGGATTCTCATCAATATGGACGTGGGTAACCCAACCGTGCCCGTTGTCACGCCCCCTCTATCGAAGGTGAGTCCCAAACGGTCATGGGGACGGCTCTTGGTATTCTCCCTCTTTATAATGAGACCAAGGCTCGTTTCTTTTCTTCAATCCTTAATATAATCTGCCCCTCGCCCCGAGTTCCAACACCCAGAGCTCCAGATTCGAGTGCTTCGGACTTTCGGCAATGTCCGGCTCCAACCTACAGGGCCGGTGGATGCCCTCCTCCGTCACGGAAGAGGATGTGCTAAAGTTGAGAGAAGCCAGGTACCTGACCTGCGAGATTTCGCATAGGCTGCCCGCCAAAGGGCAAGTCATTCCCACCCCCGAGCCCGGCGAGAGCGTCGTGTTTGTGTCCCACCTCCGTCGGGGTTTAGGCTTCCCGATGGATCCTTTTGTGAGAGGGCTCATGTTTTACTATGGGTTGGAATTCCATGACCTGGCTCCGGAGTCCATCCTCCACATCTCATCATTCATTGTCGTCTGCGAGGCCTTCCTCCGCACTACCCCCCACTTCGGTTTGTGGCTCAAAACCTTCAACGTGGAGCCGAAGATGATCGAGAGGCGTCAAGCAGAGTGCGGCGGGGCGGTCGTAAGCAGGAGGGCCGATGCTCCATGGCCCGAGGGCTCTTTCCAGGAGGAGCTCGTCTTGTGGCAACAGGAGTGGTTCTACATAACCGCTCCCAGGGGCAGCAGGCAGAAGCCGCTGCCCATCTTTCGCTCGGGCCCTCCACAGCGGCTGATGTCATCGGTCAACCAAGGGCTCAACTGGGGGCCGTCAAAGGACGTACCCCTATTGCAGGGCCGGATTCAAGACCTCCAAGAAAGGGAGATCAATCTGGTCGTAGTGATGCAGGTTATGCTGATTCGGCGTCTCCTGCCCTGCAAGCGTCGCCCCCCTTCGTCTGTGGGAGTTCAATCCAGAGGGGCCACGAGCTCTTCAACACTTTATGGGTACGACACCAGTGGAGATGTATAAATCGTTCTTCGGATCACAAGAAGTGTGTCCGGAATTGATCGAGGATGCCGGCCTAAGCTGCAATCGCCCGGATACACAAGTAAGTAGCTCTGTGTCCGGACATACCGTTCGTTTGCATATATTAGATTTGCCTTTTAACCAATTGTCCTCTGAACAGGAGTGGATAGCGCAAGCAAAACTGATATGGTGTCCGGCCCCCCTCCCGGAGACCACGCCGGATCCCGTGTTGGTCAAGATGCTGGAGGTTGCGCCTTCGGAGGAAGGCGAAGGGGAAAACAGAGAAGCTACCGCCTCTACCAAGGAGGCTTTCGAGAAAGGAGGGATCAAGAATCCCCCCTTCCAAGGGGAGAAGAGGACCGCTTCCGAAAACCCGGAGGCCAAGGCCTCAAAGCGGGGGAAGAGATCTTCACCGGAGGGTCCTGCGCCAGGGGAAGCCCTGGCCGCACCCTCTCCCCCAAGGGATCAGCCCTCCAACGAGCCGTAAGTAGAAAAAAGGGGAGTCTTGTAATAAGGGACATCCCTATTTTTGCTTCTGAGGATAACCGGAGTTTTTACCTTGTAGTTCGGATCTCCGTCCCTCTCAGCTGAGCTCGTCTTTGGGGGACCTTTGTCCGGAGATGATGGAGCGCGAAACGCCTCCATCTGCCGCACCGTCAGGCGGGGCGGACGACCCTGAGGTGTCATCATAGAGGGTATCCTCGAGTTCGGCCGGGCCGGAGAGTTCGGCGCCAACTGGTGTACGGCCGGGGGAGCTGAGGGATTTGCTTGAGAAGGCGTCTATCTCAGAGGGTCGTCGTACATTGATGAGTACGGTGATTGAAAGAATTTCATCCGCCGAGGGCGGGTTGCATGATGCTGTCAGAATTTTGCTGGCGGGGTTTGAGGTACGTAAAAATGACATACCTTTTGACAGTTTTACACATAAAGTGTGCCCTGTATAGATAGTAGCCCCTGAGACTCGGTATGTTGTCGAAAGCGACAGCGTGCCGAGGATCATAATCTCAGGTATTAATTCTCTCCTTTCCTACGCAGGTGGCGGATATTCCGGTGGCTAGCCGGACTGATGGAGTTGCTGAACTAAGGCGGCAACTCGATGTTGCAGATGCGGACATCGCGCTGTTCAATAAACGACTTGACGAGTCGCAAGGTAGGTTGTTTCTCTGTGGTCACCTAGTAAGGGAGCCAAAGCTCACTCCTTACAACATGTGTGTTTGATGCAGATGGTGCCGCTGCTGTGGAGGACCTTCGAGCAGAGCTTGCTCGAGCCAAGGAGCAGGCCAGAAGGAGTGATGCGGCTACCTCGAAGGCGGCCGAAGAGCTGGAAGTCGAAAGGGTTGCTCACTGCCGAAGCAGGGAGGAGATGGCAGCCATGGCCGTGAAGCTGAAAGATGTGACCGACCGCTATGAGGTTCTTGAAAAAGAACGCCAAGCGAAGCAAGAAAGCCTGAAGAAGGCCACCGCCAAAGCTAAGGACGCCCGTTCTGCAATGAGGGCTATAAAGGAGGAGCTGTGCCAGGCCGGAGATATTGCGGCTGGCAAGCCCTTTCTGCTGCGCAGGAGGTTCACAGATCCGAAGTATGCTCAGCTTGGCCAGCTGTGGGGTCCGGAGGATCCTTATATGGATTTAGCGGCGAGTGCGGCAGATGCTGTTGTGCACTTCCGAAGTCAAAAGGATCACGAGACGGAAGAGCTTTTTTGGTCTCAATTCCACAGTCCGGAGCGTTCACTTCCACTGACCGATCGGTTGGCTGAGTGGGCTGAGCTGAATAGATTGTTCGGACTTGCCATGACTGATGTAGTGACTCATATCTGGCCGGATAGGGCCAAGCCGAAGAGTTATTTTGGCTTATGACAGCAATTCCTTGGGGCGGTGCCGCATATCAAGGCGATGAAGCAGTCGGCCGGCATAGAGGGTGCACGGATGGCCCTCGCCCGTGTGAAGACATACTGGACGGAGATGGATGCCACCGATGTTGCAACCCGGGGTTCGGACGAGAGTCGGTTACCCGCCGAGCACTATTTTGGGGAAGTTCTGCGGGGTGCTCGTGCAATAGAGTCGCAGTGCTCAAAGAATGTCATGTTTAAATGATTTTTATGATTTGTAAGACGATATATATAATATAAGTGCTTTTTATACTTGTGCGTTCAAGTATTGAAATATATCTTATGCGGCCGTTAATGTATACTTGTGTATAACCTGAAAGATGGCAGTCTTCGGCTTCAGCCCCCATGCACATGGTGCGGGGATGTTTGCAAAAATAGCGCATTTTCACACTTAATCCAACGTCTTGGTCCTGTGAAGGAGGTGGTAGCGTGGCAAACGAGGCAACCGGACTATAATGCTTTATCACTTTCACTTAGCCATAGGAGTTTGAGGGTGGGGCTACGATATAGCCCCTAGGGGCACCATGCTCTCCGAATTCGGGGCGCGTATGTGCCTGACCGGGAAACGGTCCTTCGTCAAAGCGGAGGAATTCTAAACATTCCGGTAGTCGATCGAGTGGTTGACCAGTCTCTCGCTGTATCATGACAGTCAGTTTTCGGCTTTGTCTACTGAGATGCTCGCCCGGCCGAACTGGGGCACAATCGCAGTAGTTCTCCTGGTGCCGCGTTAGCCGATTATACGGAACGTAAGGCAGAAAAACACAGGAGCCGGGCAAACCCAACATTTGACCAAAGACATGATTCGGAGTTGATGCATATAAGGCCTAACTCGAGACGCCGAACACTCCCTAAGGTATTCGGTCTTTATGATAACGGGCAGAACAATGCCCTAAGCCCCTAGTGTCCAGGTACAGGTTAGAATTTCTGACGCGGCCGATGCCAAAACGCCAACCTCCTCGTTGGTTATGGTAAAAAACCGTGGGATATGAATCAACAAGAGACAATAAGAAAGGTTTACGCAGGGTCTTAATCTGAAAAGAATCCTTGCCACGGGTCCCTGCTGCACGTCTGCGCCTGTGTCTCCGTTGTGCCCTATCCTGGACGGGTGTACACGTTGTTCATCTGTAAAAAGAGAGGAACTTAGCTTGAAAAGAGATCGTGCAAAAAATTTATTGAAAGCAAAGTATGAATGAATGAATAAAGTTGAGCTTTTAGTGGCTCTTTATTGTTTGTACACGCAGCCCCTTGTGAAGGGGTATGCGGCTAGGGAGCCCCTAGTTTATTTATGCCGGACTCGTCTAGCCGTGTCCGGTGTCTTGAACGACCTTTTAATGAGATGATGTCGCGTGAACCGGGCATTTTAAGTGTAAGAGACGCGTAATGCGATATTGCGTTAAAGCGGGCGAAAGCTTCACGTCCCAATAGTGCTTGATGGCTACTTTTGAATGGGGCGACATGGAAGGTTAGCTTTTCGCGATGGAAGTTGTCGGGTGATCCGAACACAACTTCTAGTGGTAAGGAGCCCGTGCACTTGGCGTAAGGGCCTGGCGTCACTCCTTTGAAGGAAGTGCGGCTATGGCGAATTTTGGTAGGGTCTATCCCCAACTTGCGGATTGTGTCCGGATATAGCAGGTTTAAATCGCTGCCGCCATCCATTAGGACCTGTGTAAATTGTAGTCCGTCGATTATAGGATCCAATATCAGAGCAGTCCATCCTGCATTTCGAATACTTCTGGAATAGTCCAGGTGGTCGAAAGTAATTGGTTTTGACGTCCAATCTCGGGGTTCCGCTGGGGTGGACCGTGCGACACGTACTTTAGTGAGTTTACTGTTTTGACTTCTTGTGGGAAAGTCTTTTGTTTTCCGGCGCTCTGCTGGTGGGGTTCGTCGTCATCCTCGCTTGGCGCATCGAGCCCCTTGTCTTCGGTGTTGAGTCGGCCGGACTGTTTGAAGACCCAACAATCTCGGTGGGTGTGGTTTGCAGGCTTCCCGGGGGTACTGTGGATTTGACATATCCCATCCAAAATTTTGTTTAGGTTGGATAGCTCGTCACTGTTGTCCTTAAGAGGCAGTGTTTTGTTGTTCGGCCACGAGCTTTTGAATCTGGCGTTGACCGCCATGTTCTTTGGGCTCTTTTCTTTATTTCGGCGCTGGTCCTTTCTGCGCCATGATTTTCCGTTTCCATCTCTGATCTCGGATGTACTCGGGTCGCTGGTGCTGCATCTTGCTAGCCAACTATCTTCCCCCGCGCAAAAGCGGGTCATGAGGCTTGTTAGCGCGGCCATTGTTCTTGGCTTTTCCTGGCCGAGGTGTCTGGCGAGCCATTCGTCTCGGGCGTTATGTTTAAAAGCTGCTAAGGCTTCGGAGTCCGGACAGTCGACTATTTGGCTCTTTTTGGTGAGGAACCTGCTCTAGAATTTGCGCGCTGACTCTCCGGGCTGTTGGGTTATGTGACTTAAATCGTCTGCATCCAGAGGGCGGACATAAGTCCCCTGAAAATTTGCTCTAAACGCGTCCTCGAGCTCTTCCCAACTTCCAATGGTATTTTCTAGGAGGCTTTTGAGCCAATGCCGAGATGGCCCTTTGAGCTTTAGGGGCAGATATTTTATGGCGTGGAGATCGTCTCCTCTAGCCATATGTATGTGCAGGATGTAATCCTCAATCCAGACTCCGGGGTCTGTTGTTCCGTCGTATGCCTCTATGTTTACGGGCTTGAACCCCGCTGGAAATTCATGATCCAGCACCTAATCGGTGAAACATAGTGGGTGTGCGGCGCCCCTGTATTTGGGTGTGCTGTTGTCTTCGAACACTCGGCGTGTTGTGTTGCTTCCAGGGGCCCTCTTTTTTGGCCCATAAATGGACCTGACTGGGCCATCAGTTTTGCGAGGATCATGTGCCGGCTTGTGTGCGGCGCCGCTTGTCGCTCTTGGCCTGTCATCTGGTCGTCTATCCGGCCAGGCGGCCTCTTTGCTTTTTGACTGTGGGGGCTCTACGGTCTCCTCGTCGAATTCGGGCATCAGCTTGCGCTTCGGGTAGCTCTTTGTTTGGTGGCTGTTGCCATATTTGTCCGCGGTCTTGAGTACTTTGCTCCACCTCATTCTGAGTATGTCTTCCGCTGTTTTGAGCTTCCGTTTCTGCTTCTTTAGACTTCTTGCAGTGGCGACAAGCCTTTTGTGAAGGTTCTTATGCTCCGGTGGTGTGTCCGGCATAAGATCGTCTGGACTGTTGTTTTCGCCGGGGATGGTTGATTATCCGATTCATCCTGTTTGGATGGTTGCTTGGTTGCATGTTCGTCGCCCACTGGTTTGCCCTGCTCTATGGCTGGGTCATTATGAGTGCTGTTGTTATCGAGGCGGGACTTGGGGCGGCGCTTGCGTCGCCGTTTTGGTTGTTTTTCGGGGGAATTATCCTTCGCCGCGTCCCGTTGTTCCTCGTTATCGCTCCCTTTTGGGGTGTTCACCATATATACATCATGAGTTGAGGTGGCTTTCCAGTGCTCGGTAAGTGCTGGTTCTTGGTCGTCTCCGGCGTCGTCGTCCATACCGTCGATGTCTTCGGAGTCGTAGTCTAGCATGTCGTTTAAATCATTGACAGTGGCTACAAAGTGGGTGGTGGGTGGGCTTTGAATTTCTTCGTCGTCCGCATCCCAACCGTCCTGACTGCAGTCCGGCCAGGGCTCTCCTGATAACGAGAGATACTTTAGCGAATTCAGGATGTCACCAAAGGGTGAGTGCTGAAAGATGTCCGCGGCGGTGAACTCCATAATCAGTGCCCAATCGGATTCGATTGGCAGGGGCACAGGAGATTCGGAGTCCAGCGAGGAGTACGGGACCTCGGAGTCACGGGCTTTATAAGGGACAAGGTTAGTGTTCGGCTCCATCGCCGTAGAGGTTGCAGCCCCCGAGGCGGCGTCTAGCCATCCGTCCTCGATCTGCACGGTCGGCTCCGAATTAAGGGTCAGAGCGGACTTATGCGCGGCCTCCAGGGCACTGTACGGCAGCAGAGCTAAATCACGCCCATCGTGATAGTGCGGCGCGCTCGGCTGTGGCTCGAGTCCATCGAAGATCAAGTCTCCGCGGATGTCAGCCGTGAAGTTTAGGCTTCCAAATCTGACCTGACAGCCAGGGGCGTAGCTTTTGATCTGCTCCAGATGGCCAAGCGAATTGGCCCGCAGTGCAAAGCCGCCGAATACGAAGATCTGTCCGGGGAGAAAAGTCTCACCCTGGACTGCGCCGTCGTTGTTGATGATCGAAGGAGCCATCGAGCCTATCGGTGACGACACAGAGGAACTCTCAATGAAAGCACCAATGTCGATGTCAAAACCGGCGGATCTCGGGTAGGGGGTCCCGAACTGTGCGTCTAGGCGGATGGTAACAGGAGACAAGGGACACGATGTTTTTACCCAGGTTTGGGCCCTCTCGATTGAGGTAAAACCCTACTCCTGCTTGATTAATATTGCTGCTATGGGTAGTACAAGAGTGGATCTACCACGAGATCAAGGAGGCTAAACCCTAAAAGCTAGCCTATGGTATGATTGTTGTAATGGTTGTTCGTCCTATGGACTAAAACCCTTCGGTTTATATAGACACCGGAGAGGGCTAGGGTTACACAGAGTCGGTTACAATGGTAGGAGATCTACATATCCGTATTGCCAAGCTTGCCTTCCACGCCAAGGAAAGTCCCATCCGGACACGGGACGAGGTCTTCAATCTTGTATCTTCATAGTCTTGGAGTCCGGCCGATGACGATAATCGGGCTATCCGGACATCCCCTAGTCCAGGACTCCCTTAGTTACTATACCCAAGGAAGGCGCATTGTTTAGAGCGGAATTGGAGCTTATGTGTGTTATACGGCCGAAGATTAGGCCAGCAAGCACATCCGAAAATACGGAGAGAGGAGTAGTTTGGGGTTTCACCAAATAGTTTAGTGAGAGGTGTTTCAAAGTTGATGACTTTGCTTCGCATCCTATTGATGAGATAGGTAGCTGCAATGAAGGCTTCATCCCAAAATTTTAAGGGCATGGAAGCTTGAGCAAGTAAAGACAGACCAACTTCAACTATATGACGGTGTTTCCGTTCTGCCGAGCCATTTTGTTGATGGGCATGGGGACAGGAAACATGGTGAGAAATACCAATTTTTGTGAAGGAGTTCAACTTGACATACTCCCCACCCCAGTCGGGTTGAAGGGCAAGGATTTTTCGATCAAACTGTCTTTCGACAAGTTTTTGGAAGTCATGAAATTTTTGAAAAACTTTAGACTTATGTTTTATAAGATAGATCCATGTGAACTTACTGAAAACATCAATGAAACTAACGTAGTGTTTCTTTCTTCCTACGGTTTCAATGGCAGGACCCCAAACATCAGAGAAAATAAGTTCCAAAGGAAATTTTGATTCACTCATAGATTGAGGATAAGGCAGCTGGTGACTTTTGCCTTTTTGGCAGGCGTCACATACAAGTTTATTTTCATTACTACTAGCACACGGGAGTTTATTTTCACTAATGATCTTCCTAACAAGGATGGAAGATGGATGACCAAAACGTCGGTGCCACCAATCCGAAGATGGTTTGGTGACACTTAGCACTTGCTTCTTGACGTTTGTCCCGACGTGCTTGACAGGGTAGAGGCCTCTCCTACCCTTGCCTCGAAGTAGAACCCTCCTCGTTTCCAGATCCTTGACAAGAAAAAAGTGAGGGTGAATTTCAACAAAGGTGTCATTATCAAGGGCAAGTTTGCTTGCTGAGATTAGACTTTTTGTGGCCTCCGGAACATGAAGAACATTGTTGAGATATAGATTACGATCTGGGGTTGAAATAGTTGTGTGACCAATGTGATCAATAGACATACCTGACCCATTGGCTGCATGAATTTGGTCGTTGCCGGTGTACCTCTCCTGGACTGTGAGCTTCTCCAGATCGCCGGTGATGTGGTCAGTGGCACCACTGTCCATGTACCAGTTGGTGTCCACCCCATACTGCGGTGCAGTCATATTCGCCGAGCGCTCTTGTCCTCCCTGGTAGGCGGAGTCATAGCGCTTCCAGCACTTCCACGCTGGATGACCCACCTTGCCGCAGATCTGGCATGTCAGCTTGGTGGTGGGATTGTTGTTGTAGTTCCCACCCCCACCGCTGCCGCCGCCACGGTTGGGTGGCTTGGAGAAGTTGCCGCGGCCGCGGTC
Source organism: Triticum timopheevii (assembly GCA_963921465.1). Taxonomy (NCBI): domain Eukaryota; kingdom Viridiplantae; phylum Streptophyta; class Magnoliopsida; order Poales; family Poaceae; genus Triticum; species Triticum timopheevii. Next base: position 3,231,282 of record OY997271.1, read on the forward strand.
ACCGCCGCCGCCTCCTTGCCTGCCGCGGCCGCGGTCACCACTGCCGCCGCCGCCGTTTCTGTTGTTGGAGTGCCCACGTCCAACTGCGTTTGCAGACGACTGGGAGGACCCGCCACGAAGATTCATGCGGGTTTCGAAGCTCAGGAGCTGCGAGTACAACTCTGGGACCTTGACTGGCTCGACCCGAGAGCACATGGCTGATACCACGGGGTCGAACTCCTCATCTAGCCCAGCTAGGATGTGGGACACCACGTCCTCTTCATCCACCTTCTTCCCTGAAGCAACGAGTTCATCACAGAGAGTTCTAACCTTACCAACGTACTCAGTGATCGTGGAGTTTCCCTTCTGAAGATTGGCGAGGGCGATCCTGACGTTGACGGTTTGCGCTCGGGTTTGCGATGTCAGCATCCCCTGCACGGTATTCCACAGCTCCGCTGCGGTGTGGCAAGTTGCCACTTGGACGGCCATCTCGCGTGGCAGCGTGGTCAGTAGGTACGAGAATACCTGCTGATCGCGCGCATACCACACGCCGAACTCCGGGTTGGGGCCCTAGGACTTGGTGTTCCCATCGGCGCCGGTGACCTCAATGGTCGTGGGCGGCACCTCCTGCTCGACGTCGAGGAACAATGCCATCCGCGCTCCCCGGATGGCTGAGAGCACGGTGGCGTGCCATAGCGGCTCGTTCCCTCTCGTGAGCTTCTCTGTTGCGATGTGTGCAAACGGCGGTGAGGGGAAGGAGTTCACGGGGGAGCTTGCCATGGATGAGTTCGAGGTAGGCTCTGATTACCACGAGGTAGGCTCTTCTGGGGACTTGCTTCTGTCGAGAGGGACTCGTGGTATGCTTTGCGGATCTCCTCAAGCCCTTGCCTTTGATATATGTTGCACCACGGATAGATCATCTATCCTGGCAAAGGGATTAGGGATGGAATCAGCAGAGGACTCCTGATGGCGTACGTGCACAGGGCCGTCGCCCCGTGCTTCTCCAGATCGGTTTACGGCATGGACGCCAAGGACACGGAGTCCCAGCATCGAGGGGGCGGACGAGGCCGCCAACAGTCCGTAGTGCGCCCGAGGGCCACGCACGGTAACATCGCCGGCGAGGACGGCGTCCTACTTGGCTATCGGCGGCGGCGGCGGCAGCATGAGAGCCGCCACCCGGTCGCCTAACCCTAACATTCTTTTGAGCACAACGACGTCCTGCCTTCCTCTCTAGTTAATCACCTGAAATTGCTCTGATATGGCAAAGACTTTATGTAGCATGCATACCAATTCTTCTATCAACTATAGCTATATAGATTCATTCTAATTTATCTAGCAACTTTCTAATTCTTTCTAATCGTACGACTTTCTAATTCATTGGCAAAGAATTGTACCCGCAAAAAAAAAGTTGATAGAAGAATTGGTATGCATGCTACATAAAGTCTTTCTAATTTACTAGCAAAAGGGCCCGTGCGTTGCAACGGGAGAAAAATATATCACATGCTCTTTTAATGTAGAAAAGGGGCATAGAATCTAAGAATCTGTTTCAGAAGTCCAGCTCTTTCATTTCAACACGGCTTGCATGTAGATTTAAAAAGTGCATACCGGGCTAGCAATAATCCATTTATTCATGACATGCATGGAATGAGGTGTTATTATGGGTAAAGGAAAACGACAAGAACAGACGATGATACATTAGCACACTGGGGAGACATGCATGCATCATGGGTGGTTTTTGATTCAAGCATCACCAACTTATGGCATGTTCAACAACATTCCTGTTGTTAGCTCAGCTCCATGACCTCAAGCTCATCCTCGCGGCATCGTCCCGGGCTCCTCCTTGCTTCACTCTGACGTGAAATATCGATTCGGAACTTCTCATGCCTCCTCTATGCTCGTCCAGTATTGTTCGTCAACATTGACTGCCTTATAATTCCCACCCCTCTGCTAATGGGTCACTTGGCTTGTTATTTAGAACCATTCTGAAAAAATATGTTGATGTCTGCAAATATTTTTTTGCAACTCTTTAATATATTTCCACGTACATGAAGAGTTTTTTTAAAATACATAAACTTGTTTTTAATGTAGACACGCATGTATTATACTGCCCACATCCCATCTTATATATTTCTCCTATGGCGCGCATCCCATATATTTACCGTATCTCCTTCAATTTTCTTGCCGCGAGAATGACGTACATAAACATATACTCGTCCATTCTTTTATTTCTTTTATATGAAATGTGTCCTTTCTTTTGCGCAGCACATCCCTGTATATTTTGAATCTCCTCGAATTTTCTTGCCATGCGCCCTTTCTTTTATTTCTTTTATATAGCGCAGCACATCTCATCTTTATCGAGCCTCTCTTTTATTTCTTGCCATGCATATCCTTATTTACATCCCATATTTATTTATGGGATCTCCTTGCCATGCATCCTGTTTTATTTCTTTTTTAGCGCAACACATCCCAACTTTATTTGGGCACATCCCATCTTTATTTGGGCCTCTCTTTTATTTCTTTCCCTGCATGCCCTCTCTTTTATTCCTTGCAATGCATGTCTTTATTTGTTGGGTCTTCTTTCCTTTCTAGAAATGGGACCAGCATCTTCTATTTTGTTCAACTTCCAAGAAGGCTTGTCCGTTATCTACTTGCTGAAATATATAAGTTGGTGTAATGTTGTCTAAATTGGCGAGGTGGTATTAATACATGCGACCCTTTCTTTTTGAATTAGACGCCACCCTCTCTTTTTGACAGAAGCAAAACCCAGCCCGGCTGGTTCTTCCCTGCGATTCTAAACTGGAGGCTTGGGTTCGATCCTGGCAAACCACATATTATTTTTCGTTGATCGGAGCGGCACAGCGTCAAAGCTTTAAAGGGCCGGCCCATGATGGTGTTCGACGATCCAAATGGTTTTTTCCCTCACGTACCAAATTATATTAGTACCACCTCGCCTATATGTTTAAATTTAAACTGAAAGCGTAAATTCACGGCAAGAAACGCATTGTGACGGTGAACCCGGAGACCCAATCCGTGCTTTATTATTAGGGAGAGATAGAGTAAACTAAAATTGACAAAATGTCTGAAGCAACTTGTTTTGGACTACAAAATAATGCGCGATAACTCGCCATCTACTATCTCGAAAGACTTGACTAGAAGTTATATTGGCTAATCATCCTACCTTAGTCATACGTGCTTGCTGCTTGTAGGGCGACATGAGCATGCTAACATCTTAGCAAGTTGGATGAATTAGCTACCTACGGTCATACTCTGGACCATCCTACCTTAGTCATACGTGCTTGCTGCTTGTAGGGCGACATGAGCATGCTAACATCTTAACGGTCATACTCCGTCACAGTTTAGAAGGCACAGTTAAATTTGCGTGCATTTCCATAATAGACAAAGTTTAGGGCGCATTGCATTTATTTCTAGTAGCTAATTAGTACTCTGATATACTATTTCTATATGCATGCGTAGTGTGAATGCTATTTTTTAGCCCATCTCACAACCAATAGATAACCACCTAGGTCCCAGAAAATTTCCAAGCGCGCCTTCTAAACCGTGACGGAGGGAGTAGATTATCTAGTTAGGCCTAGTTTGCAATTAGCTAAACTTTTAAATTGGTAGGAGTAATTTCTAAGCAGAAACTTTGCACTATCTCTCAACCAATGGATGAAAGAGCAAGACCTCATCACAACTAAGACGAGATGTAGTTTTTAAATTGCAATTTCTTGGAAGAGGACTAGAGTTGTTCAAAATTGCATTTTCTAGTTAGCCTGACTTGGCCGGACTACTACCAACTAGTTGAATGCCCGTGTGTTGCTACGGGACTTAAAAAATGTATACAATGGTCATTGTTCTAATTCAGAAGTGTATGTCAAACATGACGGATGACGGATATTCATCCATATAACACCAACTACCAATTCTTTCTCCCATTGCTTTCTCTATCAAGTATTTTTTTAACGCGACATAGTAGGAGAGGCCCCTAATGTATATTTTACAAATTAGAAGTGTGTCATTAACTTCCTATTAACTTCCTATGCCATCGTCTGTTTCACTACCATCCTTGCATCCAGATAAAGCGGCTTTCTCCCAGCTGCTCCTCCTCTCCAAATCCATGGAATTCATCCGTCTTTGCTTTACAATCATTATCAATTCAAATGTTGGTCATTTTGCCCTAACTATCGGTTGGCCACTTCCTCAAAACATTAGAAGATCTATGAAATGGTGCATAAGTATCGAGAGAAATAATGAGTAACCAATCTAACCTGGAACATGTATTGAACTAATATTCTCTCCTCCAAGAAAAGGTGGCTAGGGTTTCTGCCTCCCGTTGGTGGCGCCGCTAATCTGCCACGTCTCCTCTGGACTTAGGGTCATGGGTGCGTGGTGGATCCAGCCCTTACCGGTGGGAGGGCTCCATTTTCATGTGCTTCTTCAAGTTTTGTTAGAGTCTGTGTTGGCGGTGGCTTTTGAAGATGAAATAAAGATGAAATAAGGTTCTCCCCAGCTAGTCCTAGTCCCGGTGGTGCGTCTAGCATCATCGAAGGGTGTGTGGAGGTGTGTCTGCGGCAGATATTGCAGGATTCAGTCGATGGTTTTGTTTGGTGGATCCACTCGGATCCGGTTTTGTTTGTGTGTGCTCATGTGTAGAAAGATACCACGGTTTTGACATACTACAGTATTTTGAAGTATTGAGAATACTTTGAGCTGTTTGGCTAGTGTTGTATATACCAACGTATGTAATAGCTAGCTAGCCGTTTTCTCCTTAGCTTACCCAGCCGTTGCAGACCCAACGGCCATGCGAAAAGGCCACCCACATGCACAAAATCCACTGCCAAACTATCAACGACCACCGCCAAAGCTCGGCCTGCAGCTTACCAAAGATGAGAAACACCGCGCACTGCAACCGAGGTAGATGATTTTCAGCGACAAGAGAGCGGCGGCGGCGGCTTGGGAGTGAAGGAGGAGCGAGGACGAAGCAACAGGCTCATTTTCTTCGCCTGCTCTGTTTTAAAAAAAAAGAGGTCCAGAGTTCTTTTTATTTGAGAGAGAAAATACTGCATTTTGAGAAATACTGTAGTATAAATACCACCTTTTTTGGGCCAAATAGCTCAAAGTAATTAAAATCATAGTATCTAGAAAAACTGTAGTATTCTCAAAATAGTTAGAAAATGCAAAGCTATCAAACGGGGGCCCTAATCTAGCTCCCAAAACAATCTAAACAAGGGTGAAAGCATACGCTAAAAATTCAGCATCTACACCGATCAAAATGGCCTCTTGAGCCCCTTGAAGTCCACCGTCTCGATGCACTCTACGCTGCCCCCTGAAAACATTGAGCAGGTTGAGCAGCTCGCTGCCCCGATCCTTGGTCACGCCGCCTCAGCCCACCTGGAGCCACTAAGGTACCCACACGCAGCGCCTCGTCGCAGCACATGCCGGAGCCGGTGTCCATGGCACGGCAGAGGCGCCAGAGTGCGGAGACGGCGAACGCCATGGCCATGTCGGACACGTCGAACATCTTCTTGACCAGAACCAGCACAACCGGTGCGTGAACACGACCGGACTCGAGGCTGGTGTCGGCACACAGGACGCCGTCCAGCACGGCCAGTGCCTTCCCGTTCGTCCCCTTATCAGCGTCCATGAGGTGCTCCACAACGACGAGCACTGTCCCTAGGCCCTAGCTTGGCGAAGCGGGCGGCCGTGCGGTCGCTGCTGGAGACGAAGTAGTAGGCCGTGACGAGCGCAGCCTTGATGGCCTACGGGGACACAGGGTTCCTGATGAGGCCAACGAGTGCGCTGCACACGCCGAGCGAACTGGAGATGATGCCAATGGTGTGCCGATTGGCGGACGAGGCGAGGAGGACGATGGCGGCGCTGGCCCGCGCGGCGAGGTCGCCGTGGGAGAGCACCGAGACGAGGGACTTGAGAGAGACGTCGGGGAGGTAATGCAGCGCCGGGCCTCGTCGTCGAGCGGGAAGAACATGGTAAGGGGCGCCAAGATCTTCCCCAGCGCACCCAATACTGCGGCGCTGGTGCCCTCCACGGGCGAGCTGGCGGGCGGCACGGGCAGCCGCGAGGCACCGACGGTTGCGGTCGCTCTCCTTCACGATGGCCTGGCCATGGCGGCTACCTGCCTGCAGGCGGCCGCGTTCCCGCGCCTGGCGGCGAGCACCTCGGCCGGCGGCGGCGGCCTCGGTGACGGGCACCCACTCGGCTTGGTTGGCGACGCACCAGGGTCCTGGATCATGCAGCGCGTGGCGCTGTTGGGGACGAGGTCGGTGAGCCGCACAGGGCCGCCGGTGATGGTGCACGTGCCACGCCCCCGTACCAGTCCTTCATCAGCTCGAGCGAGATCCGACACCGGAAGTGCACCGGCACTGCCAGCACCTCGTCGTTCCCGGTGTTCGCCACCTGCAGTCGTTGTTAGCCATGCGTGGCACAGGACAGCGGATTGGGAGCTCTGGGTAGGAGCGGTGGTGCGTAGGTTCGTGGGTGGAGCGGCCGCGACTTTTCAGTTTTCACGCAATAGAGACGGGAGTTGAGGGGTGCGACGCGCGTTAGTGGGCAGTTGTTGAGGGGTGCGATGGATTATTCCTATTCGATGTAGCGATCGCAAGAGGCCGTGTCTTTCGGATCGTACCGGCTGGTTTGTTTAGAATGTTTTTTTTTTGTGTGTGTGTGTGTGTGGGGGGGGGGGGGGGGGGGGGGGGGAGTAGCGATCGTGCGGGGAACGGGGTGGTCGAACCATCACGACGACGGCAGATTCCCCTTTAATAGAAGAGATTACCCCCCACCACCACTCCGCGCAAAAAAAAAATACTACCAATTACCCAACACCCGCAGCATGTTCAAAGTTTTCATCGGCTAGGGACGACAGTAAACATTTCAGTTCCTTATGGGGTTCTCTTAGAAATATCCTATGGTTGTGTTAGGTTCTATTTTGCAATGATAGTTACTTTCATTATGTGAAATCACTATTCTATTATTGGTTATGTATGGCAGAATCTTTATTCATTATGCTTACACGTCACAATGTTACAGCGGCCTTCCCTCATCCAATTATGCAATGATCATGAGATCGTTGTGCCTGGTAAAAAGTTAGATTGCGAGATACCAACCACATCCTAGCATATGTCCAATGATAGATAAGTTATGAAATCATAAGTGTGTGTTTCATGATGTAGTTTTAACATCTAGCGAGGAGGACTAATGCTTGTTACACCATATGGCACCCAACTTAATTTGTCGCTCATGGTTTGCATAGTAGTACACGCTAGGCTAGTCATGGCTTGTGGCAGGTTGTCGTTCTTGATTCGATCGATCATATTAATTGTCTTGTTGCGCAATTGGCTATACTTATTCAAATAGTACTACTTAACCAAAGTCTTTGGTGTATGTCTCAACCAATGGATGAAAGAACAAAGCTTCCTCGCAAGTTCACAACCATGTATAGAGTTGTACTTTTCTAAAGGTGCAATTTCTTAGAAGATGCCAATAGTTGTTCGGAATTGTATTGCCTGGTCAGCCTGATCGCCCACACTAATGCCCCTTATCTTTTCATAATTTTTGAAAAGATCAACTTGTCTGTTAGGTTGCTATACAACAAATCTTGCCAATTTCTGCACAATGATGCCGTACACATCATACAGCCATAATTGTGAGAAGACTATGTATGCTATGATATATGAAGTACTCCTATTTTATAGAAGTAAGTAAAATTAAGAGATTGTTATGGTAAAAAGAAGTCTGCAATTTGCTAATTACAGAAACAGAAACCTTTTTGGTATACAAAGTGATGCAAGATGAGTCTGCATTAACTAGTTTGAAAGACTTCACTAGAAGTTATATTGCCCATTCATCCTATCTCACTAGTGCTCGTTGCAATTATTTTTCTTATGCTGAATAATTGGTTTATTGTTGGTTAATGTAGAAATAGGTTGATCAGCGTGCTCACATCTTAACAAGTTGGATGAATTAGCTAGCTACGGTCATACACTGGATCTTCCTAAATTATGCCAACATACAAATGTTTAAAATAAATACTTTTTGCCAATGAATCAGCCTGAGGTCAACCTTATTTGTCCAATTATGAAAACAAATCACATAATTAATAAAGAACCAGAGGAGGTTGATTATTGTGCCATGTAAAAAATGGAACCCGGGACATGTCACACCAGTTGTGTCCCACGGCAGATATGAAATTATACTGCGCGTCATCTTATACTTTGACATCCATCGAGGACAGATGCCATACGACACTCAACTTAACTAATCATACACAGTTTACATACAGAAATATACGCATTAGGCCGGTGCAGGCAAGTGTTCTTGACTCATTCGATCATACCTAGTTATGTCTGCAATTGGCGGCACTTTTTAAAAAATGGACGAGGCACGGAGAAATAGGGGTTATGATGGAAGATAGCGAAGAAGAAGAGTACGATGACAACTGTGTACGATCACAACCAAGACGAGTTGTCGTTTTAAAAGTGAAATTTCTGGGAAGAGGCCTCGAGTTGTTCAAAATTGTATTCATCAGCTAGGGACGATATGGGTATCTTCATGTGGTATCTTCAAAGGGGAGTTGCGCTAACTAAAGACAATCTCGCCCGTCACAATTGACAAGGAAGTAAGAAGTGTAGTTTTTGTACTGTCATGGATTTGTCACGGCAAATGTCCTTAGTAAAAAGGACTTAGTTGTGAGACCAACGCATCTAACTGGTAGCTTGAGAGGGGTTGAGGGGACGAGAGACGCGAGGTTTTACCCAGGTTCGGCCCCTCATGGTGGAGGTAAAAGCCTACATCCTGCTTCATTGACATTGATCATGGTTCCCACGATTACAAGGGTGCTCTTTGGCTACCCCTCTCTCTCGAGCTATCAACTTGTCTATCTTAACTTGTTCCTCTTGGGGTGCCACTAGTAGAGAACGGAGCTTTATTACCGGTTTGTAAGGGCCTTTAGTGCGGGTTCTGCAACCGGCACTAAAGGGTGGAGACTAAATCCCCCCCCCCCCTTTAGTACCGGTTCAACACGAACCGCCACTAAAGGCCCACCACGTGGCGTGAGCTCGCGCCGTGGTATGGGGGACCTTTAGTACTGGTTGGTAACACCAACCGGTACTAAAGGTTTTCTTTTTTGAATTTTTTTTTGAAAAATTTTGAAAAAAATATTTGATTTTTTTTCGATTTTCAATTTTCTGAATTATTTGATGATTTAGTCTCAAATCACCCCTCTTAACTACTCAAGTGTGGATCACTCATTCCAAATCGTCTAACTTCCCGGCCGGTCATCCATCATCTCACTACTCCAACCTGAGCACGCTTAACTTTGGAGTTCTATTCCCCCTAGTTTCTGGTGGGGAACGTAGTAATTTCAAAAAAATTCCTACGCACACGCAAGATCATGGTGATGATATAGCAACGAGAGGGGAGAGTGTTCGTCCACATACCCTCGTAGACCGTAAGCGGAAGCGTTAGCACAACGCGGTTGATGTAGTCGTACGTCTTCACGATCCGACCGATACAAGCACCGAACGTACGGGGCCTCCGAGTTCAGCACACGTTCAACTCGATGACGATCTCCGGCCTCCGATCCAGCCGAGCTCCGGAGATGAGTTCCGTCAGCACGACGGTGTGGTGACGATGATGATGTTCTACCGGCGCAGGGCTTCTCCTAAACTCCACGACGATATGACCGAGGTGGAATATGGTGGAGGGGGGCACCGCACACGGCTAAGGAACGATCCGTAGATCAACTTGTGTGTCTATGGGGTGCCCCCCACCCCCGTATATAAAGGAGGTAGGGGGGAGGTGCGGCCGGCCCCCTAGGGGTGCGCCTGGAGGAGTCCTACTCCCACCGGGAGTAGGACTCCCGCCCTCTTGCCTTGGTGGAGAAGGAAAGGGGGGAGGGGAAAGAGGAAAGGGGGGCGCCGCCCCCCCCCCTTCCTTGTCCTATTCGGACTAGGAGGGGAGAGGGCGCGCGGCCTGCCCTGGCCGGCCCTCCTCTTCTCCCTCTTGGCCCATTAAGGCCCAATATCCCCCGGGAGGGTTCCGGTAACCCCCCGGTGTTCCGGTAAAATCCCGATTTCACCCGGAACCATTCCGATGTCCAAATATAGGCTTCCAATATATCAATCTTTATGTCTCGAGCATTTTGAGACTCCTCGTCATGTCCGTGATCACATCCGGGACTCCGAACAAACTTCGGTACATCAAAACTTGTAAACTCATAATAGAACTGTCATCGTAACGTTAAGCGTGCGGACCCTACGGGTTCGTGAACTATGTAGACATGACCTAGAACCATTCTCGGTCAATAACCAATAGCGGGACCTGGAGGCCCATATTAGTTCCTACATATTCTATGAAGATCTTTATCGGTCAAACCGCATAACAACATACGTTGTTCCCTTTGTCATCGGTATGTTACTTGCGCGAGATTTGATCGTCGGTATCCAATACCTAGTTCAATCTCGTTACCGGCAAGTCTCTTTACTCGTTACGTAATACATCATTCCGTAACTAACTCATTAGCTACATTGCTTGCAAGGCTTATAGTGATGTGTATTACCGAGAGGGCCCAGAGATACCTCTCCGACAATCGGAGTGACAAAACCTAATCTCGAAATACGCCAACTCAACATGTACCTTTGGAGACACCTGTAGTGCTCCTTTATAATCACCCAGTTACATTGTGACGTTTGGTAGTACCCAAAGTGTTCCTCCGGTAAACGGGAGTTGCATAATTCTCATAGTTACATGAACATGTATAAGTCATGAAGAAAGAAATAGCAGAATACTAAACGATCAAGTGCTAGGCTAACGGGATGGGTCATGTCAATCACATCATTCTTCTAATGATGTGATCCCACTAATCAAATGACAACACATGTCTATGGTTAGGAAACATAACCATCTTTGATTAATGAGCTAATCTAGTAGAGGCATACTAGTGACTATAGTTTTGTCTATGTATTCACACATGTATCATGTTTCCGGTTAATACAATTCTAGCATGAATAATAAACATTTATCATGATATGAGGAAATAAATAATAACTTTATTATTGCCTCTAGGGCATATTTCCTTCAGTCTCCCACTTGCACTAGAGTCAATAATCTAGATTACATAGTAATGATTCTAACACCCATGGAGTCTTGGTGCTAATCATGTTTTGCTTGTGAGAGAGGCTTAGTCAACGGGTCTGCAACATTTAGATCCGTATGTATCTTGCAAATCTCTATGTCTCCCACTTGGACTTGGTCCCGAATGGAATTGAAGTGTCTCTTGATGTGTTTGGTCCTCTTGTGAAATCTGGATTTCTTTGCCAAGGCAATTGCTCCAGTATTGTCACAGAAGATTTTCATTGGTCCCGATGCACTAGGTATGACACCTAGATCGGAAATGAACTCCTTCATCCAGACTCCTTCATTTGCTGCTTCAGAAGCAGCTATGTACTCCGCTTCACATGTAGATCCTGCCACGACGCTTTGTTTAGAACTGCACCAACTTACAGCTCCACCGTTTAATATAAACACTTATCCGGTTTGCGATTTTGAATCGTCTGGATCATTGTTAAAGCTTGCATCGACGTAACCATTTACGACTAGCTCTTTGTCACCTCCATATACGAGAAACATATCCTTAGTCCTTTTTCAGGTATTTCAGGATGTTCTTGACCGCTGTCCAGTGATCCACTCCTGGATTACTTTCGTACCTTCCTGCGAAGCTTATTGCTAAGCACATCAGGTCTGGTACACAGCATTGCATACATGATAAAGCCTATGGCTGAAGCATAGGGAACATCTTTCATTTTATCTCTATCTTCTGTTGTGGTCGGGCATTGAGTTTGACTCAACTTCACACCTTGTAGCACAGGCAAGAATCCTTTCTTTGCCTGATCCATGTTGAACTTTTTCAAAATTTTGTCAAGGTATGTGCTTTGTGAAAGTCCTATTAAGCGTCTTGATCTATCTCTATAGATCTTGATGCCCAATATGTAAGCAGCTTCACCGAGGTCTTTCATTGAAAAACTTTTATTCAAGTATCCCTTTATGCTATCCAGAAATTCTATATCATTTCCAATTAATAATATGTCATCTACATATAAAACTAGAAATGCTACAGAGCTCCCACTCACTTTCTTGTAAATACAGGCTTCTCCAAAAGTCTGTATAAAACCATATGCTTTGATCACACTATCAAAATGTTTATTCCAACTCCGAGATGCTTGCACCAGTCCATAAATGGATCGCTGGAGCTTGCATACTTTGTTAGCACCTTTTGGATCAACAAAACCTTCTGGCTGCATCATATACAACTCTTCTTCTAGAAATCCATTCAAGAATGCAGTTTTGACATCCATTTGCCAAATTTCATAGTCATGAAATGCAGCAATAGCTAACATGATTCGGACAGACTTAAGCATCGCTACAGGTGAGAAAGTATCATCGTAGTCAACCCCTTGAACTTGTCGAAAACCTTTTGCAACAAGTCGAGCTTTATAAACAGTTACATTACCATCTGCGTCAGTCTTCTTCTTAAAGATCCATTTATTCTCAATGGCTTGCCGATCATCGGGCAAGTCAACCAAAGTCCATACTTTGTTTTCATACATGGATCCCATCTCAGATTTCATGGCCTCTAGCCATTTTGCGGAATCTGGGCTCATCATCGCTTCCTCATAGTTCGTAGGTTCATCATGGTCAAGTAACATGACTTCCAGAATAGGATTACTGTACCACTATGATGCGGATCTTACTCTGGTAGACCTACGAGGTTCAGTAGAAACTTGATCTGAAGTTTCATGATCAATATCATTAGCTTCCTCACTGATTGGTGTAGTTGTCACAGGAACCGGTTCTTGTGATGAACTATTTTCCAATAAGGGAGTAGATACAGTTATCTCATCAAGTTCTACTTTCCTCCCACTCACTTCTTTCGAGAGAAACTCCTTCTCTAGAAAGGATCCGAATTTAGCAATGAAAATTTTGCCCTCAGATCTGTGATAGAAGGTGTACCCAATAGTCTCCTTTGGTTATCCTATGAAGACACATTTCTCCGATTTGGGTTCGAGCTTATCTGGTTGAAGTTTCTTCACATAAGCATCGCAGCCCCAAACTTTAAGAAACGACAACTTTGGTTTCTTGCCAAACCACAGTTCATAAGGCATCGTTTCAACGGATTTTGATGGTGCCCTATTTAACGTGAATGCGGTCGTCTCTAAAGCACAACCCCAAAACGATAGCGGTAAATCAGTAAGAGACATCATAGATCGCACCATATCAAGTAAAGTACGATTACGACATTCGCACATACCATTTTGTTGTGGTGTTCCAGGTGGCGTGAGTTGCGAGACTATCCCGCATTGTTTCAAGTGCAGACCAAACTCGTAACTCAAATATTCTCCTCCACGATCAGATCGTAGAAACTTTATTTTCTTGTTACGATGATTTTCCACTTCACTCTGAAATTCTTTGAAATTTTCAAATGTTTCAGACTTGTGTTTCATTAAGTAGATATACCCATATCTACTCAAATCATCTGTGAAGGTGAGAAAATAACGATATCCGCCACGAGCCTCAACATTCATCGGACCACATACATCTGTATGTATGATTTCCAACAAATCTGTTGCTCTCTCCATAGTATCGGAGAACGGAGTTTTAGTCATCTTGCCCATAAGGCACAGTTCGCAAGTACCAAGTGATTCATAATCAAGTGATTCCAAAAGCCCATCAGTATGGAGTTTCTTCATGCGCTTTACACCGATTTGACCTAAACGGCAGTGCCACAAATAAGTTGCACTATCGTTATCAAATCTGCATCTTTTGGTTTCAACACTATGAATATGTGTATCACTACTATCGAGATTCAATAAAAACAGACCATTCTTTAAGGGTGCATGACCATAAAAGATATTACTCATATAAATAGAACAACCATTATTCTCTGATTTAAATGAATAACCGTCTCGCATCAAACAAGATCCAGATATAATGTTCATGCTCAACGCTGGCACCAAATAACAATTATTTAGGTCTAATACTAATCCCGATGGTAGATGTAGAGGTAGCGTGCCGACCGCGATCACATCGACTTTGGAACCATTTCCCACGCGCATCGTCACCTCGTCCTTAGCTAATCTTCGCTTAATCCGTAGTCCCTGTTTCGAGTTGCAAATATTAGCAACAGAACCAGTATCAAATACCCAGGTGCTACTGCGAGCATTAGTAAGGTACACATCAATAATATGTATATCACATATACCTTTGTTCACTTTGCCATCCTTCTTGTCCGCCAAATACTTGGGGCAGATCCGCTTCCAGTGTCCAGTATGCTTGCAGTAGAAGCACTCAGTTTCAGGCTTAGGTCCAGACTTGGGTTTCTTCTCTTGAGCAGCAACTTGCTTGCCGTTCTTTTTGAAGTTTCCCTTTTTCTTCCCTTTGCCCTTCTTCTTGAAACTGGTGGTTTTGTTAACCATCAACACTTGATGCTCCTTCTTGATTTCTACCTCCGCAGCTTTCAGCATTGCGAAGAGCTCGGGAATAGTCTTGTTCATCCCTTGCATATTATAGTTCATCACGAAGCTCTTGTAGCTTGGTGGCAGTGATCTGAGAATTCTGTCAATGACACTATCATCAGGAAGATTAACTCCCAGTTGAATCAAGTGATTATTATACCCAGACATTTTGAGTATGTGTTCACTGACAGAACTATTCTCCTCCATCTTGCAGCTATAGAACTTATTGGAGACTTCATATCTCTCAATCTAGGCATTTGCTTGAAATATTAACTTCAACTCCTGGAACATCTCATATGCTCCATGACATTCAAAACGTCATTGAAGACCCGGTTCTAAGCCGTAAAGCATGGCACACTGAACTATCGAGTAGTCATCAGCTTTGCTCTGCCAGACGTTCTTAACGTCGTCAGTTGCATCAGCAGCAGGCCTGGCACCCAGCGGTGCTTCCAGGACGTAACTTTTCTGTGCAGCAATGAGGATAATCCTCAGGTTACGGACCCAGTCCGTGTAATTGCTACCATCATCTTTCAACTTTGCTTTCGCAAGGAACGCATTAAAATTCAACGGAACAACAACACGAGCCATCTATCTACAAACAACCATAGACAAGCAAAATACTATCAGGTACTAAGTTCATGATAAATTTAAGTTCAATTAATCATATTACTAAAGAACTCCCACTTAGACAGACATCTCTCTAGTCATCTAAGTGATCACGTGATCCAAATCAACTAAACCATGTCCGATCATCACGTGAGATGGAGTAGTTTCAATGGTGAACATCGCTATGTTGATCATATCTACTATATGATTCACGCTCGACCTTTCGGTCTCCGTGTTACGAGGCCATATCTGTATATGCTAGGCTCGTCAAGTATAACCTGAGTATTCCGCGTGTGCAACTGTTTTGCACCCGTTGTATTTGAACGTAGAGCCTATCACACCCGATCATCACGTGGTGTCTCAGCACAAAGAACTTTCGCAACGGTGCATACTCAGGGAGAACACTTCTTGATAATTAGTGAGAGATCATCTTAAAATGCTACCGTCAATCAAAGCAAGATAAGATGCATAAAGGATAAACATCACATGCAATCAATATAAGTGATATGATATGGCCATCATCATCTTGTGCTTGTGATCTCCATCTTCGAAGCACCGTCATGATCACCATCGTCACTGGCACGACACCTTGATCTCCATCGTAGCATCGTTGTCGTTTACGCCATCTATTGCTTCTACGACTATCGCTACCCCTTAGTGATAAAGTAAAGCAATTATAGGGCGTTTGCATTTCATACAATAAAGCGACAACCATATGGCTCCTGCCAGTTGCCCATAACTTCGGTTACAAAACATGATCATCTCATACAATAAAATATAGCATCATGTCTTGACCATATCACAACATGCCCTGCAAAAACAAGTTAGACGTCCTCTACTTTGTTGTTGCAAATTTTACGTGGCTGCTACGGGCTTAGCAAGAACCGTTCTTACCTACGCATCAAAAACCACAACGCTAGTTCGTCAAGTTGGTGCTGTTTTAACCTTCACAAGGACCGGGCGTAGCCACACTCGATTCAGCTAAAGTGAGAGAGACAGACACCCGCCAGCCACCTTTAAGCACGAGTGCTCGTAACGGTGAAACCAGTCTCGCGTAAGCGTACACGTAATGTCGGTCCGGGCCGCTTCATCTCACAATACCGCCGAACCAAAGTATGACATGCTGGTAAGCAGTATGACTTGTATCGCCCACAACTCACTCGTGTTCTACTCGTGCAAATAACATCAACGCATAAAACCTAGGTCTGATACCACTGTTGGGGAACGTAGTAATTTCAAAAAAATTCCTACGCACACGCAAGATCATCAATGGGGCTCGTGTCCGGATGGTACTTTCCTTGGCGTGGAAGGCAAGCTTGGCAATACGGATATGTAGATCTCCTACCATTGTAACCGACTCTGTGTAACCCTAGCCTCCTCCGGTGTCTATATAAACCGGAGGGCTTTAGTCCGTAGGACGAACATACATCTCAACAATCATACCATAGGCTAGCTTCTAGGGTTTAGCCTCCTTGATCTCGTGGTAGATCTACTCTTGTACTACCCATATCATCAATATTAATGAAGCAGGATGTAGGGTTTTACCTCCATCGAGAGGGCCCGAACCTGGGTAAAAACATTGTGTCCCTCGTCTCTTGTTACCATCCGCCTAGACGCATAGTTCGGGACCCCCTACCCGAGATCCGCCGGTTTTGACACCGACATTGGTGCTTTCATTGAGAGTTCCTCTGTGTTGTCGCCGATAGAGCGGATGCCTCCACCCGTCTTCAAAGACGGTGTTCTCGCCGGAGGGGCCTTGGCCGCCGGCCAAACCATCCGGCTTGGTGGTTTTCTTATGACCGCCTGTCCGGCCGTCGCTTCGGCAATGACTTCTCAAGTCGTCGGAAGCAATCTTCGCGTCAGCCCTAAAGCTGCCGAACAGTTAGATCCAATTGAGCTCTCGTCTGTTAACGAGCTCTTGGATCGCATCGCCGCCTTGGGAGTCGCTACGGACTACAACCAGATTGGGCTTAAAATCGATCTGAGAGAGATTAACTCTCCCCAGGCCACCCACCATGTCGCAGTGGTAGAGGAACAACACGGCAACTCTTTGCCAGTGTTGAAGACAATTCATGTCCGGATTCCCGAACCCTCCATGCCGGATTCCCGCGGAGAGACGGACTTCGATCGAGCATTGAACTTAAAATCATGCGTCGCCCCTGACTCGCTGGATTGCATCCAGCAGACCAAACTTCCGAATTCCGAAACTCCTTGGCCTTTGAGCCTCAAGATGGGCAGGGATCCGAATTTTATTCCACCCACCCGCCCAGACATATGCGATCTATCTGTAATACGGCAAGAGCCTACTGAAACAGTACATCACTACTGGGCCAGATTCCTCCTGGTTATGGACAGGATAAAGGACTGCCGAGAGGAAAACGCAATATCAATTTTCTGCAATAACTGCACGGACAAGGGAATACTAAACGCCATTGATCGTCGCAAAATTACGCGCTTCACCGATCTGGCGTTCATTGTACGAAAGTACTGTGTGATGGAGAGTTTCCGGAAAACCGAAAATCAATTTTGGGACAATCCGGCCCCAAACCCAATCCGAAGTAAAAAGGCGCCTTGCAATCAGGCCCCAGATGCAAAAACGAAAAAACAAAAACCCAATAAGGGAAACGGAACCGTACTGGAGGGATGGCTCAATGGACCCTGTAAACTTCACAGTACAGAGGGAGCCGTCCCAACACATAGCCTTCGAGCATGTTGGATATTACGGCAGGTGGCCAAAAGTGGCGAAGAGCTCCTAGCTCCGGGAAACCACTCCAACAATACTAGCACGGTATCAACAGTCTTCGAGACTTTCGCATCAAATAATATGCGAAAACGAACAATCTGCGAACTCGCCGAAGTCTACCAAGTAGCAACAGCAAATCCATGTAGCAACACAGCTATTACCTTCAATGCCAGCGACGAGCCCACATTCCGAACAACCAGAGCCCCAGCCGCACTGGTACTTAGTCCCTTAGTGGATGGCTTTCGACTAACAAAAGTCCTCATGGATGGCGGCAGCGGACTAAACCTCATTTACGAGGAAACTCTGCGAAAAATGGAAATCGATTGGAGCCGTATTGAGCGAAGCAACACAACCTTTAGAGGAATAATCCCTAGCCGGGAAGCGCGCTGCACCGGAAAAATCACACTCGATGTGGTGTTCGGCTCTCCGGACAATTACAGATCCGAAGAAGTCACGTTCCAGGTGGCCCCGTTCAGCAGTGGGTATCACGCCATATTAGGACGAGAGGCATTCACAATCTTTCAAGCAATACCTCATTACGGGTACATGAAGCTCAAAATGCCTGGGCCCAGCGGAATAATCACTCTCGCTAGTGATCCGGACATAGCACTCCACGCCGAAAACAAGACAGCTGCACTAGCCCTCAAGGCACTATCCGAAGCCCTAGCGGCAGAGGAACTCACCGCGCTGCGCTCTACGGTGAACAGGGACGATGTGATACTCGACAAAAGATCCAAGTCCACCTCCTTCAAACCAGCAGATGAGATAATAAAATTCCAGGTCCATCCAAACGGAAGCGCTGCCGCACTCCCTACAGCTTCTCCGCAAGCTCCCCAAGGCCCTCGGGTAGGGTGAGGGCTGGCCATAAAGCCTGAACGACGCCGCTCATTGCCTGCCGAACTCGTTCGAGTAGCTGCAACAGTTCGGGAAGTTGATCACCCATTGATATGGGCATCTCCTCTGCAGGACGGCCCGTGAGTATACCTACAAGACATATCATGTCAAAACACTTCCTCGCCGAAATCTTCTTTTCAAAAGAGTTCGCTCAAGCACTTACCATCTTGGAGCTTGTTCCTTTCCTGCTGAACCCTATTCAGCACACTCTCGCCGGCCTTAAGCTGGCACAGCAATCCTTGCCTGTCCGGATCTTGTCCGGCGGTACCTGCAATGTCATAATTAGACTCGCGCGCACGCCGCACAAGCGCTTATATTTATTAATAAAAATGTGTTACCAGGAGGGGCCTTTCCGTCTCCTCCTGCGGCAGCAAGTGCGGCTTCAAGTTGGGCCTTGCAATCTTGCAGCTCCCGAGACAGCTGGGCATTCTTCTCGTTAAGTGCCTGAAATTTCCAATGATCCTTAAATCAGTTAGCATAACTAATTTATGTCTCGGGGGCTACTGGTATATACAACCATCAAAATTCCCTTACCCGTATGTCTTTAACATACTGCTCCGTGGCTCTGGTAAAACCATTTTGAGCAGCAGGGAGATGCGCGTCCCCTACGTTAAAGGCATCCAATGCCTCAGGGGAAAAGCACGCTTCTTGAAATACTGTCCGGCGGCACCTATGGTTCATAGCGCTCTCCACCTCAGACTTGGTGGCGGACAGTCTGTCGGTATCCTCCGTTGGAGCAGGATCCGGTTCGCGTCTTGCGCTTGCCTCCCCCTCCAGTTCGGGCGCTGGAGCCTGGCCGGTGTTGGTCGGATCGGCAATTCCTGCGCTCGCAGTCCGGCGAGCGCTTTTTCTCCTACAGAGATCATGAGCACTCAGGCGTTTCCTCGGAACGTTGCTCTGAAAACTTGAATACGAGCCATACCTTTGCGGTGACGTCTCCGTCCGCACTGCGCTCCTTTTCCGCCTGCTGGTTCGGACTGGCCTCTGTTGGTCAGCCGCCGCAGACTCGGCTTCCTGCCGTAAAGGCGTTTCCTACAAAAGACCATCGTTCGCGAAGGTCAGAAATGGGCAGGGAAGAGACACTGGAGTCCGGACTTCGGTCGCGGTCACCTGGGAAGCCGGACTTAGTCCGAGGTAGTCTGCCGTAATGGCAACCAGAGCATTGTCTATGCTGAGCTGGTGATACACCCCGTCGATCAGCTCCACCTTGATGTCCGGGTCCTCTTCGGAGGCCGGGCCCAGGGATCCTTCTGGATCTTCGGGTTGCGGAGCAGGACTCACCATGTCCTCCACAGTCCGGCGCAGATCCTGTGTCAAAGACATAATGTGAGAAGCTTAAAACATCGAAAGCTTGGGTTGAGCCCTTCAAGGTGTTCACTTACCCATCCTCTGGGGTTGATCATGGAAAACCCATTCAAAGGGTTCGTCCGAAGGAAATCCTCCTTCTCCCCCTTGTACAGGCCGGACAGGATCTTCACCAGATCCTCGGTCGAATCCGGCCCTTTGCGGCCGTGCCGGGTAGCATCGTCTTCCCCGTTGAAATCCCACATGGGGTGGCCTCTGCATTGCAGTGGCTGCACCCCTCGCTTGATGCACGTCGCCATGACTCCGATCATGGTCAAGCCGGAATGAGCCATTAATCTTATCCGGCCCATCAAGTAATGGACGCTCTTGTCTTCCTCCAAACGGGGGCTCCGCGGGCACCAGCTGAGGCGTTTCTTTAAGGGAGCAGCATCAAACTCCGGGAGGCCGATCCAGACGGGGTCGGGCAACGGAGCGTCTCCTATATAAAACCACTCCGAGGGCCAGTCTTCGGACGCCTTTTTGGGAGTGCCGGATAGGTATCCGGTCCCGGTGATGCACCATATTTCGGCGCCGCCCACTTCGTATATGGACCCCTGGTGAGAACGGGGTACGAGGTAAAACAGCCTCTTCCACAATGCAAAATGGGGCTCGATGCCCAGGAATAGCTCGCAAAGAGCTACGTAGCCCGCGATATGCAGCACAGAGGCGGGCGTGAGGTGGTGGAGCTGGAGTCCGTAGAACTTCAGGAGCCCGCAGAGGAACGGATGTATTGGAAATCTGAGCCCCCTTATCAGATAGGGGACAAAGCACACTCGCTCCCCCTTATTGGGGCTTGGAGTGTCCTCCGCCTGCCTCCCACCTTGATAAGTAACCAGTCCGGCCCAGACTGGAACCATGAAGGCCGGAGGGAGAAATCCCTCCGTTTGGAGCTTCACTAGCTCATCGTGCGAAATAGAGCACCTCCTCCAATTCCCCGGCGGTGGGCTGGGAGCGCGTGAAGAAGAGCCACGTTGACGGTCCATGGTGGAATGGATTTCTAGGTCAGAGGCGCTTCGGTGGAGTATACGCGGGAGGAAGACGGTGCGGTTTGGATCTGGATTCTTGCCTCTTTTATAGGCGGACGACTCGCACAATTAGGGGGTGAAATGCAAAAGACACCCTGACTTTTCGCATTCGTGCGACGCGTGGAAGAGGGCCATTATTTGGCGTGGAAGCCGAGGAACACAGTATTCAAGATGAAGCCGGACACTATTCGGCAGGTACATGGAATTTGAAGGGAGAACCCGCCTTGCAACGCCGAAGACTATAAACACGCTGAACTTATCGTCATTGAAGCCTGGTTCGGGGGCTACTGAGGGACTCCTGGACTAGGGGGTGTCCGGACAGCCGGACTATCAATATCCGCCGGACTCCCAGACTACGAAGATACAAGATTGAAGACTCCGGCTCGTGTCCGGATGGTACTTTCCTTGGCGTGGAAGGCAAGCTTGGCAATACGGATATGTAGATCTCCTACCATTGTAACCGACTCTGTGTAACCCTAGCCTCCTCCGGTGTCTATATAAACCGGAGGGCTTTAGTCCGTAGGACGAACATACATCTCAACAATCATACCATAGGCTAGCTTCTAGGGTTTAGCCTCCTTGATCTCGTGGTAGATCTACTCTTGTACTACCCATATCATCAATATTAATCAAGCAGGACGTAGGGTTTTACCTCCATCGAGAGGGCCCGAACCTGGGTAAAAACATTGTGTCCCTCGTCTCTTGTTACCATCCGCCTAGACGCACAGTTCGGGACCCCCTACCCGAGATCCGCCGGTTTTGACACCGACAGTGATGATATAGCAATGAGAGGGGAGAGTGTTCGTCCACGTACCCTCGTAGACCGTAAGCGTTAGCACAACGCGGTTGATGTAGTCGTACGTCTTCATGATCCGACCGATCCAAGCACCGAACGTACGGGGCCTCCGAGTTCAGCACACGTTCAGCTCGATGACGATCTCCGGCCTCCGATCCAGCCGAGCTCCGGAGATGAGTTCCGTCAGCACGACGGTGTGGTGACGGTGATGATGTTCTACCGGCGCAGGGCTTCTCCTAAACTCCGCGACGATATGACCGAGGTGGAATATGGTGGAGGGGGCACCGCACACGGCTAAGGAACGATCCGTAGATCAACTTGTGTGTCTATGAGGTGCCCCCCCCCCGTATATAAAGGAGGGAGCGGGGAGGTGCGGCCGGTCCCCTAGGGGTGCGCCTGGAGGAGTCCTACTCCCACCGGGAGTAGGACTCCCCCTCTTGCCTTGGTGGAGAAGGAAAGGGGGGAGGGGAAAGAGGAAAGGGGGGCGCCGCCCCCCCCCCCTTCCTTGTCCTATTCGGACTAGGAGGGGAGGGGGCGCGCGGCCTGCCCTGGATGGCCCTTCTCTTCTCCCTCTTGGCCCATTAAGGCCCAATATCCCCCGGGAGGGTTCCAGTAACCCCCCGGTGTTTCGGTAAAATCCCAATTTCACCCGGAACCATTCCGATGTCCAAATATAGGCTTCCAGTATATCAATCTTTATGTCTCGACCATTTCGAGACTCCTCGTCATGTCCGTGATCACATCTGGGACTTCGAACAAACTTCGGTACATCAAAACTTGTAAACTCATAATAGAACTGTCATCGTAACGTTAAGCGTGCGGACCATACGGGTTCGAGAACTATGTAGACATGACCTAGAACCATTCTCGGTCAATAACCAATAGCGGGACCTGGATGCCCATATTGGTTCCTGCATATTCTACGAAGATCTTTATCGGTCAGACCGCATAACAACATACGTTGTTCCCTTTGTCATCGGTTCTTACTTGCCCGAGATTTGATCGTCGGTATCCAATACCTAGTTCAATCTTGTTACCGGCAAGTATCTTTACTCGTTACGTAATACATCATTCCGTAACTAACTCATTAGCTACATTGCTTGCAAGGCTTATAGTGATGTGTATTACCGAGAGGGCCCAGAGATACCTCTCCGACAATCGGAGTGACAAAACCTAATCTCGAAATACGCCAACTCAACATGTATCTTTGGAGACACCTGTAGTACTCCTTTATAATCACCCAGTTACGTTGTGACGTTTGGTAGTACCCAAAGTGTTCCTCCGGTAAACGGGAGTTGCATAATTCTCATAGTTACAGGAACATGTATAAGTCATGAAGAAAGCAATAGCAGAATACTAAACGATCAAGTGCTAGGCTAACGGGATGGGTCATGTCAATCACATCATTCTTCTAATGATGTGATCCCACTAATCAAATGACAACACATGTCTATGGTTAGGAAACATAACCATCTTTGATTAATGAGCTAGTCTAGTAAAGGCATACTAGTGACTATAGTTTTGTCTATGTATTCACACATGTATCATGTTTCCGGTTAATACAATTCTAGCATGAATAATAAACATTTATCATGATATGAGGAAATAAATAATAACTTTATTATTGACTCTAGGGCATATTTCCTTCAGTTTCCAAGTCTACGCTTGTTGTTTTCCTGACAATAGTAAGTTGTCAATCCTATTATCCCTCAGGAGTTTAGCTTGAGCACTAGGTCACACGTTTCACCGTTTGAATTTGAAACTATTATTCTAAAAGACAATAATTATTTAGTAACACTAATATTTCTTGAATAAGTAGTTTGACCATAGTTTGACCATAGTTTGACCAGAATTGACCAAAATTCAAAAAACTGAAATAATTATTTAGTAACACTAATATTCTTGAATAATTATTTAGTAACACTAATATTTCTTGAATAAGTAGTTTGACCAAAATTCAAAAAAACTGAAATTTGAGCATATCTTTTTTTCCTTTTAGAATTTGAGGATTCTAAAAATTTGCAAACAGGCCTATGGCTGTCAAAATGGGATGCAGATTTTTGTGCTGAATATTTTTATATATTATATGTTTTTTTCGATATCGTATGCAAAAGATATAGTCGTTTTACTTTTTCATCACCCTTTTTGCAAAACATGTCCAAATTTAAGTTTTTAAATTTTCCTAACTTGTAGATGTAGTAAGATAACTACATCTCTAAGGATTTTAATTTTTGATGTTTTTATCATTTTCTTTTTTTTTTCAAAACTAAAATGGCGATACGGGGGGGGGGGGGGGGGGGTAGAGTTTGAAAATTGCCCTATAGTCCCGGTTTGTGTCTCCAACCGGGGCTATAGGTTGGACCCCTTTAGTGCCGGTTTGTGGCACGAACTGGTACTACAGGTTAGCCCTTTAGTATCGGTTTGTGCCACAAACCGGGACTAAAGGGGCTCGTGGGGACCCGGCCCGACGCCAGCCTGCCACCACCCCTTTAGTACCGGTTTGTGGCACGAACCGGTACTAAAGGTTCAACATGAACCGGCACTAATTCATAGTCGTTCGAACCGGGACTAATGGTACCATTAGTACCGGGCCAAAATCGAACCAGGACTAATGTGTCTCACATAAGGTCCTTTTTCTACTAGTGTGCCCTATCCCTCCTTATATAAGTTGGGAGGGGCGAGTTACATGTGGAGTCCTAGAAGGACTAGGACTACTCTATTACAAGTGGAGTCCTAGTCTTGCTTCCTTTGTAGGAGAATATTCCTTATGCCTTTCATCTTAAGCCGGCCCACCAAAACACGAGCCGGCTTTCATGAACTGCCTTCTGGGCCTTCTGGTCTTGTCGCTCCTCTGACCCGCCTGCCGGATCACCAATGAGTCACCTGGCTCGGCCAGGTCATCAGTGAGTGGAGAGATCCGGGCGGGTCACTTAGTGAGTTGCCTAAGTCAGGGCGCGTCGCCAGTGAGTCGCCAAGTCCGGCCGGGTCATATATCCAGCCGGGTCATACCGCAGGGTATATCCCCGACACAGTTGACAAGGAAGTAAGAAGTGTAGTTTTTAACTCATGATGAAACAATCAAACACCTCTTTTTCAATGCAAGATTTACGCATTCCACGTGGCCAGTCATCCAAATAATCTCTACTCCTAATGGAGCAGTTGGTAGTCTCCGCCGGTCAATTTTCGTCCCACCTCCACTGGTTTTTTTTCGTCCTAAAAAAATCTACGAAATTTCGTAGGTTAACAAGGGACAACTCCCACCTCCCAGGTTTTTTTTCGTCGAAGGAGAAAACAGAAAAAAAAGCCCAGCTCGCACGACCTTCCTCCTCGATCCCGTCTCGACCTCCGTCCCGCCGCCACCTCCTGCCCCGCCCCCGCGCGCCGCCCGCCGCCGACGCTCCGCCCACCGCAGCCGCGCCCGCACCCATCTCCCATCGATGCGCCACCATCTCCTGTATCCATGCTCCGCCGTCTAAATCCCGTCGTCGAGTCTGTCCCGCTCGCCGTGGCCAATGATCGCATCGACCGGGACTGCATCCCTCCCCAAACGGCGGCGATGACGGAAGGCGCCGCCCAGCTCCTGACCGACGGAGTCACCGGGTTACCGCTCCTCGGGGCCAGCCCCTCCCCCGTGTCGGGTCGCGCATCGGCTTGGAGGCCCCTCGGGGCTGCCGCCGGTGCGGGAGTCATGCACGCCCGTGAGGACTGGGGAGCAAGCGGCGGGGCCCGTGTCGCGCTCCTGTTGAGGGCTTGCTGGGGTTGGCCGGGATCTGATCCGCCGTCGATGGATTTCTTGCAGGTTGGCGACATGTTGCTTCGGATTTGGTACTATCCCCATCTCCCTCTCTCCCTCTCCCTCGGTGTGGACGCATGCACCTAAACCCAAAACCTGAACTGAATCAGTCGAGCGCTCGTTGCCGGATCGTTGTACCATCGTCCCTGTCACCGTCGCGTTAGTTCCACACCGCTACAGCGCTGCCTACCACCGCACTCCATTGGCTTGGATTTGTTTGTGGCATGGGCTGGGAACTGTACGGTGTTGTCTGATGCATGTTCCGCACTGGGAGGTTTGGTCGGCTGACGCTAGGTTTGTTTCTGATGTGGCTACTCTAGAATACAATTTATGGGCGAGAGATCAGACCTTCAGGTTGGGTGCGGTATTATATTTCATCAGATTCAGTAACCAGCGTGGAATTAATTTTAATTTTGTTCTTCATCAGATAAGTAGAGCCTTGCTTTACCCCAATCTTCATTTTATGAATCTCAACTTCAACAATCATGATAGTTGCACTGTATTTTGTTGAGTCCAACACAAAGCTGAGAGCAGAGTACCTACTTTGTCTTGGTATATCAAAATAATAAGGAATCTGTGAGATTAGATAAGCCAAATAGTTGGTACTTGCTGAGGCTACAAAATTATCTTAATTGTTCCATTTAGTTCTTCATTGAATATTAAACAATGCTGTTTCTTCCACTGGGGAGTTGTTTTATGTAGCCCGAACAACAAACAGCCTATGAACTTCTAAACCAACTCTTTTTTTTATTAGGACCCTGCTCTTTTAACTGAAAAACTAGGAGCACTAGCAGTTCTTCACAAGGTAATCACCTCCTATGAATGTTTGGTGGTGCTGCTCCAATTTCTATTGCATTGCTTCTGATGTATGAATGGATTATTTTCCTCATTTGCTAATTAATGCAACTAGCGTAATTCTTCATGAGAATAGATATTTTTGTAGTGCACAGTATGATTTTTCTAGTTACCCTCCTTATGATTAGATTTTTTGTAGTGCACAGTACAATATTTTTGTCAGGGTTGCATGTTGCTTGCTACTGCTACTTCTTGTACAATTGTGTTTTTTTGTAATATTTCTTAACTGTTAAGAGATATGACCACACTGATATTTTGCTATGGGCAGGAAAGTGGATTGGACAATGCCGCTAGCTCGGATGGCGCCCGATATGGATGTCGACCGTGGGCGACGTGAGGAGGGACAAGGTAGAGAAAGGAATAGCGCGGCACAACGCGCGGCCCCAAACGGATAAATCACTACTAGGAAAAGGCTAGCAGCAGCGCGGGTTTTTAGGCCAGCAGCGGCCCTATAGCTAACTCATAGTAGTAGCGCGGCCCTAACCAGCGCTACTACTGTTGACGATATCAGCAGCGCTTTTTTGTGAACGCGCTACTATTAACTAGCTGTAGCGATTTTGCCATCCCTCGCTACTGCTATGAGGGTGTTTGGATCACTAGAGACTAGAGACTAGTAGTAGTCACCTTTAGTCAGTAAACCTCCAAACACCCCTGACTAGTGGGTGACTAAAACTAGTTTAGTCCCTAGTCACCCCACCCCCAACTTTTACTGACTAGAGACTAGTAGTAGTCACCTTTAGTCAGTAAACCTCCAAACACCCCTGACTTTTACTGACTAAAGTCCCCCTCTCTCTCCTCTAATTGGTGTTGCACAAGGGACATTTAATACTGAGACATTTAATGCTGACTAGTAGTAGTCACCTTCCAAACAGGGCCTGACTAAAAACTTCTAGTCTGACTACTACTAGTCACATGACTAGAGAGTATCCAAACACCCTCTATATCTTTCATCATTTTCCCACTGCCCCATTCCCTTTCAGTTCTCCTTTCAGATACTAGATACTAGGTACTGCTAGTAGATATCAAATTTATAAACCATTACTAGGTACGGTAGTACTCCCTTCGTTCCAAATTACTCGTCATGGTTTTAGTTCAAACCACGACGAGTAATTTGGAACGAAGGGAGTACTAGATAACAATTTGATGCATAGCCAACATGCATCCTCAAGCAGTACAAGGTCATATCAACGGCCATCATCATATGTAGTTCTAGATGATATCGACGATGATCATCATATGTAGTTCTAGATGATATAGCCACACACACATATGTAGTTCTAGATGATATAGCCACAAACACATATGTAGTTCTAGATGATATAGCCACACACACATATGTAGTTCTAGATGATATCGAAGACAATCATCATCCTCAAGCCTGGGCGGTTGGTGTTCCTGATAGTAATTAGGATGGCCTGTCCAACACGAAGATTCTTGCCATCGAGGAATTTCTTCCACCCAACCAAGTTTAAGTGTGTGCGACCCTCCGTGTCCACGCGGGAAGTACAGGTTGTGACGGAGCCCCTTGCAGTAAGGCGTAGTCCAGCTGAGCCTTCTTCATCAGGCTCGATACCATAACTCACAGATATGCTCTTTGCCAATTTCTGAATAAGAAAAACATATCAATTAATAAGCATGTGATCGAACTCTACACTAAAACATATATATCATCGACTAGATTCCATACAACATACCATATCATTGGACTATACACTAAGTAATTCACACTATTAATTTGCATTTGTAAGTATAACATACCATATGATGTCGATCAACCATGGTATTTGTCAAGCGGGTCACGAATGGCACCCCGACAAAGTTAGCACGTGGCGGAATTATGTCCCACAGGTTGGACACCTCCTCCTCACTCAGCCTTGTTCTTTGAGCTACGATGGCATCATGAAGTGGGTCCTCATCATCTTCATCAAGTGGGTCCTCATTATCTTCATCATCTTCATCATCTTCGTCATCTTCATCATCTTCCACCAGGTTGAGATAAATGACAGCTAGCTTGGGTCTTTCTGCTCAGAAGTTGAAGCTGATCAACTCACCACCAGTAAGATGCATGCGAGCGACAAAACGGGCCCATCCATCTCCTCCAATCTGTGACATATTGTGTCCTTTCTCGACCTCCATAGTGTACGGCCCCCCAGGAGCCTCAAATGTCACAGTGTCTCCTGTCAGCTTGTTGAATTTCAACTTCACATTGCGATCTGTGTAAAATAAGCAAAATGACACAATGCAGTAATGTCAACACTAAAAATAAAATAGTTATTACATTTCATCTAATTTCTTACCGCCGCATGACTAAAACTCGGCTGGAAGTAGATGCCGAACAGCTTGCCAGTTGCAAGGCTGCTGGCACATCTTGACTTGCACAATTGACATAGTGGTGGTGGTGGTGGCGCCATTCTTCCTAAAGCAATATGAGCAAAGGATTAACGATCAACTAAATCAAAATGTTCTAAGTCAACTAAATCAACTAGCCTACTAAATCAACTAAATCAAAATTTTCTAAGTGAACTAAATCAACTAGCCTACTAAATCAACTAAATCAAAATGTTCTATGTCAACTAAATTAACTAAATGAATTAGCCTACAAAATCAACTAAATCAAAATGTTCTAAGTCAACTAAATCAACTAGCCTACTAAATCAACTAAATCAAAATGTTCTAAGTGAACCAAATCAACTAGCCTACTAAATCAACTAAATCAAAATGTTCTAAGTCAACTAAACTAACTAAATGAATTAGCCTACTAAATCAACTAAATCAAAATGTTCTAAGTCATCTAAATTAACTAGCCTACTAAATCAACTAAATCAAAATGTTCTAAGTGAACGAAATCAACTAGCCTACTAAATCAACTAATTCAAAATATTCTAAGTCAACTAAATTAACTAAATGAATTAGCCTACTAAATCAACTAAATCAAAATGTTCTAAGTCAACTAAATCAACTAGCCTACTAAATCAACTAAATCAAAATGTTCTAAGTCAACTAAATCAACTAGCCTACTAAATCAACTAAATCAAAATGTTCTGAGTCATCTAAATTAACTAAATGAATTAGCCTACTAAATCAACTAAATCAAAATGTTCTAAGTCAACTAAATCAACTAGCCTACTAAATCAACTAAATCAAAATGTTCTAAGTCAACTAAATCAACTAAATCAAAATGTTCTAAGTCAACTAAATTAACTAAATGAATTAGCCTACTAAATCAACTAAATCAAAATGTTCTAAGTCAACTAAATCAACTAGCCTACTAAGTCAACTAAATTATATCAACTAAATCAAAATGTTGCATATGAGCTGGAGGGAGAAGGAGGGGTGACTCGAGGAGGGAGAAGAGAGTAGGATGGAGGAGGAAGGCGGAGCGAGGAGGGGCCGGCCGGCGCGGCCAGTTGAGGGAGGACGGAGAAGGAAGGCGGAGCGAGGAGGGGCCGACCGGCGCGGCCAGTTGAGGGAGGACGGAGGAGGAAGGCGGAGCGAGGAGGGGCCGGCCAGCGGCAAGTGGAGAGGGAGGACGGAGGAGGAGGCCGGTACCGAGTCCAGCAAGGAGGAGGAGGTGACAGCGCGCGGCGCAGACGGAGGAGGGGCGACGGGGGCGCGCGGCGCAGACGGATCGGAGAGGATTCAGTGGCTGTGTGTGTGAGTGGATCGGAATGGAGGAGATGGGGGAGATGAATGGCTTAGCAGTAGCGCTCTTCAGGAAAAGACGCTACTACTAAGCTATCTAGCAGCAGCGCCTTTCAAAATAAAGCGCTACTGCTATGTGTCAGCATGTAAAAATAGAATTTGTTCAATATATCAAAAACACATTGATCATCAACGAATCTTTTTGTGTACAATCTGATTTGTCAATATGAGTCCTCACCGGTTTAGGAACAGGTGAAGACTCATATTGCAGCCACAAATTCTACACATAGAGTTCAATGAAGATCAAGTGCTTGTCAAAGTTTGAGAAGTAACATATTTAAGGTGGTAGAAACTCTCTTCATGGAGCGAGGTGGGAGTAAATTTTTGTAGGAAACTTAGTAGTAGCGCTTATTTGAGAAATGCACTGCTACTATGCTATGTAGCAGTAGCGCGCATCACAATAACGCGGTGCTGCTATAACTAGCCTCGCGGCGGCCTCGTAGGAATTATAGCAGCAGCGCGTCTTCGGGAGGACGCGCTACTGCTATATTTGTATCAGCAGCGAGTTTCGTCTGTCCGCGCTACTGCTAGTTAGCAGCAGCGGGTTATTTTGAAGCGCGCTGCTGATAAGATTCTGTGTATAGGCTTTTCCCTAGTAGTGAATGTCCGGAATCCGTCCGTTTTCGACCCATCCCCGGCCCAAACTTGCGCCGAGTTTGGGGTGAAACGGACATCGCACGGATGAGCTCGCCGCACGCCCTTGTCCCCCCGTGGCCCACCTATCGGGGACACAAGTAGTCCCATTCGATTCCAATGCCTCCACCCATTCCCCTGCCCCGCCCCGCCGACGGCGCAGTCGCTATTCTCTAGCCACCTTCTCCACGCAGCCCCCGGCCGTCCATAGGAAACCACGCCTCCACATGGCCGCCGCCACGCGCGCGCTTTCACCGTAGTTTAGGCCGTCGATCGGAGGAGGTTTGGCCGTCACCGTCATAGCCAGTGGCAGAGGGGATACGACCGCAGGCGACGTACCACGGCGGCCACGGCAGCTTCCGACAAGTGCTCCAGAGCGGCCAGTAGATGGCCGCCGACCACACCTGCGTCGAGGTGATCATCCCGGCCACTTTACCACCTCAACCGCAAGGTGTTCGACACTTTGCCCACAAAGGTATGGACAGTGGTGATGAGTTTTTATTCCACCATTTCATTTGTTCATCGAACGATTCGTCGTCGGAT
The DNA here is from genome assembly GCA_963921465.1 of Triticum timopheevii. NCBI lineage: Eukaryota > Viridiplantae > Streptophyta > Magnoliopsida > Poales > Poaceae > Triticum > Triticum timopheevii. The sequence goes on from OY997271.1 coordinate 3,262,720, forward strand.
GATGAAGATCTTGTGGTGGCTGCACTGGTGGTTCACGACCAAATTCAATGGCAGCTTCCTCGGTACAGAGGGTCAGTCCCTGGCTGTGCTCCGAATCTGAACCGCAACAGGGAGAGAGGCCACGCCCTACTCTATGCCGATTACTTTGCGAACACCCCGCTCTTCAAGCCGGATAAATTCCGTCGCTGTTTTCGTATGGCAAGGCATGTGTTCAATCGTATCCGAGAGGGTGTGGTTGCTCATGACCCATACTTCGAGTGCAAGACGGATGCCCTTGGCAAGCTTGGATTCTCCTCTTACCAGAAATGCACTGCGGCCATCCGCATGCTTGCAGATGGAATTCCAGGCGATCTGGTGGATCAGTATGTGCGTCTGAGTGAGACAACATGTCTGATGTCAGTGTACAAGTACTGCCAGTCTGTGATCGAGGTGTTTGGCCCTGAGTACTTGAGGCAGCCAACTGCCGCTGATACAGAGAGATTGTTGGCGACCAACGCAGCTAGAGGCTTTCCAGGCATGCTTGGCAGCATAGATTGTATGCATCGGGAGTGGAAGAACTGTCTATTTGCTTGGCAGGGCCAGTACAAGGGGTATGTCGAAGCTTGCACTGTCATATTAGAAGCGGTGGCTTTGCAAGATCTTTGGATATGGCATTCTTTCTTCGGCATGGCAGGTTCTCACAATGATATCAACGTGCTGCAGCATTCTCCAGTCTTCGCAAGGCTTGCAGAAGGCCACTCCCCACCTGTCATCTTTGAGATCAACGACCACCAGTACAACAAGGGATACTATCTAGCTGATGGTATATATCCTCAGTGGTCAACTTTTGTGAAGACAATCTCGAAACCCCAAGGTGAGAAGAGAAAGAGATTTGCCCAAATGCAAGAGAGTGCTAGAAAGGACGTGGAACGTGCTTTTGGTGTGCTTCAATCCCGATGGGGTATCGTTCGATACCCTGCACTGTCATGGGATGAAAGGAAGCTTTGGGAGGTGATGACTGCTTGTGTGATCATGCACAACATGATCATCGAGGACGTGCGTGATGACAGTATCTTCGACCAAGGATTTGATTTTCAAGGTGACAATGTTGAGCCCCTGCAGCAAGAACCGGCCACGTTTGATCAGTTGGTCCAGTTCCATCGTGAGCTGCGTGATTGGCACACTCATTTGGATCTTCAAAATGACTTGGTTGAGCACGTGTGGGGTCATATTGGCAACCAATAGATGTAATGGTTCATTTTATGTTCATTCAAGACAATTTCGATCTGTTTGTAAAACTATTTTTATCAGAGACAACTTCGATTGGGTTGTAAAACTATTTTAATTTTCAAACAATTAATATTTGGACGTGCAAACTTGTTTTCATATGAAAAATGGGCATTTTAGGCCCTGGCGGACGGGATGGGGCAAAAGGATGCGGCCGCGTGCTGGGCGCACGGCCACTGCATCCCAGGACAGGCCCGAACACGACCCCATCGCCCTACCCAAAGGGACATAATCCGGCCAAAGCGGACGTTCGTTTAGGTTCGCGTGGTGGAGTTGACCTTATGTTCAAATCCACATCAGATTCACACCTTGAACTTACCAGGCAAATTGTCTACTCGACCAATTTGCTCAAACCCATGAACAGACAGACATATCAAATCCATCACACTGAATAATTACTACTACATACATAACAAATTCCTTCACACTGAATGATTACTAGTACTAATTACTACTACAAACATATCAAATTCCTTCAAACTGAATAATTACTAGTACTAATCTCACATATTCCGTTTGCATACGGTTGTACATATATGCGCATAGGGTTTATTTCTTGGTCTCCAAGACTTGTAATCCTGCTATAAATATATGAGCCGATCACCCCTTGAGAGGCGTCTTCCCTCAATCCGTTTCATGTTTATATGGTATCAGCCCTAGGTCCTACACCCTAGCTTCCGCCGCCACCGAACCCTAAGCCGCCGCCGCCCACCCTCCCCAGGCGCCGGCGCAGCTCCTCGTCCCTCCCTAGGCCGCCTCCATGTCGACCTCTCCCTCCCCCTCATCTGCGCTCGGAGCCTCCACTTCCTCGACGCTCGGGGCGCAGACTTCTGGGGCCATAATCCCCTCCATCGCGTCGCCAGCCTCTCAGGCCGTCCACGTCGCCAGTGTTAAGACGCATGTCCCCGTCATCCTCGACCTCCAGAAGTCCAACTACGCCAAGTGGCGTATGCTCATCATCGTCCTCCTTGGCAAGTACGACCTCACCGGCCACATCTCCGTCGTCACGCTGCCGGACACCCGCACAGCCGACTGGCAGGGCCAGGACTACCTCGTCTGCTCGTGGATCTACGGCCCCATCAGCGGGGACATCTTCGACACGATCATGGCTCAAGACCAGACCACGTACGAGGCTTACGCGCTGATCAGGAACCTCTTCCTCGACAATCGGCTCACTGCGCCATCTACCTCGAGGTGGAGTTCTGGGCCATTGTCCAAGGCGACCTCACCATCACCACCTACTGCCATCTCAGGGGGCTCAACCCCCGCTTCTCCGACATCACCACCCTTGTCACGATGCAGGTTTCGGCTCCCACCTTCCTGCAGATGCACTCCATCCTCCTTCTGCGCGAGAACCAGCTTGCCAACGCCACCACGGGCGGCCCCGTGCATCTCAGGTCGCTCTCTACGACAACACCGCCGGATCCTCCATCGGTGGCAACTCAGGCGGCAATGGCGGCAATAGCAGCCGCTGGTTGAAGAAGAAAAAGAACGTCGGTGGGGGCGCTGCAAACTCCAACACTGCCTACCCCGTCGCCGCACCCGGCCCGTGGATCTACTTCAACCCCTACACCGGCCAGACTCAGCAGATGCAGCCAACCTGGCGCCCCTACGACGCTCCAGCTGCCACTACTAGGAAAACCCTTACCAATAGCGCTGTTGTTTTGCTATTAGTAGTGCGGGCAGGCGCGCTACTGCTACGGCGGTACAGTTATTTTTTAGCAGTAGCGCTTGTTTGGCCCAGGCTACTGGTATCTAAAGCTAGCTGTAGCACGCTTTCACACAGCGCTACTGATAATTATCTACAGCACGTGGAACTAGCCAGCGCTACTGTTACTTGAGTGCTACTGGTAATCTTTACCCCCACACCACTGCTAACTTTTGTATTTTTTTTTGCGTTTTGGCTCTATACACAATTAAACAGATCCACCGTTTATACAATAACATGCATATTCATTGAAAAGCAAGTGAGTCATCGATGAGCCAAAGTTATTAGAAGTCTCGACATATCTCAAGTATCTCATCATCATCAATCATGGTCGAACACATGTCTCGAAATAGCGTTACAAGTCATTACAAGTTCTCAATACATGCAACTACATGGTCACATACTCATGTTTCATCATCAATGTAGACTATGATATGACCGCATAGAAGATAAGAGCGATCACGATGATCAAAAGCGGTATTATGTAGTAGTTTTTGCAGCGGCGCTGGTTCTGAATCCCCTGTTGTGCTATGAATCTCAAGTAACTAGCTTCGGCTTCCACTCTGTAATCAAACCCTTTCTGGCTTCCGCCGGAGAAGCCAGAGACTTGGGCCTGACACTCTGGCCACTCATCATACACACCCGGAACATGCCCTACATACACGGCATACCACTTCCTCGCCATCGTTGATCTATATACCTGTCAGAGATGCACATATATATCATGAAGCGAATTGAACGAAACAGTTATGAAATAGAAGCAACATATATAGTAAACATAGTTAACAAATTTCATCGTACCAAAAGTAATTAACTAGAGCGAGGCACCATACATCTAATAGTTTCGTCGTACTGAGACATTTGAAGTTTCGTTATATAGAAAGTAACAAGTAACTAAATAGACACATTGTTTTTAAGAAGTGCACTCTTCGCATCTATCCATATCCGGGAGGACGGACCCAAGCTTAGTGAAAGGCGTCATGTCCTGACGTTGTAGGGCAATGCGGGTTCGGACGTCAGCTCGCGATATTTGGCCACCGTAGAACATCCCATTCTCTTCAAGGATATCTTTCATGATGATGGACGCAATTTCCTGCTGGATCCGGTAGAAATCATTTTGAAGATGATTATCCGGCATGGCTCCAAAGGCTTCGGCCCATCTCTCGATATGGGTATCAATGAAGATTTCATGCAAAGTGATTGCACATCCCTTCTGTACTCCATCATTAGATGGATGACGTAGAATCCATCGTTCTCACTTCTTGCCGGTTGCTGAATGCAATAGAAGTCAGTCTTGTGGACGAAACAGAGCTCGGCCTTATTTGTTTTTTGCTTTGGATGTAGCCACCCCGCATGCTGAAGCCCAGCATAGCTCTGTCCAGAACATACTTTATGTGTGTGTAATCTTTCTTCTGTATGTTCTTCGACGGGTCCAAATATAGAGCGCCGGAGTAACGAGGGTAAAGAACGATGAGAACGACACAACACCCCCCGCTGCGCAAAATACACGATCAAGTTAGCCTCCATGCGTGCAAAGTAATTATTGAAATGCATGAAAGGATGTATGTGTTATAGCGCTATCCGCGGATGACTTACCCGGGATAATAAGGTAGGAGAATCGTTTATTTGTCCTTATTGCTGACCAAGAATTCTTCGATGAACTGACTCGCATATTGACGGTTGGCATCGTTGATTGACAAGAAGCCCTCATGCATGTAGTATGGGTTCGCGACCACAAGATCGGTGACTTGCTCTCTCCTGACGATGTAGTTCATGTGCAGCACATACATGCGGACGAACGTAAAATCGAGTGTCCTCATTTGAAACATCTGGAAGATGTAATCAAACCTCAGGGAGAAGAGGTCCGCGGGGCATGTGTGGACGTACATCTTGCAACTTCTTGGCACATGAACATATAAAGTGGGTATCCTGGATCATCCGAGGCGAGGAGGCTTCTCTCTGTCGAAAGCACATAGTCATGGAGTCTCCTGAGATCCCCTGTTATGGCACCTAGTGCATTCACCGGTACCATTGGCTCTCCCGCGACATGGATTAATAACGCATGTTTCATCGGTACACTGTCAACCTTGGTCGAAGGCAGCTGGCTGCTAGAACCCACATTGCCAGCTTTATTGGATTTTCTCGCGGTCGGTCTCTTCCTCTACTTCTTCTTGGTGGGCTGAGGTGCTTGTAGGTCTGTCAGACCCTCCTTGAGCACCACCCATAGTGTTGATGAGCTCGGCATTGGACGACTCTGGCTAATTAGTTGAGCTTCGGTGGAAGCGACATCTGGAGGCGTGTCCTGCGAGGATTGCATGAACAAAGACTTCTTGCACTCCCGAGGACGTTCCGACTCTGGTACATGCATCTCATATTCATATGGTTGACTCAGTGTTACTTCGTGGTCATAGCCGGTATTGATATACTGGAGAGGGTCCTCGTCCTCCTCCATGTCATCATCCATATCCTCTTCCATGGGGCAGATGGCATCATCTGCCGGAACGGTTGGCCCTCCTTTCTCGTGTCTCTCGATCTTAGCAAGCAGCACAAACGATGGTTGTACTTGTGTAGGAGGGGTTATGGTCATACCTTCCTGAGGTCCCATTGGTGTGCTCCTGGCCACCTCGACACGTAGAAGATATTTCGGCCACAGGATCGGCCAATTTTTGCATTGGCCAAGCTGCGTGGGGGTCTCGTCATCCTCTCCATCGGTTTGTATCGGACAAGGGAAACCCTTGTAGCCCGCTTTCACACTCGCCACGGAGACCCTTAAGGCATTATCAGGCATCTGCCGTCGGTGGAACAATCGATCCTTGGGCTTCACTATAGTACCCTTCCCCACATCCACCAACCCACCCTTCATGTAGTAAAGGAGGGTGCACGGAGTGGAGTCGGCCTACAAAGACATATATGTGCGGCGTTAGAGATACAAAAAGAACGGCAACCGAAGATTAATTAATTAGTTGAGTTGATGAAGGTACGACGCGTATTTACTGTGAGGGCTTCGAGCTCAGCCAATGTCGACGACCCAATGTTCAAGCCAGAGACGAAGCTAGGGCTGCTGTGACAGCAGGTGCTGGAGGAGGTGCGGGTGCGGGTGCGGTTGCCATACTAGGTACGGGTATGGTTGCGGTGTTCATTCAGTTGCTCAAGGTGGGCGTGGGAAAATCACTTGGTGGCGCGTTTGGATTTTGTTGCGCCCATGTGACCATAGTTGGAATCAAGCTTGGAAAGGCAGCCACCATATCATCTCTACAGGAAGGTACCGTTTCCCGGATTATCTCAGCTTTGGTCTCAGCTTTTGCTTGCTCCATCGCCCGCGCCACCTTCTCGTTGATAGTCACTTGACTGCACTTCTTTCTCTGTCTTTTGGCCTCGGGGTCCTTGCTATAATAGTACTTCCACGTGGCGCCATCCCCGGCGCTGTGCACACGTCCATATTGCAGCCTCTGGCCGGGCAGGTGTCCCATCATTATGTTCATGGCACGGTTGGAAGGAGTGTCCCACTTGTACTTCACCTACGACTGAGTCGACTGAGTCGATGAGTCGCTCTTGGCCGCAAGCTTGTGTTGCTCTCTCTGCAAAATTGACCATGAATCATTTACGAATGCGACTAGAATGTAGTAGACTTCGTTGATCAGAACCTAATATGTAAGGTGGTAAAAGTATAATTACCAGTAATCTCATGAATTTCCTAGTCGGCCCGCCGGTGAAAAAAAATATCTTTTTCTTGGGGTCCCATGAGATTCGGGCCCTGATGAAGTCGTGCTCCTGCTGGTCCGTGAACTCAGCCAATGGGTCTAGGATCCCCTGACGTTCACGTTCTGCGTCCTCCTTAGGCCACACGGGCCTCTTGCCCGTGTAACCACGACTTCCAAGGCGGTGGGTCCCCATGTTCTTTGCCTACAGCTGCTTGCCTCTCTCTGACCTGGCCTTGGCAACTTCTTCATTGCAAGTCTCCTTGAACTTTTCAAAGTCCTCTATCGTAATTTTTGGATTGTCTGCAACAATCTCGGTGTAGGTTTCATGGTCTACTTGAATCGCCTTTTTCACCCTAGTTTTCCAAGCGCTCAATGCGTTGCTGAACTTCCCTAGGGCTTTGTTATTGATTTTTTTCATGGCATCATCATCCCATGGGTCGACATCGTCATTTCGACCGGGGAACAGGAATCGTGCATGCAACCTAGTTAGGAGCAACTTCTTCAAATGTTCATTCTTCCGTATTTTTGTGGTGTTGATGTTAGCGGTATCCCATAGGATGCATGCTAGTTGGTTGCCGTAACACGCTGCCACTTCCTGCGGCTCTATTGGCTCGAACTCGCCAGGGTGCACAGCCGTGACCACCAGTCTTCCGATGCCGAGCTCATTTGGGCATCGTGTCCTCTTTTCCTTCTTTCCCTCACTGGTTTGGGAGCTCCCACCTTCCGTGTTGTAGTTAGCAACATCATCAGCGCCAGTCTCAGTGCCGATGTCGTTGGTGGCATCAGTGTCGGCGCCGGCGCCACCACCATCGTCCTTCGTCATGACAAGGGGGCCCTGACACCTAGCTTGCTGTCTCTCCTGATCTGCCAGAAAGTCGAGGTAGGCGTGTGCTCGACCTAATTGGGACTGAGAACCTCTGGCCTTATCGGTGTCGGTCATGTTTCCTAGGGTTCAATGTCATAGTCGTTTAATTATGGAGCTTCATATAATAAAGTGAATAATGAAAAAAAGTGACCGTTGTTTTGCTGGAAATGTCATTTCATTCCCTTCGCGACAAATCTCGACCACTCGATATGTCCAACTTTCTAGGACAAGTCATGCCGAAATTCACAGAAAATTTCGGCATGACCTTTGCTAGAAAGTGCACACATATAGAGCGCCTGAAATTTGCCGAAATGGAAATGAATCAACATTTTCGGTAAAACATAGGTCACTTAGCAACCGGCAAAACATAGGTCACATATAGAGCATCTCGCAAGCAATGGACAAACTCCAAATGGACTCCAATGGACATCATTTCATTCCATTTCATAAACTTGCTGCTGTGTCCATCAACATTGCATTGAAAATAAAATTGTAGACTACTGTAATGGACTAGATATAGAAATGCATATTTTCACCGCATATTTTCACTAACAATACTTTCTGCCAACTACTTGCTGCCGATACAACTACTTGTGGCTTAATACGAAAAACAATCTTTCCAAGTTTGCTACGAACATGAGACTTTCCAAGATAATTTTTGTTTGCTGCCAATACAACTACTTGCTGCCAATACAACATTGCATTCAAGTCTGATTGCTGAACCCATGAGCATTTTATTTTTATTTTTTGAGCATTGTTTTTTGCAATGATGCTAGCTAGCTAGAGTGGCATCTACTACTCCATTTTCTTAATTTTTAAAAATCCTCAACTGGCCCTAACTAAAGAACAACAGGAAAGGAGGGGGTGGCTCACCGCGCATCGGGGTCAGGTCGCCGGGGCTGAGGGGGTGGCGTCGGGGTCAGGGCTCGCCGGGGGCTGAGGGGGTGGCGTCGGGGTCGCCGGGGCAGAGGGGGTCCTTCTCCTCCTCGTCGATATGCAGAGAGACCAATTTTGGTAAGAGAGAGAGAGAGAGGGTATAAAGTGGGTATCCTAGATCATCCGAGGTGAGGAGGCTTCTCTCTGTCGAAAGCACATAGTCATGGAGTCTCCTGAGATCCCCTATTATGGAACCTAGTGCATTCACCGGTACCATTGGCTCTCCCGCGACATGGATTAATAACGCATGTTTCATCGGTACACTGTCAACCTTGGTCGAAGGCAGCTGGCTGCTAGAAACAACATTGCCAGCTTTATTGGATTTTCTCGCGGTCGGTCTCTTCCTCTACTTCTCCTTGGTGGGCTGAGGTGCTGGTAGGTCTGTCAGACCCTCCTTGAGCACCACCCATAGTGTTGCCGAGCTCGACATTGGACGACTCGGCCTGGCTCCGGCGGCGGGGCCGGTGCAGGGGCCGCCGCAGGGCCGCTGTGGCCTGGCTCCGGCAATGGGGCGGTGCGGTGCGGGCTCCACGGCCTTGTTTCGAGGGGCGGGGCGGTGACGGGTGGTTGGGGTGGCGGGCGGTGGGGCGATGGGGCGGCGGCAGGTGGGGCGACGGGGCGACGGGGGGTGGGGCAGCGGGGCAGCGGGGCGACGAGGGGTGGGGCAGCGGGGCGGTTGGGCGACGGGGCGGTGGCGGTGGTCGTCCGGGAGGAAAAGGGGGGGAGAGATAGAGAGAGGGAGGGAGAGAGAGAGAGAGAGAGAGAGAGAGAGAGTATGGCGGAGGGGCGGCACACAAGATAAATTATTGTAGACACACAAGATCAATTGTGAACCAACAATCTGCCTAATAAAATGTTCATTTTCATTTTATTTACTCTATCAACAAACTAAACACTCATTTTCATTTACTCTAGCAACAAAATAAAAAACAAGCATATTAACAACATTCTAACAATAGGCATTTTAACAACAAGAATTTGAACAACATTCATTTTAACAGAAAGCATTTGAACACTCTAACAATAGGCATTTTAACAACAAATGAACACTCTAACAACACACAATTGAACAGTATAACAACAGACATTTTAACACTCTAACAACATGCATTTTAACATGCATTTCAACATTTGGACAGCAAGCATTTGAACAAAACAAGCATATGAAGAGTGAGGGAAGAGGGGGTGGCACACCTCGACCGGGGTTGGGATCAGGCTCGGGGTCGTCGGGGCAGAGGGTGTGCACCTAGGTCGGTGTCGCCGGGGCAGAGGGGTGCTACCTCTTGAGCACTGCGTTGGTTTTCCTTGAAGAGGAAAGGGTGATGCAGTAAAGTAGCGTAAGTATTTCCCACAGTTTTTGAGAACCAAGGTATCAATCCAGTAGGAGTCTCCTCAGAAGTCCCATGCACCTACACAAACAAACAAGAACCTCGCAACCAACACAATGAAGGGGTTGTCAATTCCATCACGGTAACTTGGGAAAGTGAGATTTGATAGAGATAATATGATAAGATAAATATTTTTGGTATTTTTATAATATAGATTGAAAAGTAAAAGATGCAAATAAAAGTAGATGGAAAACTTATATGATAAAAGATAGACCCAGGGGCCATAGGTTTCACTAGTGGCTTCTCTCAAGATAGCATAAGTATTACGGTGGGTGAACAAATTACTGTCGAGCAATTGATAGAAAAGCGCATAGCTATGAGATTATCTAGGCATGGTCATGTATATATGCATCACGTCCATGACAAGTAGATCGAAACGATTCTGCATCTACTACTATTGCTCCACACATCGACTGACTCCTGCCTGCATCTGGAGTATTAAGTTCATAAGAACAGAGTAACGCATTAAGAAAGATGACATGATGTAGAGGTATAAACTCATGCAATATGATATAAACCCCATCTTTTTATCCTCGATGGCAACAATACAATACGTGCCTTGCTGCCCCTACTGTCACTGGGAAAGGACACCGCAAGATTGAACCCAAAGCTAAGCACTTCTCCCATTGCAAGAATAAAAGAATTCATAGGAGATTCAAATATTTCTCATAGATAACTTGATCATAAACCCACAATTCATCGGATCTCGACAAACACACCGCAAAAAGAGTTACATCGAATGGATCTCCAAGAAGATCGAGGAGAACTTGGTATTGAGATTCAAGGAGAGAGCAGAAGACTTCTAGCTAATAACTATGGACCCGAAGGTCTGTGGTAAACTACTCACAACTCATAGGAGAGGCCTTGGAGATGATGTAGAGGCCCTCCATGGTTGATTCCCCCTCCGGTGGGGCGCCGGCGAAGGCTCCAAGATGGGATCTCGCGGATACAGAAGGTTGCGGCGGTGGAATTAGGTTTTCGTGGTGCTCTCGGATGTTTTCAGGGTATGAGAGTATATATAGGAGGAAGAAGTAGGTCGGTTGACGCTCGAGGGGCCCACGAGGGTGGGGGGCGCGTCCACCCCAGGGGGCACGCCGGGCACCCTCGTGGACACCTCGTTTGTTGCTTCACATCCACTCCAAGTCTCCAGGTTGGCATTTGTTCCAAAAAGATCGCTCCCGAAGGTTTCATTCCGTTTGGACTCCGTTTGATATTCCTTTTCTTCGAAACACTGAAATAGGAAAAAAAACAGCAATTCGGGCTGGGCCTCCGGTTAGTAGGTTAGTCCCAAAAATGATATAAAAGTGTAAAGTAAAGCCCATAAACATCCAAAACAGGTAATATAATAGCATGGAACAATAAAAAATTATAGATACGTTGGAGACGTATCAAGCATCCCGAAGCTTAATTCTTGCTCGTCCTCGAGTAGGTAAATGATAAAAACCGAATTTTTGATGTGGAATGCTACCTAGCATAATCTTTTAATGTAATTTTCTTTATTGTGGCATGAATGTTCAGATCCAAATGATTCAAAATAAAAGTTCATATTGACATAAGAAATAGTAATACTTCAAGCATACTAACAAAGCAATCATGTCTTCTCAAAATAGCATGGCTAAAGAAAGCTATCCCTACAAAATCGTATAGTCTGGCTATGCTCTGTATTCATCACACAAAGTATTTAATCATGCGCAACCCCGATGACAAGCGAAGCAATTGTTTCATACTTTAGTAATCTCAACCTTTTCAACTTTCACGCAATACATGAGCTTGAGCCATGGACATAACACTATATGTGGAATAGAATGGCGGTTGTGGAGAAGACAAAAAAGGAGAAGATAGTCTCACATCAACTAGGCATATCAACGGGCTATGGAGATGCCCATTAATAGATATCAATGTGAGTGAGTAGGGATTGCCATCGAACGTTTGCACTAGAGTTATAAATGTATGAAAGCTCAACAAAAGAAACTAAGTGGGTGTGCATCCAACTTGCTTGCTCACGAAGACCTAGGGCGTTTTGAGGAAGCCCATCATTGGAATATATAAGCCAAGTTCTATAATGAATAATTCCCACTAGTATATGAAAGTGACAACATAGGAGACTCTCTATCATGAAGATCATGGTGCTACTTTGAAGCACAAGTGTGGTAAAAGAATAGTAGCATTGTCCCTTCTCTCTTTTTCTCTCAATTTTTTTGGTGGGCTTCTTTGGCCTTTTTTTATTTGGGCTTATTTGGCCTCTTTTATTTTTATAAAGTCCAAAGTCTCATCCCGACTTGTGGGGGAATCATAGTCCATCATCCTTTCCTCACTTGGGACAATGCTCTAATAATGAAGATCACCACACTTTTATTTACTTACAACTCAAGATTACAACTCAATACTTAGAACAAAATATGACTCTATATGAATGCCTCCGGCGGTGTACCGGGATATGCAATGAATCAAGAGTGACATGTATGGAATTATGAGGGTGGCTTTGCCACAAATACGATGTCAACTACATGATCATGCAAAGAGCAATATGACAATGATGATGCGTGTCATAATAAACGGAACGGTGGAAAGTTGCATGGCAATATATCTCGGAATGGCTATGGAAATGCCATAATAGGTAGGTATGGTGGCTGTTTTGAGGAAGGTATATGGTGGGTGTATGGTACCGGCGAAAGTTGCACGGCACTAGAGAGGCTAGCAATGGTGGAAGGGTGAGATTTCGTATAATCCATGGACTCAACATTAGTCATAAAGAACTCATATACTTATTACAAAAGTCTACCAGTCATTGAAAACAAAGTACTACATGCATGCTCCTAGGGGGATAGATTGGTAGGAAAAGACCATCGCTCGTCCCCGACCGCCACTCACAAGGAAGACAATCAATAAATAAATCGTACTCCAACTTCATCACAAAGCGGTTCACGAGATGTGCATGCTACGGGAATCACAAACTTCAACACAAGTATTCTTTAAATTCATAATTACCCTACTAGCATGACTCTTATATCACCATCCTCATATCTCAAAACAATTATCAAGAATCAAATTGATCATAGCATCCAATTCACTTTCTATGATAGTTTTTATTATACCCAACTTGGATGCCCATCATTCTAGGACCAATTTTATAACCACAGCAAATACCGTGCTGTTCTAAAAGACTCTCAAAATAATATAAGTGAAGCATGAGAGATCAACAATTTCTACAAAATATAGCCACCGCCATGCTCTAAAAGATATAAGTGAAGCACTAGAGCAAAACTATCTAGCTCAAAAGATATAAGTGAAGCACATAGAGTATTCTAATAAATTCCAAATCAAGTGGGTCTCTCCCAAAAGGTGTGTACAACACGGATGATTGTGGTAAACTAAAAAGCAAATACTCATATCATACAATACGCTCCAAGCAAAACACATATCATGTGGCGAATAAAAATATAGCTCCAAGTAAAGTTACCGATAGACAAGCTTAGGCTCTTGCCACGAAGAGGGGATGCCTTCCGGGGTATCCCCAAGCTTAGGCTTTTGGTTATCATTGAATATCTTGGTGTGCCATGGGCATCCCCAAGCTTAGGCTCTTGCCACTCCTTATTACATATTCCATCAAATCTTTACCCAAAACTTGAAAACTTCACAACACAAAACTCAACAGGAAATCTCATAAGCTCCGTTAGTGCAAGAAAGAAAACCACCACATAAGGTACTATAATGAACTCATTCTTTATTTATATTGATGTTAAACCTACTGTATTCCATCTTCTCTATGGTTCATACCCCCCGATACTAGCCATAGATGAATCAAAATAAGCAAACAACACACGAAAAACAGAATCTGACAAAAAACGGAACAGTCTGTAGAAATCTGTAACTTTAGAATACTTATGGAACTCTAAAAAGCCTACCAAAATAGGAAGTCCTGGGAAATTTGTCTATTGATCTAAATCAAAAAGAATCAATGCAAAAGCACGTTTCTGTGAATTACTAAAATTATTCTCGTGCATGCAAAAGTTTCTGTTTTCAGCAGAATCAAATTAACTATTACTGTAGGTTATCCTATAGGTTCTACTTGGCACAAACACTAATTAAAACATGAAAACACATCTAAATAGAAGCTAGATAAAATATTTATTGAATAACATCATGGAAAAAATTGGGTTGTCTCCCAACAAGCGCTTTTCTTTAACGCCTTTCTAGCTAGGCATGATGATGACTATGATGCTCACATAAAAGATAAGAATTGAAGCGCAAAGAGAGCATCATGAAACACGTGACAAACACATCTATGTCTAACCTACTTCCTATGCATAGGCATATTATAAGCAAATAAATTTGCAAGGCAAGCAAAAACTAGCATATGCAAGGAAGCAGAAAAAGACGATAGCAATCTCAACATGATGAGAGGTATTTTAGTAAGATAAAAATTTCTATGACCATATTTTCCTCTCTCATAATAATTACATGTAGGATCATAGGCAAATTCAGCAAAATAGCTATCACATAACATATTCTCAACACGATCCACATGCATGTGAAGTTGACACTCTTCCAAAATAGTGGGATTATCATTAACTAAAGTCATGACCTCTCCAAACCCGCTTTTATCAAAAATACCATAAGATTGAACATTCTCCAAATATGCGGGATCTAAAGTTGATACTCTTCCAAACCCACTTTCAATATTAATGCAAACGCTATTATAAATCTCATATTCATCATGGGGCTTAAATAAACTTTCAAGATCATAAGAAGAATCACCCCAATCATGATCATTGCAACAAGTACTAGACATAGCAAAACTAGCATCACCAAGCTTAGGGTTTTGCATATTATTAGCACAATTGACATTAAGAGAATTTATAGTAAAATCATTGTAATCATGCTTTTTATTTAAAGATCTATCGTGAATCACTTCATAAAGTACTTCATCACAATTTTTATATTCACGAATGAGGGAGTCCTGGACTAAGGGGTGTCCGGATAGCCGAACTATCATCATCGGCCGGACTCCAAGACCATGAAGATACAAGATTGAAGACTTCGTCCCGTGTCTGGATGGGACTTTCCTTGGCGTCGAAGGCAAGCTTGGTGATACGGATATGTAGATCTCCTACCGTTGTAACCGACTCTGTGTAACCCTAGACCTCTCCAGTGTCTATATAAACCGGAGGGTTTTAGTCCATAGGACACAACAACAATCATACCATAGGCTAGCTTCTAGGGTTTAGCCTCCTTGATCTCGTGGTAGATCCACTCTTGTACTACCCATATCATCAATATCAATCAAGCAGGAGTAGGGTTTTACCTCCATCGAGAGGGCCCGAACCTGGGTAAAAACATCGTGTCCCTTGTCTCCTGTTACCATCCGCCTAGACGCACAGTTCGGGACCCCCTTCCCGAGATCCGCCGGTTTGACACCGACATTGGTGCTTTCATTGAGAGTTCCTCTGTGCCGTCACGATCAGGAAGGATGCCTCTTCCCGTCTTGAAAGACGGTACCATTGCCAAAGGAGCATTGGCCGCCGGCCAAACTATCCGGATAGGCGGTTTTCTTATGACCGCCTGTTCGGCCGCCGCTTCGATGATGACCTCTTGGGTCATCAAAAGCGACCTTCGCATCAACTCAGAATTCACCGAGCAGCTGGATCCGATGGAGCTCTCTTCCTTAAACGAGCTCTTGGATCTCATTGCCGCCCTAGGAGTCGCTACAGACTACGATCAGATTGGGATTAAAACCGATCTGAGAGAGATTAACTCCCCCAGGTTACCCACCACGTTGCGGTGGTAGAGGAACAACACGGCGACTCTTCTTCTATATTAAAGACCAGTTATGTCTGGGCTCCTGATCCCTCCATGCCGGATTCCCGCGGAGGGACGGACGTCAATCAAGTACTGAACCTAAAGTCAGGCAGCGGACCAGATTCGTTGGACAACATCCAGCAATCCAAGCTTCCAAATTCGGAAACTTTTTGGCCCTTGAGCCTCAAGTTGGGCAGGGTTCCGGACTCAAGTTTTGGCTGACTTCATCGCCGAATGGACCGAAGCCGAACTCCCTACAGAGTACGGCGCATACTCCAATTGGATCATGCATTTTGACGGCTCCAAAATGTTGGCCGGCTTGGGGGCTGGCGTCGTATTGACATCCCCAACTGGAGACACAGTCCAATACGTAGTTCAGATAATGTACACGGACTCCAACAACGCAGCCGAATACGAGGCCCTTCTACATGGTCTCCGGATGGCAATCTCCATGGGAATTCAACGCCTAGAGGTGCGCGGGGATTCAAACCTCGCAATATCCCAAGTAAATGGAGGCTTTGACGCCAAGGATCCGAAAATGGCAGCCTATCATAACGCCGTCTTAAAAATGTCAGCTCGGTTCGAAGGACTCGAATTCCACCACGTAGCCCGGGATAGTAACCAGGCAGCCGACGTGTTGGCACGCATCGGCGCAAAACGCGACGCCATCCCTCCAAACATCTTCCTGGAGCGACTCTTTAAGCCATCCGTATTATGGGAAGAGGAGTCCGGAAATAACAACCCAGAACCAACCCCACCACCCAACACGGAAAATTTTGACACAATCGGCGGCTCAACCAATGAAATAACACCTTCAGCCCACGAAATAATGGCAGTAATTGCCCCGTGGACGGAACCGTTCCTAGCCTACTTAATTAGGAAGGAACTTCCCGAAGACCAAAATGAGGCCCGCTGCATAGTTCGGCGATCTAAAGCCTACAAGGTCCATGAGGGAGAACTTTATAAGAAAAGCTCAACCGGAGTCCTTCAAAGGTGCATCTCCGAAGAGGAAGGGCGAAACCTCCTGGCTGAAATTCACGCCGGACTCGGCGGACACCACGCCGCAGCCCGGGCCCTTGTGGGCAAGGCCTTCCGTACAGGATTTTATTGGCCGACTGCCCGGGCAGATGCTCAGGACTTAGTCCAACGATGCGTCGGTTGCCAGCTCTTTGCTAATCAAAGCCACATGCCACCCACCGCGCTCAAAACTATACCCATCACCTGGCCATTCGCGGTCTGGGGGCTTGACATGGTTGGACCCCTTAAAGGGGGAACCCATAAGCAAAAATACCTATTTGTCATGGTGGATAAATTCACCAAATGGATAGAGGCCAAGCCGGTTAAAACGGCCGAATCCGGACCTCTGATAGACTTCATATCTGGGGTAGTACACCGTTATGGCGTCCCCCACAGCATCATCACTGATAACGGCACGAACTTCATGGCCGACGAGGTTAAACTCTGGTGCAAAAACATGGGCATCAAGCTCGACTACGCTTCAGTCTATCACCCTCAAACTAACGGTCAAGTCGAACGAGCAAATGGTCTAATCATGAGCAGCATTAAACGCAGGTTAGTGCGGTCTCTAACGGAATCTAACACGCACTGGGTGGAGGAGCTCGACTCCGTACTCTGGGGCTGCGAACCACGCCAAATCGTACTACCGGATTCACGCCATTCTTTATGGTATACGGCGCAGAGGCAGTTTTGCCCTACGATATAATTCATGACTCACCTCGAGTGCGCATGTACGAAGAAAGGGAAGCCGAGTTGGATCGGCAGGACAGTTTGGACGCATTGGAGGAGGAGTGGGACGTGGCAAAGGCTCGTTCCGCATTCTATCAGCAGCAGGCTCGAAGATATCAAAGTAGAGAAGTACGGGCCAAAACTTATAATATTGGCGAACTAGTTCTACGTCTGCCGGACAAGAAAAAGGACAAATTCAAGCCCAAGTGGGAAGGTCCCTTCATCATCGATCAAGTCCTGACCGGCGGAGCATACCGTCTACGAAATGCATCAGACAATCGACTCGAGCCGAACCCATGGAAAGCAGCCCGCCTCCGAAGATTCTACGCCTAGCGCCGGACTCAGAGTTCGTCTCCTTCCTCCGTCCACATTCCGTCCACATTTTATTCGTTTGCTGTCTTTTGGTTTTTTCTCTCTTCCTTCCTCCCTTCTTTTTGTAAAGCCCTTGTGGGTTGACCTGCGCATTGTTCGCACACACTTGACGTGCTGCTCGCACTCATTATACCTGGGGGCTTCTTTAACAGAAGCTTATTTATACGGGCTTCATGCCCAACACATGTGTCAAACTTCCGCATGTACCTTTTATTCACCATTATATGCATCGATATGACTTAAGTTTTGGCCAAGCTGGGTTGCCTGGCTCCTGTGCTTACCCCTACGTTCCCGATTGTTCGGCTAGGAGGTAAAGGGAGCACCTCTGCGATTGTTACTGCCGGGTCAGCCGGATGTGTACCTCAGACTGGGTAAAGCCGAAAGCTAGTGTTCTTAAGGGAATATTCGGTCGTTGACTTGAAAGATGATTTTTTACCCACATATTTATCTGCCCCCAGATGCTTTTCTGCTCTTTTCGCAGTCCGGACATGCACTTTAGGGCATGCCTCCTAGGGAAAGGAACCCTTAACGGAACTATTCTCCCTGGAAGATGTTTCTTACTAACCATGTAATATAACATAACTAGTTGGGCACTTGTTTGATAAAGCAGTAATGACCCCTACGCCTGGTCTCCATGCATGCCCCGGTTCTTGCATAACCGCGAGGGTATTCGGACACACTCCGGACTGTTGGGTCCCGAGGTTGAAGCGAAAAGGTCCGCAAAGACAAACGATCTGCAATCCGGCTAGAAGGCATTATAGATGTCATTTTAAAATACATCGTCAAATTGACTGATTGTACTCCTCTTCAATCCCATCTAACAGGCTGTCTAATTTACAGTCCCGTTGGGAATACTTAGCGGCCAACTCTACTTGGCCGTACATTAGGCTCACAGGGATCTCCTTCCCATCAGGCCCCACAGGTCCGACCTCGGCCATGTGGTTCGGATCTGCCTTCGAGTACCGCGTCTTCACCATGGCCCAGGCCTCCCTGGCGCCTTGACGGCAGGCTGATATCTTCCATAGACGGAACCGCTGCCGTGCTCCCTGAAGCTTCTCCGCAAGCCCTCCAAGACCCTCGGGTAGGGAGACGGATGGCCACAAGGCCTGGGCGACGCCACTCATCGCCTGCCGAACACGTTCGTGCAGTTGCAGCAGCTCGGGAAGCTGGTCACCTGTTGAACCGGGCATTTCCTCCGCAGGGCGACCTATGAGCACACCTACAGAAAAATTTCTGTCAATCGACTTCCTCTCTGAACTCTTCTTTTCAAAATGGTTTTCTCAAGCACTTACTGTAGATGCCGCGACGAAGCCGACGATTCTCCTTTATGGAGTCAGACAGCTGGACCCGAACATCTTTTAGTTCTTCGCCTAGCTGGGTGTTGGCATCTTGGAGTTTGTTTCTCTCCTGCTGCACCCTCATAAGCACCATCTCGCCGGCCTTAAGCTGGCACAACAGATGTTGCTTGTCCGGATCTAGTCCGGCGCCCTCTGCAATATTATTGTCAGACTTACACACAAACTGCACTTCATAAACTACTTATCTTTTCGAGGTATGTATTACCAGAGGGGGGTCTCTGTGGCTCCTCCTGGGGCGGCTAGTGCAGCCTCAAGTTGGGCCTTGCACTCTTCAAGCTCCTGAGACAGTTGGGCATTCTTCTCCGTAAGATCCTGCGTATCAAATGATCCTTAAATCAGTTATTCTAACTACTTTAAGTCTCGGGGGCTACTGGCATATATAACTATTAATTTCCTTACTCGTATGTCTTTCACATACTGCTCCGTGGCTCTGGTTAAAGCATCTTGAGCAGCACGGAGGTGCACGTCTCCCGCATTAAAGGCATTCAACGCCTCCGGGGAGAAACACGCGTCACGAAGAACTGTCCGGCGACGCCTGTGATTCATGGCGCTCTCCACCTCAGACCTGGAGGAGCATCCGGCTCGCGCCTTGCGCTCGCCTCCCCCTCCGGACCAGGTGTTGGAACCCGGCCGGCGGGGGCTTGGTTGGCAACCTCTCCGGATACAGTCCGGCGAGCGCTCTTTCTCCTGGAAAAGTCATGAGCATTAATATATCTCCCAGGAATCTTTCCCTTAAAAACGGTGGCGTTCTATACCGTTGCGGCGATGTTTCGATTCGCACCGCACCCCTCTTCCGCCTGCTGGGCCGAACTGACCCTTGTCGGTCAGCCGCCGCGGGTTCGACTTCCCGCCTTGAAGGCACCTCCTGCGAGACATCGTTGGTATACGGTGGTCAGAAATAAGCACGGGTGAAGTAATGGTGTCAGGACTCCGGTCATAGTTACCTGGGAAGCTGGAGATGAACCGGGGTAGTCGGCCGTAATGGCGACTAGGGCATTGTCCATGGTGAGTTGGTGGAACACCCCGTCAATCAGCTCCACCTCTATGTCCGGATCCTCTAGTTCTCCACGAGCTGCAATCAGATCAAGGGTGATTTGATCGAACAGTTCCTCTAGTGCACTTACATAGCGCACCAGATGCAACAATGCAGGATCCGTCTCGTGATCTCCGTTGGCAACCTGGGGTGGCCTACCATACCCTTCACGGCTGGGGTAGTAGTAGAACGAGCGACAGTTAAATCTGGGCGACAAGTGCCGGAGTTGAACTATAGCCTCTCGAGCAGCTAGTTGGATGGCTTTTGGCTCAAAGGAAGTTGTCCTTCCGTTGAACCTGTAGGGGCGTTCTGGCGATAGACCCCTACCATAGACGTGTACTGTGGCCCATAATTGACGGCTCTCACCGCTCATGGGCCCTTGATACACAACATACTCTGGGGGTTCTTCTAACGCAAACGCACGGCGGGTGAGGTTTGATAGCACGGTCACAAAACCTCCAAGGTTGGTTGCTGTGGTATCATTGTGAACAATGGGGCCAGGCATTATAGCTTGGTCTGGGGTAGAGGCTGTGCTGTGCTGGGTCGAGGCTAGCATGCCCTTTTTATAGAAAAAGGGGACAGAGTCTTCCTTCGCACGCTTGCGAAAGAGACTATTTAGATGTCGGTCACTGACGCGTGATCGACAGGCTAGGCTGATAGGTTAGGCACCGACTGCCAAAAGGTGTCGGGTCACTGTGTGGTTATCTTACATGAGAAGCTTGGCTGGGGTTAGGTTAAGGTCTGGTGGGTTTGTTAACCTAGGTTTTTCGACCTGGCTCAGATAGGATTAGCCAATGGTCAGCCTGGCTCTGATACCAAGGTTGTCAGGGCCGGATTTTCGGGATATCAAATTCCTAGAGAATGGTCCTTATGCTCACCAGCCCCAGGATTACTGTTAGCTGATGAGGCTACAACTTGATACAGAAACACTAGTGCAGAACCGGGCATTAGCACCGGTTCGTAAGGCCCTATAGTGCCGGTTACATAACCGGCACTAATTAGTGGTCACTAAAGGCCCCCACCCCCCCTTTAGCACTGGTTCAGCATGAACCGGTGCTAAAGGGCGACCACGTGGCACGAGCCAGCTCCGGGGATCGGGAGCCCTTTAGTACCGGTTTGTAAGACCAACCGGTATTATAAGGTTTGGAGGGTTTTTAGTTTTATGATTTCTTTTTCATTTAATTTTGTGTTTCCATTTTAATTCTTTTTCGTTTGCTGGTATTTTATGATACTACACATTGTACACGTTATGCATATATATATATATATATAAAATTTCTAGTAGAACCAATCATGCATATATATATCACATCAATGTGTCACAAATTAAACCACCATATTAATTAATTCACACATACACACATGTACAGATATATACAATTTCTCCTACATATGAATGTTGCCTTCAGAACCAGTCTAATTGGTGCCTTCGGAGCACGATGACAATTGAAAGTGGTTTTCATTGGGGCGGTAGCTGGTAATAGAATTCTCCATTCGGATTTATGACCTGGTCGAGCAAAAATCCCGCTATTTCCTCTTGAAGTGCTTCTACGCGCTCCGTTTCTATGAGCTTCTCCCGCACCTCTTTGAACTGTTAAGAAGGAGATCAATATGCATGTGTATTAGTTGTTTGACTAGCTAGATATCGATAATGGTGTAAAAATTGTGAATAGTGTTCTGACAAGCGTACCCATTGCTGTCTTTGAGATCTGCTCCTTTCGGACGCCATCATGTGAATATTCTCGCAAACGCAGAATGCACACAGATCAGTACCCTGCGCCTGCTTCAGGGCCTTTACGAGAATGGAATTTGATCAGATAAAAATTAATCAAGCATGATAATTAAATAGATGGCAGCTAGCTAGCTAGCTAGCTAGTACTACTTAATTACTTACCTTGGGTCGAAACCATTCAAGCTTTTGTTTCCACGGGCCGGGCGTGACGCTGATGAATCTTGCCCAAGCCCTGCCCGCCGACAAAGAAAATGAATAAAGGGGTTATTAAATAGTTCATATCATGAAATGACGAACTAAATAGGCCGAGATATATAGTTAATAATGATTGAAATTACCTGTTGACTATCCCATACAAGATGTTAAAGTCAGTGTTTTTTGAGACTAGTGAGTCCAGTACTTCAACTGTTCCGGCGCTAACTTTAATGATACACAAGACCCAGTGAAATCTACATGCACACACGTTTACATGTCTTAATTAAGCAGGCATATGTTAGCAAAAACATGTAGCTAGCTAGTAGGCAAAAACAGAGAATTTGTAGTACAAGACAGTGTGACTCACCCAAAGTGGTAAGGAAGTAGTATATCTTCATTGTATTTGAGGTGCTTCAAGAACTCTAGCATGCTGCTTTCTACTTCCTTTGCATGATGTTCATTTATCTTCCATGTGAATTCATTAACGGTGTTTGGGTCAATGAACCCAATGCCATAGCGTCCACCTTTTCTCATTTCATATATCTTCATCCTGCATAATACCACAGAAAAGAATATATACAGTGAGGATAATTATAGGTAATGATTGATTTCAAAAGGATCACTACAGCTAGCTTGAGACTTAAATTATAGAAAGAAATCACTTACAGACAATAGCAACTGACGATAGATTTGTCGAGTGCTTCCTTATTGTATAACTGAAACAGTTCTAAATACTCAACGGACCCAGCTTTCTCATGGTAGTAATGGTCCTCCTTGACATTCACCATGAGGGACACTCGATCTGAAATCTTGGTAATGTTCATGTACCATTGATGCAATTCATACATTCTCGTTGGGAGGTTCTTGACCTTGTCTGGCGCGACCAAAGGTTGGCCCCGGACATATTGCCGTTTTACTTCATCCTCTCTAAGCAAAGGCATGGGCTCGATCTCGAGGAGTTGTCCAACAGTGATGTTGAGAACTTCAGCCTGCATTATATGCTCCTCCGTTATTACCACATTGCCCAACTCGGGAACATGCACTGTTTGCCCACAATAATATTGGGGGCGCGTACTGTCACCTGTTGTTGGCACAACAAGCAAGGGGATCGATTGCGCCGCCTGTTCTCCCAGCTGGGGAATGGTTTTCCCGCATTTTTTGGCATCTGCTTCTTGTTTGCTCGATCCCGATGTAGACGTGCTCGCCTCCCTTTGTAGACGTGCTCGATTTAACTTCCTGATGTGGCGCTCATAGTCTGTGTCAACAGGCTTGGAAGCTGGTGGTTGAGCCATACGAATGAAGTGGTCAATCGTTTCCTCAGGCACTTTCTCCCTTGGCGGCGGTGGCGGTTTCGGTGCAAAATGGGCTTCCACCTCGGCCTTCGATATGGCTGTGATTTCCTCCTCGGACTTGTCATAAGAACTCTGCGGAAGAGGCTTCAGGCTTGGACCATATTTATACCGCTTGCCTCCGCCTGTACTTCCTGTACTACCTTGACTTGTACGGCTACGCACCAGAGCTGCGGTGTGTCTCTGCGATTGCTGAGGCGGCGGAGATGGCTGACGGGACTGAGTTGGACGAGGAGGAGTGGCCTGAGGTTCTGCCGGACTTGGAGGAGGAGTGAACGTCTGACGCTGTGGCGGACTTGGAGGAGGAGGATTGTCCTGACACTTTGCCAGACTTGGAGGAGCGGGAGTCTGCTGACTCGGTGGCGGACTTCGACGAGGACTTGGGTGACGCGGTGTCGGTGGCCTTGGAAAGATGATGCAATCCTTTTTCCATAGGATGATACGATGTTTGGCCTCTCCGAGAAAGCGCTCGCCGTCACCTCCAGCAATGTCAAGCTAAAGCCCCGAATATGGGTCCAGCACCTCATCAACCACGACACAAGCGAAGCCCGCTGGAATCGGGTTGCAATGGAAGGTTGCCTCGGGGGGATTTGTGAAAGCACAGCCGTCCGCCACCTTCATGGATATGTTCTTCATCTTGACGTGTAGCTCGCAGTTAGTGTTCTCCATGATGTCATCCACGGGGTATCTACCCAGCATTGGGTCGTCCGGGACGGAACCCACGCTGCTTCTCGGCATGGATGGGCCGGTGCTATCCAATGCTGGATCATCCGCTAGCTGCTGCAGCTGCTGAGACCCCCTCGGTAAGTGAGTCGATCTACTCCTGCTGCCGCTGGAATTTGACTGCCAATTCCGCTTGACTTGCTTCTAGGCCTTGAAGGCGTTCATAGTCCCGCTTCCTCTGCTCCTCCTCCATCTTCCTCTTCTTCTCCTCCGCAATCTTCTTTCTCGCACGGGTTCTGTAGTCGTTGTTCCAGTCTGAAAACCCCTCATACCACGGCAGAGCGCCCTTGCCTCGTGTTCTTCCCGGGTGTTCAGGATTTCCCAGGGCACGCGTAAGCTCGTCGTTCTCTCTGTTGGGCTGGAACACCCCCGTTCGTGCCTCTTCTATTCCAACAAGTATCGCATCGTCAGCTCCCTTCAGACTTGCCCTCGTCGAAACATTTCCTGTCTCCCGGTCCAACTCCCCCCCATGCGCATAGAACCAAGTCCTGACCCTGGCGGGCCAACTCTTAGTAGCCGGAGTGACACCTGCATCCTCCATCTCTTTCTCAGACTTATCCCACTTAGGCATTGCCACCGCATAGCCACCTGGCCCCAGCTTATGGAACTTATCCTTTTTTTCGGCATTCTTCTTGTTTATTCTCGACCGTTCCTTAGCTAATTCCGAATCCTTGAATTTCACGAAATTGGCCCAATGATCACGTAGGTTCTCTAGTGTTCCCTTGAATACTAGAGTCTTCCTTCCTCCGTTGACGTACTTGTTCCATTCACCATTCTTGTAGTTCTTGAATGCAGTCGCCATCATCTTAAGAGCAGCCTCTTTGACTTTCTGCACATCTGCTTCTGTGAAATGATCTGGTAGGGTGAAATGTTCCATGAGAGTATCCCAAAGCAGATCTTTTTGATTCTTGTCGACATAAGTAACATCTGGACGTGGCTTTCCTGGCGCTCTCCATTCTTGAAGTTTGATCGGGAGTTGGTCCTTCACAAGAACTCCGCACTGACGAACGAACTTGTCCGCAATCTTCTTAGGCGCTATTGGTTTGCCAGTAGGGCCGCATGCCTCGATATTGTACTTTACGCCCGGCTTCAGCTTTTTGTTCGGGCCTCGTTTCGTCCTTTTATCTGAAGATTTGCTCGATCCGGATGGCTGAAAGAACAAAGATCGATTCGTTAATATATCTTCAAGTCATTTAAAACATGTGATGATCACCAGATGCCTGCTTATATAAATATATATACCTCATCGGTGTTTGTTGTTTCAGGATCATGTTCTTCCTCATCGTCATAATCATTCATGACTTCGTCGTGATCGAATATCATATCACCCTCTCCGGTGTTGTTTAGAAATTCGGAGCCGTCATAATCTTCTTCATTTTGATTATCATCTGCCCCGCGTATCATATCGAACATGGTCTATTCTCCCTCTCTGTCGGTATTGTCTTCCATAGCTTTTGTTTAACTAATCCAAAAGAAATATAAAACAATTTAGTATTCAAATCTCGAATAATAGATATAATCTCGAATACATCGTCCAGAATAATAGATATAATCTCGAATACATCGTCCAGAATAATAGATATAATCTCGAATACATCGTCCAGAATAATAGATATAGTCTCGAATACATCGTCCAGAATAATAGATATAATCTCGAATACATTGTCTTGAATAATATAATATTGAATAGTACATCACTGGCTATTAGCTAATAAAGATCGAATACTACAGAAGAATCTAGGACACTCGCGGTTCCTCCGGCGCGGGCAGTGGACACCCAAAGAGAAGGAACCCTCACAGGATCATAGCTGAAGTGAGATCCCCGAAGATACTGCCACGTATTGGAGAACCTGCCGCCCTCTAACGCAACCATGTAGCAATGGACGTGCTCGTCCTCCTCCCTGACACGGCTCCCTCCACACCGAAACTGGCCCACGCGAACGCCACCAAACGAGATCAGGGTCGACGACTGGACCCGCGGCCGGGTTCCTCGTCAAGCGGCGCGCCCCTCCAAGTAGCACCTCCCAGTGCCAGCCCGGCGGAGCCCAGTCCCGGACATGGGTCGGATGGACGTCGTCGCGGATGGGTCGACGGCGAGGATGCGGGCCGGGCATCGTCGAGAACAAATACTAGCTATATGCCCGCAAAAAGTAACATTTTTTTAATGATTGGATTTTGATAACTAAAATTTCTAACATTTCTATATATATAACTAACATTTCTACAACATTTCTAACAATGCTATATATAACTAACATTTCTATAACATTTCTAATATTTTAGAACTAAAAAACAGAAAAAAATTATAACATTTCTATATATATAACTAACATTTTTATAACTATTTCTATAACTAAAAAACAGAAAAATTTCTACAATTTCAAACATTTCTAACAAATCTAACAATTCTAACATTTCTAACTATTTCTAAAAAACAGAAAAATGTCTAACAATTTCTTAAAAACAGAAAAATCTATAACTAAAAATGTATGTGTGTGTGTGTGCGCGCTCACCGACGGGGGGCGCGCGGCGACGGGGACGGCGACGGGCGCGGCGACGACGGGGCGGCGACGATGGGGACGGGAACGTACGGGCCGGGGCGGCGACCGGGGCGGCGACGGGGCGCGCGGCGACGGGGCGGCGACGACGGGGACAGGGCGGCGACGACGGGGACGGGTCGGCGACGACGGGGACGGGGCGGCGACGGGGGCGGCGACGGTACAGAGGAGAAGAAGCAGAGGGAGATGAGAAACTGATGAAATTTTGAAGTGTTTACTTATATAGAAGGCACCTTTAGTACCGGTTGGAGCCACCAACCGGTACTAAAGGTCTGTTTTGGCTAGGCCAAGCGGTGGGAAGCGACCCCCTTTAGTACCGGGTGGTGGCACAAACCGGTACTAAAGGCCCCCCCTTTAGTACCGGTTTGTGTCATGACCCGGTACTAAAGGGGGTGCGCTGGCGCAGGTGCGGTGCGGAAGTTTAGTCCCACCTCGCTAGTCGAGGGGCTACCGCACTGGTTTATAAGCCCTAGTGCGGTAGCTCTCTCGAGCTCCTCTCCTAATCAGGCCTACTGGGCCTACCTGTCCTCCTCGCCTTGTGGGCCTACTGGGCCTTCGCGGGCCTGCATCCTGGCCCAATGAAAGGTTGTGTCGCTAGTCGTATGCAGGCTGCTTTGGCCCAGTAGGCGTGCTTTTTTTGCTTTATTTTTTTGTTTTATTTATTTTTGAGTTGTTTTTTGTTGTATTTAGAGTTTCTTTGTGAATATTTTTGCTTTAGGTACAAAAAATTACAAACTTTCTCTTAGTGCCGGTAGATTTCAAATTTGAATAGTTTAAATTTTGAATTATTTGAAATTTGTGTGAATGACTAGTTTGTGAATAACTTAACTTTAAATATTAGTGTGTTTTATCATTATATTCAATTTAGTAATGCTTAGGTTATTTAAAAAATGAAATGCCTTTGTAACAGTTCAGTTTTCGTCGGAAACCCTGATACTTCGAAAGTGATTGTCCATTTTGTACACGAAGTGCATCCAGTTTTTTCCGTAACCCTCTCTACTTTCTTGCACATGCTATTTGTATGAAATTATGATACCATGCCAACTTTCAACCTTTTCTGAGTTCATTTGAATTGCTTTTCAATTTCAGGGTCATTTAGCTGGAAAAAATCAGTAAATGCATGAAAAGAATTTGTTTGCACATAAAATTTCTTCGCGTTTCAAATGCCAAAACACATAACTACCCTAACTATTACAGACATTCCCTCCTGGGTGTGAAACACAGAAGAAAGTGATGATAGTGAAGCCGATCACATCCCAGATCTTTGGGTGTGAAACTTTTTCTTCGCGTGTGTCCCATTGCGTCGTAACCATGGAAAATCTTCATCATTTAACGGGATGCTCGGGTCAATATTCACTGTGAATGGAGCAATTTCATCAAACTTTTCATAATCTTCTGACTTGTCTGTCTTGTCATCCACTCCCACGATGTTTCTCTTCCCAGAAAGAACTATGTGCTGCTTTGGCTCATCGTACGATGCA
Source organism: Triticum timopheevii (assembly GCA_963921465.1). Lineage (NCBI taxonomy): Eukaryota > Viridiplantae > Streptophyta > Magnoliopsida > Poales > Poaceae > Triticum > Triticum timopheevii. The sequence continues at coordinate 3,290,930 of OY997271.1, forward strand.
TTCGCTTCCTTATCTTTTCTTTTTCTTGGCTTGGTAGACATGTCCTTCACATAGAAAACCTGTGCCGCATCATTGGCTAGGACGAATGGTTCGTCTGCATACGCAAGATTGTTGAGATCCACTGTTGTCATTCCGTACTGCGGGTCTTCCGTTACCCCGCCTCGTGTCATATTGACCCATTTGCACCGAAACAAAGGGACCTCTAAACCACGTCGATAGTCAAGTTCCCATATGTCCTGTATATAACCATAATATGTTTCCTTTCCCGTCTTGGTTTCTGCATCAAAGCGGACACCACTATTTTGGTTGGTGCTCTTCTTATCTTGAGCAATCATGTAAAATGTATTACCATTTATCTCGTACCCTTTGAAAGTCATTATATTCGAAGATGGTAACTGGGACAGCAATTACAGGTCATCTTCAATAGAGGTGGCATGCATGGTACGTGTCTGCAACCAGTTGGCGAAACTCCTGGTTTGTTCACGTGTAATCCACTCATCAGACCGCTCCGGTTGTTTGGAGCGTAGCAAATTCTTGTGTTCATCCATATACGGAGCCACCAAGGTGGAATTCTGTAGAACTGTGTAGTGTGCTTCAGCGAGAGAATGTCCGTCGATACATATTATTTGTTCCCCTCCTAGCGTGCCTTTTCCATCCAGTCTGCCCTTATGCCGCGATTCAGGAACACCAATCGGCTTAAGGTCAGGAATAAAGTCAATACAAAACTCAATGACCTCCTCATTTTGATGGCCCTTGGAGATGCTTCCTTCTGGCCTAGCACGGTTATGAACATATTTCTTTAAGACTCCCATGAACCTCTCAAAGGGGAACATATTGTGTAGAAATACAGGACCCAAAACGTTAATCTCTTCGCATAGGTGAACTAGGACGTGCTTCATGATGTTGAAGAAGGATGGTGGGAACACCAACTTGAAACTGACAAGACATTGCACCAAATCATTCTGTAACCTTGGTATGATTTCTGGATCGATTACCTTCTGAGAGATTGCATTGAGAAATGCACATAGCTTCACAATGGCTAATCGAACGTTTTTCGGTAGAAGCCCCCTCAATGCAACTGGAAGCAGTTGCGTCATAATCACGTGGTAGTCATGAGACTTTAGGTTCTGGAACTTTTTCTCTGCCATGTTTATTATTCCCTTTATATTCGACGAGAAGCCAGACGGTACCTTAATACTGAGCAGGCATTCAAAGAAGATTTCCTTCTCTTCTTTGGTAAGAGCGTAGCTTGCAGACCCTGATGTATGCCGTCTTCTCCGTGCATACGTTGCTGGTCCTCCCGTGCCTCAGGTGTATCTTTTGTCTTCCCATACACGCCCAAGAAGCCAAGCAGGGTCACGCAAAGATTCTTCGTCGATTGTGGAGCGGACCTCTAGGTCTTTCCAATATGGCAGGTCCCAAAATATAGATTCCTTCTTCCACATGGGTGCGCGTCCGTCCGCGTCCTTCGGAGCAGGTTGTCCGCCAGGACCCTTTCCAAATATCACCTTCAAATCCTTGACCATATCATGTACATCAGCACCAGTACGATGGCGAGGCTTCGTCCGGTGATCCGCCTCACCTTTGAAATGCTTTCCTTTCTTTCTTACAGGATGCCTGCTCGGAAGAAATCGACGATGTCCCAGGCACACATTCTTCTTACAACTATTCAAATATATACTGTCGGTATCATCCAAACAGTGCGTGCATCCGCGGTATCCCTTGTTTGTCTGTCCTGAAAGGTTACTGAGAGCAGGCCAATCATTGATGGTCACGAACAGCAACGCCTTGAGGTCAAATTCTTCCCCCATGTGCTCATCCCACGCACATACACCTGTTCCATTCCACAACTGTAAGAGTTCTTCAACTAATGGCCTTAGGTACACATCAATGTCGTTGCCGGGTTGCTTAGGGCCTTGGATGAGCACTGGCATCATAATGAACTTCCGCTTCATGCACAACCAAGGAGGAAGGTTATACAAACATAGAGTCACAGGCCAGGTGCTATGGTTGCTGCTCTGCTCCCCAAAAGGATTAATGCCATCTGCGCTTAGACCAAACCATACGCTCCTTCCGTCATCTGCAAACTCCTTCCCGTACTTTCTTTCGATTTTTCTCCACTGCGACCCGTCAGCGGGTACTCTCAACTTTCCGTCTTTCTTACGGTCTTCTCTGTGCCATCTCATCGCCTTGGCATGCTCTTTGTTTTGGAACAAACGTTTCAACCGTGGTATTATAGGAGAATACCACATCACCTTGGCAGGAATCTTCTGCCTGGGGCGCTCGCCCTCGACATCACCAGGCTCATCGCGGCTGATCTTATAGCGCAATGCACCACATACCGGGCAAGCGTTCAAATCCTCGTACTCACCGCGGTACAGGATGCAATCATTAGGGCATGCATGTATCTTTTGCACCTCTAACCCTAGAGGGCAGACAGCCTTCTTTGCTTCGCACGTACTCTCGGGCAATTCGTTGTCCTTTGGAAGCATATCCTTTATCATTACCAGCAACTTTCCAAATCCCTTGTCAGATACACCATTCTCTGCCTTCCATTGCAGCAATTCCAGTGTGGTGCCCAGCTTTTTCTTGTCACCTACGCCATTCGGGTACAACAATTTTTTTTGATCCTCTAACATGCGCTGCAACTTCTTCTTCTCCAAATCACTTGCGTAGTTTCTCTTTGCATCGGCAATGGCCCGACCTAGATCATCAATGGGCTCATCTGATGCCTCTTCTTCAGCTTCTTCCCGCATTGCCGGCTCAGCTTCTTCCCGCATTACCGGCTCAGCATCTTCCCCCATTGTTGTATCATCGTATTCAGGGAACCCATGGCCAGGATAGCTGTCGTCCTTCTCTTCTTCTTCATTGTCTTCCATCGTAACCCCACTTTCTCCGTGCTTGGTCCAAACATTATAGTGGGGCATGAAACCGGACTTAAACAAGTGGACGTGAATGGTTCTTGACGTAGAGTAATTGTGACCATTCTTACAGACACCACATGGACAAGGCATAAAACCATCCGCCCGCTTGTTTGCCTCAGCCGCAAGCAGAAAAGTATGCACGCCCTCAACGAACTGGGGAGAGCATCGGTCATCGTACATCCATTGCCGGCTCATCTTCATTACACAACACAGAATAGACCAAATTAATACAAGTTCATACATAAAGTTCATACAACACTTAAATGCAACAAACAAAAAACTCTCTAGCTAAAGCATTTAAATGCAACAACAAATGCGATCAAGATCGCAACTAAGGTAACAATTGATCCAACAGCATAATGATACCAAGCCTCACAATCGATGGCATATTTTCTAATCTTTCTATTCTTCAAGCGCATTTTCTCCATCTTGATCTTGTGATCATCGACGACATCGGCAACATGCAACTCCAATTCCATCTTCTCCCCCTCAATTCTTTTCAATTTTTCTTTCAAGTACTCGTTTTCTCTTTCAACTAAATTTAACCTCTCGACAATAGGGTCGGTTGGAATTTCCGGTTCACATACCTCCTAGATAAAAATATCTATGTCAACTTGATGGGCATAATTTGTCATAAACACGAAATGCAACTAATAGTTTTAAAAGAGAATATACCACATCCGAATCATAACAAGGACGAGGGCCGACGGGGACGGATATCAAAACCATGGCACTATGTATAACAAACAACGTACGGGTAAGATAATTATTACATGATTAACTATATATCCAAATCACACAAACATCAATTTTTTATATAAAATTACATGAACAAGAGGCTCACCACAAGGTGGTGCCGGTGACGGGACGGTGCGGGCGATCGACGGTGGTTACGACGGAGATTTAGAAGGCACTAAGTAAACCACACCTACATATGCAAACTAAGTGTTATTTTTGACCTCAAATTGCATATAAATCAAATACTAGCACATATATATATTTCCTCCCAAATTACTAAACTCACAAATTAGTAACTATATAAAGCATTGCAAGAGCTAATCTAGCAATGAGAGATGAAAGGACAAAGTTGCTAACCTTTGTGATCATTTGAATGGATGGGGGCCTTCAAATCTTGACAAATTTTGGGCAAAATTTGTGGTGAGCTCGAGGGGAAGAGGAAGAACAGAGAGTAGAGGAGAGCAAGCTGGACGAAGGGTTTATATGCAGGAGGACCTATAGTACCGGTTCGTGGCACGAACCGGTACTAAAGGTGCTGGAGGGGGCCCAGACTGACAACATCCTGCCACCACCCTAATTAGTACCGGTTCGTGGCACGAACCGGTGCTAAAGGTTAGCCACGAACCGGTACTAATTCGAGCGGCCCGGCTAGCCGTTGGAACCGGCACTAATGTATACATTAGTGCCGGCTCTAATATAAACCGGCACTAATGTGCTTCACGTTTGACCCTTTTTCTACTAGTGAAATTCCAAGCAGAAATACAAAATATGTAGTACAAGACCATTCTGGCCTATGAGTACAACAAATGGTTTCTAGTGGTTGATGGCGGAAGCGGTTTGTGGTTCATCAGTGCCAATGGGACTCCATTTCGCACAGGAACAATTGACTAGGATAACTCCTATCTTCGCGAGGCTGCTATTACCATTGCCTAGGTTCCGGGGCTGTCATCGCAACGCTCCTCTCCATGCAAGAAATCTGGCCAAGACAATAGCCAGGGACAAGCCAGTGAGTACTTTGAATATACTCGCAAACATTATGAACACTGGTATAATATAACAAATGATAATCATGCTATGGAATATTCTATGATCACAACATTAGTCACGAAATAAAAAGTCCATGATGTACGCAAGCAGGTTGTTTATATAAAACATGAATATGCAATCAGAGAGTAGAAATAGAATGCACCGATCGGGTGTCTGAAGCGACGCCTCAAAAGGATAATGATATAAAGCATGCCTCAGTCGGGCGTCTGAGTGACACCACATAAAGGGCTTATAAGTGAAATAAGTAACAAACATGCCTCAGTCGGGCGTCTGTGCGACACCACATAAAGGGCTTATAAAGTAAATAAATAACAAACATGCCATAGTCGGGCGTCTGTGCGACACCACATAAAGGGCTTATAAAGTTAATAAATGACAAACATGCCACAATCGGGCGTCTGTGCGACACCACATAAAGGGCTTATAAAGTAAATAAATAATAAACATGCCACAGTCGGGCGTCTGTGCGACACCACATAAAGGGTTTATAAGGTAAATAATCACATTGAATATCCAGGAGGTCGAACCGTCCCAGGGATACTCAATATTTCAAATAATGTAACTGGTTAGTCCATCATAACAATAATCATAATCATCATGAGTCACAAGTCATGATCCATGTTCTGGTTTAGCAGTTTTTCCTCCGAAGACCGACACTAAGACAGACACTTGACCCATCCCAGACTGTAGTCCTTTCCCATGGACATGGCTATTCGAATAGATTTAACCTCTGCAGAGGGTGTAGTCTTTACCCACAAGTAACAGATTCCTTTAGTCCATCGGGACTAATTCCATTTAGGATCTTTTAATTGAAAACACACCTGACCCGCAGACACCAGCTTAACTTACCGGTGTCTGGAATCACCCACGACACCTGTTAAGAAAAACTCTAAGTGGGGAGGCTACAACCTCGATTAGCATGGAATCAAATTTATACCATGCGCTACTAAGGGGTGCCCCCCTCTCGGTCCCCACAGGAAACACCCAGGCGCACGAACTAGGTGGCATGCCTACCGGATGCAGCCGGTATCTTCCACCATGGCCTCTCTGTACGGTGTGTGTGTGCCAAGAAAGGGGTTGACAACTTACTAAACTGTACATTACCTGCGGCAGGGACAAGTGGTAGTATGAGACAAGCATGAGGGTTACTGGAACAAGACTCGGTCTATGGTTGACTCAGGAGGTTTAAGTATTCCCTGCATGATTAGCATAACAAATATATTTCAACCAACAGACAGAATCACCACTCATCATACCTCATCATGCCATACCGGACACAACCGTCTCGATGAGGAACTAGAGATAAGCTCGTGTCTACCCAAGACAGAGACTTTCCTGGCTTCCTCCCGGCAGGCATGAAAGGTATACGAGGATGATTACTATCACAAGCATATCCATTTCCAACAGCAAAGAATCTTCATTATGCACTCATGCGTATGATCGTATCATCACATAACATAACGAATGCTCCATGTCAAGGTGGTGTTTTAACCATATCAAACAACACACAAAAATATTATGCCAGGGTTCAGAATGCTTGCCTTCAAGAGTATGCAAGTGGGGTGCATTTTTTGAAACTTGCTTCCTTCTTCAAAATCCTATTTTAAGAAAATTCAAATCAACACATAGTTTCAAAACAGTACAAAAAATTTGTTTGGAAAAATTTCAATTAAATACGAAAATAAACTAGACCAAATTTGAGAAACAACAGAAAAAGAATCGAATCATTTGGACTTATATTTAAAAAGTTATATTCAGTCAAAGTTTAGTCAAAAATTTGTTTTTAATAATTAATAAAAAACAGAAAAGAAAACGGTTCGGGGAGGAAACGTACTCTGGGTTTTACGCTTTCACTTATGCCAGCGTGGATTGACAAGGGGTCACTGACAGTGTGTCCCTTGGGCCCACTGGTTAGGTTTGACCAGTCGCCGCGCCTCCCTCCTCCTCTGTCCGAGCAGTGGCGGGGTTCCAGCGATCGCCGTTGATGAACCGCGGCTCCCCACGGGGTTCCGAGGGCAGGGATGGATCCGCCAGTCCTGGGCGGTCCTCCCAGTGGTCGAATGGCTGGCGGGGACGAAGGGAGTCGCCGGCGGTGAGCTTCGCTGCGGACGACGTTTCGGGAACAATTGGGGGTTTGGGCTACGGTGGCTCCCGGTCGAGGCTGAGGTGCTGGGTGGCTTCGCAAGATCGAGGGGAGGAGGATGGAAGCACGGGAGAGGTTAGGGGGCCCTGGTCCTGGCCGGATTTTACCGGAGCGTGGCGGAGGCCGAACCTGCCGGAGATGGGGGAGATGATGGCCTCCGGCCAAGTTGGAGAAGAAGGGGGCTTCCTACCACTTGCACAAGGCTGCTGACGAGCTTAGGCGTGATCCGGGGGGCTATATATAGCCCGGAGAGGTCGGTTCCCGTGGCCGCGGATAAGAACGCCGGCGAACTGCCATCCTGTAGCCAGGTGGTGCATGGCATTGGCTGGCGGGGTCTGGCAGGGTGAGGGGATAAGCTTGAGCTGTTCCAGGGGCAGCTGGGGCGCTGGAGTGGCTCGGGCGGCGCCGTCTAGGGCAGGAGCCTGCTGCGGCCGTCCGCTAGCCACCATGGCCGACCTGACGGCGGCGCTGCAGGGCTCTAGGGGCGGCCCGGAGGGTTCTGGTGAGCAGGCGAGAACGGGGCGCGGCCCTGCGGGCGAGCAAAGGCCAGGGGCACGACGTGGCGGCTCGGTGCGCGCGCCTGCAAAACGTGCGCTCTGGGTGCGCCCAGAGCATGCACACCAAGCGTTCGGCAAAATGCCAAGGCATGCCAGGAGGCTTGGGTGGGGCTGGGGATTAACAAGTCTAGGTTAGAGTTATCTAGGAGCTTAGTGGACATGCTGGTTTGGCAAAGCAAGCAGGTTAAAATGCAAACTAGAGTTCATGCCAATTCTGTTCATGTACTCAAGGTGTTTGACAGAATGCCATAGGCATCTAGGCATCTCTTGCGGTGTCCAAAAACTCCAGATCATAGTCTCTTTAGGTACAAGTGATTGTGGCGAGGTTAGTTTGGCAAGAACAGAAACTTGTTAGTGCAAGTTTTTGAGAAAACCAAAATCTGGGCAGAAACTAAAGGTCATTATTGCATGGACGAAAAATACTCCAATGGGTCCAATCTCCTGGAATTTAGGGTTTGGTAGAGTGGTTTATAAGCAGGAAAAAGAATCATGGGTAAAAGAACAAGTTAAAATATGGTTGCAGTAGAAAATACCAAACTGGGCCAGAGAGCAAAAGAGGATGTTTTGCTCAAATTTTTCAAAGAACACCAGTGGGTTTTTGCATATAGTTGAATTATATGCATCTACTAACATGTCCCAACTTTGGTGAAATTTCTAAAGAAATATTTAAATAGGTTGCAGTGCAAACCACAAACTGATCCAAATTTGAAAACTTGGGGGTAGAGCTCAAAATCTCCAAATACTAAAGAGTGGTTTTTTGCATAAAAGTGATTTAGGAACATCATATGTCATCCCCAAATTTTGGTGGAGTTTTAATTAAATTTATCAAAGGGTTGAAGTGCAAAAGAGGCTCTAAGGCTTATGAGAAACCATTTTAAAAGAATTAAAGTTCAGGAAAAATAATTTTAGAAATAAGTCCACTGATGAAAGAAATGTTTTCTTGAGAGGGTATACAAGTCCAGCAATATTTTTGTAAAGTTTTCTATTTGGAGGAAAACTCCACAACTCGGAAGAGAAGAGTGGTTCTGAATCAAAAGAAAATCCAGAGAATAAAAATTTAATTTACCAAGGCAAAATTTTGATTAATAAATCACGGTTGAATTTTTGGGGTGTTACAACACTACCCCCCTTAAGAAAAATCTCATCCTGAAGATTTGCTAAGGGTTGTTTCGAAAATATTACTCCTATTAGCTGAAACCAAACAGTTTACTCATGGCACAAAATTAGGGTACAAGGCATGAGCTGCAACACATAAATAAATGCTGGGACAATAAACATAGTGGTGATGCCTACAATGACAACGGTAAACGGACATGGTCATGAGAAAACGTCTCTAGGATTGGGGCACACTCTTCTTCTATCGGGGGAAGCGGGTTGACTAGTCGGTGAATGCGTCTCTCCTGGTTGGGCCTCAGTGGTCTGCCGACGGCGATCTGAGGATTTAAATCAGCGAGGCTCTGGAGATAACCCATTACTCGCTGGGTTAAACGCTCTTGAGCGATAACGTACTGCGCAAGGTTGGCCAGCAGTAGGTCCCTCTCAATTCGTCCACCATGAAAAGATGCTACTTCTCCGGGTGCTGCACGACTCGGCAAGTAATAATACCCTTGTTCGCTGGCATAGGGTACCGCGAATCGAAGGCGAGCAAGCGCTTCGTACGCAGCAGCTTCTGTGGCCATTTTGCGGAGTCGGCATAGATTTCCCCATGAAGGAGACTTCCATTGGGTCTTGGTTTTGGTTCACGGGAGGGATGTGCACCACTGCCCAATATTTCGAGGTGGATGGGGTGATCCTCGATTTGAGCAACTCGTACTGGGGGTGGATGGATAGCACTCATGGTACTGCAGGTAAAGTCCCACAATATTTTAACAAAGCTACCTGGGGTTGCATCTGGAGTTCTCAGATAAATACTAGGGCTCGGCATGGCAAAGAAATGGCTGTGAGGGTTGTGCACAAGGTGAGGGGTACTTGGCAAGGTCACGAGGTGGCCTTTTATATAGCATTGGGGCTGGGTTATTTACCGTGGTGAGGGGCAACTAGTTTGTCGGTTCTGCTCTATGGGGTCGGGGTCATTGCTACAGATACACATATCTCACAAAAGTGATGTGTTACTTTGGGTGTCGTCGGGGTGGTTTTGGTAGCTGTGCCCGGAATAAAAAAATGCAACCGCACGCTAACCTACTTATGCATGGCTACTATTCGAAACAGAGGCACACAAGCAGGGTGCATTTATTTATAGCGATACAAGGTCACACTATTACAGGGCGTGGACATATTAAGACTCGGTACTACTCGAGTGACTCAGTCTACCTTGTTAATATCTAAGCGGGCGTGCCTTGTGGACGTCGAGGCTTCTCCACGGGTTTCACCGTCGGGGTTAGCTGGATGGAGTTGAGGGGCTGCAGGGTCGGGGTAGCTATGATGACCCTCGCGGGGTTATTGGCTACAATCCCGTAGGAGCGTGTTCCCCAAAGGCGACGAAGCACTTCTGGGGACACCAAAGTATTTTGGTCTATGGCTGGGGCAGACCTCAAGGACTCAATCGGTTGTCCGAACAACACGACTGGGTTGTCGGCGTCAGGCTCATCTTCTCCTCTTGCCGGGGCTCGGCGAACTAGTTCTCCACGAGCTGCGATCAGATCAAGGGTGATTTGATCGAACAGTTCCTGTAGTGCACTTACATAGCGAACCAGATGCAACAATGCAGGATCCGTCTTGTGATCTCCGTTGGCAACCTGGGGTGGCCTACCATACCCGTCACGGCTGGGGTAGTAGTAGAACGAGCGACAGTTAACTCTGGGCGACAAGTGCCCGAGTTGAACTATAGCCTCTCGAGCAGCTAGTTGGATGGCTTGTGGCTCAAAGGAAGTTGTCCTTCCGGTGAACCTGTAGGGGCATTCTTGCGATAGACCCCAACCATAGACGTGTACTGTGGCCCATAATTGACGGCTCTCACCGCTCATGGGCCCTTGATACACAACAAACTCTGGGGGTTCTTCTAATGCAAAGGCACGGCGGGTGAGGTTTGCTAGCACGGTGACAAAACCTCCAAGGTTGGTTGCTGTGGTCTCATTGTGAACAATGGGGCGAGGCATTATAGCTTGGTTTGGGGTAGAGGCTGTGTTGTGCATGGTCGAGGCTAGCGTGCCCTTTTTATAGAAAAAGGGGACGAAGTCTTCCTTCGCACGCTTGCGAAAGAGACTATTTAGGTGTCGGTCACTAACGCGTGATCGACAGGCTAGGCTGATAGGTTAGGCACCGAATGCCAAAAGGTGTCGGGTCACTGTGTGGTTATCTTACATGAGAAGCTTGGCTGAGGTTAGGTTAAGGTCTGGTGGGTTGGTTAACCTAGGTTTTTCGACCTGGCTAAGATAGGATTAGCCAATGGCCAGCCTGTCTCTGATACAAAGGTTGTCAGGGCCGGATTTTCGGGATATCAATTTCCCAGAGAATAGTCCTTGTGCTCACCAACCCCAGGATTACTGTTAGCTGATGAGGCACCAACTTGATACAGAAATTCCAAGCAGAAATACAAAATATGTAGTACAAGACCATTCTGGCCTATGAGTACAACAAATGGTTTCTAGTGCTTGATGGCAGAAGCGGTTTGTGGTTCATCAGTGCCTATGGGACTCCATTTCGAACAGGAACAGCTGACCAGGATAACTCCTATCTTCGCGAGGCTGCTATTACCATTGCCTAGGTTCCGGGGCTGTCATCGCAATGCTCCTCTCCATGGAAAAAATTTGTCCAAGACAATAGCCAGGGACAAGCCAGTGAGTACTTTGAATATACTCGCAAACATTATGAACACTGGTATAATATAACAAATGATAATCATGCTCCGAAATATTCTATGATCATAATGTCAGTCACGAAATAAAAAGTCCATGATGTACGCAAGCAGGTTGTTTATATAAAACATGAATATGCAATCAGAGACTGGAAATAGAATGCATCGATCGGGTGTCTGAAGCAACGCCTCGAAAGGATAATGGTACAAAGCATGCCTCGGTTGGGCGTCTGAGAGACACCACATAAGGGGCTTATAAGTGAAATAAGTAACAAACATGCCACAGTCGGGCGTCTGTGCGACACCACATAAAGGGCTTATAAAGTAAATAAATAACAAACATGGCACCGTCGGGCGATTGTGGGACACCACATAAAGGGCTTATAAAGAAAATAAATAACAAACATGCCACAGTTAGGCGTCTGTGCGACACCACATAAAGGGCTTATAAAGTAAATAAATAACCAACATGCCACAGTCGGGCATCTGTGCGACACCACATAAAGGGCTTATAAGGTAAATAATCACAGTGAATATCCAGGAGGTAGAACCGTCCCAGGGATACTCAATAATTCAAATAATGTAACTGGTTAGTACATCATAACAATAATCATAATCATCATGAGTCACAAGTCATTATCCATGTTCTGGTTTAGCAGTTTTTCCTCCGAAGACCGACACTAAGACCGACACTTGACCCATCCCAGACTGTAGTCCTTTCCCATGGACACGGCTATTCGAATAGACTTAACCTCTGCAGATGGTGTACTCTTTACCCTCAAGTAACGGATTCCTTTAGTCCATCGGGACTAATTCCATTTAGGGTCTTCTAATTGAAAACACACCTGACCCGCACACACCAGCTTAACTTACTGGTGTCTGGAATCACCCACGACACTTGTTAAGCAAAACTCTAAGTGGGGAGGCTATAACCTCGATTAGCATGGGATCAAGTTTATACCGCGCGCTACTAAGGGGTGCCCCCCTCTCGGTCCCAACCGGAAACACCCATGCCCCAGACCAGATGGCATGCCTAGCGGATGCAGCCGGTATCTTCCACCATGGCCTCTCTGTACAGTGTGTGCCAAGAAAGGGGTTGACAACTTACTAAACTGTACCCTACCTACGGCAGGGACAAGTGGTAGTACGAGACAAGCATGGGGGTTACTGGAACAAGACTCGATCTATGGTCGACTCAGGAAGTTTAAGTATTCCCTGCATGATTAGGATAACAAATATATTTCAACCTACAGACAGAATCACCACTCATCATACCTCATCATGCCATACCGGACACAACCGTCTCGACGAGGAACTAGAAACAAGCTCGTGTCTACCCAAGACAGAGACTTTCCTGTCTTCTTCCCGGTAGGCATGAAAGGTATACGAGGATGATTACTATCACAAGCATATCCATTTCCAACAGCAAAGAATCTTCATTATGCACTCATGTGTATGATCGTATCATCACATAAAATAACGAATGCTCCATGTCAAGGTGGTGTTGTAACCGTATCAAACAACACACAAAAATATTATGCCAGGGTTCAGAATGCTTGCCTTCAAGAGTATGCAAGTGGGATGCATTTTTGAAAGTTGCTTCCTTCTTCAAAATCCTATTTTAAGAAAAGTCAAATCAACAAATAGTTTCAAAACAGTACAAAAAAGTTGTTTAGAAAAATTTCAATTAAATACGAAAATAAACTAGACCAAATTTGAGAAACAATAGAAAAAGAATCAAATCATTTGGACTTATATTTAAAAAAGTTATAGTCAGTCAAAGTTTAGTCAAAATCTGTTTTTAATAATTAATAAAAAAACAGAAAAGAAAATGGTTCGGGGAGGAAACATACTATGGGTTTTACGCTTTCACTTATGCCAGCGTGGATTGACTCGGGGTCACTGACAGTGGGTCCCATGGGCCCACTGGTCAGGTTTGACCATTCGTCGCGCCTCCCTCCTCCTCTGTCCGAGCGGTGGCGGGGTTCCGGTGATCGCCGTCAACGAACCGCGGCTCCTCACGGGGTTCCGAGGGAAGGGATGGATCCACTAGTCCCGGGCGGTCCTCCCAGTGGTCGAACGGCTGGCGAGGACGAAGGGAGTCACCGGCGGCGAGCTTCGCGGTGGACGACGTTTCGGGAACAATTGGGGGTTTGAGCTACGATGGCTCCCGGTCGAGGCTGAGGTGCTGGGTGGCTCCGCAAGATCGAGGGGAGGAGGATGGAAGCATGGGAGAGGTTAGGGGTACCCGGTCCTGGCCGGATTTTACCGGAGCGTGGCGGTGGCCGAACCTGCCGGAGATGGGGGAGATGATGGCCTCCGACCAAGTTGGAGAAGAAGGGGGCTTCCTACCACTTGCACAAGGCTGCTGACGAGCTTAGGCGTGATCGGGGGGGGGGGGGCTATATATAGCCCGGAGAGGTCGGTTCCCGTGGCCGTGGATAAGAATGCCGGCGAACCGCCGCTGGCTGGCGGGGTCAGGCAGGGTGAGGGGATAAGCTTGAGCTATTCCAGGGGCAGCTGGCGCGCTGGAGTGGCTCGGGTGGCGCCGTCCAGGGCAGGAGTCTGCTGCAGCCGTCCGCTAGCCGCCATGGCCGACATGACGGCGGCGCTGCGGGGCTCCAGGGGCGGCCTGGAGGGTTCTGGTGAGCGGGCAAGAACGGGGCACGGCCCTGCGGGCGAGCAAAGGCCAGGGGCACGACGCGGCGGCTCAGTCTGCGCGCGTGCAAAACGTGCGCTCTGGGCGCGCCCAGAGCATGCACACCAAGCGTTCGGCAAAATGCCAAGGCATGCCAGGAGGCTTGGGTGGGGCTGGGGATTAACAGGTCTATGTTAGAGTTTTCTAGGAGCTTAGTGGACATGCTGGTTTGGCAAAGCAAGCAGGTTCAAAATGCAAACTCTTGGGGTGTCCAAAAACTCCAGATCATAGTCTCTTTAGGTACAAGTGATGGTGGCAAGGTTAGTTTGGCAAGAACAGAAACTTGTTAGTGCAAGTTTTTGAGAAAACCAAATCTGGGCAGAAACTAAAGGTCATTATTGCATAGACCAAAAATACTCCAATGGGTCCAATCTCCTGGACTTAAGGGTTTGGTAGAGTGGTCTATAAGCAGGAAAAAGAATCATGGGTAAAAGGGCAAGTTAAAATATGGTTGCAGTAGAAAATACCAAACTGGGCCAGAGAGCAAAAGAGGATGTTTTGCTCAAAATTTTCAAAGAACACCAGTGGGTTTTTGCATATAGTTGAATTATATGCATCTACTAACATCTCCCAACTTTGGTGAAATTTTTAAAGAAATATTTAAATAGGTTGCAGTGCAAACCACAAACTGATCCAGATTTGAAAACTTGGGGGTAGAGCTCAAAATCTCCAAATGCTAAAGAGAGGTTTTTGCATAAAAGTGATTTAGGAACATCATATGTCATCCCAAAATTTTGGTGGAGTTTTTAAATAAATTTATCAAAGGGTTGAAGTGCAAAAGAGGATCTAAGGCTTATGAGAAACCATTTTAAAAGAATTAAAGTTCAGGAAAAAATAATTTTAGAAATAAGTCCACTGATGAAAGAAATGTTTTGTTGAGAGGGTATACAAGTCCAGCAACATTTTTGTAATGTTTCCTATTTGGAGGAAAACTCCACAACTCGGAAGAAAAGAGTGGTTCTGAATCAAAAGAAAATCCAGAAAATAAAAATTTAATTTACCAAGGCAAAATTTTAATTAATAAATCACGGTTGAATTTTTGGGGTGTTACAAGTGCCCTCCTGAACCTCAAGACAGGGAAGTGGTTGTATTTATGCAGCATCTAGACCGGGGATTTAGCCCTCCCGGATCAAAGTTTTTCCGGGATGTGCTTGCCAACTTCCAACTCCATCCTCAAGATATTGGACCGAACTCTGTGTCCAACATCTGTAATTTCCAAGTGTTCTGTGAAGTTTACCTTCAAGAAGAACCAACTGTTGAACTCTTCAGGGACTTCTTTCACTTGAACCGCCGCACTGAATTTTCTGACGGCCCCAATACTGAATTTGGTGGAGTGTCGATTCAGAAAAGGAAAGAAGTTGATTTTCGTCATGCTAAACATCACAGCCACCCCAAAGATTGGAACCAAACATGGCTCTACTGTCAGAACACCGCTCCTGCTGATGAAAACCCTCTGCTGGGTTACCGTGCTCACCGGCTCAGCAATGGACATCCACTGCCTCAGCGGCTCACTGCTAAGGAACGACAAACATATGCGCCTCAACTTGCGAAGCTTCGAGCTCTTCTGGCAAACGGCTTAACAGGCATTGATCTCGTCCGTTGCTGGGTATCATGGGGTATCCTGCCCTTAAGCCGCCGCACCAGGTTGATGCATGAGTATACCGGGGATGTCAAGGACCCTCAATGGCACCATGAAATACAGATGACAGACGATGAAGTCACTGAGTCTGTTAAGAAGATGCTAGATGAACCGATCGTCGAGTGCAGCAATACTGGGCTGCGTCCCTTTTATGCCTCCAACAAACCGCCAGCAGTAAGAATTTTAACCTTCTGCTTTTTAATCCGGCTCCACTTTAACATTTTTCTGATAGCCCTTTGTTTGTTCTTACAAGCCAAAGATCCTTTTTGGAAGAGGAAAACTCAAGACAAACCGGCAAAAGCTCAAGACAAACCGGCGAGAGCTCCTCGTGCTAAGAGCAAGGCCATCAAGAAACCAACAAAGAAGAAAACCTCTGAATCCTCTAATCCGCCCGAAGATGTTGATGATTTGGAACAAAAGGTAGAACTTGACTCCCTCAGTTCATTCTTCATACATCTTATTGACAATGACCATTAACAGAATGGTGCGGAAGCAAGCCGTGCTGACCACGTAGAGGTAATCTCCCTTTCCTCCAATTCTGATCTTGTGCCAGTAAGAAAAATTCGTCGCGCAGTGCGGAAAGTGAAACGTTCACATCCTTTCACTCATTTGGATTCACAGCATCCTGAGGCTCGTCGCACAACCCGGCATAGTGGCCAACAAGTCACTTCCTCTGGTTTAGCAGACACTCCAATCCGGAAGCGCCGTGCAGAGGTCTCTTATAATTCTAACAAGTACTATCCCTTGGCGGGTTACTTTGATACCCTCTTAATCCGTCTGACTCAAATTATCAGGTAACTTACAGTTCATCCTCTGGCGATTCATCAACCACGCAAATGCCTCCCCTCAAGACCGTCCCTGGGTAAGTATAATAATTTTAGCTTTGCCTTCTTGCACCGGTTTACCATATTAATACTTTGTGTGCCATTTTGCAGCGCCAAAGCCTGATTTAGAAAGAAGGCAAAAACAAATGCTCCCACTGATGAGATTGAACCGAATAGGACCTCAGAAGATGCTGGCAGAGATGTTGATATTGCCATGGATGATCCTGTGCCAGAAGGTCAGGCCGCTGATGCTGATTCGCCCGAAGTTAATCCGGCAAGTCCTCATATCAATCCACCAAGACCGCAAGCCAATCCTCCAAGTCCGACTGCTGATCCGCCGAGCCCTGCCACGGCCTCAGATAAACTGGCGAGCCCAAATGCAGCAACTGATGATGTTATGATTACTGGAGTTGGCCATACTTCTCCTAGTAATCCTGTCGCTTTGTCAAAGCACAGTGCCAAGATGGAATCTGCTGCTGAAGAAAAGGGCAAGTGGAAAATTGATCTGTCAAGTTATGCTCATCTCCCCGCTCAAGAACTTCATTCTGGATACCTAAACCACCTATACACAAGCCATGACTATGAGGCTGGTTTGGTCAACTTGATGAAAGAGCGTTATGAGGTAACTTCCAAACACTTTATAAATTTTCTTTTCACTGTATGTCAACTCCATTGTAGCACCCAAGGTCCAGTTTATCTCTTCAAGATGAACCGGGACTTTTAAATAAAAAGACTTTCAACTATGTAGCCCCCAAGGGACGGTTTACCTTTGTAAAATGAACCGGGACTTTCTGTTCCAAACTTGTCCTTGTTGAATTCCTTCACCTTTGAGTTTTCTGATCAATTATGCATTAGCCCCCAAGTGCCAAGATTAATACTTGTATTGAGCCTTGGGACTTTGAATGATAGTCAAAAATAAAAAGCAATCCGCATTAGCCCCCAAGTGCCAAGTGTATAACTTGTTATGTGCTTGGGACTTTGAGAAAAAATCTTAACCTCTTTTGCAGGCGGACTTGAACAACAAAGATACTCAGATTGCTGATCTTCAAGAAAACATTAAATACCAGCAATCAGAAACCTCCCAAGACAAAGATGAACTGAAAGGCGCTTTGACTGCCATAGAGCAATTGAAGGATGGTTTCAAAAGTGAGCGGGCGGATTGGGAAACAGAGAAGGCTGCTCTTTTAAAGCGGGCTGAAGATGCCGAAGCAGCGCTTAAACCGGTGGCAGAAGAGCTAACTGGGCTGAAGCATCAAGTCAATGCTATGACTTCAGCAATATTTGGTAAGTACTCTTTGTAAGTACCTTCCTTAAACATTTTTGAAGTTGCTGGTTTAACAACAAATTCTTAAACCGCTTGCAGGTAGCCGTGTTGCTCATCTGGGCTCAGATATGCGGATGAAGTTGAAAGCAGCTTACACGTTGATAGAGCAACTATATACTGGTGCTCAATGAGTCATATGTGCGGCCTCCTTCAAAAAACCGGCCCCAACCTTGATCAAAGATACATTGACCAAGTTATCTATGACCCCGACCCAGATGGAAGAGGTAAAGCGATCTGCTGCGAGGGCTGGCGCTTTAACAGCACCGACTCGTGCCAAAGCTTGGATTGCCGATCTTGATCCGGCAGATATCACAAGGGGCTATCCTGGCCAACAAGAGGAGGGATCAGACTTTGAGAATGAAGCCCTCAAAGTCTTGACAAAAGAGATGCGTCCACTAGCAAGCCAATTAGCTGAAGAGGTTGACTTGTCTGTCTACCGGTCCAACTATGACGCAGATGGCAAATGGGTTGACGCAGCTGTCAAAGAGGCTCACAATCTAATCCCTCCAATCTATAAGCACACCTATGCCCCTGACATTGAACCGTCCAACCTTATAAGCAACAAAGCTGTCTTTCAAGCCTTAACCAGGATTGATTGGACCACCCTTGACTTCCAGCCACTGGGTGAGGAGGAGGAGGTTGAACCGACGCGAGATGACCTTCAACTTCACGTCAGCCTGGTGATGAATCATAATCCGCCAGCCGGTGTGATTTTCACAGATAGCGTTGTGAGCAACAAACAATTATTCTTGCGGGCATCAAAGCACCTTGTAATAGGCTAGTTGAAATACTTTGATCTTCTGCCATCGTGCACTGCTTCCTGATACTGTAATCCGGCATGATTGTTGCTATGCTTGCTTTAGTTGCCTTGGTATTTCGTATAAATCCTGCCTTCTGCATTTTAAACACTTAAACATGTCCTGGCAGTTTACCGCCGGACGGGTTATGATACCCAATACAGAACCAGAATCCTCATAACCTAGGTTATAAAGTAATGAAATATGAAAGATATCATACCTGTGATATTAAATCACTTTTGTTGATTTACCAACTTGGTTAGTAAGGGTGATAACCCAAACTTTAAGTGTTTGAAAATGCTCACCGCATTGTGCTGGTGCGTAATAAGCCATGCTGGGTTATGATAAACACCGGATGATCATCTTGGCGGCGTATAGTCAATACCAGACCGGATTAAGATATGCCGGTTCATAATTTATTATGTGCTAACAGTTGATTACTGGAAGCCACACCGGGTTAAGAAACACCGAGTTGATGTACTGACACCGGTTTAACATATAACTTTATCAAAAAGAGATGAAACTTGCAAAAAGAAAAAGCAAATAAAACTTGTAGTCGAGGCTTTTCGTGGGCTGCCAGGCCCAAATTCGAGGCTTTTCGTGGGCTGCCAGGCCGCTGAGTTAAACCATTTAACAAAGCCTTTTAAAATGGGCCTCCAACTAACCAATTGTCATTTTAACTTTGACAAGTTCAGGATCTGTATAAGAGTAACTTGTCAAACGTTCGGCGGGTCATGCCAGGATTACCTGGATAGGAGTGGCTTACTTGATGAAGGCAGGTTAACCCGGGGTTTTAGGTGAATACACCAGGCTTACAAGCATTGGGTCGATACCCAATTACAAGGGTCCTTTCAAACTCTTTGTTACCTTACACAAAGAGCCCCCAAGTAACTTTGTGAGCTGTGCTCAATGGGTTCCTATGTTTGAGTTGTGCTTTTAGCAACAATACTCTCTTTGGCCCCTTGGGTGTGAAGCTCCCAAGCTTTATTGTGGCCTGATAGTCGGTTTAAGGGACAATCAGGACGTCACTTTGTAAGCAGAAGCCCCCATGTAACCAAGAATTATTGGAAGAACGGCAGAGGCCCTGCTTGTAGCAAGGATGCCGGTTTATTATATTGATTATAATATATACATTGTCAAAATATGTACATAATGAGAGCCTATGGCTCAGGTGTAGTAAGGCCGTAGAAGACCGATATTCCACGGCCGACGGGTCTCCTCCTCCGATTTGCTTGAGTCTTTGTGCTCGCGAACGTCGATGAGGTAGTAGGATCCATTGTTCAGATTCTTGCTAACCACAAAGGGCCCTTCCCAAGGCGGGGATAACTTGTGCATATAAGTCTGATCCTGGATGAGCCGGAGCACTAAGTCGCCTTCTTGAAAGGTTCTTGTTATTACCCGGCGGCTGTGATAACGTTGCAAGTCTTGCTGATAAATTGCCGAACGAGCCAACGCCATGTCCCGTTTTTTGTCTAACAGGTCCAGTGCTTCTTGACGTGCTTGCTCATTATCCGCTTCAACATAATTAGCAACCCGGGGCGGGTCATGACGAATATCACTTGGGAGTACCGCCTCTGCCCCGTAGACCATGAAGAAAGGTGTATAACCTGTAGATCGGTTTGGGGTGGTGTTTATGCTCCATAACACAGATGGTAACTCTTCCACCCAACAACCCGACTTTCTTTTCAAAGGAACCATAAGCCGGAGCTTGATGCCCTTCAAGATGTCCTGATTGGCTCTCTCAGCTTGACCATTAGATTGGGGGTGAGCCACTGGTGCCGCATCAAGCCGGATGTGCTCTCGTTGAAAAAAGTCCTCCATCTCACCTTTGGAGAGGTTCGTGCCATTATCTATGATAATGCTGTGTGGAAAACCGAAACGGAATATCACCTTTTTGATGAATTAAACCGTCGTGGCTGCGTCACACTTGCTCACTGGCTCTGCTTCAACCCATTTAGTAAACTTATCAACTGCCACCAACAGGTGGGTCTTCTTATCCTTGGATCGCTTGAAAGGCCCTACCATGTCAAGCCCCGAGTAGCAAACGACCAAGTAATGGGACTCATCCGTAGCTCCTGAGCCGGAACATGAGCTCGACATGAGAATTTCTGAATACCATCGCACCGCTTCACCAAGTCTTCAGCGTCAGCATGAGCCGTCAGCAAATAGAAACCTTGACGAAACGCTTTAGCAACCAAGGATTTTGAACCGGCATGATGACACAGTCCCCTTCATAGATCTCTCGTAAAATCTCATGGCCTTCTTTAGGAGAAATACAGCGCTGGAACACACCAGAGACACTTCAATGGTGTAACTCACCGTTGTGAATAACCATGGACTTGGACTGCCGGCCTATCTGTCTGGCTAAAACTGCATCTTCTGGTAACTCACCCCGGTTCATATACGCCAAATATGGAACCGTCGAATCCAGAATAATGTGTAACGCGGCCACCAACTGTGCCTCCGGATCAGGAATAGCGAGGACCTCCTCTATAGGCAACTGAACTGACAGGTTGTGCAAGAAATCCAGAAAGGTATTGGGTTGCACCGGTTTACGCTGAGACCCCAGCCGGCTTAAAGCATCAGCTGCCTCATTTTTGCGCCGATCAATGTGCTCCACTTGATAACCCTTGAAGTGACCAGCAACAATATCTACCTCTCGTCGGTAAGCCGCCATGAGTGGATCCTTGGAATCCCAAGTACCTGAAACTTGCTGGGCTACCAGATCCGAGTCTCCAAAGCATATTACTCGGCTTAAGTTATTTTCCTTAGCCACTCGAAGACCATGGAATAAGGCTTCATACTCAACTGCATTGTTAGTACAAGGGAACATTAAGCGAAGAACATAATGAATTTTATCACCTCGAGGGGAAGTAAGGACAACTCCAGCCCCCGAGCCCTCCAATTGTCTGGACCCATCAAAGTGAATAGTCAAGTATGTACTGCCCAGTTTGTCCTCCGATATCTGCAACTCTGTCCAATCATTGATGAAATCCACAAGGGCCTGGGATTTGATAGCTGTTCGAGGCATATACTTCAAACCGTGTGGTCCAAGCTCAATAGCCCACTTAGCAACCCGGCTAGTTGCTTCCCTGTTCTGGATTATATCGCCCAAAGGAGCAGAACTGACCACTGTGATGGGATGACCTGGAAATTACTGCTTAAGCTCCCGACTTGCCATAAAAACCCATATACCAGCTTCTGCCAATGCGGATATCTTTGCTTTAACTCAATGAGCACGTCTCTCATATAATAAACCGGCCTTTGAACCGGGTATTCCTTTCCAGCCTCCTTGCGCTCCACCACAATAGCTACACTGACAGCCCGGGCATTAGCAGCCACATACAACAAGAGTGGCTCCTTATCAACTGGAGCAGCAAGAACAGGCGGTTCAGCCAACTGCTTCTTTAAGTCCTCAAACGCCGCATCAGCAGCATCATTCCAGACAAAATTGTCTGTCTTCTTCAACATCTGATACAAGGGGATCGCCTTTTCTCCCAATCTGCTGATAAACCGGCTCAAAGCCGCAATGCGACCTGCCAGACGTTGAACATCATTGATACACGCCGGTTTAGCGAGGGACGTAATAGCTTTAATCTTTTCTGTATTAATCTCAATACCACTGTTAGATACCAGAAACCCTACGAGCATGCCTGCCGGAACACCAAAGACACACTTAGCCGGATTGAGCATCATTTTATAAACTCTCAGATTATCAAAGGTTTCTTGCAAATCAGTGATGAGTGTCCCTGCCTTCCTGGACTTCACCACAATATCATCCATGTAGGCATGAACATTGCGCCCAATCTGATTATGAAGGCAATTCTGCACACATCGCTGGTAAGTTGCCTGGGCACTCTTGAGCCCAAAGGGCATAGACACATAACAGAAGGATCCAAAGGGAGTGATGAAAGCTGTCTTCTCCTGGTCCTTAACTGCCATCTTGATCTGATGATAACCAGAATAAGCATACAAGAAACTCAAACGCTCACAACCCGTCGTAGCATCAATGATTTGATCAATACAAGGGAGGGCAAAGGGATCAGCTGGGCAAGCTTTGTTCAAATCTGTGTAATCCACACACATCCGCCAAGTGCCGTTTTTCAGAAGTACCAGCACCGGATTAGCCAACCACTCTAGGTGAAACAATTCTAGAATAAACCCAGCTGCCAACAGCCGGGCTACCTCTTCACCAATGGCCTTGCGCCGCTATTCATTAAAACGACGAAGAAACTGTTTGACCGGTTTGAACTTTGGATCAATATCAAGAGTGTGCTCAGCGAGTTCCCTCGGTACACCTGGCATGTCAGAAGGTTTCCATGTAAAGATGTCCCAGTTCTCACGGATGAACTCGATGAGCGCGCTTTCCAATTTCGGATGCAAGTTGACGCTGATGTTGAACTGCTTGGATGAATCGCCAGGAACAAAATCAACCAATTTAGTCTCATCAGCCGATTTAAACTTCAAAACCGGATCATGCTCTGTAGTTGGCTTCTTTAGAGAAGTTGTCGGATCAACGTTGTCCTTATAGAACTTCAACTCCTCCGTTGCACAAACCAATTCAGCATAAGCTGCATCACCTTCCTCACACTCCAGCGCAATCTTACGACTGCCATGAATCGTGATGGTCCCCTTATGGCCCGGCATCTTGAGCTGTAGATAAACATAACACGGCCTTGCCATGAATTTAGCATAAACCGGCCGCCCAAACAAGGCATGGTACGGACTTCTAAACTTGACCACTTCAAATGTCACCGTCTTAGACCTTGAATCATGATCATCTCCAAAAACCACCTCCAGAGCTATCTTACCAACTGGGTAAGCCGATTTACCAGGCACCACACCATGAAAAACGATGTTTGATGGTCTAAGGTTCTTATCTGTCAACCCCATACGCCGGAAGGTTTCATAATACAAGATATTGATACTGCTCCCTCCGTCCATGAGCACCTTGGTGAACTTATAACCTCCAACCTGCGGTGCAACCACCGTAACCCGACCCATGAAATCCTGGACCAGAACCACCGGATGGACCCTAATCATACCGGAAGAGATCAGAGTTTTTGAATTCCCTCATGATGTGACAATCCTTCCAGAGGTGCGTGGCCGGGACCTCCTTTGTCCCATGTTTTGGGCAGGGCTGGTTTAACAAGCGCTCCAGATTCATGCCTCCACCGCGCTGGGGCGGTTTACCCTTACGTTGCTGCATATTGCCCTGCATACTGGTGTTACCCACAAAATCTGAATTGTCCGCTTTACGCTTACCATTGTTCCCGTGGCTCGCCTGGTTATGCTGTCCTTTTGAACCGACATTCTTCTTTCCCTTCTCCTGCTTTTCTTCATCCGAATCGGGGTCCTTGGTATTATCAGAATCAGCATACTTGACCAGAGCCGCCACGAGTGTTCCCATATCATTGCAGTGACGCTTAAGCCGTCCCAACTTCATCTTCAGTGACTTAAACCGGCAATTACCTTCCAAGGTCACAATCGCCGTGTTAGGATTGATGCGGCCTGACGAATGCAAAATTTCTGAAACCCGGCGCACCCAATGAGTTGTTGATTCATTCTCTCCTTGGACACAAGCCGCCAGATCTACAATGGACATAGGTTGCTTGCATGTATCCTTGAAGTTCGCTGTAAACTTGGCCTTCAACTCATCCCATGAACTGATCGAGTTAACAGGCAGGCTCTTCAGCCAGGTACGAGCCGTTCCTTCTAACATCATGGTGAAGTTTCTGCACACGCCGCTTCATCCACATCCAACATCTCCATTGCCATCTCATAGCTTTCAACCCACGCCTCGGGGGGCTGATCGGTGGTATAATTAGGCACTTTGCACGGACCCTTGAAATCCTTAGGCAGTCGCACATTACGCAGAGCCAGGGTAAGGCACGGTACTCCCCAAGAGCTAAAGGCCAAACCACGTTCAATTGATGCTGCAGGCTGAACCGGAGCGGGTTGATTCTGGCACTATGCTGCCAACTGCGCTGCTAACTCTGCATCGCGCCGTGCTCTACCATTGTTCACCACATCCTGAGCATTAAAACCGTCATGCGCCGGATTAGGCCCTCAAGGGGCATCACGATGCCGTGCACTGCTTGACACGACCGGTTCGTCCATGTGCCTGCTATAACTCTTGCTCGGACAAGGCTTTGAGTGTATTCTGTCTCGGTTGTAGGAGTAAGTCTGCTGCTGCACAACAGCGGTTTGTAGAAGATCCCTGGCCCGGCGTGTCTCAACCGCCGCTAGTGAGTCACCCTCCATCGGAATAGCTGCCAAACGCGATGCTGCAGCAGTCATATTATCCAAAGGGCTAGAGAAGTGACCCGGTGGCGTTGTTACATATTGCGGCGGGTTGTTTGTCCGCTGAGGCGGGTCCATTACCCTTGGCTGATCCGGCGCCGCCCCAGGTGCCTCGGTCTAGTTTGCTGCTGCCGGATTACTGGGCCCGGCTCCTGGCGTATTGAAGAGATTCATACCCTCGTAAATTTGCGGTAGACGAGACCAGTACTTCCTTCTCATTACTTCGTTTGACGCGTTCTGATCCAACATAAGACGGTATTTCTGCACCTGGATCTGCTGCGATTGGGCATCTAAAGCGGCCTGCTCTTCAGCCATCCTGGTCTCCTCAGCCGCCAAATCCGCCTGGGCCTGAGTTATCTAATCCTTTAGCTTGGTAACATCCACATTATGCTGAACTTGGGTCTCCAGGGTGACTGATGTGGTCAACAATGCCGTCAAAGCGTCCAGCAGACCGGCAAGCACTTGAGCCGGCCGGCGCGCCGGGCCTCCTGCCGTGGCTGCCAATCCGGAAATCATTGCTATTGTGGATGAAGATTGCACGGTGGGCTACGTACCTACCATGAAAATTGCAACCCGGTTCGGCGGTTCAAAGGGGCCCGGAATACTGTCGCCATCGGAGTATCCCCCAATCCGGCCATCTTGCAACTGGTACAATGACTCGGTTTTGCCAGTGGATGATTTGCCATCTGAGTAGATGGCCATCTCACCGTCACACACCGGTTCAGATTCTGCACATTGGATGAACCCTATGAACGCACGCTTCATGGCAGGCTAAACCCGGGAAGGACTTGCACGCTGAGCCGTTTTGATGAGGTCGGTGGAGATGATCAGCTTAGGGCCCGGTTCGCCGATCTTGCCGAAGAAGACATGAATTCTGCCAAAGGGGACCCGGTACCCGTACTCGATTGAGCTGACCTCGGGGCCCCAGCCTACGTCGTCAATGTAGAGCTTGCCGCGAAGACTCTTGGTCATCCGACCAACCGCGTACCCTTTGAGTCCTTCAAAGTTGCCCTTTAAGAACTCGAAACCATTGTGCGATAGCCCCACGGTGGGCGCCAACTGTCGTGGAATTAACACGTCAGATGTCCTAGCAGAAGGACTTAGTCGTGGAGCCATCACAACAAGATTAGCTAAAAGGGGTTAACCCGTACAAGGGACACGAGAGTTTTATATTAGTTCGGCCCCTTACGATGAAGGTAAAAGTCTACGTCCAGTTGTGATGGGATTATTGGGGTTTCGATGACCAGGGAGCGGATACGCTTTGCTTGAGTCTCGAGTTGTTGTTTCTTGTCCCTGAACCGCCGCTGGGTTGTCCCTTTATATACACAGGTTGACGCTCGGCCTGTTTACAGAGTCCCGAGGCCGGCTCATACAAGTGTCCAGCTCAGTCTCTTCCTTTCCCTAACTTACAATACAAGTTATAGGACTATGGCGGTTTACAACTATGGGCCCTAGTCTACCTTTGGGCTCCGGGCCTCTAAGCTTTGCTGGTAGAGCGCCATCTTCTTTTATCTTAATGGGCTATACGGATGAGCGTGAACCGGCCCCTCCTGGGCGGTTTACACTCAGTAGTTATATCCTCAACACATCATTTTAGTTTTCTTAAGTTGCAACATATTTCCTGGAAGCTGCTATATGAATATAAACCTTACAATCAATTTTTTTTCTCATATCATATCCATAGGGCATCATGCAATATAACATAAGATTGTTCAAGTCTATCATGTGTATTTAGGAAAAAGAGCAGATATTGCTTTAAATTTTGTGATGAAATAATATAATAGAGGTTCTGGAACATACTTCTTGGCTTCTTCTCAGCCTCGTAAGCATGGTTGCTTGCATTTGAGATGCAAGGGAGAGAAAAATAGCATTCAAAAAGGGCACCACATGGGTTAACTGATTGAGAAACTTAGAAGCACCTCGACTAACAACTGAAAAAGGTGTCCTGAAATAGAATCCCAGATATAAAGTTATAAGCATAAATAGCAAGAAAGGCAAAATAAAAAGAACTAAGAAAATCTGTGAAGCACATTATACTTTACATTAGAGCCTATCGATATTGCAAAGACATGAGAAATGGTCAACATGGCAATATTATTTAGTGGTCAAACAATTCCAAAATGATACATTGAGAAATCAAAATTGTCCTTCCAGTTTATAGAAGAATGTGAAAGAAAACTTAGTTAGACTTTTACACAATGCTCATTTAACTTGTGAAGGACAAACATATGCCACCATAACACAATGCTAATATATACAACTCCCATGCGGCAGGTGACGTTGCTATGGGATACAATGTATATAAATTTCCCGTGCATTGCAACGGGGTCATACATATTCTAATGGGTCAATACCAATGGTGGCTAACATATAACTTTAGGATCCTTGTGCACGCCAGGTGGCATTGTTGACTTCTATATCATTAAACCATGGTCATTCTTCTTCTCCCTCCAGAGCTAGCGGCTGACAGCGATGAGCTCCGTCTTCTTATTCTCATTGTTGTGGCCATCATTCAACAATCCATTGTTCTTCTACACCATTCTTTACCACTCTAGCAACTGCATGGCAAGCTGGTCGTTGTTATTGATGTCGAAGAAGCCAACGAGGCCAAGAGGTTGTTAATGTTCTTGCTCTCCTCGTCATGGTCGTTATCACTGTTGCTTGGAGTGTCATTCATCACACCCACACTGCTAACTCATTCTTCATGTTAATCTCATCCTCCTAAGTACACTATAGTCAAGGACGGCCACGACTATACGAGTGATAGGGGACATATCGATGGGTGGACCGTTGGATCATATAGAGGCGCTCATCCACCTACTCCTCCCACTAATAGAAAAACAGCCAAATGTGAAGATCATTAGTCCCTGTTTTTAATTGAACCGGCACTAATGTGACCATTACTGCCGGTTCCAACGGCTAGGCAGGTGCTGGTCATTATTCCCGGTTCGTGGCGAACCTCTGGTCCCGATTCGTGCCACGAACCGGTACTAAAGAGGTGGTGTCAGGCTGGTGTCAGGCTGCGGCCCCACCAAAACCTTTAGTCCTGGTTGGTTATACGAACCGGGACTAGAGATTCACCTTTAGTCCCGGTTCGTATAACCAACCGGGACTAAAGATCACCCTATATAAACCCTTCGTCGAGCCCCAGCTCTCTGTTCTTCCCCTTTCCTATCCTATCATTTTTCTTCCTCTCCTCCCGAGCGCATCCTCCATTTTTCACAAAATTTGTCAAGATTTGAAGGCACCCCATCCATCCAAGTGATCACAAAGGTTAGCAACTTTGTCCTTTCACCTCTCATTGCTAGATTAGCTCTTGCAATGCTCTATATAGTGATTAATTTGTGAGTTTTAGTAATTTGGGAGGAATTATATGTTGTAGTTTATTTCATTTATATGCAATTTGAGCTCAAAATAACTCTTAGTTTGCATATGCAGGTGTGGTTTACTTAGTGCCTTCCCGTCTCCGTCCTAACCATCGCCGATCGGCCACACCGTCCCGTCGCCAGCAGCACCTTGTGATGAGCCTCTTGTTCTCATCTTTTTATATATAAAAAATCATGTTTTTGTGTGATTTAGATATATAGTTACTTGTATAATTATCTTACCCGTACATTGTTTGTTATACATAGTGCCATGGTTTTGATATCTGTCCACGTTGGCCCTCGTCCGGTTTATGATTCGGATGTGGTATATTCTCTTTTATAACTATTTTTTGCATTTCGTGTTTATGAAAAATTATGCCTAAGTATTTTTATCTAGGAGGTATGTGAACCGGAAATTCCAACCGACCCTATTGTCGAGAGGTTAAAATTTAGTTCAAAATGAAAACGAGTATTTGAAGATGGAATTGGAGTTGCATCCTCCCGATGTCGTCGATGATCAACATATCAAGATGGAGAAAATGCGCTTGAAGATTAGAAGATTAGAAAATATGCCATTGATAGTGAGGCTACACCATTGCTCAATGTTGTCCATATATTTTCTCTGCAGTTTATGCCTGCCAGATGGAATTATCAAGAAAATTGAAAGAATAATGAGGCAGTGTCTTTGGAGAGGGAATACTGACACTCCCAGACAGTCTTTAGTATCCTGGCCTATAGTTTACAGGCCTAAAGATAAAGGAGGCATGGGAATTGATAATCTTGGAACCCAGAACAGAGCTCTCCTCACCAAACATCTTCATAAGTTCTATAATAAGGCAGACATCCCTTGGGTCTCCCGCATTTGGAATACATATTATGATGGAGTTGTGCCCCATGGAACAGTGTTATGTGGTTCTTACTGGTGGAGGGACATCATGAAAATAAATGAAGCTTTCAGGCTGGTTTCTGTGGTTACTATAAATTTGGGAGATTCTGCCCTTTTCTTGTCTGATGCTTGGATGTTTTTAGGATCATCTGTTGATACAAGCATGGGTGATGTCGATGATGCCGAGGGAATAAAAAGACCTAAGACTTACACTCCTAATTATTTTCAATTAAGTGAAGAGGACGAGACGGACAAAGTGCTGGCTGTTGTCACATGTGTGGAAGTATTTCTTGATTCAATTTCAAAAGATAAGGAACATGTTGGTTTGTTTTCTAAGAAAAAGGAGCAACGTGATCACTACTTCCAACCATTGAGCCATGTATATCCAAGTAACAAAGATGTACGTATAGCTGAGTATATGTGGGATTCTAGTTGGAAAGATAGAGATTCGGTTCATTGGTTTGCAAGGAAAAAGATGCACCCAGGATTCTTATTTATAGTCCTGCCATGCAAGGAGAAGTACGGCCATGCATCATCTAGAACTAGCAGTACGTGGAGCTACCTCTCCTTGAAGACCATCGGCTGGGGGCCACATAGAAGTAGACCCAGAGATGACGTACACCAGATAACAAGTCGTACCAAGTTCTCTTCGTTTTTGTTTCCTATAAGATTTAACCAAGTCCGTCGTTATGTTTTGGAAGGTCAAGTTTGTTTTCCCTTTGGATTAGGAGTCTGGTTAGCATGTTGGACAAACCATGTATGAGACGACAATGGCAGTATAAATAGCCATAGTACGTTCATTGTAAAGGCAGGTTATTTTTGATAATAAACACGATGTGTTTTTAGGGTAAATACCCGTATCGAGTTTTGGGGGAAGATGTCTAAAAATCCATAAATTTTGGAGGAAGCTTAAGAAAACCTCTGTGTTGCGATTTCTCTGCGAGGAAATTGTTTTGCGCGTGAGTACCGTCGTCGATATTTGTTTTCTCGTGCTGAGCCGCAAGGTTCAAACCCTGTATTCGGTGTACATCGCATGTGCGGGCGAGAGGTTACTGCTGCTGGTTGTGGTGTGTCGTGAAAGATCAGGCCGCAACAACAGATCGGATCTCGTTGTGAGGTTCGGTCTATATCATCTGTTCCACTCAGGGAAAGATTCCCCAGGCTTTTCTCTTTTCCCATTGATGCTAAGGTCTCTGTGAGAGAGGTTATTAATACTCTGGATATGTCTGAGCTTTTCCATCATCCCTTGTCTCCTGAAGCAATGGAGGAAATGATGAATGCACAGTCTGGAATTTTGGAGCTCAATGCTGATGAGAACATTAATTTTCTGCCCAAAGTTACTATACTTTCACTAGTGCAGAACTAGGTTTTAGTGCCGGTTTGTGACGGCCTTTAGTGCCGGTTGGCGGACCGGCACTAAAGAGTGGGGACTAAAGCCCCCCCCCCCTTTAGTACCGGTTCGTCACGAACCGGCGCTAAAGTGCAAACACGTGGCACGAGCCAGGCCTGGGTGCGTGTGGGACATTAGTACCGGTTGGTAACACCAACCGGTACTAAATATTTGGGTGTTTTTTTTAATTTTTGCTTTAATTTTGTGTTTTCAATTTGGCTTTATTTTCCATTTAATTCTTTTTTGTTTGCTGGTATTTCACGATACTACAAATTGTACACGTTATGCATATATATAAATAGATTTTCTCGTACATAGAACTGCATATATATATATAATATATATCATCGAATGTCTCACAGCCAACACCATTAACTATTCACACATACACATGTATATACATATACAATTTCTCCTACATGTTGCCCTCGTGCCTTTGGAGCACGATGACAAGTGGTTCATGGGGGCGGTAGCGGGTAATAGTATTCTTCTTTGGGATCTATGACCTGGTCGAGCAAAAATCTGGCTATTTCCTCTTGAAGTGCTTGTATGCGGTCCGATGGTAGGAGCTTATCCCGCACCGACTTGACCTGTTAAGAGGGAGATCAATATGCATGTGTGTTAGTTGTGTGACTAGATATCGATAATGGTGTGAATAGTGTTCTGACAAAAACGTACCCAGTCCTGTCTATCAGATCTGCTCCTTTCGCACGTCATCATGTGAATATTCTCGCAAACGTAGAATGCACACAGATTATTCCCCAGCGCCTGCCTCAGGGCCTTTACGAGAATGGAATTGAATCAGATAATGATTAATCAAGCATGATAATTAATTAGTAATATTGAAACAAGAATTAAAGAGATGGTAGCTAGCGAGTACTACTTAATTACTTACCAAGGGTCGATGCCAAAACAACTTTTTTGGCCACTTGCCTAGAGTCACCTTGATGAACTTTGCCCATGCCCTGCCCGCCGGCAAAGAAAATTAATAAAGGGGTTCTTAAATAGTTCATATTAGGAACTGATAGTTAATAATGATTGAAATTACCTGTTGACGATCCCCTTCATGATGGTGTAGTCTTTATCTTCTTTAGTTAGTGAGTCCAGTAATTCAACTTTTCCTTCCTCAACATTAATGTCTAACAAGACCCAGTGCCAACTACATACGCACACATTTGCATGTCTTAATTAAGCGGGCATGTGCATAAAATTAATCAACTACCATAAACCATATACACTTAATTATTAACATCTAGCTAGCTAGTAAGCAAAAACAGAATTTGTAGTACAAGACAGTGCAACTCACGGGAAGTTGTAAGGAAGTGGTATATCTTCATTGCTATTGAGGCGCTTCAAGAACTCTAGCATGCTTTCCTCTAGAGCAGCTTGACAATGTTCAATCTCCCATATTTCTTGATTAATGGTATTTGGGTCAATGAACCCAACGCCATAGCATCCAGCTTTTTTCATTTCATATATCTTCATCCTACATATAATACCACAGAAAAAGAATATAGTGAGGATAATTACATGTAATGATTGATCATAATTATCACTACATAACTAGCTTGAGACTTAAATTATAGAAAGAAATCACTTACAGACAATAGCAACTGACGATAGACTTGTCGAGTGCATCTTGATTAAATAACTGAAATAGTTCTCGATACTCAATGGCCAGGGCTTTCTCATGGTAATAATGCTCATGCTTGACATTCACCATGAGGGACTTTCGATTGGAAATCTTGTAATGTTCATGTACCATTGATGCAATTGATACATTCTCGTTGGGAGGTCCTTGACCTTGTCTGGATGGACCAAAGGTTTGCCCCGGACATATTGCCATGCTATTTCCGATTATTTAAGCGTAGGCATGGGCTCGATTTCGAGGAGTTGTCCCACAGAGATATTGAGCATTTGAGCCTGCATTATATGATCCTATGTTATTACCACATCGCCATGCTGGGGAACGCTAACGGTTTGCCCACAATAATATTTGGCGCGCGTACTACTCCTCTCATGTGTTGTTGGCACAACAAGCGGGGGGATCGCTTGCGCCGCCTGTTCTCCCAACTGGGGAACGGTTTTCCCGCATTTTTTGCCAGCTGCTTGTTGGCTCGAGTTGAGCTCGCTTCCTTCTGTAGTCGTGCTCAATGTGCCTTCCTGATTTGGCGCTCATAGTCCGAGTCAACAGGCTTGGGCGCTGGTTCTCTAGCCATACGCATGAAGTGGTCAATTACTTTCTCAGGCACTTTCTCCTTTGGCGGCGGTGCCAGTTTTGATCAAAAATGGGCGTCCACTTGGGCTTGCACTATGGCTGCGTTTTGCTCCTCAGTCATGTCGTAAGGCCTCTAAGAAAGAGGAGCGAGGCTTGGACCATATTTATATCGCTTGCCTTCGCCTGTACTTCCTGAACTACCTCGACTCGTACCGCTACGCACCAAAGCTGTGGGATGTCTCTTCTGCGATTGCTGAGACGGCGGAGACGGCTGACGTGGACTTGGACCAGGAGAAGTGGCCTGACGATGTGCCGGACTTGAAGCAGGAGGTGTGGCCTGACATGGTGCCGGACTTGAAACCGGAGAAGTGGCATGACGCTGTGCCGGGCTTGAAACCGGAGGAGTCAGCTCACGCGTTTGGGGACTTGGAGGAGGTGGCTCACTTCGAGGAGGAGTCGTCTCACGCGTTCGTGGACTTGGAGGAGCGGGAGTCTGCTGACTCGGTGGCGGACTTCAAGGAGGAGTCGGCAGACGACGCGGTGTCGGTGGACTTCGAAAGATGATGCAATCCTTTCTCCATAGGATGATACGATGTATGGCCTCTCCCAGTGTGCGCTCGTCTTCACCTCCAGGAATGTCAAGCGTTAGCCCCAAATATGGGTCCACCACTTCATCAACCATGACACGAGCATAGCCCTCTGGAATCGGGATGCAATGGTAGGTTGCTTTGGGGGTAACTGGAAAAGCAACGCCGTCCGCCACCTTCATGGATATGTTCTTCATTTTGGAGTGTAGCTCGCAGTTAGTGTTCTCTATGATCTCATCCACAGGGTATGTATCCAACAGTGTGTCGCCCGGGGCAGAACCAACACTGCTTCTCGGCATGGATGGGACGGTGCTATCCAATGCTGGACGATCATCTGCTTGCTGCTGCCGCTGCTGAGACCCCCTTTCCTGGCTAAGTGAGTCGACCTGCTGTTGCTGCTGCTGGAATTTGAGTGCCAGGTCCGCGTGCGTTGCTTCTAGGCCTTGAAGGCGTTCTGTGTCCTGCTTCCTCTGCTCCTCCTCTAGCTTCCTTTTCTTCTCCTCCTCAATCTTCCTTCTTGCATGGCTCCTGTAGTCCTCGTTCCATTCTGAAAATCCCTCATACCAGGGAATAACGCCCATGCCTCGTGTTCTTCCCGGGTGTTCAGGATTTCCCAGGGCGCGCGTAAGCTCATCGTTCTCTCTGTTGGGTGTGAACACCCCCCTTCGAGCTTCATCTATTGCGTCAATTATCTTTTGTTCGACTCCTTTCAGACTTGCCTTCCGTGAAACTTCGCCTGTCTTCGGGTCCAATGCTCCCCCATGCGCATAGAACCAAGTTCTGCACCTGGGGGGCCAGTGCCGGGTAATCGGAGTGACCCCTGCATCCTCCATCTCTTGCTCAGACTTATCCCACTTAGGCAATCCCACCGCGTAGCCACCTGGACCCAGCCTATGGAACTGCGTCTTTCTTGCGGCATTTGCCTTATTTT
Organism: Triticum timopheevii; assembly: GCA_963921465.1. Classification (NCBI taxonomy): domain Eukaryota; kingdom Viridiplantae; phylum Streptophyta; class Magnoliopsida; order Poales; family Poaceae; genus Triticum; species Triticum timopheevii. The sequence continues at coordinate 3,325,094 of OY997271.1, forward strand.
TCATCGACCATTCCTTAGATATTTCTGAATCCTTGAAGGTCACGAAATTGTACCAGTGCTCTCTTTGCTTCTCTAGTGTTCCCGTGAATTCTGGAGTCTTCCTTTCATTAGCGAGGTAGTTGGCCCAAACAGTTTTCTTGTGGGTGTTGAATGCAATTGCCATCTTCTTAAGAGCAGCGGCCTTGACTTTCTCCACATCTGCTTCAGTGAAATGATCTGGTAGGGTGAAATGTTCCATCATAGATTTCAGAAGGTCTTCTTTGGCTCTTTTGTCAACCCAAGTAACACCTGGACGTTTAGTCTTTGGCTCTTTCCATTCGTGAATGGAGATAGGGAGTTTGTCCTTCACAAGAACTCCGCACTGACGAGTCCACTTGTTCGCAATGTTCTTAGGCGTGAGGGGTTCGCCACTAGGTTTGATGGATTCGATGTGGTACTTTACACTATCCTTCAACAATCAGCCCGGGCCTCGCTTTGTCTTGCTGTCTGTAGAAGCAGATTTGCTCGATCCGGAGGGCTGAAAGAAGGAAGATTGATTCGTTAATATATCTTCAATAAAAAAACATGTGATGATCACCATGATGCGTGCTTATATAAATATACCTCGCCGGTAGTCTTTGTTATTTGAAGATCAGCATTGTCTGTGTCATCACAAACATTGTCTGTGTCATAATCATAATCATAGTTCATGACTTCATCAGCCCGGTCGTTGAGATCGAATATCTTTTCATCACCCTCTCCTGTATTGTTCAGATATTGGGAGCCGTCATCTGCTTCATTCAGATCATCTAGCCTGTGAGGGCTGCGTATGATGTCGAACAATTCCTCTTCTCTCTCTCTGCCGGTATTGTCCGCCATAGCTTTTACTTTACTAATACAGAAGAAATATAAAACAATTTGAGTATTCAAATTACAATGCATGGACGCAATTAATCAATAAGGAAAAACTGAATCTCGAATACATCATCTCGAATATATAATCTTGAATACATTATCGATCGTCTTAATATATATAATCTCGAATACATCGTCTCGAATATTATATATTGAATACATCACTGGCTAGGTACCTAATAAAGATCGAGTACTACAGAAGAATCTAGGGCGCCACTAGCGGTTCCTGGGGCGCGGGCGGTGCACACCCAAAGAGAAGGAACCATCACATGATCATATCTCCGGTCATCTGCCCAAAGAACCCGCCAAGTAGTGGAGAACCTGACGTCGTCCATAGCAGCCATGTAGCGACGGACGTGCTCATCTTCCTCCCTGATACGGCGACGCACCACCTTCGGCGGGGCCGGTTGCCTCTGCGTCGAATGTGGCCCACGCGAACGCCACCAAAGAAGATCAGGGTCGACGACGGGACACGAGGTCGGGTTCCTCACCAAGCGGCGCGCCCCTCCAAGTAGCACCTCCCAGTGCCAACCCGGCGGAGCCCATTCCCGGACATGGGTCCCCTCAAGCAGGACGTCGTCGCTAACGGGTCGACGGCGAGGATGTGGGCCGGGCATATCGTCGAGAACAAATACTATATGCCCGCAAAAAGTAACATTTTTTAAATGATTGGATTGTGATAACTAAAATTCTATATATATATATATATATATATATATATATATGCAAATTCTAACAATTCGACATTAATCTAATTCATCTAACTAAAACTAATTCTAAAATTTCCTAATTATATAACTAACATTTCCATAACAATTCTAATATTTATATAACTAAAAAACAGAAAAATTGCTAACATTTCTATAAATATTTCTATAACTAAAAAACAGAAAACATTTATAACATTTCTATAAAACTAACATTTCTAATATTTATATAACTAAAAAAAGAATAATTTCTAACATTTTTATAACAAAAAAATAGAAAAATTTATAACAAACAAACTAATGTGTGTGTGTGTAGTGTGTGTGTGTGTGTGTGTGTGTGTGTGAGTGGACATGGTGGCCGGGGCGAGCTCACCGGCGAGGCGACGACGGGCCGGCGACGACGGGGCAACGGGACGGGGCGGCGACGACGGGGCGGGGTAGCGACGACGGGGCGGGGCGGGGCGGCGATGACGGGACGGGGCGGGGCGGGGCGTGGCGACGGGGACGACGGGGACGGGGACGGCCGGGGCGGCAACGTCGACGGGGCCGGCGACGAGGGACGGCGACGGCCGGGGTCGGCGCCGAGGGGCGGGGGCGGCGACGATCGGGGCCGGACGGCGCGACGAAGGGAAATAGAGGGAAGAACAGAGGAAAACTAAATTTTATTCAAGTGTAGTATATATAGGATGGACCTTTAGTACCGGTTGGAGCCACCAACCGGTACTAAAGGTCTGTTTTGGCCAGGCCAAGCGGCGGGAAGCGCACCCCCTTTAGTACCGGGTCGTGGCACCAACCGGTACTAAAGGGGGGGGGGGTCTTTAGTACCGGTTGGAGCCACGACCCGGTACTAAAGGGGGTGCGCTGGCTCCAGGCAGTGCGCAAGTTTAGTCCCACCTCGCTAGTCGAAGGGCTACCGCACTGGTTTATAAGCCCCAATGCGGTAGCTCTCTCGAGCTCCGCTCCTTACCTGGCCTACTAGGCCTACCTGTCCTCTTCGCCCAGTGGGCCTACTGGGCCTTTGCGGGCCAGCATCCTGGCCCAACAAAAGGTTGTGTTGCTGGTCGTATGCAGGCCGCTTTGGCCCAGTAGGCGGGCTTTTTTTCTTAATATTTTTTGCTTTATTTATTTTTGATTTATTTATTTTTGAGTTGTTTTTTGCTGTATTTAGAGTTTCTTTGTGAATATTTTTGCTTTCGGTACAAAAAATTACAAACTTTCTGTTAGTGCCGGTAGTTTTCAAATTTGAATAGTATAAATTTTGAATTATTTGAAATTTTTGTGAATCACTAGTTTGTGAATAACTTAACTTTGTAAAATCTTTTTTCAGTGATTCTTTTTTCTTATGTTTAATATTAGTGTGATCATTATATTCAATTTGGTAATGCCTAGGTTATTTAAAAAATGAAATGCCTTTGTAACAGTTCAGTTTTCGTCGGAAACCCTGATACTTCGAAAGAGATTTTCCATTTTATACACGAAGTGCATCCAGTTTTTGCCGTAACCCTCTCTACTTTCTTGCACATGCTATTTGTATAAAAATATGATACCATGCCAACTTTTAACCTTTTCTGAGTTCATTTGAAATGCTTTTCAATTTCAGGGTCATTTAGCTAGAAAAAATCAGTAAATGCATGAAAAGAATTTGTTTGCACATAAAATTTCATCGCGTTTCAAATGACAAAACACATAACTACCCTAACTATTACAGACATTCCCTCCTGGGTGTGAAACACAGAAGAAAGTGATGATAGTGAAGCCGATCACATCCCAGATCTTTCGGTGTGAAACTTTTTCTTCGCGTGTGTCCCTTTGCGCCGTAACCATGGAAAATCTTCATCATTTAACAGGATGCTTGTGTCAATATTCACTGTAAATGGAGCAATTTCATCAAACTTTTCATAATCTTCTGACATGTCTGTCTTGTCATCCACTCCCATGATGTTTCTTTTTCCTGAAAGAACTATGTGGCGCTTTGACTCGTCGTATGATCCATTCGCTTCCTTATCTTTTCTTTTTCTTGGCCTGGAAGACATGTCTTTCACATAAAAAACCTGCGCCACATCATTGGCTAGGATGAATGGTTCGTCTACATACGCAAGATTGTTGAGATCCACTATTGTCATTCCGCACTGCGGGTCTTCCGTTACCCCGCCTCGTGTCATATCGACCCATTTGCATCGAAACAAAGGGACCTTCAAATCACCTGATCCATAGGTAAGTTCCCATATGTCCTCTATGTAACCATAATATGTTTACTTTCCCGAGTTGGTTGTTGCATCAAAGCGGACACCACTGTTTTGGTTGGTGCTCTTCTTATCTTGGGCGATCGTGTAAAATGTATTCCCATTTATCTAGTACCCTTTGAAAGTCATTATATTGGAAGATGGTAACTGGGACAGTGAGTACAGGTCATTTTGAATATCGCCATCATTCAGGGCACGTTTCTGCAACCAACCGGCGAAAGTCCTCGTTTTTTCGCGTGTAATCTAGTCGTCAGACTTCTCCGGGTGTTTGGACTATAGAAAATTCTTGTGTTCCTCCATATACGGAGCCACCAAGGCGGAATTCTGTAGAATTGTGTAGTGTGCTTTAGTGAGAGAATGCCCGTCATTACATATTATTTGATGCCCTCCTAGCGTGCCTTTTCCGTCCAGTCTGCCCTTATGCCGCGATTCAGGAACAACAATCGGCTTAAGGTCAGGAATGAAGTCAAAACAAAACTCAATGGCCTCCTCATTTTCATGGCCCTTCGAGATGCTTCCTTCTGGCCTAGCATGGTTATGAACATATTTCTTCAAGACTCCCATGAACCTTTCAAAGGGGAACATATTGTGTAGAAATACAGGACCCAAAACGTTAATCTCTTCGCAAAGGTGAACTAGGACGTGCGTCATGATGTTGAAGAAGGATGGTGGGAACACCAACTCGAAACTGACAAGACATTGCACCAAATTATTCTGTAACCTTGGTATGATTTCTGGATCGATTACCTTCTGAGAGATTGCATTGAGGAATGCACATAGCTTCACAATGGCTAATCGAACGTTTTCCGGTAGAAGCCCCCTCAGTGCAACCGGAAGGAGTTGCATCATAATCACGTGGCAGTCATGAGACTTTAGGTTCTGGAACTTTTTCTCTGCCATATTTATTATGACCTTTATATTCGACGAGAAGCCAGACGGTACCTTCATGCTGAGCAGGCATTCGAAGTAGATTTCCTTCTCTTCTTTGGTAAGAGCGTAGCTGGCCTGACCGTGATGTATGTCGTCTTTTCCGTGCATACGTGGCTGGTCCTCCCATGCCTCTGGTGTATCTTTTGTCTTCCCATACACGCCCAAAAAGCCAAGCAGGGGCACGCAAAGATTCTTCGTCACGTGCATCACGTCGATTGCGGAGCGGACCTCTAGGTCTTTCCAATATGGCAGGTCCCAAAATATAGATTTCTTCTTCCACATGGGTGCGCGTCCGTCAGCGTCCTTCGGAATAGGTTTTCCACCAGGACCCTTTCCAAAGATTACCTCCAAATCCTTTACCATATCATGTACATCAGCACTAGTACGGTGGCGAGGCTTCGTCCGGTGATCCGCCTCACCTTTGAAATGCTTGCCTTTCTTTCTTACGGGATGCCTTGTCGGAAGAAAACGACGATGTCCCAAGTACACATTCTTCCTACAACTATCCAAATATATACTGTCAGTATCATCCAAACAGTGCGTGCATCCGCGGTATCCCTTGTTTGTCTGTCCTGAAAGGTTACTGAGAGCAGGCCAATCATTGATGGTCACGAACAGCAACGCCTTTAGGTCAAATTCTTCCTGTCCGTGCTCATCCCACGCACGTACACCTGTTCCAAATTGTCTACCATGGCACTATGTATAACAAACAACGTACGGGTAAGATAATTATACGAGTAACTATATATCCCAATCACACAAACATCAATTTGGTAATGTAAAACATTCATGAACAAGAGCCTCACCGCAAGGTGGTGCCGGCAACGGGCGGTGCGGGCGATCGATGGTGGTTACGACGGACATTTAGAAGGCACTAAGTAAACCACACCTACATATGCAAACTAAGTGTTATTTTTGACCTCAAATTGCATATAAATCAAATACTAGCAAATATAATTCCTCCCAAATTAATCACTATACAAAGCATTGCAAGAGCTAATCTAGCAATGAGAGTTGAAAGGACAAAGTTGCTAACCTTTGTGATCATTTGAATGGATGGGGGCCTTCAAATCTTGACAAATTTTGGGCAAAATTTGTGAGGAGCTCGAGGGGAAAGGGGAAGAATAGAGGAGAAGTGAGGGGAAAGGGGAAGAACAGAGTGGCTTGGGTGGATGAAGGGTTTATGTACATCGACCTTTAGTACCGGTTCGTGCCACGAAACGGTACTAAAGGTGCTGGACGGGCCCCAGACTGACAACACCCTACCACCACCCTCTTTAGTACCGGTTCATGGCACGAACCGGTACTAAAGGTTCGCCACGGACCGGTACTAATGAGAACGGCCGGCTAGCCATTGGAACCGGCACTAATGGACACATTAGTGCCAGCTCAAAACCAAACCGGCACTAATGTGTCTCATATTAGGTGTTTTTTCTACTAGTGTTTGATGCATGCTCATCTTCCTACAGATGCACCTGCTAAATGGATTTGGGAAAGTAGGTCCACAATGAAGATCAAGGTATTTGCATGGTTAATGCTCAATAACAGGCTTAATACCAGAGAGGCATTGGAGATCGCCTCAGGAGGACAATTCATGTCCCTTATTTCATGCCCAAGCTCATGAGGACAAAGACCATCCTTTTTTCACTTGCCAATTCAGTACAAGTATCTGGAATTATCTGCAAATACAATGGTTTGCTGGTCTTTCTCCATCTGAGTGTCTTATTGCTGCAAGGAAAAGCTTTGTCCAGCATTTCTTCAAAGAAGTTGTTTATCTGGCTGCCTGGAATCTCTGGTTGTTAAGGAACGGAAGAATTTTCAGACATGAGAGGCCCACCTTTGCAGCATGGAAGAGGAGCTTTATCCATGATATTACCCTGCTGTCCCACAGATTCAAGTCCACCCTAAAGCCTTTGTTGTTGCACTGGATTGATGCCTTGCCCTAGTTGGCTGTGTTTTCCCTGTAAATATGTAATTAGCATGTATTTATGTACATAGGCATTTAGGTAAGTAGTTCTTCTAGCTCTTTTTACCAGAACCTTTTGTATTTTGTTGGTGGGGTTTTAATAAAAGGTTGTGGGGCTGTTGCGTCACAGTTTCCAGTCAAAAAAATATTGAGGCTTGGTATCATTATGCTGTTGGATCAATTGTTAAGTTAGTTGCCAGCTTGATCGCATTTGTTGTTGCATTTAAATGCTTTAGCTAGAGAGTTTGTATGTTGTTTTATGAGGATAAGTGTTTATGGAACTTTATGTATGAACTTCTATTAATTTGGTCTTTTCGGTGCTGTGTAATGAAGATGAGCTGGCAATGGATGTACGATGACCGATGCTCTCCCAGTTTGTTAATGGCGTGCATACTTTTCTTCTTGCAGCTGAGGCAAACAAGCGGGCGGATGGTTTTATGTCTTGTACATGTACTAGCTGTAAGAATGATCGGAATTACTCTAAGTCAAAAACCATTCACGTCCACCTATTTGAGTCCGGTTTCATGCCCCACTATAATTTTTGGACCAAGCATGGAGAAAGAGGGGTTATGATGGAAGAGAATGAAGAAGAAGAGGACGACGATGGCTATCCTGGCCATGGGTTCCCTAAATATGATGGTACAACAATGGGGGAAGAAGCTGAGCCAGCAATGCGGGAAGAAGCTGAGCCGGCAATGCGGGAGGAAGCTGAAGAAGAGGCATCCGATGAGCCCGCTGATGATCTATCCATTACCGATGCAAAGAGAAACTGCGCAAGTGAGAAGGAGAGGCTGAAGTTGCACCGCATGTTAGAGGACCACAGGAAATTGTTGTACCCAAATTGCGAGGCTAACAAGAAAAAGCTGGGCACCACACTGGAATTGCTGCAATGGAAGACAGCGAATGGTGTATCTGACAAGGGATTTGGAAAGTTCTTGATAATGTTAAAGAAGATGCTTCCAAAGGACAATGAATTGCCCGAGAGTACGTACGAATCAAAGAAGGTTGTCTGCCCTCTAGGATTAGAGGTGCAGAAGATACATGCATGCCCTAATGACTGCATCCTCTACCACTGTGAGTACGAGGATTTGAACGCGCAACCGGTATGCAGTGCATTGCGCTATAAGATCAGTCGCGATGACCCTGGTGATGTCGAGGGCGAGTGCCCCAGGAAGAAGATTCCTACCAAGGTGATGTGGTATGCTCCTATAATACCATAGTTGAAATGTTTGTTCCAAAACAAAGAGCATGCCAAGTTGATGCGATGGCACAGAGAAGTCCGTAAGAAAGTACGTGCTGATAGGTTGCAGTGGAGAAAATGAAGAGAAAGTACTACGAGGACTTTGCAGGTGATGCAAGGAACGTATGGTTTGGTCTAAGCGCAGATGGCATTAATCCTTTGGGGAGCAGAGCAGCAATCATAGCACCTGGCCTGTGACTCTATGTACGTATAACCTTCCTCCTTGGTTGTGCATGAAGTGGAAGTTCATTATGATGCCAGTGCTCATCCAAGGCCCTAAGCAACCCAAAAACTACATTGATGTGTACCTAAGGCCATTATTTGAAGAACTCTTACAGCTGTGGAATGAAAAAGGTGTACATGCGTGGGATGAACACGGACAGGAGGAATTTGAACTACATGTGTTGCTGTTTGTGACCATCAATGATTGGCCTGCTCTCAGTAACCTTTCAGGATAGACAAACAAGGGATACCGCGCATGCACTCACTGTATGGATGATACCGATAGTATATATTTGGATAACTGTAAGAAGAATGTGTACCTGGGACATCGTCAATTTCTTCCGAGCAGGCATCCCGTAAGAAAGAAAGGCAAGCATTTCAAAGGTGAGGCAGATCACCGAACGAAGCCTCGCCACGGTACTGGTGATGATGTACATGATATGGTCAAGGATTTGAAGGTAATCTTTTGAAAGGGTCCTGGCGGACAATCTATTCCGAATGCCGCTGACGCACACCCATGTGGAAGAAGAAATCTATATTTTGGGACCTAACCTATTGGAAAGACCTGGAGGTCCGCTCTGTAATCGACGTGATGCACATGAAGAAGAATCTTTGCGTGACGCTACTTGGCTTCTTGGCCGCGTATGGGAAGACAAAAGATACACCAGAGGCACGGGAGGACCAGCAACGTATGCACGGAAAGAACGACATACATCAGGGTCATGCTGGCTACGCTCTTACCAAAGAAGAGAAGGAAATCTTCTTTGAATGCCTGCTCAGTATGAAGGTCCCGTCTGGCTTCTCGTCGAATATAAAGGGAATAATAAATATGACAGAGAAAAAGTTTTAGAACCTAAAGTCTCATGACTACCACGTGATTATGACGCAGCTGCTTCCAGTTGCATTGAGGGGTTTTCTACCGGTAAACGTTCGATTAACCATTGTGAAGCTGTGTGCATTCCTCAATGCAATCTCTCAGAAGGTAATCGATCCAGAAATCATACCAAGGTTGGAGAATGAAATGGTGCAATGTCTTGTCAGTTTCCAGTTGGTGTTCCCACCATCCTTCTTAAATATCATGACACACGTCCTAGTTCACCTATGCGAAGAGATTGCCGTTCTGGGTCCTGTATTTCTACACAATATGTTCCCCTTTGAGAGGTTCATGGGAGTCTTAAAGACATATTTTCGTAACCGTGCTAGGCCAGAAGGAAGAATCTCCAATGGCCATGAAAATGAGGAGGTCATTGAGTTTTGTGTTGACTTTATTCCTGACCTTAAGCCGATTGGAGTTCCTGAATCACGGCATCAGGGCAGACTGCGTGGAAATGCACTACTAGGGTAAAGCCTATACACAGAATCTTAGCAGCAGCGAGGGTTAAAAAACCTCGCTACTGCTACTTACTAGCAGCGCAGGTTTTTAAACCTCGCTACTACTAAGTTGATAGAAGCAGCGCGGGTTTGTAACCATCGCTACTTTTATATGAATTTCGAGTAGATGCATATCCCGGGGGGCACGGTAGAGACCGCTTAGTAGTAGCGAGGGTTACGAACCCGCACTGCTGCTATCAACTTAGTAGTAGCGAGGTTTAAAAACCTGCGCTGCTACTAAGTAGCAATAGCGAGGGTTTTTAACCCTCGCTGCCGCTAAGATTCTGTGTATAGCCTTTTCCCTAGTAGTGCTAGGCTTTTCCCTAGTAGTGATGGCACGCTAGGACTAGATCAAATAATATGTATACACGGGCATTCTCTCACTGAAGCACACTACACAGTTCTACAAAATTCCGCCTTGGCGGCTCTGTATATGGTGGAACACAAGAATATTCTAAGCTCCAAATACTCAGAGTAGTCTGGAGACTAGATTACACGTGAACAAACGAGGACTTTCGTCGGTTGGTTGCAGACACGTGCCATGCATGATGACGCTATTGAAGATGACATGTACTTGCTGTACCAGTTACCATCTTCGAATATAATGACTTTCAAAAGGTACAAGATAAATCGGAATACATTTTACACGATCGCCCAAGATAAAAAGAGCACCAACCAAATAGTGGTGTACGCTTTGATGCAGCAACTAGTAGGGGAAAGGACACATATTATGGTTACTGTTGGGGATATAACTATTTGTTATGACCCACCCAGGAGGGGCTGGGTTATACCTATGAATATTCTTGAAGCCAAAGACCAAGGTTGAAGATGGCGGTTCAGTAAGGGCCCAGAGCCCAGAGGCGACTTAAGACCCGTAGAGATAAACCACCATATGTACATGACTTGTATTGTAAGGCAAGAATAGTTAGAGACCAAGCCGGACATTGTTTATGAGCCGGCCGGGACTCTGAGAGCCGCTGGGCATCGACCTATGTATATAAAGGGGCGACCCGACGGCGGTTCAGGGCAAGTAACATTAGATCGAGAGCTAGGTCAGGCGATTTCGGTCCCTGGTTATCGAGACGTAAGTAATCCCACTCAAAACTGCATCGTAGGCTTTTTCCTTCACCGTAAGGGGCCGAACCAGTATTAACCTTGTGTCCTTTGTCCCGATTAACCCCTTCAAGTTTCCTAGTTGCGATGGCTCCATGACTAAGTCCTTTCACTAGGACATCTGACATGACAATTCCATGACAGTTGGGGCCCACCGTGGGCCAGCGCACGGTGGATTTGAGTTCTTAAGGGCAACTTCGAAGGGCTCAAGGGATACGCTATGGGCAGGATTACCAAGAGTCGTCGCGGCAAGCTCTACATCGATGATGCAGGATGGGGCCCCGACGCCGGCTCAATTGAGTATGGGTACCGGGTCCCCTTCGGCAGAATTCACGTCTTCATCGGCAAGATCGGTGAACCGGGGCCCTGAGCTGGACATCTCCACCAACCTTGTCGAGACGGCTCAGCTTGCGAGATCCACCCGGGCTTTGCCAGCCATGAAGCGTGCCTTCATGGGATGCATCCGCGGAGGACTCTCTGAAGGATCTGCATCTGGCGGTGAGACAGCCATTGAGGGAGTCCTGGACTAGGGGGTGTCCGGACAGCCGGACTATCATCGTCCGCCGGACTCCAAGACTACGAAGATACAAGATTGAAGACTCCGTCCCGTGTCCGGATGGGACATTCCTTGGCGTGGAAGGCAAGCTTGGCAATACAGATATGTAGATCTCCTACCATTGTAACCGACTCTGTGTAACCCTAGCCCTCTCCGGTGTCTATATAAACCGGAGGGCTTTAGTCCGTAGGACAACATACATTACAACAATCATACCATAGGCTAGCTTCTAGGGTTTAGCCTCCTTGATCTCGCGGTAGATCCACTCTTGTACTACCCATATCATCAATATTAATCAAGCAGGACATAGGGTTTTACCTCCATCGAGAGGGCCTGAACCTGGGTAAAAACATCGTGTCCCTCGTCTCCTGTTACCATCCGCCTAGACGCACAGTCCGGGACCCCCTACCCGAGATCCGCCGGTTTTGACACCGACATTGGTGCTTTCATTGAGAGTTCCTCTGTGTCGTCACCAATAGAGCGGATGCCTCCACCCGTCTTCAAAGACGGTGTTTTCGCCGAAGGGGCCTTGGCCGCCGGCCAAACTATCCGGCTTGGTGGTTTTCTTATGACCGCCTGTCCGGCCGCCGCTTCGACAATGACTTCTCAAGTCATCAGAAGCAATCTTCGCGTCAGCCCTAAAGCTGCCGAACAGTTGGATCCAATAGAGCTCTCATCTGTTAACGAGCTCTTGGATCGCATCGCCGCCCTGGGAGTCGCTACGGACTACAACCAGATTGGGCTTGAAACCGATCTGAGAGAGATTAACTCTCCCCAGGCCACCCACGACATCGCAGTGGTAGAGGAGCAATACGGCAACTCTTTCCCTGTATTGAAAACTATTCATGTCCGGATTCCCGAACCCTCCATGCCGGATTCCCACGGAGGGATGGACTTCGATCGAGCATTGAACTTAAAATCATGCATCGCTCCGGACTCGCTGGATTGTGTCCAGCAAACCAAGCTTCCGAATTCGGAAACCCCTCGGCCTTTGAGCCCCAAGATGGGCAGGGATCCGGATTTTAGTCCACCCACCCGCCCAGACATATGCGATCTATCTCTAATACGGCAAGAGCCCGCTGAAACAGTACATCACTACTGGGCCAGATTCCTCCTAGTTATGGACAGGATAAAGGACTGCTGAGAGGAAAACGCAATCTCAATCTTCTACAATAACTGCACGGACAAGGGAATACTAAACGCCATTGATCGTCGCAGAATTACGCGCTTCACCGATCTGGCATCCATAGTACGAAAGTACTGCGCGATGGAGAGTTTCTGGAAAACCAAAAATCAATTTTGGGATAATCCGGCCCCAAACCCAGTCCGCAGCAAAAGGGCGCCTTACACTCAGGCCCCAGATGCAAAAACGAAAAAACAAAAACCCAATAAGGGAAACGGAACCGTACTGGAGGGATGGCTCAATGGACCCTGTAAGCTTCATAGTACAGAGGGAGCCGTCCCAACACATAGCCTTCGAGCATGTTGGATATTACGGCAGGTGGCCAAAAGTGGCGACGAGCTTCTAGCTCCGGGAAACCACTCCAACAATACCAGTACGGTATCAACAGTCTTCGAGACCTTCGCATCAAACAATATGCGAAAGCGAACAATCCGCGGACTCGCCGAAGTCTACCAAGTAGCAACAGCAAATCCATGGAGCGACACAGCTATTAACTTCAACGCCAGCGACGAGCCTAAATTCCGAACAACCAGAGCGCCAGCTGCACTGGTACTTAGTCCCATAGTGGACGGCTTTCGACTGACAAAAGTCCTCATGGATGGCGGCAGCGGACTAAACCTCATTTACGAAGAAACTCTGCGAAAAATGGAAATCGATTGGAGCCGTATTGAGCGAAGCAGCACAACCTTTAGAGGAATAATCCCTAGCCGGGAAGCGCGCTGCACCGGAAAAATCACACTCGATGTGGTGTTCGGCTCTCCGGACAATTACAGATCCGAAGAAGTCACGTTCCAAGTAGCCCCGTTCAGCAGTGGATATCACGCCATATTAGGACGAGAGGCATTCACAATTTTTCAAGCAGTACCTCACTACGGGTACATGAAGCTCAAAATGCCTGGGCCCAGCGAAATAATCACTCTCGTTAGTGATCTGGACATAGCACTCCGCGCCGAAAACAAGACAGCCGCACTAGCTGTCGAGGCACTATCCGAAGCCTTAGCGGCAGAAGAACTCACCACGCTGCGCTCCACGGTGAACAGGGACGATGTGATACTCGATAAAAGATCCAAGTCCACCTCCTTCAAACCAGCAGATGAAATAACGAAATTCCAGGTCCATCCAACGGACCCAACAAAGACGGCCTCCATTGGGGCACAATTGAACCCCGAAGTAGATGCCGCACTGCGTGAATTCCTTCGGGAAAATTGGGACATCTTCGCCTGGCATCCTTCGGATATGCCCGGAATCCCACGCAGGTTGGGAGAACACAGCCTAAACATCCTGAAAGGATTTAAGCCAGTCAAATAGGTTCTTCGACGATTTTCCGAACCCAAAAGACAGGCAATGGGAGAAGAGCTAGCCAAACTATTGGAAGCCGGATTCATCAGAGATATCAAACATCCGGACTGGCTAGCAAATCTGGTAATGGTACCAAAGAAGGACAAATCCTGGCGCCTCTATCTCGATTTCAAAGACCTCAATAAGGCTTGCCCAAAGGATCCCTTCCCTCTCCCCCGCATCGACCAAATTATCGATGCTACCGCGGGGCACGATTCGTTGTGTTTCCTCGACGCATACTCTGGCTACCATCAAATCAAGATGGCAGAAGCAGACCAAGCCGCCACGGCATTCATCACCCCTTACGGACCATTCTTCTTCAACACGATGCCCTTCGGACTTAATAACGCCGGCGCAACATATCAGCGCATGATCCAAACATGTCTGGCCACCCAGATCGGCAAAACAGTCGAGGCATACGTAGACGACGTAGTCGTCAAAACAAAGCACGTCGAAACTCTAGTAGACGATTTGCGGCTCACATTCGACAACCTCAAAGCATATGACATTAAGCTGAATCCGGAAAAATGCGTTTTCGGTGTACCAGCCGGAAAGCTGCTGGACTTCATTGTATCCGGTAGAGGAATTGAAGCAAACCCGGCTAAAATCCGAGCTCTGTCACAATTGGATATTCCAAAAGACCTCAAACAAATACAAAAATTAATAGGATGCGTGGCAGCTCTAAGCCGCTTCATCTCCCGTCTAGGAGAAAAGGCGTTGCCCCTTTATCGCCTCCTCAGGCACACCGAACACTTCGAGTGGACGGATGCTGCCACTGCCGGACTCGAAGAAATAAAGGCCATATTGGCAACCAATCCGGTCCTGGCCGCGCCCAATCTGGGCGAACCAATGTTGTTATACATCGCGGCAACACATCAAGTTGTAAGCGCGGTACTCGTCGTCGAACGAGAGACAGAAGGGCATAAATTCCCTCTTCAAAAACCAGTGTATTATGTATACACTGTATTAACCCCCTGCAAATCCCGTTACCGCACTATCAGAAGATAGCATATGCGGTGTTCATGGCGTCCCGGAAACTCCGGCACTACTTTCAAGAGTGTTCGATAACAGTGGCCTCTGAAGTACCACTCAATGACATTATAAATAACTGCGACGCAACGGGCAGGATTGCAAAATGGGCCATTGAGCTCTTACCATTCGACATAACTGACAAACCTCGGCGAGCTATAAAGTCACAAGTTTTGGCTGACTTCGTCGCCGAATGGACCGAAGCCGAACTCCCTAAAGAGTACGGCGCATACTCCAACTGGACTATGAATTTCGACGGCTCCAAAATGTTGGCCGGACTGGGGGCTGGCGTCGTATTGACGTCCCCAACCGGAGATACAGTCCAGTATGTACTTCAAATAATGTACACGGACTCCAACAATGCAGCCGAATACGAGGCCCTGTTACATGGTCTTCGGATGGCAGTCTCCATGGGCATTCAACGCCTAGAGGTGCGCGGGGATTCAAACCTTGCAATATCCCAAATAAACGGAGACTTTGACACCAAGGATCCGAAAATGGCAGCATATCGCAACGCTGTCCTAAAAATGTCAGCTCGGTTTGAAGGACTTGAATTCCATCACATAGCCCGAGATAATAACCAAGCGGCCGACGTACTGGCACGCATCGGTGCGAAACATGATGCTGTCCCTCCAAATATCTTCCTGGAACGGCTCTTCAAGCCATCCGTACTATGGGAAGAGGAGCCCGGTAGTGACAAACCGGAAAAAACCGCACCAATCGGTGATTCAGCAGATGACATAACACCTTCAGCCCACGTCATAATGGCAGTAATCGCCGCGTGGACAGAACCTTTCCTAGCCTACTTACTTAGGCAGGAACTTCTCGAAGACCAAAACGAGGCCCGCTGCATAGTCCGGCGATCGAAAGCCTACAAAGTCCATGAGGGAGAACTTTATAAGAAAAGTACAACCGGAGTCCTTCAGAGGTGTATCTCCGAAGAGGAAGGGCGAAACCTCCTGGCTGAAATTCATGCCGGACTAGGCGGACACCACGCAGCAGCCCGGGCCCTTGTAGGAAAGGCATTCCGTACAGGATTTTATTGGCCGACGGCCCGGGCAGACGCACAGGACTTGGTCCAGCGATGCGTTGGTTGTCAGCTCTTTGCTAATCAGAGCCATATGCCACCCACCACCCTCAAAACCATACCCATTACCTGGCCGTTCGCGGTCTGGGGGCTTGACATGGTTGGACCCCTTAAAGGAGGAACCCACAAGCAAAGGTACCTATTGGTCATGGTGGATAAATTCACCAAATGGATAGAGGCCAAACCGGTCAAAACGGCAGAGTCCGGACCAGTGATAGACTTTATATCAGGGGTAGTACACCGTTACGGAGTCCCCCACAGCATCATCACCGACAACGGCACGAACTTCACAGCCGACAAGGTTAAGTCATGGTGCAAAAACATGGCCATCAAGCTCGACTACGCTTCAGTTTATCACCCTCAAACCAACGGTCAAGTGGAACCAGCAAATGGTCTAATAATGAGCGGCATTAAACCAAGACTAGTGAGGTCACCTAATAAATCCGACACACAATGGGTCGAGGAGCTCGACTCCGTACTCTGGGGGCTGCGGACAACGCCTAACCGTACTACCGGATTCACACCATTTTTTATGGTATACGGCGCAGAGGCAGTCTTGCCCTGTGACATTATTCATGACTCACCTCGAGTGCGCATGTATGAGGAAAGAGAGGCCGAGCTTGATCGGCAGGACAGCTTGGACACATTGGAGGAAGAACGTGACGTCGCGAAGGCTCATTCCGCATTTTATCAGCAGCAGGCCAGAAGATATAAAAGCAGAGAAGTACGGGCCAAGACTTGCAACGTTGGTGAACTAGTTCTACGCCTGCCGGACAAGAAAAAGGACAAGCTCAAGCCCAAATGGGAGGGCCCCTTCATTATCGATCAAGTCCTAACCGGCGGAGCATACCGTCTACGAAATGCGTCGGATAACCGACTCGAGCCGAACCCATGGAACGCAGCCCGCCTCCGACGATTCTATGCCTAGCGCCGGACTAAGAGTTCGTCCCCTTCCCCCGTCCAAACTTTTACACTTCGGCTGTCTTTTGTTTCTCTTTTTATGCCTTTTTATTTAAAAGACCTTACGGGCCTATTTTCGCATTTTTTGCATACGCATGATGTGCCATCCGCACTCATTATTCCTGGGGGCTTCTTTTACAGAAGCTCAATTACACGGGTTTCATACCCAGCACATGTGTCAAGCTTCCACATGTACCTTTTACTCACCATTATATGCATCGATATGACTTAAGTTTTGGCCAAGCTGCATTGCCTGGCTCCTGTGCTTACCCCTACGTTCCCGATTATTCGGCTAGGAGGTAAAGGGAGCACCTCTGCGATTGTTACTGCCGGGTCAGCCGGATGTGTACCTCAGACTGGGTGAAGCCGAAAGCTAGCGTTCTTAAGGGAATATTCGGTCGGTGGCTTAAAAGATGACTTTTTACCTATTTATATATCTGCCCCCATATGTTTTACTGCTTTCTTTGCAGTTTGGACATGCACTTTAGGGCATGCCTCCCAGCAAAAGGAACCCTTAACGGAACTATTCTCCCTGGAAGATGTTTCTTACTAACCATGTAATATAACATAACTAGTTGGGCACTTGTCTGATAAAGCACTAATGACCCCTACGCCTGGTCTCCATGCATGCCATGGTTGTCTCTTAACCAAAAAGTTATTCGGACACACTCCGGACTCTAGGGTCCCGAGGTTGAAGCGAAAAGGTCGGCAAAGACAAATGATCTACAATCCGGCTAGAAGGCATTTCACAAGTCACTTTAAAGGAAAACATACATTGTCAAATTTATTGATTGTATTCCTCCTCAATCCCGTCTAACAGGCTGTGTAACTTACAGTCCCGTTGGGAAAACTTAGCAGCCATCTCTACTTGGCTGTATACTAAACTCACAGGCATCTCCTTCCCATCGGGCCCCACCGGTCCAACTTCGGCCATGTGGTTGGGATCCGCCTTCTTATACCGCGTCTTCAGCATGGCCCAAGCCTCCCTGGCACCTTGACGGCAAGCCGAAATCTTCCACAAACAGAAGCGCTGCCGCACTCCCTGAAGCTTCTCTGCAAGCTCCCCAAGGCCCTCGGGTAGGGAGAGGGCTGGCCATAAAGCCCGGACGACGCCGCTCATTGCCTGCCGAACTCGTTCGAGCAGCTGCAACAGTTCGGGAAGTTGATCACCCGTTGATATGGGCATCTCCTCTGCAGGACGACCTGTGAGTATACCTACAAGACATATCATGTCAATATACTTCCTCGCCGAACTCTTCTTTTCAAAAGAGTCCGTTCAGGCACTTACTATAAATGCCGCGACGAAGCCGCTGATTCTCCTTAACGGAGCCGGACAGCTCGGCCCGAGTGCCTTTCAGCTCTTCTCCGAGCTTGGCGTTGGCATCCTGGAGCTTGTTCCTTTCTTGCTGAACCCTATTCAGCACACTCTCGCCGGCCTTTAGCTGGCGCAGCAATGCTTGCCTGTCCGGATCTTGTCCGGCGGCACCTGCAATGTCATTATTAGACTTGCGCGCACGCCGCACATCGCTTATATTTATTAATAAAAATGTGTTACCGGGAGGGGTCTCTGCGTCTCCTCCTGCGGCAGCAAGTGCGACCTCAAGTTGGGCCTTGCAATCTTGCAGCTCCCGAGACAGCTGGGCATTCTTCTCGGTAAGAGCCTGCATTTTCAAATGATCCTTAAATCAGTTATCATAACTACTTTAAGTCTCGGGGGCTACTGGTATATACAACCATTAAAATTCCCTTACCCGTATGTCTTTCACATACTGCTCCGTGGCTCTGGTAAAACCATCTTGAGCGGCACGGAGATGCGCGTCCCCTGCGTTAAAGGCATCCAATGCCTCAGGGGAAAAGCACGCTTCACGAAATACTGTTCGGCGGCGCCTATGGTTCATGGCGCTCTCCACCTCAGACTTGGTGGCGGACAGTCTGTCGGTATCCTCCGTTGGAGAAGGATCCGGCCCGCATCTTGCGCTTGCCTCCCCCTCCAGGCCGGGCGCTGGAGCCTGGCCGGTGTAGGTTGGATCGGCAACTTCTGCGCCCGCAGTCCGGCGAGCGCTTTTTCTCCTACAAAGATCATGAGCACTCAGGCGTTTCCTAGGAACGTCGCTCTGAAAATTCAAATATGAGCTATACCTTTGCGGCGACGTTTCCGTCCACACCGCGCTCCTTTTCCGCCTGCTGGTCCGAACTGACCTCTGTTGGTCAGCCGCCGCGGGCTCGACTTCCTGTCGTAAAGGCGCTTCCTGCAAAATACCATCATTCACGAAGGTTAGAAATGGGCAGGGAAGAGATAATGGTGTCCGGACTTCGGTCGCGGTCACCTGGGAAGCCGGACACAGTCCGGGGTAATCCGCCGTCATGGAAACCAAAGCATTGTCTATGCTGAGCTGATGAAACACCCCGTCGATCAGCTCCACCTCGATGTCCGGGTCCTCTTCGGAGGCCGGATCCAAGGATCTTTCTAGATCCTCGGGTTGCGGAGCAGGACTCACCATGTCCTCCACAGTCCGGCGTAGATCCTGCGCCGAAGACATAAAGCATGGGTTGAGCCCTTAAAGGTGTTCACTTACCATCCTCTAGGGTTGATCATGGAAAACCCATTCAAAGGGTTCGTTCGAAGGAAGTCCTCCTTCTCCCCCTTGTACAGGCTGGACAGGATCTCCAGCAGATCCTCGGTCGAATCCGGCCCATTGCGGCCATGACGGGTGGCATCGTCTTCCCCGTTGAAATCCCACATGGGGTGGCCTCTGTATTGCAATGGCTGTACCCCCCGCTTGATGCATGTCGCCATGACTCCGATCATGGTCAAGCCAGAATGGGCCATTAATCTTATTCGGCCCATCAAGTAATGGACGCTCTTGTCTTCCTCCAATCAGGGGCTCCGTGGGCGCCAGCTGAGGCGTTTCTTCAAAGGAGCAGCACTAAACTCTGGGAGGCCGATCCGGACTGGGTCCGGCAGCGGAGCGTCTCCTATATAAAACCACTCTGAAGGCTAGTCTTCGGACGCCTTCTTGGGAGTGCCGGATGGGTATCCGGTCCCGGCAATGCGCCATATTTCGGCGCCGCCCACTTGATATATGGACGACTCGTGAGAACGGGGTACGAGGCAGAATAGCCTCTTCCACAATGCAAAATGGGGCTCAATGCCCAGGAATAGCTCACAAAGAGCTACGTAGCCCGCGATATGCAGGACAGAGGCGGGCGTGAGGTGGTGGAGCTGGAGTCCGTAGAACTCCAGGAGCCCGCGGAGGAACGGATGTATTGGGAATCCGAGTCCCCTTACCAGATAGGGGACGAAGCATACTCGCTCCCCCTTATTGGGGCTTGGGGTATCCTCCGCTTGCCTCCCACCTTGATAAGTAACCAGTCCGGCCCGGACTGGGACCATGAAGGCCGGAGGAAGAAATCCCCACGTTTGGAGCTTCACTAAATCGTTGTGCGAAACAGAGCACCTCCTCCAATTCCCCGGCGGTGGGCTGGGAGTGCGTGAAGAAGAGCCGCGTCGACGATCCATGATGGAATGGATTTTTAGGTCAAAGGCGCTTCGATGGAGTATTCGCGGGAGGAAGACGGTGTGGTTTGGATCTGGATTCTTGCCACTTTTGTAGGCGGACGACACGCACAACTAGGGGGTGAAACGTAAAAGACACCCTGGCTTTTCGCATTCGTGTGACGCGTGGAAGAGGGCCATTATTTGGCCAAGGAACATAGTATTCAAGATGAAGCCGGACATTGTTCGGCAAATACATGGAATTTGAAGGGAGAACCCGCCTTGCAACGCCGAAGACTATAAACGCGCTGGACTTATCGTCATTGAAGCCTGGTTCGGGGGCTACTGAGGGAGTCCTGGACTAGGGGGTGTCCGGACAGCCGGACTATCATCGTCCGCCGGACTCCAAGACTACGAAGATACAAGATTGAAGACTCCGTCCCGTGTCCGGATGGGACTTTCCTTGGCGTGGAAGGCAAGCTTGGCGATACGGATATGTAGATCTCCTACCATTGTAACCGACTCTGTGTAACCCTAGCCCTCTCCGGTGTCTATATAAACCAGAGGGCTTTAGTCCGTAGGACAACATACATTACAACAATCATACCATAGGCTAGCTTCTAGGGTTTAGCCTCCTTGATCTCGCGGTAGATCCACTATTGTACTACCCATATCATCAGTATTAATCAAGCAGGACGTAGGGTTTTACCTCCATCGAGAGGGCCAGAACCTAGGTAAAAACATCGTGTCCCTCGTCTCCTGTTACCATCCGCCTAGATGCACAGTCCGGGACCCCCTACCCGAGATCCGCTGGTTTTGACACCGACAACCATCTATTCTGATGGTGAGTTGTCCACAGGCGAGACGGATTCGTTGTATCAACTGCAAGACGGCGGGCTTGGGGGCTGTTCCGATGCCAGCAGTATTCCGGATCTCCTTGAGCCGCCGAGCAGGGTCGGGATCTTCATGGCTGGCAAGCAACCTATTCAAGACTCCACAACTGCGGCAGCAATAACCTCCAGGTCAGCAGCAGCTAGGGCAGGAGGCCCTGTGCACTCGCCGGCTCAGGTGCTGATGGATCTCACGGATAAGATGACCGCTCTGTTAGCTGTCGCGGTCAACCCGGCGGATCAAGCTCAACATGATGCGGAAGGAGCGGAGCTAAAACTAGATATAGTGCAGGCTAAGGAAGATCTGGCAACGGAAGATGTCAGGATGACCGCAGAGCGGGCGGCTCTGGACGATCAGGCTTAGCGGATTCAGGCGTAGACTTTTCGGCTCACGATGGATCAGAACACGTCCAATGAGGTAATGAGGAGAAGATACCAGAAGACTCAGTCTCGACTCCCTCCAGTTTATGATCCTTGAAACCTCTTCCGTACACCCGATGCAGGGCCTAGTAACCCGCCGGAGATAGGCCGGGTTACGGCACCCGGGGCTGGAACGCCGGTTCAACCACGCATGATGGAGCCTCCCGGATGAATACTACTCCACCTCAGTATGTACCAACACCACCGGGTCATTATTCTAACCCCTTGGAGAACATGATCGCTGCGGCGGCACGACTGGCGGCTCTCCCGGTGGAGGGTGACTCTCCGACGGCGGTAGAAACCCGCAGGATCAGAGAACTTCTTCAGACGGCTTTAGCACAACATGAGGCGTACTCATATAGCTGGGACAGGATTCATTCAACCCCTCGTCCAAGCCGGAGCCCGAGTTATAGCAGGCACATGGACTCAGTGGCCGTTTCAAGCAACGCCCAGCGCCTAACCAGCCAGGCGGGCATGACTCGGCGCGATATGGAGCCTTTAACTTGCTGGATCAGGACATAATACGTCAAGAGGCTGAGCGGGCGGCTCATTAGGCGGCTGAGCAGGCGGCTCAGCTAGCGGCTTACCAGCCTTTCCCGGTTTATCCGATGACTTCTATTGAGGCAGGCACGACCACCAAGACCGGAGGTGTCCCCTGCCTGGTGCCGGCTTTGCGTAACGAGTGTTTGCACAAGGATTTCAAAGGGCCAAGAAAGGTGCCTAATTATACAGCCGATTTACAGCCTAGGGCGTGGATTGAAAGCAACGAGATGGCTATGGATTTACTGGAGGTCAGTGACGCTGCGATGGCCAAATACTTCACCATGATGTTGGATGGGACTGCCCACACTTGGTTGAAGGGGCTGCCACCTAATTCCATCAGTTCATGGGCAGAGTTAAAAGCCCGGTTCATTCAGAACTTCAAAGATACGTGCAAGCAGCCCATGTCAATTGTGGATTTGACTAATTGCAAACAGGAGGAGGGTGAGTCCATGACCCATTGGGTGCACTGGGTCAAGGCTATAATACATTCGTCTAATAAGATGGATGCCGGCTCTGCAGTCTTAATGTTGGAGAAAAATTGCCGTTTTTTACCTTTGAAGATGAAGTTAGGGCGGCTCAAGCGCGATTGTAATGACACAGGTCAGCTGATGGCGGCTCTGGTCAAGTACGCCGACTGATAGTACCAAGGATCCCGAGTCTGATGATGAAAAGACATGGAAGGGAAAAAAGAATGGCAACGGCAAGTGCCCTCAGCATAATCCGGCAAATCAAGGAGGTAATAAACGTAAGGTTGATGGTAGCTTGGAGTTTGTGGCTGACACCAATGCGCGGGGAAACAATCAACGATGTAAGGGGAGACCACCTCCCCGCTCCGGCGGTTAAAGCCCAACGCTTGAGCAGTTACTGAATGAGCCCTGTCCAAGGCATGGCACTCAGCAGAAGCCGGCCACTCATCTATGGAAGGACTATATGATCATGAACGCTTTGAAGAATTCTAACATGTTCGACAGTAATCATGGGCAGGGCGGCAACTCAGGTGGCGGCGGCTTTCATGGCCCAAGCGGCGGTTCAAATTCCAATTTGCAAAATTCTCAGGGTAATCAAGGTGGTTATAACCAGCAATCTGGCCAGGGTGGTCAGCAGCAGGGTGGATACCAGAGCTATCCAAAGCAGCTGAATAGTGGACAATATCATGTGTTTACCACCAGTTTGTGCAAACGAGACCAGAAGCTTCATAAGAGGGTTGTGAACGCTGTTGAGCCGGCAGTTCCTCGTTATTTGAGATGGGCTGAGCAGCCCATTCTATGGAGTAGGGAGGATCACCCTCCCTGGGTTGATAATCCGGGTCACTTAGCCTTGGTGGTAGCACCGCAGGTTGGTGGGTACAGGTTCAGTAAGGTGCTCATGGATGGAGGCAGCAGCATTAATATGCTCTATTATGAGACCTTTCGCCGCATGGGGTTGACTGACAAAAATCTCGAGACTTCCAACACTGTTTTTCATGGAGTGGTTCCTGGTAAGTCGGCATACCCAATGGGTAAGATTGAGCTGGAAGTGGCCTTTGGAGATGAACATGATTCCAGGGCGGAGAAGTTAACCTTTGAGGTGGTCAAAATCAAGAGCCCGTATCACGCCCTCTTTGGGCGGCCGGCTTATGCCAAGTTCATGTCGAGGCCGTGTTATGTTTATTTGCAGCTCAAGATGCCGGGTCATAAAGGCACCATCACAGTGCATGGGAGTAGGAAGATAGCCTTGGAATGTGAGGAAGGTGATGCTGCTTATGCTGAATCTGTTTGTGCGACAGAAGAGTTGAAGTTCTAAAAGGACAACGTTGATCCAACAGATATGACGTCTTTGAAAAAGCCAACCGCACAGCATGAGTCGGTCATGAAGTTTAAGTCGGTCGATGATACTAAGCTTGTTGACTTTGTTCCAGGCGACTCATCTAAGCAGTTCAGTATCAGTGCCAATCTGGATCCCGAATAGGAAAGCGCGCTCATCGAGTTCATCCGTGTGAACCGGGACATCTTTGCATGGAAACCTTCTGACATGTCGGGTGTACCAAGAGAACTCGCTGAGCACACTCTTAATATTGATCCAAAATTTAAGCCGGCCAAGCAGTTTCTTCGGTGGTTCATTGAGGAGAGGCGTATGGCCATTAGTGAGGAAGTAGCCCGGCTCTTGGCGGCTGTGTTCATTGTTGAAGTTTTTCATCCAGAGTGGTTGGCTAACCCGGTGCTTGTGCCTAAGAAGAACGGCAGTTGTCGTATGTGTGTGGATTATACGGACTTAAACAAAGCTTGTCTGGCTGATCCCTTCGCTCTCCCTCGTATTGATCAAATTATTGATGCTACGGCGGGTTGTGAGCATTTGAGCTTTTTGGATGCTCACTCTGGTTATCATCAGATCAAGATGGCAATTAAGGACCATGAGAAGACGACGTTCATTACTCTGTTTGGAGCCTTCTGCTATGTGTCTATGCCTTTTGGGCTCAAGAGTTCCCAGGCGAATTACCAGCGGTGTGTGCAGAATTGTCTTCATAATAAGATTGGGCGCAATTTTCATGCTTACATGGACGACACTGTGGTGAAATCCAGAGAGAAGGAGACCTTGATAGATGATCTGAAGGAGACCTTTGAAAATCTTCGGGTCTACAAGATGATGCTTAACCCGACCAAGTGTGTTTTTGGCGTGCCTGCAGGCAAGCTTATGGGTTCTCTGGTTTCTAACAGGGGCATCGAGGCTAACCCGGAAAAGATCAAGGCAATCACCTCTCTAGCTAAACCGGCATGCATCAATGATGTTCAGCGTTTGGCGGGTCGTATCGCTGCTCTAAGCCAGTTCATAAGCCAGTTAGGTGAGAAGGCTATGCCACTGTATCAAATGACGAAGAAAACAGATAACTTCGTCTGGAGTGATGCTGCTAATGCCTCCTTTGAAGATTTGAAGAGATAGTTAGCTGAGCCGCCCGTCCTTGCTGCTCCCATTAATAAGGAGCCATTATTATTATATGTGGCTGCTAACACGCGGGCTATCAGTGTGGCCATCGTGGTGGAGCACAAGGAGGCTCGCAAAGAGCATCTGGTTCAACGGCCGGTTTATTACATCAGTGAGGTGCTTATTGAGTCCAAGCAAAGATATCCACATTGACAGAAACTTGTTTACGGGGTGTTCATGGCAAGCCGGAAGCTTAAGCAATATTTTGAGGGTCATCCCATCACTGTGGTCAGTTCTGCTCCTTTAGGAGATATCATCCAAAATAGAGAGGCCACAGGACGAGTCGCCAAGTGGGCCATTGAACTTGGGCCTCATAGTTTAAAGTATGTACCACGCACTGCTATCAAGTCTCAAGCTCTGGTGGACTTCATCAACGATTGGACGGAACTGCAGATGCCTGAAGAGAAGCTAGACAGCAGGTATTGGACTATTCACTGATGGGTCCAGGTAATTAAAGGGCTCGGGGTCTGGAGTTGTTTTAGCTTCCCCTCGAGGTGACAAATTTTGTTATGTTCTACGGTTGATGTTTCCCTATACTAACAATGCAGCTGAGTATGAGGCCTTACTCCATGGTTTTCGGATGGCTAAGGACATGAGCTTAAGCCGGGTGAGGTGCTTTGGTGACTCAACTTTGGTGGCTCAACAAGTATCAGGGATGTGGGATTCCAAGGATCCTCTCATGGTGGCTTGTCACCGTGAAGTTGATGCCATTGCAGGACATTTCAAGGGTTACCAGGTGGAGCATATTGATTGCAGAAAGAACGAGGCGGACGATGCCTTAAGCCAGCTGGGCTCTCAGCGTAAGCCGGTTCCGCCTAATACTTTCTTGGATATTTTGCATAACCCTTCTGTCAAGTTACCTACAAAGGAAGACTTGGCTATTCCTGACCCGGAAGCACAATTGGTGGCGGCTCTTCATGTCATCCCAGATTGGATAGTGCCATACTTGGCTTACATGACCCGGGGAGAATTACCTGAGGATAAAAACTTGGCCAAGCAGATAACCCGGCGGTCTAAGTCAATGACAATTGCCAATGGCGAGTTGCATCATCGCAGTGTCACCGGGGCGTTTCAGCGTTGTGTTTCTCCTGAAGAAGGCCAAGAAATTCTACGTGAGATTCATGAAGGGGATTGTGGCCATCATGCCGAGTCAAAATCCCTTGTGGCCAAGGCTTTCCGTCATGGATTTTATTGGCTGGCGGCTCATGCTAATGCAGAGGACCTGGTTAGTAAATGTGATGGTTGACAAAAGTTCTCGAGACATGCTCACGTGCCGCTCAAGAGTTGAGGATGATTCCAATTACTTGGCCGTTTGCCGTCTGGGGGCTTGACATGGTTGGGCCTTTCAAAATGTCCAAAGATAAAAAGACCCACCTTTTTGTGGCGGTTGACAAATTTACAAAGTGGGTTGAGGCAGAGCCAGTTAGTAAGTGTGATGTAGCTACGGCGGTTCAGTTCATGAGAAGGTGAGTACTAATCTGTCTAAAGGCGCCATGGAATAATTTTGTCAACGTGAGCATATTCGGCTTGATGTTTCATTAGTGGCTCATCCCCAATCCATGGTCAAGCTGAGAGAGCCAATCAGAAAATCTTGAAAGGCATCGAGCCCCGGCTTTTGGTCCCCTTGCAATGGACGCCGGGTTGTTAGGTTGAGGAGTTACCCTCTGTGATATGGAGCATCAATACTACTCCCAACAGGTCTACGGGTTATACGCCTTTCTTCGTGGTTTACGGAGCTGAGGCGGTTCTCCCTAGTGACATCTGTCATGACTCACCCCGTGTGGCGGCTTATGTTGAGGCGGACAATGAACAAGCGCGTTAGTATGCCCTTGACCTGTTAGATGAATGACTTGGCAGCAGCTCGCTCAACGATTTACCAACAGGACCTGCGCCGCTATCACAGCCGCCGGGTTAAGTCCGGAACCTTTCAAGAAGGTGATTTGGTGCTCCGGCTCATACAGGATCAAACCGATGCACACAAGTTACCCCCACCTTGGGAAGGGCCCTTTGTGGTTAGTAAGATCTTGAACAACGGGTCATACTAGCTTATCGATGTTCAAGAGCACAAAGACTCACGTAAGTCAGAGGAGGAGACCCACCGGCCGTGGAATATCGCTCATCTTTGGCCTTACTACACTTGAGCCACCGACTCTCATGATGTACATATTTTGACAATGTATATATTATGATAAATAATAAAGCAGGACCTTTGTCCTTTTTTCATCCTCAAAGGAAATATGTCATTGTCATTATCATTATCATCTCAAATGATCACTTGGGGGTTGATCGTATCCGAATCTAGCTTGACCCATTTGATCCGGCTTATGATCGTATTCGAATCTAGCCGTTAAACCTTATGATCATTAGGGGGCTTCTTGTTCAAACATAGGTCATATTAGAACCAAAGAGGACATAGTTGTCGGTACCCTCTTGATTGGCACACGGCCGAGCTCATTAGGGGGCTTCTTGATCGTATTTGAATCATAGCTCAACCCCTTTTGGGAACCGACTTTGATCGTATTTTAATTAGAGTCGTTTAAAAACTCTCAAGGTCATTAGGGGGCTTCCTGTTCAAACATAGGTCGTATTCGAACAAAAGAGAACAAAGCTATCGCTACCCTCTTGATCGGCGCAACGCCAAAGCCACTTGGGGCTACATGATCGTATTCGAATCCTAGCTTAACCCATTTGGAACGATTTACTGATTGTATTCGAATCAGAAGCCTTGAAATTTTATATTCTATTTGGTTTAAGTTTTCTTTCAAAAGCAGCCTTTATTTGACTTGAGACTTTTTTGAGGTTTAAAAGTACAAGTGTGGTTAATTTTAACCCAACTTGATTTTGGCTGATAAGTCGCCAATTTATGAAAATTATCATACCGTTGGAAGTGTTGGTTTCCAAAGATTGGGTTATTACCCTTACTGTCCGGGTCATATAAACCGGCAGTGCAAATCAAAAGATCACATGTATGAGATTGTAGTTGTGTTTCAACATTATATGTTACAACAGGCTTATCTGTGATTCTTTTTCTATCTTAATGTATCAAGCTATTACGACCCACCTTGCGGTAAGCCGCCAAGGGATCTTGTGATCTATTTCTATGTGCAGGACAATTAAAAGACTTGGTCAAGCAAAAGGAAATCAGATGAAAGTATAACACGAGTGAATATAACATGGTGGCTTAATAGTATTAAGCACCAAAAATGTGCACGATGGCACGGCAAAAACAAAGTTATTTCTATTCTACTACATGACTCCCCGAGTCCAACTGATTCATATTGTTTTTTAGCACATCACAGGTATGAGCCGCCACGGCAGATTAACTCTCATGTTAGCCTGAAGCATCCAGGTTAGCCCTCTCCGCTTCTGCGCCCTATTCCCTTTCTTGGAAGGTTGACGATGACTAGTCAATGCCATTCAAATCTTCAAATTCAGCTTCATCATCAACTAGTCCGGCCGGGTCAACTTCAGGGGCGAAGGTATGCTTACGGAGTGGGGGGATCAGGCTGGTCACTTTGTAATGAGGCGTTGGAATTCTCCGATTCTCCGCGTCATAGCCTGGCTGGTACTTGGAGAGATCTGCTTCATCAGCTATCAGGGTGGCCATAGGGCGTATCTCCTTCACACAAGCGGCGAAGTCTTCCTGTTCAAAGGGAGTGCCATCCTCCTTAAAGCTTGGATAACCAGTGGCGAGGTCGGCCGGGTCTAGCTCCGGTAGCCAAGGTTTGGCCCAACTTAAGGCAGCCACAGCTTCGGCTCTCACAGACGATTGCCTCAGTTCGGTGAATTGCTGGGGTAGCACAGAAAGTTTCTTTAGCACATCTACCAGGAGTGTGGGCACTTCATTGGACAGGGCCACCGATGCTAAGGCACGCTGAGACCCGGTGTATAGTTGTTTCACCGGCGTATAAACCTCCTTCAGCTTGATCATCATCTCTTAGTTCAGATTTGAACTCCTGGGGCCTGCATAAACATTGTCAGGTAAGTCGATTCCAATTTACATGATCAATTGAAAGGTTCAAGCATTTAACACTTGCAGGACGACTTACCAAAGATCGCTGAGACCATCTGAGAGACATGGCGTTTTAAGCCGGATAATTCACCAGTTACCTCTTCAAGAGCCACCTCTGCCTTCTCAGCTCGATTAATCAATGCAATTTTTTCATCAGCCCCAGGCCTTTTTCTCCTTTTCAAAGTCTTTCTTTAGTTTTCTTGTTCAAAAACACTGAATTTAAACTTGGAATCAGCCCTTTGGGTTTCCGTCTCTTGGGCCTCAAGGCGGTTCTCCAGATCAGACACTTCTCATTCAAGTTGACTAGTGGCTCCCTATAGAAATACCAGGTCAAAATCAGGACAATCATGATGCAATATTAAGTCCCAAGCCTTTTGCAAGAAACAACACTTGGCACATGGGGGCTAATGTCTACCGAAGAATTTTACTTAAAGTGGTGGTTCATGACAGTAAGTCCCAAGCACTTTGGAAGCAACAGTGCTTGGCACTTGGGAGCTAATGCATATTGCTGCTCAAGCTTTTTAACTATTTTATTCTATACAACCATATGAAGGACCGGTTCAACCATGCTGGTTAAGCCGCCCCTTGGGGACTACAGGGTAAGATGGGTTTCTTATATATGTTATCCAAATATGTTACTAATGTCACTAAGTTTGTTTCTAAGTCTACAGCGTATTCATCATAAGCAATAGACTTGGGGGCTGGCATAAGTAAGGATAAATGAGTACAGAGAAAGGATTGTACCTCAAATTTCTGGTGCATCTGCTTCACCATGTCAATCTCGATGTCATGACTGCTGTGCACTTGGCTCATGTAGCCAGAAAAGACTTCTCCAATACTCATGTGAGTATAATGAGCGACATCTAGTTTGACCCAGCCATGTTCCAGAAGCTCCTCCTTGGTGGAACACTTGGCCAGCACGGTTGGCCTCCCTGGCTCAATAAAGCAGGTTCTGGTGATCTCGACATCAGTGTCTTGAGGATCATCCGTCCTGACCGGGCTAGGGACTTCTGGGTTTTCCGAGCCATCAACGGCTCGCTCAGCAGGTGGGTCAGCAATTAGAGTTGGTGTGTCTTGAGCCAGTTCAGGTGGCGGCTCATGAGTTGAAGATTCAGGTGCGACTCTTCCAAGTTCTGGCTCTGTTAAAACCGTTTCTTCGTCCGGCTTGTCCTTCTTGACCCTTTTGCTGGGCTTTGCTTTTCCACTTCATAAAATCAAAATGTTAAGGGCAAATACAACGAATTGAAATGAATACAGGATAAGCAGGTTATCATTACCCTAGAGTGGTCTTGAAAGCTGGCAGATTGGACTGCATTGAGTCACCAGAGGAAGGTGAAGTTTCCTGATAATCCGAGTCAGAAGAATTGAGTGGTTGACGAGTGAGACCCGCCAAAGGATAAAAGAGATTTAAGTCAGATGTGACCTCGTTCCGACGCTTCCTTGGGGTGTTAGGCAAGCCGTAGGAGAGCTCTGCATCCTCGCTGGTCCGGGTCTGCCTCCGGCTCTCATGAATCTGTCGCTTCAAAAGAAATTGAGGATCTTGGTAAGCTAAGGGATGTGAAAATCATACCTCCAGGTTACTCCGCAGATTTTCTATCTTGGCAAAGGCTCAGAGTCGGAGGAAATGATAGTTACCTCTTCATCCTTGCTATGGCCTGCTCCTGTGTCCTCCTGCTGATAATCAGTGTCAATAAGATGGTTAAAAAAGGAGCCAAGAGAGTCAAGGGCTACCTCCGACTCAGAAGAATCTTCTAGCCGAAGCAAGTCAGAGGCGGTGGCTTTCTTGCCCTTCTTCTTTGCAGCCTCTTTCCCGGCGGCTCTCTTGGCCTTCCTGGCTTTCTTCACGGCTTCATGGTAATATTTGACCTTCCAGAATTTGTCACCCGGCTGTGAGAATTAGCAGGGGTATGAGTATGGATAAAACATCAAAAAAAATCAAAGTAATTTATTCAGATGGGCGGCTTACTGCTGGAGCCGGCTTAGCTTCGCAGAAGGGGGCTAAGCCCACCTTACCGCAGTCTGCTAGGCTCTCGTTCAAGAGCGACTTCGTCATATCATTGATGACATCTTCAGGCAAGTCATCAGGGCTGTGCCGTAGAGGATCATCTTTTTTGCCTGTGTAGGTGCAGATCAGGCCAGGGTGGCGACTCAATGGAATAACCCGCCAGGCGAGCCAAACCCGGACTAAATCGATGCCATTTAGCCCGTTCCCCAGAAGAGCCTTGATCTTAGCCAGGGCGGGGGCGAGCGTCTTGCGTTTGGCGGCTGTTATCTTGTCAGGAAGTGGATGCTTGGACCCCAGACGTAGAGCACAAAAGCCAGGCAGAGGATTCTCATCACATGGGGAAGTGTCTTGGCAGTAAAAACATGTCTTGTTCCAGTCTTTGGGGTGACTCGATGGGTTGGCATAAGGGAAAATTACGTCCCTATGACATTGGATCAAGACACCACCAAGTTCCAAGCTCTGGCCGTTGGCGCATTCATTCTGGCGGTTCAAGTAAAATAACTCTCTGAAGAGTAATATGTTGGGTTCTTCTCCAAGATATACTTCACTGAACACTTGGAAAATGCAAATGTTAGACACAGAATTGGGTCCGATGTCTTGAGGGCGGAGGTCAAAGAAGTGCAAGACATCTCTGAAGAATTTTGAGCCATGTGGAGAGAAACCCCGGTTCATGTGATCCGTGAAAACAATAACCTCCCCCA
Source organism: Triticum timopheevii (assembly GCA_963921465.1). Taxonomy (NCBI): domain Eukaryota; kingdom Viridiplantae; phylum Streptophyta; class Magnoliopsida; order Poales; family Poaceae; genus Triticum; species Triticum timopheevii. Next base: position 3,356,958 of record OY997271.1, read on the forward strand.
TTTTGGACCGAGGAAATTCCTCCTCCGGGTTAGGAGCATGATAGGACATGATTTCCTTCTTCAGCAGATAGCCGGTCTTCACAAAATCGTCAAGCGTGCTGTCTGTGACGATAGATTTGACCCAGTTGCAGGAAGTGGGTGCTTTCGGTGCCATTGTGACGAAAGCCTAAGACAGAGTAAAAATTACCTGTTCAAATTTAAGCCGGAGAGAGATATTTCAATGCATACTCAAGATGGCGGCTTATAAGGGGCCTAATGGTGTAAGGATAATTATGTTAAGATTATTTAAGCCGCCATAGGCTCCATAAGCAGTTAAAGTTGTCTAAACCGCCATGGGTGGTCAAGGTTATCAATTGAGCATTGCCTTTTTTAATCCGGTGATAAGAGTCGCCCTGACTAGATGGATCTAACAAATACAGGTTTTTGCCTAAGTGTTGCATAAACAAGTTTCACAAACTGCAGCTACTATTTTGGATCAAATGGTTGTTCAGAAAAGAAAAATTTCTAGACGTAAAAACATGGTACATAAGAGTTCATGCGTTCTAATGAGGCTTATTTACAAGGAAAATGGATCTTCTAGTGCCAAAAATGGATGTGAAACAGCAACCGCATGAGTTCTATGCTGCTGCTGGATCCAACCAGGCTGCGGCAGAAGAACCACGAAGAAACCGAGATGAACTAAGAGGTGTACAGAGGAACTCACAAACCCTAGCATGGATCTAAGATGCATAAAGGGGAAAACTTACAGCGGCAGATCAGTTGCGGAGGAGCGCCGCCGTTCTGTGGACGGATTCAGGTCGATGCAGCGGCCAAGGTTGACGGAGACAAGGTTCGCTGCGGTGGTGGTGGAGCTCGAGCGGTGGTTGGGGTGCGAGAGGAAGAAGAAGAGGAAGGGGATAATTAAGAAAGTCCTGGTCGGGTCTATTTATAACGAAAGACCGCTAAAAGGGCGCAAAAAACGTGGAGGCCGAAAACATAAGTTATCCAACTACAAGTACGCCTCGATTTTCAGGATGGTCATTAAGATAAAGATCCTTTGAGATACATTGGACAAAACGTGCATTTATAGTAGGTGATGTCATGGAGGGTTACCACAAAATCAAAGGATGACGTCATGGCGGGTTACAAAAATTTCATAAGCCAATAGCAGAATTTTTTTTCTTAAGTATCGAAGATTGACATGAACCAGTTCAAATCAATCTGGGGCCTAATGTTGGGGATATAACTATTTGATACGACTCGCCCAGGAGGGGCCGGGTTATACCAATGAATATTCTTGAAGCCCAAGACCAAGGTTGAAGATGGCGGTTCCGTAAGGGCCCAGAGCCCAGAGGCGACTTAAGGCCCGTAGAGATAAACCGCCATATGTACATGACTTGTATTGTAAGGCAAGAATAGTTAGAGACCGAGCCGAACACTGTTTATGAGCCGGCTGGGACTCTGAGAGCCGCTGGGCATCGACCTCTATATATAAAGGGGCAACCCAGCGGCGGTTCAGGGCAAGTAACATCACATCGACAGTTAGGTCAAGCGATTTCGCTCCCTAGTTATCGAAACAAAAGTAATCCCACTCAAAACTGGATCGTAGGCTTTTACCTTCACCGTAAGGGGCCGAACCAGTATAAACCTCATATCCTTTGTCCCGATTAACCCCTTCAAGTTTCCTAGTTGCGATGGCTCCACGACTAAGTCCTTTCACTAGGACATCTGACGTGATAATTCCACGACAGTTACATAGAGGAGATATGTGAACTTGACTGTGGAAGTGATTTGAAGGTCCCTTTGTTTTTTCTACAATTGGGTCAATATGACAGTACACGGCGTAAAGGATGACCCGCAGTACAGAATGACAACAATGGATCTCAACAATCTTGCATACGTAGACGAACCATTCGTCCTTGCCAATGATGTGGCACAGGTTTTCTATGTGAAGGATAGGTCTACCAAGACGAGAAAAAGAACAAATAAGGAACCGAATACATCATACGATGAGCCAAAGCGCCACATAGTTCTTTTAGGGAAAAGAAACATCGTGGGAGTGGATGACAAGACAGACATGACAGAAGAATATGAAAAGATTCATGAAATTACTCCCTTCACAGTGTATGTTGACCCGAGCATCCAGCTAAATGATGAAGATTGTCCATGGTTACGGCACAAAGGGACACATGCGAAGAAAAAGCTTCACACCCAAATATCCCACTCTGGGATGTGACCGGCTTTACTGTCATCACTTTCTTCTCTAGTGAATTTCCGGACTTGTATATCTGGAAAGTCCCACTTTGGACAAACCGTAGGGAATCTTTCTAATAGTTAGGGTGCTTATGTGTTTTGGCATTTGAAACGTGTACTTGTGTGCTTTGGACAAACGTCATCAATTTTCAACCCTTTCGGACTTCATTTGGTATTTTTCATGCATTTACTGATTTTTCTGAGCTAAATGACACTACTAGGGAAAAGGCTAGCAGCAGCGCGGGTTTTAGATGTATTAGTAGTGTGGGTACCCACGCTACTAATACGGCGCTACAGCTAACTCATAGCAGTAGCGCGTGCGCACCCGCGCTACTGCTACACAAGTGTAGCAGCAGCGCGGTTAGAGGAAGCTCGCTACCGCTAGTAGCGCTAGCGCTCTTTGGCTAGACGCGCTACTGCTATTGAGGCGCTGCTGCTAACTTTTATACACTTGCTACTGCTAATTTAAGTAGTTTTTTTGGCATATTTGTTTTGTATTTGAACCGGATTTGTAGAAGAATCTTTAGCACATAGAAATGTCATCATGATACACATACAAATGCCTGCGAGACCACAAATGTAATCATAGCATGTACATACAAATAGTCTCTTCATAATCATCATCCAACACAAAGTGATATCTTGTCGTCATCTCGAAAATAGCAATACATGCAAGTCTCGAATACTTGCAACTACAACAACATCATCCATCTAAACAAAGGTATACGCAAGAAGTGCTATCACTATGAGTGAGAGCGGAACTATGCAGTACATGAGGTGGCGGTTACGAGTCCTCTCTCGCGCTAGCGTGAACCTCAAGTAACTAGCTTCTCCTTCTTGTCTGCTTTTGAAGCCTTTATGGATGGCGCCCGTGAACCCATTCACTTGCGCCTGACACTCATGCCACTCGTTGTACACCCCCGGAACCTTCCCTTTGTACACGACATGGCATTTCCATCTTGCCATCAAGAAACTAGGTACCTGTTAGAGATGCATGTTCATGAAGAGGATGTACAATCATATATATGCAACAAAATATACTAGAGCAACACCAAAAAAGAAAGGTTAGCAACTAGATGCAACATATACAGTACGCAAATTAATTAACTAGAGGTACGCAGGTCATCGTACGCAAACTAACAAAGTAGCGTTACGCAAGTTCGACAGGGACCGTGGACATCACAAAGTTTCATCGCTACAAAAAGTATACAAGTTCAACCGACACATATCATCATCATCGGCATCATAAATCACTAGAAGTTCCATCCTTCCATATCATCGAGGACGAACCCTAGCTTCTTGAATGGCGTGAGGTCTAGACGTTGCATGCCTATGCGAGTTCGGACGTCAGTTCGCGATATAGGGCCGTGGTGGAACATCCCCTTCTCATCGACGAGTTCTTTCATGATGATCGTCGCAATGTCGCTTTGGATGCGAAAGAAGTCATCTCGAAGTTTATAATTCGCTTCTCCATGAGATTCTAGCCACTTGTGGATATGATCATCATTTCTGCTGTTAATGCGAAGCTTTTGGTGATCCCTGTTGAACTGAATCATGAGATGGACGATGTAGAATCCATCCTTCTTGCTTGGTTTTGGGACATGGATGCAGGAGAAGTTAGTTTTATGCGCGAAACCCATCTTCTTCTTCCTTTGTTTCTTGATATGCACGTGGCCACCTCTAAAGCTGAAGCCTTGGAGAGCATCATCTAGAATATTCATTATGTGGGTGTAGTCCCTTTTCTCGTAGTCTCTGGAAGGGTCAAAATACACGGCGTGGGAGACTTGCGGGTAAAGAATGATAAGGACGGCGCGCCCGTTGCTGCGGGGAAAAGACACCTCAAATTATTCCCCATATGAGAGAGAAGGAATGATTGAAATGTACGAAAGGGTTGTCCGGAACTGACTTACTTTGGATGATAAGGCACGAGGACAATTTCCCGGTCCTTATTCTGTACCATGAAGTTTTGGAGGTACTCCCTAGCAGTTTCACGCTCAAAGTCGCCAAGACTCAAGAAAGACTCGTGCATGTAGTACGGATCCGCCACACAGATTTGCGAGACTTCTTCACTCTTCATGACGGAGCTCATATGTAGCGCAAAAAGGCGGACGATAGTAAAATCAAGCCGCCTTGTTAGAAACATCTCAAAGATATGGTCAAACCGCAGGAAGAACACCTCCGCGGGCCGTGTGTCGACGTAGCACTTCCCCTCAGGCACACGAGCCACGTATGTCGGATATCCTGGATCCTTTGAGGCTAGTACGCTTTTCTCAGTCGACACCACATGGTCGTGCAGTCTCTTGAGATACCCTGATAGTGCCTCCAGCGGTTTTGGCGGTAGCATCGGCTCGCCCGTGAGATGGAACATGACCGCACCTTTCACGGGTACACGCTCTTCAGAATGCATCGTCTGGCTGCTGTGTGCTCTGGCTTGTTTGGAGGCAGTTACCTTCCCTGATCTCTTCCTCTCCTTTTTCTTGGGCACACCTTCCAGACCCTTCCTTAACCCCTGCCCAAGTGTTCCCGGGCTAAGTACTATACGACCCTCGCGCCCGGCTAGTTGAGCCTGTGTTGAGGCGGCATCTTCAGGCGTGTCCTGTGAGGATTTCATGAAGAGAGACTTTTTGCAATCCATGGTACGACCCTGCCCGGGCATATCATCCATATCCTCATTAGCAAGCTGATAGCCCGATTCATCATATGGTTGACTCATCATATCTATGTCACAGTCATACGCGTTTGTATTGAGGTAATCCATAGGGTCGACCTCCGTCTCATCATCCATTCTCTGTTCTAGAGGAGAAATTATATCAGCCAGTACTATTGCACCCCCTTCACCATGTCATCCGCCGCTCTCACCCGGCACTACAGGAGCTGGTAATTGCGTAGGTGGGGTGGTGGTCTCCGCACATGCTTGTTGATGTGTGGTAGTTATTGGTGTGCTCTCGGCCGGCTCCAGACGAATAAGATTCTTCGGCCATAACAGCACCCAACCCATGCAGCGTCCAATCCATGGTGGGGTCTCGTCGTCCGCTCCCACATGCTGTACTGGAGGAGGCAAATCCTCGTGCCCTGATTTCACACTGGTCATGCTAACCCTGAAGTGCCCAGCGGGGATCGGCTGGTTGTGGAACGTGCGTTGAGAGGGGTCCATTATCATCCCCTTTCCCACGTCCACCTTCTGGCCTTTGATCAAGTAGAGTATGGTGCACGGGGTTTCTTTCGCCTGCAAACACATATGTTTGTGGCGTAAAACAACCGAAAGGCAACAAATATGGAATATTATCTCTCTATATATATATGTTGGTGCGAAATGTAATTACCGTGACGGCGTTGAGCTCAGCCAAAGACAAAGGCCCACCTAGCACGCCTGAGACTGAGGACGGGCTGCTATGAGCGGGAGCGGCTGCGAGAGGAGGCCCGGTTGCTTGAGCAAGTGATGGTGCGATGGTGTTGTTGTTCATGGAGTTGCTCGCGACGAAACTGGGCATCGGGAAATCATGTACCGTCTTGTCTGGATTTTCCTTCGCCCAGTTGATGATAACTGGAACCAAGTTAGTAGCAAAATCATTTCTGCAGGCAGTTACAGCTGCATTGACTGCCTGCTGTAGCAACTCATATTTGTCCTCGGCTGCTTTTTTCGCGTCCTCAGCTGCTTTTTTCTCGACCGCAAGCTTCACCTTTGCATCGATGTCCGCCTGACTAAACTTCTTTTTCTGCTTCTTGGCCTCCGGGCCGTCGTTGTAAAACACCTTCCACGTGGCGCCGTCTCCAGAGCCGTGCACACGACCATATTGCGGCCGCTGGTCAAACGGGAGTCCCTTAAGTTCGTTCAAGGCCCGGTTGAGAGGGGTGTCCCACTTGGGCCTCATCGGAGAAGTAGGGCTTTTGGCTGCAAGCCGGTGTTGCTTCTCCAGTAGTCTAATCAATTTCCTCGTGATCTTGTGCGTGTAAAAAACCTTTTTCTCCTTGTCCCACTTGTAGCGGGCCCTGATGAAGTCATGCTCCAAGGGGTTGGTGAACTTCGCGAAGGGGTCTGGGAGACCCGCGGCTTCACGTTCCGCGTCCTCCTTATCCCATATGGGCCTTTTACCGAGGTAGCCACGGCTTTCGAGGCGATGCTTCCCCGTGTTCCTTTGCTGAAGGCTTTTGAATTTCGCAGCCTTAGCCTTGGCCGCCTCGGTAGCGCAAGTGTCCTTGAACTTTTCGAACTCCTCTTCCGTAAGTGTCGGATTTTCCTCAAGAATCTTGGACAGGGGTTCATCAGCCTCAATAGCTCGTTTCACCCTCCCTTTCCAGGAGGCCAAATCATTGCTGAACATGCCCATCTTCGGATCATCCCACGGTTGTTCTATGTTATCATCCCGGTCAGGGAACTTCAATCTCTTGTGCAACTTCGTTAGGAGCAACTGCGTCAACTGTTCTTTACTCCTTAAGTCATCGTCGTTGATGCTCGCGCATTCCCGTAGGATGCATCCTACTTGGTTCCCATAGCACTTGCGAGGTTCTTCCGGCTCTAACGGCTCAAACTTGCCAGGTGCCATCTTTGTGATCACAAGTCGTCCAATCCCTAGTTTGTTAGGTTTTCATATCCTCTGCTTCTTATGCTTCCTCTTTTCGGTATCGACATCGGGGCCGGTACCTTCCCCGCCGGTACCTTCCCCACCGGTCTCGGTGCCGCCATCGGTGTCGGCGCCGTCGGTGTCGATGTCGGCGTCAGTACCATCATCGAGGCCGACCTGCAAACCTTGCTTAGCAGTCAAATAGTCGAGGTACTCTTGTTCACCCTCATAATCCATCTCGTCTGCATCTTGGTCAGAAGGCCCAGTTTCTTCGTTGTTCGACATGTTTCCTATGATTAAGTGGCCTCATTTATTTCTTAAAGTATGAATAAATGAGAAATGACATAAAAAGAAATCTATGTGCCAGCACTCGATATGCCAACTACGTAGCACAAATCATGCCTTTATTCACGGGAAATTTCGGCATGACCTTTGCTAAAAAATGGACATATCGAGCGCCTGAAATTCACCGAAACGGAAATGAGTCAACATTCCGGCGTAACATAGGCCACTCGGATCATTTTCCAAACATGACATGTCCAAAACATGACATATGCACATATCACATGTCCAGTTCAAATTTGCATATAAATTCAGCTAATTTTGAAACCTAGCTAAATTCATAACTAAGTAGATAACCTAATTAATTAACATGAAGAACCCTAGCAGAGAGGGGGGGTTTACAGAGAGTGCAGGGGCGAGGAGGCAGGCCCGACGACGGCCGGCAGGGGAGAGGAGGGAGGCGAGGGCCGACGGGTCGGGGGCGAGCGCGCCGAGGTCGGGGGCGAGCGCCGGCGCCGGAGTCGGGGGCGAGCGGCTGGGTCGGGGGCGAGCGGCGTAGTCGGGGGCTAGCGCCGGCGCAGGGGTCGGGGTCGAGGGCCGAGACGGGGGCGAGCCCCGGGGCTAGCACCGGCGCCGGCGGAGTCGGGGGCGAGCGCCGGGGCCGGGTCGGACGCGGTGGAGCGACAGGAGAGAGAGAGTGGGGATTTGGGGGGAAATGGCGGGATGAAGCAGGGCGAGTGAGAATTTTGGGTTAAGTGGACATAGCAGTAGCGCGTTATGCCAAAACGTGCTGCTACTAAATTCAGTAGCTGCAGCGGTTTAGGAGAAACACGCTACTACTAAGATATGTAGCTGCAGCGGTTTATGAGAAACGCGCTACTAATAAGATCTGTAGCTGCAGCGGTTTAGGACAAACGCGCTGCTACTGCCGTCGCTACTGCCAGTTTTCCTTTTTCTTTTCCTTTATTTTATCCCACTTTTATTTCCCGAGGGCAGTGAACGAAGGGAGGGCGATATATATTGCATCATTTGATGGTTAAATATGTATGCAAAATAGGAACATATATATTACACATCATTGGACCCATGCATAATAATGGCTAAGTGTGTATACAAAATAGGAACATATATATATTACACATCATTGGACCCATAACATACGTTTCCTCAGTGCTGACGTTTTCGTTTTTGAGTCAGCTTCTTTCCCTTCTTGTTCGTCGAAGAATAATTGAGCCCCTCATTGTGACTTTGCCTTTTCAATGGAGTACGATTTTTCTTAGGTAATGTAGTATTGATTCTTCTTTTGACGTATACTTCATCATCATCGTCATCTTCCCTCATTGAGTTGCTGTACTGATCATAGTCTTCCTCATTGGCGACTCCATCCATTCCAATGATGTTCCTTTTGCCTCTCCTCACTACAACACGGCTGGGATTGCGCGGGTCAGTTATGAAGAAGCATTGTGTCACGTGCTTAGCGTGTACCCATGGCTCGTTTTTTGCGATAGCGTTTACGGTAGCGCTCTTGGCGTCAGGTATAGTCATGGTAGTGAACATCCGGCTTTCTCTTTCGACATTCTTAGCCCATCTGACATGGAACATCGTCGTGTTGTGCAGTCCAGAGTAGTCAAGCTCCCAGATCTCCTCGACCCTTCCATAAAATCGTTCAGTTGTGCCGTTGTCGCTGCCGGTCATGCATTCCATCGTCACCCCTGAGTTCTGATCGTCACTGTCCATATCTTTTGCCTCCGTGTAGAACGTGTATCCGTTGATATCATATGCCTGATAGGTTACGAGGTTGGGCGAGGGGCCATGTGCTAAGGCGTATATGAGCAATCCGTCCTTAGAGCCCTCCTCCAGGGGATTAGCAATAATATGCTCTTTGAACCAATGCAGGAAAGTGGAGTTGTGCTCTCTAGTAACTTCGGCGTCCGTCCTGCATACCCCCCGGTCACGATACTTCTTTGCAATAATTTCTTTGTGCAGTGCCACGAAAGGATCTACCTCGTCTAGGTGTTGTAGCACTACCAAGTTTGCTCTGTCAAAGTCGCTGCGTCGATCTGAGTATGCCACGTGCAGTTCCCTGCGACCGTTGCAGTGACCATCTCCTTCGAGCCTCCCATCGTGCTTGTTAACGGGCAAACCAACACTAACACCAGGCGGCTGGTCTGCGCCATATAGAAAATTCTCACAGAAAGAAATGCACTCTTGTGCCAAATAGCCCTAGATGATGCATCCATCCGGACGGGACATGTTACGAACGAATCCTTTGATGATCCCATTCATCCTCTCAAACGGCATCATGTTGTGCAGGAATGATGGCCCCAGGTCTATTATGTCATCCACAATATGGACACACAGATGCACCATCACGTCGAAGAACGCAGGCGGGAAGTACATCTCAAGCTCATTCAGTATCACAACGATCTCTTCCTGTAGCCTTTGGAGCTGCTTCACACTGATCGACTTTCGAGAGATGACGTTGAAAAAGTTGCAGAGACCAATAAGCGTGTCACGGACGTGCTTGTCCATTATCCCTCTAAGGGCAACAGGTAGTATCTGCGTCATCATCACATGACAGTCATGAGACTTCATCCCGCTGAACCTTTTCTTGTCCGTGTCTAGATATCTCCTTATCTTGCCACAGTAACCGGAACTAACTTTCACTCCGGTAAGGCACTTAAAGAATTGATTGATCTCAGCCTAACTTAAGGTGAAGCAAGAGGGGGGGGCAATAATCCTCTTTCTTTATTTTCTTGCCCTTCTTCTCCCGTGCCTCTGTCTCCGTCTCTGTCTCGTTTGACATTTTGCGGGGCGGCATGTGCAGATCTTCCCTGATTTTCAAATCTTGCAAGTCTTTTGTTGCCTTCGGCCCATCCTTAGTCTTATCCAGCATGTTCATCAGTGTTGCGATCAAGCTCTCAAGGACATTCTTACAGATATGCATTTGATCAAGGCAATGAGGTGTATCGAGTTTGTGCCAGTACTCCAAGTCCCAGAACACAGACCTCGTCTTCCATATCTTTAGCAGCGGCTCCGGCGCCTTTCTCATCGTCTTTCCCTGCGCGGGGCACTCCTTCCAGTTTTTCAACAGCTCATCGATTTCGGCACCGCTCCGCTTACGTGGAGGTCCTCGATGCTCAGCGTGACCATTGAATAGATCTCCACGGTTTCTCCACGGGTCGTCCTGTTCAAGCCATCTTCGATGCCCCATGTACACGATTTTCCCAGACCCGCCATCTTTCCTTGACGTTAGCTGCTAAGACGTTGTATCATCCATGCACCGCGTGCATCCGCAATATCCATGGCACACCTGGCCTGCCACATATCCGTAACCGAGATAGTCCTGCACTGTCATGATCAGCGCGGCTCTCATGTTGAAATACTCACCTTTGCTGGCATCCCATGTCTTGGCCGGTGTTTTCCATAACGTGTCTAACTCCTCTTGAAGTAGCCCCAGATACAAATTAATATTATTTCCTGGTTGTTTCGGCCCTTGAATAAGCATGCTCATGTGAATGTACTTCGATTTCATGCACAACCAGGGGGGGAGGTTGTACATCCATACAAACACGGGCCATGTACTATGGTTGGTGTTCTGGTTGCCAAACGGATTCATGCCATCGGTACACGCGCCGAGCACGATGTTCGTTGCATCACATTCAAAATACCGATAGAAGTTGTTCAACACTCTCCACTGGCTTCCATCCTTCATGTGTCTCAGCTTCGGATCATCTCCATCGTCGGGCTTCTTCCTCTCCGCGTGCCAGCGCATTAGCTTTGCTTCCTTGGGATCTACAAAATACCTCTGGAGACGGGGAGTGATCGATAAGTACCATACAACTTTCTAAGGACATTTCTTCCTGGCCTTCTTGTATCGAGAAGCATTGCACACCGGACAACTTGTTTTTTCCGCGTGCTCCTTCCGATAAATTATGCAATCGTTGATGCATGCATGGTATCTAACGTGTGGCAGATCAAGAGGGCACACGATCTTCTTAGCCTCATCAACACTACTAGGACATAGATTACCCGCGGGAAGAACATCCTTTAGGTACTTGAGATGCTCATCGAGGCTAGTGTCGGTCCATTTGTTTTTAGCCTTTGTCTTCAGGAGTTGGAGCGTGAAACTCAACCGGGTCACCTCAGGATTGCAACCATCATACAATGGAGTGTTTGAGTCTACCACCAGTTGCTCCAGCTTAGCCTCCTCTCTAGAAGCAGCTCTCTCAGTACTCGTCTCCTTGCGAAGCAATGCTTGAACATGAGGGTCCCGCACAATTGAACTTAGTACCGACGAACTCTGCTGCGTGGAGTCCATGTCGTTCTCTCCGCCGCCATGTCTGGCCCCTTCTCCTCCGCCATGTCCGGCCCCTTCTCCGCCGCCATGTCCGGCCTCTTCCCCGCCGCCATTATCGATCATCTCTTCGTCTTGCCCCATGTCATCATTGCCTGCCCTGTCGGCATCCTCAACATCGTCATCCTCATCTTCAATTATCCACCGAGTATAGCCATCCATGAAACCAGTCATGAGCAGGTGCGCTTCGACACGACAATCATCATGGGGGTCGAGCCAAACTATTCCTTTGCATTTTCGACACGGACATAAAACCTCTGTCCGGTTATTTTCTTTCATGTCCTGCACCGCCGACCGCAACCACCTGTCCACCATCGTTCCACTAACCATCGTCAACTCTGCACGGTAATAATAAAAAAATTGATTGTAAAAATGCATGCATGCATCAAAGTCATAGAAAAGTTTGGCATGACCTTCCCTAAAAATAGGACATATATGGATCTAGAGTTTGCCCGGAATTCGCCGAAACGGAAATAAATTGACATTTCGGCAAAACATAGGCAACTCAAAAGCACAATTTGGCGGTGTCAACTCATGCCACACACACAATTTCCACAAACATATCACACACACATAAACACATTTCCATTTTGCAAAAGCATGAAATTTTCATCACCTCTATCTCGATCGAGATCGAGCACACGGTGGAGATGATGTTGTAGGGAGATCAAAAGTGCACAAAGCTCTTCTTGACAAAGATAGATCTAGTTAGGGGGCAAATAGGTCACTTAACTAAATCCTACATCTACCTAGCTACCTAATTTGGGAGGAGACAACTTCAACTAGTGGAGGGGGAAGGAAAAGGAGAAAGGAGATGCATTAATGGAGGTGGTGTAGTTATGTAGGAGTAATGAAGAGAGAGAAAGGTGGATAGAAGAGAGAGAGTAATGTGGGAGAAGTATTGAGAAGAAGAAGAAGAGTGAGAGTGGGAGCATGTGGTGGAGGTAGGGGGGAAGGGAAGAGAGGAGAGGGGGAGGTAGGGGGGAGGGAAAAGAGGAGGGGGATGAGGGGAGGGATGGGTGGGGAAAGGTGTTGGGTTGGTGCGGGTTAGCAGTAGTGCGGGAGAGAAAACGCGCTGCTGCTAAGTATTTAGCAGCAGCGCGCTTTGCGCCACGGCGCTACGGCTAACTGGGACAAAAAAATGTGGCAATTTGAAACTTACCAGCAGCAATCTCAAGAAATGCGCGCTACTACTACAAACTTAGCAGTAGCGCTATTCTTGAGACCGCGCTACTGCTACTTAGAGTTAGGTGAACACCGCCGGTCGATATTTGTAGCAGCGCGTTTCTGGCCGAGCGCGCTACTGCTAAATCCTTATCAGCAGCGAGTTTACGTAACACGTGCTACAACTACTTAGCAGCAGCGCCCCATTTTGAACCGCGCTGCTGCTAAGATTCTGTGTATAGGCTTTTCCCTAGTAGTGTGACCCTGAAATTGAAAAGCACTACAAATGAACTCTGAAAAGGTTGAAAGTTAGCATGGTATCATCATTTTCACGCACATACCATGTGCTAAAATGTTGAGAGGGTTACGGTAAAAACTGGATGCACTTCGTGTACAAAATGGATAATCTCTTTCGAAGTATCAGGGTTTCGGACGAAAACTCATCGGTTACAAAGGCATTTCGTTTTTTTAAACTTATTTCAACTCCAAACTTTTTGTGGGTTCAGGATGCACCATTCAAAGACATGTCATCAATTTTCAACCCTTTCTGACTTCATTTGCTATTATTCATGCATTTATTGATTTTTTGAGCTAAATGACCCTAAGTTGAAAAGCACTACAAAAGAACTCTGAAAAGGTTTAAAGTTGGCATGGTATCCTCATTTCACCCACATAGCATGTGTTAAAAAGTTGAGAGGGTTACGGCAAAAACTAGATGCACTTTGTGTACAAAATGGACAATCTCTTTTGAAGTATCAGGGTTTCGGACGAAAACTCATCTATTACAAATGCATTTCATTATTTTAAACTTATCTCAACTCCAGACTTTTTGTGTGTCCAGTATGCACCATTCAAAGCCACGTCATTAATTTCCAACCCTTTTGGACATCATTTGTTATTCTTTATGCATTTACTGATTTTTTGAGCTAAATGACCCTGAAATTGAAAATCAGTACAAATGAACTCTAAAATGGTTGAAAGTTGGCATGGTATCATCATTTCACCCACATAGCATGTGCTAAAAATTTGAGAGGGTTACCGCAAAAACTGGATCCACTTTATGTACAAAATGGACAATCTCTTTCGAAGTATAAGAGTTTCGGACGAAAACTCATTTGTTACAAAGGCATTTCATTTTTTAAATAACTTAACCATTACCAAATTGAATATAATGATAAAACACACTAATATTAAAAATCAAAAGAAGAATCAATGGAAAATCTATTTTTAAAGTAAAGTTATTCACAAACTAGTGATTCACACAAATTTCAAATAATTCAAATTTAAATTATTCAAATTTGAAAACTACTGGCACTAACAAAAAGTTTGTAATCTTTTGTACCTAAAGCAAAAATATTCACAAAAAAACTCTAAATACAGGAAAAAACTACTCAGAAACAAATAAAAGAAAATAAATAAAGCACACAAGAAAAAAAGAAAAATAAATAAAGCCCGCCTACTAGGCCACAGTGGCCTACATAGGACTGGAAACCCAACCTGTAGTTGGGCCAGGATGCAGGCCCTGTAGCCCAGTAGGCCTAAAAGGGCATCGTAGCAGAGGTTGGCCCACAAGGCCTGCATTAGAGAAGAGCTCGAGACAGCAGCCGCGGTGGGGCTTATAAGCTAGTGCGGGCGCCCCTCGGCTACCGAGGTGGGACTAAACTTGCACGCATCGCACCTGTGCCAACGCACCCCTTTAGTCCCGGTTGGTGGCTCCAATCGCGACTAAAGGGGGGGGGGCTTTAGTCCCTGTTGGAGCCACCAACCGGGACTAAATAGGTGCGCTTCCCGCCGCTTGGCCTGGCCAAAACAGACCTTTAGTCCCAGTTGGTGGCTCCAACCGGGACTAAAGGTCCCAACTATACAAGAAAACACTTTGAAAATTTTCATTTTCATCTCCCTCTTCTCCGTCCTCTTCTTCGATCGACATCGCCGCCGCTCCCATCCCGCGCCGTCCCCGTCGTCGTCGCCCGCTGTGAGCTCTCCCCTCTCCCTCGGCCCCGGCCGCCATGGCCTCCCCTCCCCGAGCCCACACACACACACATGCATGATGAACACACACACACACACACACACACAAACACATTTTCAGATTATTATTTTAGTTTATATGTTTAGATGTTTAGATGTTTATATGTTTTAGATTATTATTTTAGATTATGATTTTAGTTTTCATTAGTTTAGAGTAGATGTCTAGCCATAACTTTAATTAGTTTAGATATTTTATCTTTAACAATTTTGGATTATTATTTTAGCTTTAATTGGTTTAGATTAGATGTCTAGCCATATGTATGAAATGCATGTTAGATGGATATAATTAGTGTTTAATAGTATGGATTTTTTTTATATAATGTTGTTTTTCTTTTTTTAATGGATCGATGTATAGAAGTTGTTTTTTCTGTTTTTAGTGTTAGATGCTTAATTAGTGTTTCTTTTTCTATTTTTTAATTTTATATAAAGTTGTATATCATAGTATAGAAAAAATTTGCATATAAAAATGTTGCATAGTAAAAAGTTGCTCAAAATTATATTTGTTAGACGAAGGACTAGGAAAAGTTGCATAGGAAAAATTTGCTCAAACTTTCCTAATAAAATGACTTTATCGATGTCAACGATGCCCGGCCCGCATCCTCGCCGTCTACCCGATCGCGATGACGTCCTGCTTCGGAGGCGCCATGTCCGGGACTGGTGTCGGTGTCAAAACCGGCGGATCTCAGGTAGGGGGCCCCAATCTGTGCGTCTAAGGCTAATGGTAACAAGAGGCAAGGGACACAATGTTTTACCCAGGTTCGGGACCTCTCGATGGAGGTAAAATCCTACTTCCTGCTTGATTGATCTTCATGATATGAGTATTACAAGAGTTGATTTACCACGAGATCGTAGAGGCTAAACCCTAGATGCTAGCCTATGATGATTATGAATGTTCTGATCGTCCCTATACGGACAAAACCCTCCGGTTTATATAGGCACCGGAAGGGGCTAGGGTTTATACAGAGTCGGTTACAAAGAAAGAAATCTAATATCCGGATCACCTAAGCTTGTCTTCCACGCCAAGGAGAGTCCCATCTGGACACGGGATGAAATCTTGAGTCTTGTATCTTCATGGTCCATCAGTCCAACAAAAGTATATAGTCCGTCTGTCCGGACACCCCCTAATCCAGGACTTCCTCAGTAGCCCCTGAACCAGGCTTCAATGACGATGAGTCCGGCGTGCAGTTTTGTCTTCGGCATTGCAAGGCGGGTTCCATCTCCGAATACTCCAAAGTTCTCATTGTAATGAACAGTATCCGGCTTCCCATCAATGTTGTACTCCTTGGCTTCTATGCTTCAACAATGGCCATCTCCACATGTCGAGCGAACACGAGGAGCCGGGGCATTTTTAGCATTTTCCACCCCAGCCCTACAGGCAAACCGTCTATTTGAAGGGACGGGGATCCTCAGATCCAAATCTCACCTTCTTCCCTTAAGCAAGCATCCAACAGAGCGCTCCGAAAAAAACCATTCCAACATGGCCGGTCGCCGCAGCTCTTCTTCTCGTTCTCTTCGCTCCAAGCCAGGCGACTGGGAAGAGTGTTCGGTTCCACAAAGCCGTTTGATAGAGTTGCAGACCCAAGGGTTTCTTCCACCGGCGTTCATGGTCCCCGTCCAAGCTAGACTAGCCACCTATAATGGCGGGGAGCAAGCGGAGAGATCTCCTAATCCATCCCCGGGGGAGTGAATATGCCTCATCCCGCATCTGCTGAGAGGCGTCGGGTTTCCAATCCACCCATTCCTTCGTGGGCTCCTGGAGTTCTACGGCCTCCAGTTGCACGACTTCACCCCTGCCTCCGTACTGCACATCGCAGGATACGTCGCCCTTTGTGAATTATTCCTGGACTGTGAGGCTCACTTAGGGTTATGGAAGAAGTTGTTCTGCCTCGTCCCTCGCAACTAGGGGGAATCCATATGTCAAGTGGGCGGAGCCGAAATATGGCGCGTCGCCGAGACCGGATACCTATCCGGCACTCCCAAGAAGGCATCTGCAAACTGGCCCCTAGAGTGGTTTTATGTTGATGATGTTCCCCTTCCGGATCCAGTCCGGACGGGCCTCCCTGAGTTCAATAATGCTCCACCGAAGGTACGCTGAAGTTGGCGCCCTCAGGGCCCCCAAGAGGAGGATACCAGGGAAGTACACTTCCGGATGAGTAGGATAAAGATACTAGCCAAATCAGGGCTAACAATAGTCAAGGTTATAGCAATCTTATATCTTATATCTTATATCTTATATCTTATATTTACTAATTGGAAGCACTAATCGAGGTTTCACGTTAATCCTAGAAATAGAAACAAAATTAGCCATGAGATCTACCTATTAGTGATTTACAACCGTAGATGAAGCATATGAAGAAATCCTCTCAATTTGTCCCACGTGAACGCCTCTTCTTCTAACGATTTCTAAATTAAAAAAAACATGCATGCAGACTCTTTCCCTCGGCTGCTTCCTAAACGTACGCCTCCTTCCTAAATAATCTCACGTATTTGCAAAGGAGAAAACTCCTCCACTCCGCCTAGAAAACAAATCCTCCACAACTTCACGGAACTTCACATCGCCGCCCTGAACGCCGGCATATCATCTAGCGATGCTCACTGCTGATCTTCCTCCCTCCATCTGACGGCGTTGCTTCTACATGATTTTATCACAAGGTACGATCTGTTCTGGAATTGATTCTAATAGAAAATTTAAGGAGCGGAGGAGTCATCTGTATGTATTCCGTTTTCCGTTTTCTGTTGATTGGATCTTTATTGCACCCTAAAAACGAAAACGGAAAGCATCTCTAAATCGTAGGCGCCTTCAGATCTGGTGGGGATGAGCGGATGATTGAGTTTGATCTGATAACCATGCATGCCCACCTCCTGATTGATTTGTGTTGTGCAGATGCAAGGTGGTCACCTCTAGCCGATTGGTCTCTGGCACCCAATATGATGGGGATGACCGAGTTTGATCCGGCAGCAATGCATGAGCCCGTATTGATTGATTGTTGTTGTGCAGATGCATGGCAGCCACCTCTCACCGTGCGCCTCCACAAGCAGCGGCCATTATCTTTGCAAACCTGACATCTCCTGTAGCGTTGTACGTACTGATGTGGTCGGCCGGCCGGCCTCCACGCCTGAACTCAGATTGATCGAATAGAGTTTCGAGTATTATCAGTAAGCAATGCGTCTCTCCTCTGCCCGGTCATATCGGGGAGATTGTCCACCACTGATGATTGATGGCATCACTAATAATCTTGCATATACAGTATAGACTATTATTGATTTTGCATGCCACTGACGCTTGGTCTCATCTCCATAATTTTGAGTTGTGTGGTGCGTACGCAAATGCATATATTTCATTAGAGACTTAAATTCAAAGTAGGAAACTTTATTATGTGTATCTACATTAACTGGTAGACCGATTACCCTAATCGTATTTGTACATCTTGAAAATAATTCTCTCCTTTCTTCTATATTAGACCACAAATATGCCAGTATGTATGAACGAAAACGATTGATGCAATGGTAGTTTTTTTAGCAATTTAATTTATTATTCTTTCAGTTTCAAAAAAATGGATGACTATTCGGCCCAATTAGCATGTGCAAGTATGCTTTATGCCGAGAAATATTCTATAATTAATAGTGCAAGCTCATTTGATATGTCATGGTCATATTTTCTTTAGCTTTCCTACACCATATTTTTGCACATCAGACTTCACAATCACACATATTCCATGGAAGCAACCCCATGTGTTTTGCACATATTCTCAACGGGATCCAAATAAGTCTTGGCAGTAGAGAAAGTGGTTAGTCAAAGTATCCGTAGATACTTTCTATTTGCATGTCCGGGAAACTGGTAGTTGCTAATACATTGATATTTGAATTTATTCTTATATATATTCGCGTGGCTGTTCATATACTGAAATTCTTTTCGTTTTCTGATGTTCTCTTATAACTTGGCCTGAAGGATCAACCTTCTTCTAAGGTCCAGTTCAGAAGAAGAAGAACATCCTTCCAAGGTGTTACATATACCGTTATCTATGCAATCCAAATTGGGATTCTCATCTGGGTAAGCACAAAAAGCTGAACGTTTGGTATTTTCTGGGTTATAATATATATTTTCATAATGCATAGAGATCTGAGGAAATAGTATTTGAGACAAGTTAACAACCCGTTATGAGTTTAGTAAAACTATCTCACACACATCTGCCGAATATCCGTCACAAATAATTTTTGTGTTTTGATGTGCACATGACTATATATACCTTCAATATATTGGGTGAATTCGTGATATGGAATCTCCAAAAAGAATGTAGTATGAAGATCATAAAAATGTACAGACATTTTTATTTTATATTTGTTTATCACATACGTGATATGCACTATATAACATCATTTTTTTCTGCTTCTATTGTTATAGTATTAATCGAAGCTGAAGAACCATGATCGCTGTCATGTGAGTGGTCTTGCAAGATGTGAAAACAGTCTAAATTTTGTACCTATTTCCCAGTTTATTCTAAATTCAAACAATTCAATCAAATTTGAATATTTTGAAATAGTTCCCTTAGGCAACTGCTTTTCTTATGTACTGTGTTACGTGTCATGTGGTGTTACAATTCTATCATTACCATTTATAGGAATCTTCACCAAAAAATGAAGTGTCGTGTTTTTTGTTTCTACCTTTTACTCATATATACTGTAATGTTGGATGTACTTTCCAACATGGATTAACATTATGACATACATATGTTGTAGGGCATAATGTATGTATGATGTATCAGTGCAAAAGAATATTTCGTACCTGCAAAATAGTTTTTATAGAAAAGAGTTGTTGGCCGTTGGACATATAAATGAAGCAGTATTAATGAAAGCTAATACACACTAGACGTACACACATGTGATATATCGTTCAAAACATGAAGTGATGGTGCAGATATCTTTGATGCAATCTATTATCATTTCTTCTTCGTGGACCTAGGAAAACCACCGATTCTATTGTGTAGTATCTTTAAATTTGGTATAATAAAAGACTATATGCATGTATACTGCAGCATAGCAGTTAACTAATTATTGTATTTGTCGGGTGTGCCGCAAGTGTTATCACAAAAAATAAGGTATGTTGCAAGTCTTCAAATTCGACAAAAGAAGGAAAGGAACCCAACCAATTGTCTCTGGGTGTTCTCTCAAAAAATTTACAATACTGTAGATTTTGTTATATGTACATGTCAAACAAAAAAAGTGAACTCAGACGAGAGACAGCACAGGTCCGTCGTGTTTAAATCTATCGAACAATGAAAATAAAGCTTGCCTAAGTAAGGAATACAACTTTAGTTGTAATCAAAGAAACAAATTCCATATAGGTATTTGAAAAAGAATGGCAACCTTCACAAGATGAAAGACAATTGTGCAAATAAGACACATCAGAATTCAATAGCATACATATGAAATTGTATGGAAAATATTTTAATATTTTTTATCAACTTAAGTTTTTAAATCTAAAAAATATTTTCCATTGAAGTGTTGCCAATGATTTTTCATGTGCCACAAGTGCTAGCCCGTGCAGTTGCACGGGTTGATGACTAGTATGTATAATGCGGGGGGTGCAGCCGCTTCAATACCGGGGGAAGCCCATGTGGCACTACAACGGGGAAGATGATGCCACCCGTTATGGTCGTAAAGGTCCGGACTCCGCCACTGCTCTGGCTAAAATACTGTCCGATTTGTACAAAGGGGAAGAAGAAGAATTCCTTCATATTAAAGCGCGGGATGGATTTTCCATGTGCAAACCCCCAAGCTGGGTAAGTCGTCACACTTTCCCCCGCTCCATTTATTCTAGCGTGCTTCATCATAATTATTTACCTCGATATTTCCGAGTAGGAACTGAGGAGGGTCGTGGAAGGATTCAATAGCCCCTCCCCGCAGCCAGAGGAACCTGGAAGGGCCTTCGATCCAGGACTCGAAGAAGATCCGGATATTACTGTGGAGCTTGTCAATGGGACATTTCATCAGGCCATCTGTGATGGCGCCTCGGTGGCTATTACTGCCGATTATCCCAGACTCCTACCTGCATCGCGTGTAAGCAAGGTCGAAACCTTATCCTCTGAAGAGGATTCCATTCTGATATCATGCCTTATGCGTAGAATATCGTATTTTTATAGAGACGACCATCGGAGCGCAGCGCCAAGCCCCTGGGGGCTCGTCGGCAGAGGGCGTCCGGGTCCGGCAGGCTTAAGAGGAAAGCGGTTAGGGCTGAAACACCATTACAGAGGTATGAAAAAACCTGCTCTGTGATTATTGTGTTTGAAATGTAACAGCGTCCTTCGTGTTCTGGCAGAAAGAGGAGTCTCCGGATTATATCCGAAGATTCTGCCGATCACGCCTCCACCAGCCGGATTCCAGAGCCGGCCTCGAGGGAGGAGGCCGATGCGGGGCCGACACCGAATTGTCCTCCGACAGGGGATGCGGATATGCTCTCTGCCACGAATTTCAAAGTGGAGAGTGCCATGAATCACTGGCGCCGACGGGCCATACTTCGGATTAGCATCTTTTCCGAAGAGGCATTTAATGCTTTCAATTCGGGAGACGCATATATTCGGGCTACTCAAGGCAGACTCGCCCGAGCGACAGACCAGTATGCAAAAGATAAAAGGGTAAGGAAATTTGATAAGCATGTATAACAGTAGCCCCTGAGACTTGAAACGGTTGGAACAACTGATTTAAGGATCATTTTATCCCCAGGTCCTTGTAGAGAAGAATATCCAATTGTCTTAGGAGCTGGAGGAGTGCAAGAACCAATTGAGGGCCGCCGTTGCCAAACTAGAGGAATCCCAAAAGGCCTCCCCTGGTAACATTCGTCTTTAATAACGAAATTTTATGGAAATGTACCAATTAGTAATTGGCTTGTTTGATTAGCCTAAGAGAAAGTTCTGCAGACCATCCCGTGGAGAATCCGAAGATCGTGAGAGATAGCGAGTCACATCTCCAAAGGCAGTTAAAAGCTGGCGAGCGTGTTCTTACGCCAGTTAGGCGGGAGAAGAACGATCTTCAAGATGCCAATGTCCGGCTGGGCGTCGAATTAGGAGATGTTCGCGCTCAGCTGACAGACTCCGTAAAGGAGAACAGAAGGCTTCGTCGCGGCATTTATGTTGAGTGCCTAGATGAACCGTAGTACAGCTCGGCGAGGAAGCATATTGAAAGAGTTTATATCTGTAGGTATGTTAATGGGTCGTCCTGTAGAGGAGATGCCCGCGTCCGCAGGTGATTTGCTGCAAGACGTCTCACAGCTGCACGAGCGAGCTCGGCAGGTGATGCAAGGTATTGCCCTGGCCTTGTGGCCATCCAATTCCCTACCAAAAGGCATGGGGGAGCTCATGGATATGCTCCAAGGAGCACGGCTGCGCTTCCGATTGTGTAAGATGTCAGCCTGCCGACAAGGTACAAGGGAAGCCTGGGCCATCGTGAAGACGCGCTACACCAAGCCTGGCCCGAACCATATGGCCGAAGTCGTACCGGCGGGGCCAGATGGGCAAGAAATTCCCGTGAGTCTGGTGTATGATCAGGTAGCGTTAGCCGCAAAGTATTCCCAACAGGATTGCAAGCTAGATAGCATGTTGGATGGTATAAAGGAAGAATATAGTCAGTCCAAGTGACTATGTAATTAAATGGACATATGTAGTACCTAGCCGGATTAAAAATCATTATTCATGGCGGACATTTTTGCTTCAGCCCCCGGATCCAACAGTCCGGGGTGTATCCGAATACCCGCTCAGTTTTGCAGAACAGGGGTATGCGTGGAAACTAGGCGTAGGGGTCATAAGTGCTTGAACAGACAGGGTGGGAAAGGAAAAAAAAAGAGGGGGAGGAGCATAATTAAAAGAGTGGGGGTAAGGAGACGAACATTGAGTTCGGCACTAGGTGTAGAATCTCCGGAGTCTGGCCGCCTTCCATGGGTTTGACTCGAGTCTGTTATCGGATGCATTACGCAGGCGGTATGCTCCTCCGGTGAGAACTTTATAAATAATTAAGGGACCCTCCCACTTATGTTTGAGCTTGTCCTTCTTCTTCTCCGATAGGCGTAGAACGAGTTCGCCAATATTATAAGTTTTAGCCCACACTTCTCTGCTTTGATGTCGTCGAGCTTGCTGCTGATAGAATGCGGAACGGGCTTTGGAGACGTCGCGCTCCTCCTCCAGGGCATCTAAGTTGTCCTGCCGATCTAACTCGGCTTCCTTCTCTTTGTACAGGCGCACTCGAGGTGAGTCATGTATTATGTCGTAGGGTAGTACTGCTTCTGCTTCGTACACCATAAAAATGGTGTGTGTCCGGTGGTGCGATTCGGCGTGGTCCGTAGCCCCCAGAGTACGGAGTCGAGCTCCTCGACCCAGTACGTGTCTGCTTCTGTCAAGGACCGCATTTGTCTGCGTTTGATGCCACTCATAATGAGACCATTTGCATGTTCGACCTCACCATTTGTTTGGGGATGGTAGACGGAGGCGTAATCAAGCTTAATGCCCATGTTGCCGCACCAAGTTTTCACTTCATCGGCTGTGAAGTTTGAGCCATTATCAGTGATGATGTTGTGGGGGACGTCTTAACGGTGTACAACCCCTGATATGTAGTCTATCACTGGTCCGGATTCGGCTGTTTTAACTGGTTTGGACTCTATCCATTTGGTGAATTTGTCCACCATGACCAATAAGTATTTTTTCTTATAACATCCCCCTTTAAGGGGTTCGACCATATCCATCCCTCAGACCACGAAGGGCCAAATAATGGGGATTATTTGGAGAGTGGTAGGGGGCATATGGCTGTGATTGGCAAAAAGCTGGAAACCGACGCAGTGTTGGACAAGGTCCTGTGCGTTTGCTCGGGCTGTCGGCCAATAAAAACCTGTACGGAAGGCTTTGCTGACAAGTGCCCGAGCCGCAGCGTGGTGCCCGCCGAGTCCGGCATGGATTTCAGCCAAGAGCTGCTGCCCTTCCTCTTCAAAGATGCATCTTTGGAGCACTCCCGTCGCGCTTTTCTTGTACTGTTCTCCCTCATGGACCTTGTAGGCCTTGGAGCGCCGCATGATGCAACGTGCTTCATTTTGGTCCTCGGGAAGCTCCTGCCTATTTAGGTAGGCCAAGAAAGGCTCGGTCCACGACGCGATTACAACCATGATTTCATGGGCCGAAGGTGTTATTTCGGTGGCGGAGCCTCCGATTATGTCAGATGGTTCGGAATCTGGGGTTGTGTTCGGATCCGGGCTAGTGTTGCCGGACTCCCCTTCCCATACCACGGATGGTTTGAACAGCCTTTCCAGGAATATGTTAGGAGGGACAGGGGCGCGTTTAGCGCTGATGCGGGCGAGCATATCCGCCGCTTAATTGTTTTCTCGAGCCACATGGTGGAATTCGAGCCCTCGAACCGAGCTGACATTTTGAGGACGGCATTACGGTAGGCCGCCATTTTCGGATCCTTGGCATCAAAATCTCCGTTTATTTGTGATATTGCGAGGTTTGAATCCCCGCGCACGTCCAGGCGTTGAATGCCCATAGAGACTGCCATCCGAAGACCATGCAACAGAGCCTCCTATTCGGCTGCGTTGTTGGAGTCTGTGTATAATATTTGGAGTACATATTTGACTGTGTCTCCGGTGGGGGAAGTCAGGACTACACCCGCTCCTAATTCGGTCAGCATTTTAGAGCCGTCGAAGTGCATGATCCAGTTGGAGTACGAGCCGTACTCTTTAGGGAGTTCGGCTTCTGTCCATTCGGCGACGAAGTCGGCCGATACTTGCGACTTAGTGGCCCGCCTTGGTTGTATGTTATGTCGAATGGAAGGAGCTTGATGGCCCATTTAGCAATCCTTCCCATGGCGTCGTGGTTGTTTATTATGTCACTGAGTGGTACTTTGGAGGCCACCGTAATCAAACACTCTTGAAAGAAGTGTCGTAGCTTCCGAGATGCCGTGAAGACCGCGTACGCTATCTTTTGATAGTGTGGGTATCGGGATTTGCATTGAGTGAGGACAGTGGACACATAATATAACGGCTTTTGGAGCGGGAACTTTTATCCGTCTTCTTCTCGTTCGACGACGAGCACTGCACTGACAACCTGATGTGTCGTAGCTATGTATAGTAACATCGGTTCGCCAATATTTGGCGCTGTCAGGACTGGATTACTGGCCAATAAGGTCTTCATTTCATCTAGTCCGGCCGCCGCTGCCTCCGTCCATGCAAAGTGTTCGGTGCGTCGAAGAAGGCGATAAAGGGGTAGTGCCTTTTCTCCTAATCGGGAGATAAAGCGGCTTAAGGCAGCCACGCATCCAGCTAGTTTCTGGATATGCTTGAGGTCTGTTGGGATAGCCAACTGCGACAGAGCTCGGATTTTTGCCAGATTTTCTTCAATTCCTCTATTGGAAACAATGAAGCCGAGCAACTTCCCAGAGGGTACGCCGAAAACACATTTTTCTGGGTTTAGATTGATGTCGTATGTTCGGAGATTATTGAACGTAAGCCTCAAATCATCTATTAGGGTTTTGACATGTCTTGTTTTTATGACCACGTTGTCCACATATGCCTCCACTGTTTTGCCGATTTGCTTCTCTAGGCATGCTTGAATCATGCGTTGATAGGTTGCGCTGGCATTTTTAAGCCCGAAAGGCATAGTGTTGAAGCAGAAAGGGCCATATGGCGTTATGAATGCCATTACGTCTTGGTCAGACTCTGCCATCTTTATTTGATGGTATCCGGAGTATGCGTTGAGGAAACATTGTCAATTGTGTCATGTGGTGGAGTCGATGATTTGGTCGATGCGAGGGAGGGGGAAGGGATCCTTGGGGCAAGCCTTGTTGAGGTCTTTGAAATCCACGCATAGGCGCCAGGATTTGCCCTTCTTTGGTACCATTACCAGGTTTGCCAGCCAATCCGGATGCTTGATATCTCTGATGAATCGGGCCTCAAGTAGCTTGGCTAGCTCTACTCCCATGGCCTGTCTTTTAGGCTCTGAGAAGCGCCTAAGAGTCTGTTTGACTGGCTTGTATTATTTTAGTATGTTTAGGCTGTGTTCGGCCAGCTTGCGTAGGATGCCCGGCATGTCTGAAGGATGCTAGGCGAAAATGTCCCAATTCTCGCGTAGGAATTCTCGTAGTGCAGCGTCCATTGTGGGGCTCAACTGTGTCCCGATGGAAGCTGTCTTCGTGGGGTCCGTTGGATGGACCTGGAATTTGACTATCTCGTCTGCAGGTTTAAATGATGTGGACTTGGGTCGTTTGTCGAGTATCACGTCGCCCCTGTCCACTGTGGCGCGCAGCGTTGTTAGTTCTTCGGTCGCTAGGGCTTCGGATAATGCTTCCAGGGCTAGTGCTGCAGTTTTATTTTTGGCGCTGAGTGCGACGTCCAGATCACTGGCTAGAGTGATGATTCCATTGGGTCCGGGAATTTTAAGATTTGTGTACCCGTAATGGGGTATAGCTTGGAAGCTTGTGAATGCGTCCCACCCTAAAAGGGTGTGGTATCCGCTGCTGAAAGGAGCCACTTGGAATGTGATTTCTTCAGACCTGTAATTCTCTGGGGTGCCGAATACCACATCAAGTGTGATTTTTCCCGCACACCGTGCCTCCCGACTAGGGATGATTCCCCTGAAGGTTGTGCCGCTCTGCTCAATGCGACTTTTATCAATTTCCATCTTGCTGAGTGTTTCTTCATAGATCAAGTTTAGTCCACTTCCGTCATCCATGAGTACTTTAGTGAGCCGAAAGCCGTCCATGATTTGGCTAAGGACCAATGCGGCAGGTGCCCGAACTGTCTGGAATTGGGGTTCGTCACTGGCACTGAAAGTTATAGCAGTGTCGTTCCACAGATTTATTTTTGCCACGTGGCTAATTTCAACGAGATTTCGATGAGCTCGCTTGCGCCTATTATTTGAGGCGAAAGTCTCGAAGACTATCAATACCGCATTGTTGTCTTCGGCGGGGCGTTGCTCTGCTTTATTTTCAAGAAGATCCTCGCTGCTTTTTGCTACCTGCCGGAGTATCCAACATGCTCTAAGGCTGTGCGTTGGCTGAGTATCTGGCATGCTATGAATTTTGCATGGCCCATTGAGACATTCTTCCAATACGGTTCCACGTCGTGGAGTGGGCTTTGACTTTTTGAGAATTGGATCGGGTAACTTAGGAGAGTTTGCCCTTTTAGCTCGGAGGGAAGGTTTAGTGAGAGCCGGATTATCCCAAATGTCTATTTGGGTTTTCCAGGTACTTTCCATCGCACAGTACTTCTATACTATGGCTGCTAAGTCGGCAAAGTGTACTATGTCACGGCGACTTATAGCATTAAGGATCCCTTTGATCGTGCAATTTTTGCAAAAAAGTGAGATTGTGTCCTCCTCGCGATAGTCCTTGACCTTGTTTATCACAAGGAGGAATCTGGCCCAGTAGCGATGTACTGTCTCTTGTGGCTCTTGTCTGATATGGGAGAGACGTCTTAAGTCTGGGTGGGTGGTCATAGTTGAATCTGGATTCTGATCCGATCTAGCGCCCAGGGGCGGAGGAGCTTCCGGCCTTGACAGCCCGGGCTCCGGGACGTGGTCCGATTTCTCCGGCCCTTTGCCCGATTCTAAGTTCGGGGTCTGGGTCGCGTCTTCCCGCAAACGAGTATCCGGCTCAGAGAGCTCGGTGATCCGGACATAGTTTGTCCTTAGAATAGAGGGATGATCCATATGTGGCTCTTCCACTACCGCTATCTCGTGGGTGCCGGTGGGGATTTAATATCCCTTTGGTCAGGTTTAAGCCTGATCCAGTCATAGTCTGTAACGACTCCCAAAGCGGCGATGCGATCCAAGAGCTCATTAAGGGAAGAGAGCTCTATTGGATCCATCTGTTCGGTGAGTTCCGAATTGACGTGGAGGCTATTCGTGATGAAGCCGATCGGGCGGCCATGGCGAAGCCACCTAGTCGGAGAGTTTGGCCTACAGCCAGCGCTCCCCCAGAGGTGATGTTGTCCTTGACAACGAGATGGGCCATCGAGCCTTGCAGCGACAACACAGAGGAACTCTCAATGAAAGCACCAATGTCGGTGTCAAAACCGGCGGATCTCGGGTGGGGGTCCCGATCTGTGCGTCTAAGGCCAATGGTAACAGGAGGCAAGGGACACAATGTTTTACCCAGGTTCGGGCCCTCTCGATGGAGGTAAAACCCTACTTCCTGCTTGATTGATCTTGATGATATGATCTACTATGAGATCGTAGAGGCTAAACCCTAGAAGCTAGCCTATGATGATTATGATTGTTCTGATCGTCCCTATACGGAAAAACCCTCCGGTTTATATAGACACCGGAAGGGGCTAGAGTTTACACAGAGTCGGTTACAAAGAAAGAAATCTAATATCCGGATCGCCTAAGCTTGTCTTCCACACAAAGGAGAGTCCCATCAAGACACGGGACAAAGTCTTGAGTCTTGTATCTTCATGGTCCATCAGTCCGGCCAAAAGTATATAGTCCGGCTGTACGGACACCCCCTAATCTAGGACTCTCTCAACTGGGCGTTGCCGGGCTTACACTGGGAGGTTCTACCTTCAAGGGCGCGCATCATGGTGAGGAACCCGGCTCTCGTCGTCGACCCGAAGCTTCTTTGGTGGCAGGCGCGTGGGCCACATTCGGCGCGGAGTCTGACGTCCCCCGAGGAGGTGGTATGTCACCATGTCAAGGAGGAGGACAAGCACGTTCGTCGCTCATGGTTACGTTGGACGTCAAGTTCTCCAATAGCTGGCAGGTTCTTCAGGGATTTCACTGGAGCTATGATCCTGTGGTGGTTCGTTCTCTCTGGGTTTCCACTGCGACTCAACTAGATTATTCAATAGTATTCGATCTGCATTAGCTAGAGTGATGTATTCGAGATCTTGGAGACGATGTATTCGAGATTATATTATTCGATGATATTCGAGATGATGTATTCAAGATTATATTCGATGATGCATATTATCTACTATGATTAAGTTTTATCTTTCGAGATGCATATCTATTATCTATTATTATTCGAGATGCATATCAATTATCTAGTATTATTCGAGATGCGTACTAAATTGTTTTATATTTCTTCTAGATTAGTTAAATAAAAGCTATGGCGGACAATACCGACAGAGAAGGAGAAGAGGCTAAGTTCGTGATCATATGTTCACCGAGCCGGCCAGATGAGAATGAAGAAGATGACGATATACAATATCTGAACAATACAGGGGAGGGTGCATGATATTTGATGAAGACGACCGAATGGATGAAGTCCAGAACTATGATGATCTTCAAACAGCAAACACTGGCGAGGTATATTTATATAAGCAGGCATTTGGTGATCCATCACATGTTTTAATTGATTTGTATATATATTAACAAATTGATCTTTATTTTTTCGGCTCTCCAGATTGAGAAAATCAGGAGAAGGCAACATGATAGTGCGAGGCCCGGCCAAAAGGTTGAAGGAAGACGTAAAGTACAACATCGATGCCATCAAACCTAATGGCGACCCGGTCGAGCCTAAGAAGAACGCGGGCAAGTTCGTTCGTCAGTGCGGAGTTCTTGTGAAAGACCAAATCCCAATCTCCATTCAAGAATGGAAGAAGCCAGCAAAGAACCGGCCAGATCTTACTTTTGTGGACAAAAGCGCAAAATATCGGCTTTGGGAATCTCTCATGTCACATTTCATGCTACCAGATCATTTCACAGCTGAAGATGTGGAGAAAGTCAAGAATGCTGCTCTTAGGAAGATGGCGATAGCGTTCAACAACCACAAGAAAACTGTATGGAACAAGTACCTCGAAGAAGGAAAGAAGACTCTAGAATTCAAGGGAACACTGGAGAAGCAAAGAGATCACTGGGACGGTTTCGTGAAATTCAAGGAATCAGAATTATTTCTCGATAATATGTATTATACTTTTTTTGTTGTTTCCTTTCATGCTTGGCAAACAACCTTAGCACATCATAATTACCGTCTTGTGTTTTCTTCTTCGGATGGGCCTCGTCCGGTTCTAGAGACCGGCACCCCTCCGGTGGCCCAGGCGGTCTAGGGCGTTGTTCAGCACCTAGAGGGGGTATGCCACGGGGAATAACTGCTTGTTCGTGTTAGTAGATGTCATCACGAGATGACAGACCAAGTCTAGGCCCGTTCTGTCATGGGATCGCCCACCGAAGACTCTGTCTCGGGGACGAATGCAGCCGGTCCTCGACGTTCCTGCCCGTGTGTGTGGTTTGTGAGGCACGTGCCATGTTAAGGACGTGCATTGCTTATTCAAATAGCACACCACCCCTGCATGCATATGCATGGGCCACGCGCATGTAGGGGTGCCTTCCCCCCCTCGGGCAGTCTTCTTATTGAGCACCCATCCGGTGGCCCTGGCGGTCTAGGGCATTATTCGGCACCGAGAGGGTGTAGTCCAGGGTGAATAACTACTTCTCCGTGTTAGTGTATGTCATCACGAGATGACATACCAAGTCTAGGCATGTTCTGTCACGGGATCACCCATAGAAGATTCTGTCTCGGGGACGGATGCAACCGGTCCTCTACGTTCCCGCCCATGTGTGTGGTTTGTGAGGCACGTGTCACATCAAGGACGTGTGTTGCTTATTCAAATAGCACACCACCCCTACATGCATATGCATGGGCCACACGCATGTAGGGGTGCCCTCCCCCCCTCGGGCGGTCTCTATATCGAGCACCCATCCGTTGGCCCCGGCGGTCTAGGGTATTATTCGTCACCGAGAGGGTGTAGTCCATGGTGAATAACTACTTCTCCGTGTTAGTGCATGTCATCCTGAGATGACAGACCAATTCTAGGCCCGTTCTTTGAGATAGTCTATTGGTACCGAGAGGGAATGTGTCTGGTTTGTGCAGGAAGTGCGGGTCCTGTTGCCCCGTTGGCCTCGAAACTTCTTGTGGTCTCAAAGGAGTCCATCGCATGTGTATGCATGGGCTATCCAGTGGCCCCGGTGGTCTAGGTAGTTGACCGGCACAAAGAGAGGGGGTAGGCCACGGTCAACAACTGCTTCTTCTCATGTTTTTTTACTTTACACTCTTTAAAGTTCTCTCTTGGTGCCGGTCTAGAAAGTTGACCGGCAACAAGAGAGGGGGTAGGCCATGGTCAACAACTACTTCTTCTCATGTTTTTTACTTTACACTCTTTAAAGTTGTGTTTTAAAAAAAATATCAAAAGTCATGGAATTTATAAACTTTGGTCGTAAAAGCATATGAAATATGAGATACAAAAAAGATAGTGCAAAACAAAGACAAAAAGAGAAGGGAAAAAATTAGAGCAGTGGTTCCCGAGGGTCGATTCTCGGCTCTCGGTAATGGCCACCTTTTTCGAGAGCGGCTCTCGGTAAAGCATCCAACCTAGATCTCTTTCCTTCTTGTTCATTCGCGATAATATGTATTATACTTTTTTTGTTGTTTTCTTTGATGCTTGGCAAACAACCTTAGCACATCATAATTACTGTCTTGTGTTTTGTTCTTCGGATGGGCCTCGTCCGGTTCTCGAGACCAGCACCCCTCCGGTGGCCCTGGCGGTCTAGGGCGTTGTTCGGCACCTAGAGGTGGTAGACCACGGGGAATAACTGCCTCTTTGTGTTAGTGCATGTCATCGCGAGATCACAGACCAAGTCTAGGCCCGTTCTGTCACGGTATCGCCCACCGAAGACTCTATCTCGGGGATGAACGCAACCGGTGCTCGACGTTCCCACCTGTGTGTTTAGTTTGTGAGGCACGTGCCACGTCAAGGACGTGCGTTGATTATTCAAATAGCACACCACCCCTGCATGCATATGCATGGGCCACGCGCATGTAGGGGTGCCCTCCCCCCCTCCCCCCGGGCGGTCTCCATATCGAGCACCCATCCAATGGCCCCGGCGGTCGAGGGCATTATTCGGCACCGAGAGGGTGTAGTCCACGGTGAATAACTGCTTCTCCGTGTTAGTGCATGTTATCGCGAGATGACAGACCAAGTCTAGGCTCGTTCTGTCACGGGATCACCCACCGAACATTCTGTCTCGGTGACGGACGCAGCCGGTCCTCGACGTTCCCGCCCGTGTGTGTGGTTTGTGAGGCACGTGTCATGTCAAGGACTGCTTCTTCTCATGTTTTTTACATTACAGTCTTTAAAGTTCTCTCTCGGTGCCGGTCTATAAAGTTGACCGGCACCGAGAGAGGGGGTAGGCCACGGTCAAAAGTCATGGAATTTATAAACTTTGGTCATAAAAGAATATGAAATATGAGATAAAAATATAGTGCAAAAAAAAGGAGAGGGGAAAAATTAGAGCAGTGGTTACCGAGGGTCGATTCTCGGCTCTTGGTAATGGACACCTTTTCCGAGTGTGGCTCTCGGTAAAGCATCTAACCTAGGTCTCAACCTTTCCCCTTTCGTTTGTATCTTCATTCCCCTCGTCGCTTCCCCACGCCACCGCCGCCGTGGACGCCGAAATCGCCAGCACCGCCGCCGCCACCCCCTCCTCCACCGCCATCCCCTCCTCCACCGCCCTCCACCGCCACCAACTGCGGCCGCCACCCCTTCTCCACCACTTCCCACTGCGGCCACCACCACCTCCTCCTCCAGTGCCCCAACTGCGGCCACCGCCCCCAAGCTTCATGGCCGGCAGCCGGCGCGGCAGTTCTTCGATGCGGCCCAAGGACGGCCGCCGCAGCAAAGCTTCTCCGGCAGCGCAGCAGCTTGAGATGCCCTCAAGTTAGTATCAGATTCTATGCCTAGAGTAGGATATTTTGCACAAATGTAGGAAATATGCACAAATGTGATTAAAAGTAGTAGAGGAAGATGGTCTTGTTTAGTAATGCCTAGAGTAGTATGGAAGTTTGGAAGTTTGGAGTAATGCCTAGAGTACAATGCTTTGGTTTTGACTCCTATGTTTGACTGCTTTAGTTTTAGTTAAACCGAATGAGTGCTCGAAGTATTTAGTTTCAGTTGAAACTAGTTCTCTGAACTTCTTGTCTCTAAACTAATGCTTGTCGTCGGCAAGTGGTTTGGCGTGGGGATAAGGCTGTGGATGCTTTGTTTTTGCCGAAGGATCAACACCTCTATGCTTGTGCCTTTTTAGATAAATACTAGAGTAGATCAATGAAACTATATACTTGTGCTTGTTTCCTTGTCAGTGCTATGGCATTAGTAAATGGAACTATATATCTGAGACTCGATTGAGCTATTTGTGTTATTTTTTGCCATATATGATATGACACTTAGATTAGGAAGATTTCACTTTGGAACTGAGAGTAACCATATATATTTTGTTTTTCAGATTCTGATGGGAGCACTGGTAGTAAGTACCGGAGAGTCCCGATTGGTAGGACCGAGTCGTCCGCCTCCCATCAGGCCACAATCGAGGCATCGTCATCATCGGATGGCGATGTCGGAGTGGACTTAGATACACCAGATCCGCTCGCCACCGAGTCGGGTGACATGGAGGCCTCGGACGGCTCGGGGTCTACCTTGAGCAACATTTCCAAGAGGAAGAAATCCGGGCGTGGTCTGGGGAAGGTCCCAGAACCAGCTGCCACCAGCAACCGTTCTGTCATTTGCCCGACAGGACAGGGGTAAGCAAGCATTTCATTTGCATCATATTTTGGATGCCACAGCTTTGACACTCATATATGCTTGTCTTCTATATCATGCAGTCAGTGGGAATTTATCCCGACACAACCTAAGGGGGCACGCCCGCCGAACCACGTCATCGGCTCCCTCTTGAGGAAGCACTTCCCTGGATTGTCCAAGCCGGGTGATGACGATCCGCCATCGCCAAGTTTAACCTGGGAGCATTACCTACACAACAAGGATGAGCACGATGTCACCATGGCCACTCGGGTCATCAATGCTTTTTTTGTAAGTATCTTCGCTCCGACCACTGCATTTTTTCATATCCAAATCCTTGCTTGCGTGGATGGTGAGAATATGCCTTATGCTTTCTTGTAGGAAACATTTGCTTGCGTGGATGGTGAGAAGCAGAAGGCGGTCAAAGGCATCGTGAAATCTGCCCGAAAGATACTCTCTGAACTCAAGCACACGCTCCGGTACAAAGCCGTGATGCAGTGTCGTCCGCTCGATGAGAAGGGAGAGAAGATGACAAGGAAGACTACTTGCCAGACCAACATGTCGCGAGAAGAATACCTGTCAGTTGTAAGTGACTACATCGGTTGCTAGTACTTTGATTCATCCCTCTTGTTCCTCAATTATTCGATTTTGTCTGACTAGGTGAAAGAACCCTGGATGAAGGACGATTGTTGGGAGGCCTTGGTTGACATGTGGTGTAACCCAGCATGGCACGCGCAACATGTGTAGAAGGGAAACGATCGAGCCAAAATGACAGGCCGGGCTCATGTCCAGGGGAGCTGGAAACTAACCGCTCTCAAGGAACACATGGTATGTGGATTAAGATGTTAATGTTTTGCATGGTGCATCTTGGTTCATTAAACTTGATGGTAAATTTTGCAGGAGGCGAAGGAGGGTCGCCCGGTCCACATCCTGGAAGCCTGGAGAGAAGGCCACAAGGGGAAGGATGGCGCCGAGTTCTGCAGCGAGTCGGCGGAGGAGAAGTGGGGGACCTTGAGAAAGGTCTTCCAGGAGGTGCACGGGCAGGAAGCCGAACCTAAGTCCAAGCCCCTTGACCCTGAGCTTCTCATCATTGCTGGCGAGGGGAAGGGCCATGGCCGCCACCTCCTTTGCAACGGGGCGATCGCCACCTCCGGGCATCGCAAGCTGCACGAGATACGCGCGCTGAGCACCAGCTCAACTCCGTCCATACGGAGTCGCCCAACTGCCGCATCACGTGAGATAGCGCGTCTCAAGGTTAGCATCCTAACCTTTTATTTATGTCCATGCCTCGAAATAGCACAGTTCCAACCTATATGAGCCTAATGCCATGTTACAGGATTTAATGGCGTAGCGGGCTGTTGAAGAGGAGCAAAGGCGGCAGGCTGAGAAGGACTCCAGAGAAAAGGAATGGGAAGACATGAACAAGAGGTTGAAGCTGCTTGAGGATCAACTACAGGTAGAACATTATCTAAACTAGAGTAGAAGAATCATTATATAGGGACGAACCACCCTCACTTGACTCTACTCTTGTAGGTTCTTATGCAATCTCGAAGCAGTGCAAGTGATGCCCCTCCTCCTCCTCCGGAATGTTAACCCGATGGCCTCTCCTCCTCAAGATGATCTATATATGAACAAGTGTACTTCTATTGTGACGTGCACGTGTTTTGCAAGTAGTGACAATATATATGAAGTTGCGACTTGTGTGTGAAGTCTACTAGGATAATACATTCGACTTGTGTGTGACAATATGTGGACTATCCCTAATTATGCATATATATGTGGACTAGATCAAATAATGCCTATATATGATCAAATTACGCCTATATATGTGTGGACTAGATTAAATTATGCCTATATATGATCAAATTGCACTGTAGTTGTTTTTATCTGCAGGGATCGGAAAAGAAATAGCTTGACAACAGAATGGATGGGAAAGATTTCCGAGAGCAACGCTCGGAAAACGATAGACTACCGAGAGTACCTCTCGGAAACATGGTCGTCCAGGACACTATTGTTGTGCCACAACTTTTCCGAGAGCAGCTCTCGAAAAAGAAGGAGAGCATTGCCGAGACTAGCTCTTGGCAAAGCTATGTAAACTGTCAGCTCCCATGTGGGCCACGCTGTCCTACTGGTCAGAAGGATTGCCGAGAGCAGCTCTCGGCAAAGATATCGTCATTTTTTTCAAAAATATTTAGCAATTTATTTAAAAAATTTACTGATAAATGTGACTAGTGGGACCAGTCAGTTAGAAAGAACACACACAAAAAAATATAGGATGTTGCATATGCTTACCCGAGAGTGACACTCGGCAAAGTACGCAGTAACTGACGGAGCCGTCTGTTGCGGACAGGCATGCCACATGGCTCCTCTTTGCCGTGAGCGGCTCTCGGCATTTGCAGGGTTTGCCGTACGGTGCCTCTTTGCCGTGAGGCACTGACAGCAAAGATGACAGTTTGCCATGAAGGTGGGTTTGCCAAAAGTGACACTCGGCAAAGTTTGCTTTGCCGAGTGTCCGTGTTTTAGCACTCGGCGAAGAGCATTACACCCGGCGTAGCCCAGAATTCCAGTAGTGATAACAAGTTTAACTCTAACAGGGGCGAGGAAGGCCAGCCCAGTAGCAGTTTCCTTCAAGAAAATAATATGATTGCAACAAGCACTACCGAGATATGATGATTAGGTAATATAACTTCTAGTGAAGTCTTTCAAACTAGTAAACGCAGACTCATCTTGCATCACTTTGTATACCGAAAAGGTTGCTCTTTCTGTAATTTGCAAATTGCAGACTTCTTTTTACTATAACAATCTCTTAATTTTAGTTACATCTATAAAATAGGAGTACTTCATATATCATAGCATACATAGTCTTCTCTCAATATTGGCTGTATAATGCGTACGATATTATTGTGCAGAAATTGGCAAGCTTTGTTGTATATAGGAACCTAACAAACAAGTTCATCTTCTCAAAAATTATGAAAAGATAAGGGGCCTTAGTGTGGCCGATCAGGCTGACCAGGCAATAAAATTCCGAACAAATATTGGCATCTTCTAAGAAATTGCACCTTTAGAAAAGTACAACTCTGTACATGGTTGCGAACCTGTGAGGAAGTTTCGTTCTTTCATCCAATTGTTGAGACATACTCCAAAGTCTTTGGTTAAGTAGTACAATTTGAATAAGTGTAGCCAATTGCATAACAAGACAATTAATATGATCGATGGAATCAAGAATGACAACCTGCCACAAACCGTGACTAGCCTAGCGTGTACTACTATGTAAACCATGAGCGACAAATTAAGTTGGGAGCCATATGGTGTAACAAGCATTATTCCTCCTCGCTAGATGTTAAAACTACGTCATGACACACCCTTATGATTTCATAATGTATCTATCATTGGACATATGCTAGGTGTGGCTGGTATCTCGTGATCTAACTTTTTACAAGGCACAATGATCTCATGATCATTGCATAGTTGGATGAGAGAAGGCCGCTCTAACATTTGTTTATCTGTATGAACACATTATTTAAAAATATGCATGACAGGATAATTTCAAGACGACCCAGAATATGACAATACCCGAGTAATCTAACATTCTGACGTGTAAGCATAACGATTGAATATTCTGCCATACATAACCAATAATAAAACAGTGATTTCACATAATGAAAGTAACTAATATTGCAAAATCAAACCTAACACAACCATAGGATATTTTTAAGAGAACACCATAAGGAACTAAAACCTTTATCACCGAGGCCCCCGGTGATGAAGGTGTTCTCTTAAAAATATCCTATGAACACCACAAGTTCATCACCGAGGCCCCCGGTGATGAAGGTGTCGCCCTTACCATCGCCCTTACAGCACAGCAAACATATAATAACTAAAACCTTCATCACCGGGGCCTCGGCAGGACATGACGACTCTTTTGGACGACTCGGCGGAGCTGGCCGGGAGTACGGTCAGGTCCTTCTCTGCTTTGCTGGTGATCGGTTCGTTGGGGCTCAAGGCCAGCGCAGTAGTAACGGCCACGCCGGAGGCTCGGCGGGCCTCGGATGGGTCTAGCGGGCAGGAGGCCTGCGCACCGCGCTCTCCTTCCATGGCGTCCTCAGAGGTGGCTGCTGCTTTTTTGGGAGGGTCGGCTGTTGCGGGTGGTCACAGACCGGTGGCTCCACCGGCCAGTCCGGCCCCTCTGGCTCGGGCGGCGTCCTCACCTCTTCACGCCGCCGTGAGTGTGCCTGGCCAGGTGGCTGTCGGCTCACCGGTCCCCATTCTGGTGGGTGGGCTGGGTGAAGCGACAGCTGCTACTGCCTCTCCCCGGTGCCCGGTGTGTGGGCTGCTCCGGAGCCAGCTGCTGGCGGGTCGCCTGTGGGCAGGATGCAGGCGGCGCCGCCTATTTCTTCTCCGGCTTTGGTGACCGCGACCCGGGGAGTCGCTGTGGGGGGATGGGCAGGCGGCCTCTCCCCTTGCAGGGCTTCCCGCGAGGAGGTCATCGCCTTTGGTGGTATCCCGGACCATGTCTCCCAGGGGAGGCGGATCAGCAGGAGGTTGCAGGAGCAGCCGGACGTCGATGACATACAACTGCGGTGTGCTTTGAGGGCTGCCAAGTTGCAAGACGTCGAGATCACCACTGGTATGTCTGTCATTAAGTCAAATTCCATTTTGCATTTCACTGATAATGAAATCATACATAATGCAAATCAACTAGGAATTTCACTTGGTAATAATGATCTTCAGATTGCTAAATCAGTTAACGACATTCTTGATTTGGAAGCTGAGCGTGCAGTAGATATGATTCGTCACATTGCTGCAGTTAAACCAATGAATGATTCGGAGATTGATGCGCTTGGGGTTAGGGTTCTAGATGGTATGTGTGCCGATCTTGACCCTGCATGTCTAGAGACAGAGGAAGACACCCATCCTGAGATGTCTCTTCATGTAGATGAGCCTTTAGTGCTAGAAGTTGAGAATGAGGGCGATGTTCAGGTTGATGGTCATGTGAAGCCTAAGCGGACATGGAAAAGAAAGGTTTATCCAGTCTCCGCAGTGCGTAGGAGTGCTAGGATCCGTACTGCCAAAAAATTTCATGATGACTTATGAGAGGCATTTTCTGGAATAGCAGAGGTCTTGGAGACTTGGCTAAAAGGAGGTTTCTAGCGGATTCTTCTCTTGAACATCATTTAGATTTTATTTCTTTGTCCGAGACTGGAAGAAGCAATTTCACTTCTCAATTTCTTGCCACTTTGTCTGGGGGGGTAGATTTTGATTGGCATTGCCTCCCACCTCGAGGAAGATCCGGTGGGGTTTTACTTGGGGTTAAGTGTGAAACGTTGGAGGTTCGGAGTGTAGTTATGGGCGAGTTCGCTGTCAAGTTTCGGGTTAGAACTAAGGCAGATGGGTTTGATTGGACATTGGTGGCAGTTTACGGAGCTGCGCAACCAGAACTCAAACCAGATTTCTTGGCGGATTTGGTGCGCATCTGTGGTAATGAACAGCTACCTCTCTTAGTGGGAGGGGATTTCAACATAATCCGAAGAAAAGAGGACAAGAATAATGCCAATTTTGACGGTCGATGGCCCTTTATGTTCAACACTATCATTGAAAGTTTGGATCTTAGAGAGATCGAGCTCTCGGGTAGGGAATTCACTTGGGCTAATTCGTTACCGGTTCCGACCTTTGAGAAACTTGATCGTGTGCTAGCTAGTGTCGAGTGGGAACAGAAGTTTCCTCTGGTAACGGTGTAGGCTTTGACTCGAGGTGTCTCGGATCATACACCGTTACTAGTCGACTCCGGAGTTCAAAATTTCGTGGGTAACAAGAACATTTTCTCGTTTGAACTTGCCTGGTTTGAAAGAGAAGGGTTCCTCGAGTTGCTAGCTAGAGAGTGGGCTATGGACTCGGGAGGTAGGACGCCTATCGACAGATGGCAATCCAAGATTCGTCATCTCCGTCGGTTCCTTCGTGGCTGGGCTAAGCACACGCATGGGATTTATAAGGTGGAGAAGGAGCGACTTCTTCTAATTATTCAAAACTTCGAAGCTAAAGCAGAAACCTCTATCTTGGATTCCAATGAGTTGGAAACAAAGATAGATGCAGAGATGCAGCTTAAAAAGCTTCTCCGTGAGGAGGAATTGAAGTGGGCATTGCGAGCCAAGGTTCACAAAATCGTAGAAGGCGAGGATAACACTCAATTCTTTCACATGATTGCGAATGGGAAGCATCGCAAAAAGAGAATTTTCCAATTAGAACAAGATGAAGGGACAATAGTCGGTCAGGATAATCTCAAAGTTTACATTACCAATTATTACAAGCAGTTGTTTGGTCCCCCGGTAGAGACTTTCGTGTCGTTGGATGAGTCTAGGGTTGAGGATGTGCCTCAACTTGAGACTGCCGAGAATGAGCTCTTGACTACTCCTTTCTCGGAGAAAGAGGTGTTTGAGGCTATTACTCAAATGGAGAATAATAAGGCTCCAGGTCCGGATGGGTTTCCGGCGGAGTTTTACAAGAAGTGTTGGCATTTTATCAAGGGAGACTTGATGCCCATGTTTCAGGAGTTTTTTGAGGGGCAGCTTCAATTGTTTAAGCTAAATTTTGGGACGATAACTCTTCTGCCTAAGAAGACAGAGGCTGTTCGGATTGAGCAGTTTCGACCCATTTGTCTGCTAAATGTGAGTTTCAAAATCTTCACCAAGGTGGGGACAAATAGGCTTACACAAATAGCACACACAGTAGTTCAGCTGTCCCAGACAGCTTTCATGCAGGATAGAAACATCCTGGAAGGGGATGTTGTCTTGCATGAAACGCTCCATGAAATCCATTCCAAAAAACTTGATGGCATAGTTTTTAAAGTGGATTTTGAAAAAGCATATGATAAAGTCAAATGGCCTTTCCTTCAACAAGCTTTGCGTATGAAAGGTTTTGATCCGGCCTGGAGAAACCAAATTGATTCTTTTACGCAAAAAGGGAGTGTCGGGATTAAGGTGAATGATGACATGGGTCATTATTTCCAAACACACAAGGGGCTACGGCAAGGAGACCCTATGTCACCGATCCTGTTTAACATAGTGGCTGATATGCTGACTATTTTAATAGGTCGGGCAAAGGATGCAGGACAGGTAGGTGGCCTGGTCCCACATCTAGTAGACGGCGGGATATCCATTCTTCAGTATGCTGATGATACTATCATATTTATGGAGCATGACATGGCGAAAGCAAGGAACATGAAGCTGCTGCTTTGCTTATTTGAACAATTTTCTGGGCTTAAAATCAACTTCCACAAGAGCGAATTGTTTTGCTTTGGAAGAGCAAATGATGACCGGGACTCGTATCAACAATTGTTCGGATGTGAATTGGGCTCTTTACCATTTACGTATTTAGGTATACCCATTCATCATCGTAAGCTAACTAATATTGAGTGGAAATGTATTGAGGATCGTTTTGAAAAGAAACTGAGCTGTTGGAAAGGAAAGCTCATGTCATACGGAGGTCGATTAATTCTGATTAATTCGGTCCTTACTAGTATGCCTATGTTTCTCTTATCCTTTTTCTTGGTTCCGGTCGGAGTTAGGAAAAGGTTAGATTTCTATCGATCTCGATTCTTTTGGCAAATTGATGAGCTCAAACGGAAGTATAGACTTGCGAAGTGGGATATTATCTGCAGACCTAAGGACCAAGGTGGCCTAGGTATTGAAAATCTGGAAATCAAAAACATATGTCTCCTTAGCAAGTGGCTTTTTAAGTTGTCATCTGAGACGGAGGCCACTTGGGCACAGATTTTATGCAATAAGTATCTCTTTGCTAAAACCTTGGTTCAGGTCAATGTGAGGCCTTCCGACTCTCCCTTTTGGAAGGGTTTGATGAGAGTTAAACAACTATTTTTCAACAAGACTAAATTTATTGTTGGGAATGGTACTACGACGAGGTTTTGGGAGGATACGTGGCTTGGGGAGACCCCACTAGCACTTCAATATCCTTCTTTGTATAACATTGTCCAACGTAGAGGTGCCTATGTTGCTACTGTTTTACAATCCGTTCCCCTCAATATCAGTTTTAGGCGGACGCTTGTTGGAAATCGTTGGGAGGCCTGGCTACATCTGGTTCGACGTTTAATGGATGTCCGGTTGTCTCCACAGCCTGATTAGCTGCATTGGAAACTTACTAAGA
Organism: Triticum timopheevii; assembly: GCA_963921465.1. Lineage (NCBI taxonomy): Eukaryota > Viridiplantae > Streptophyta > Magnoliopsida > Poales > Poaceae > Triticum > Triticum timopheevii. Next base: position 3,398,284 of record OY997271.1, read on the forward strand.
ACGGTGTGTTCACGGTCAAATCAATGTATCAGGATGTCATTAACTGTACGGTCATCCCTACCTCGTTACATGTTTGGCAAGTTAAGGTACCCTTACGTATTAAAGTGTTTATGTGGTTTGTGCATAAACAAGTCATTCTGACTAAGGATAACCTTGCAAAACGTAATTGGGTAGGTCCGTCTCGATGTAGCTTTTGTGATCATAATGAAAATATCAAACACCTCTTTCTCGATTGTCCGTTGGCTAAGATTTTATGGTGGTCGGTTCATATTGCGTTTAATATTAGTCAGCCCACCTCTATTAGCATGTTATTTGGAACATGGCTCGATGGGGTGGATTCTGACACTGCAAGACACATTCGGGTTGGCGTTTGTGCACTTTTATGGGCAATATGGAATTGCAGAAATGACTTAGTCTATAACCGATCAACAAACATTCACTTTTTGCAGGTTATCTTCAGGGCCACGGCGTTCATCCGTATGTGGTCGCTACTCACTCTGACGGAGGCCAGGGAGCGTTTGGTTACTGCGTCTACCCGATGGGAGATGGTAGCTCGGGATATTTTCAACCGGTTTGGATGGCGGTCATGTAATAGGACAGACATGTAGTGATCCTATTGTTTTGCCAGCCGGTTGTGGCTTTGGGCTTTTCTTTTTTACAGATTTTGTTTTAGTTTGTTCTATGACTTTTCGACACTATGCTACTGGAATATCCTTTAATAATATGAGCCGTATGGATCATTCTGATGCAGAGGCTGGGGCACATCCCCTTTTCCAAAAAAAAAAACCATAAGGAACTGAAATGTGTACTATCGTACCTAGCTGATGAAAACTTTGAACAGGTTGCGGGTGTTGGATTATTGGGAGTAGTACGGCCAAGTTAGGCTAACTAGTAAATACAATTTGGAACAGCTCTTGGGCTCTTGTTCTTGGTTGTGATGAGGCCTTGCTCTTTCATCAATTGGTTGAGAGATAGTGCAAAGTTTTTGCTTAGCTGGTACGCCTACCCTTTAAAAAGCATAGCCAATGCAAAGTAGGCCTAACCAGACAATCTATTTTGAGCAACTCTAGTGCTCTTCTGACCAATTGCACTTTAAAAAGTACAACCCGTCTTGGTTGTGACAAGGTCTTGTTCTATCGTCCATTTGTTGAGAGATAGTCCAAAATCATAGCTTAGCTGGTACTCCTTAAAAGGTGCCGCCAATTGCAGACTAAACGATATGTACGATGGAAGAAATCAAGAACACTAGCCTGCCACCGGCCCGACGCGCATATTACTGTATCTAAACTGTGTAAGACTAATTAAGTCGTGTGCCGTATGGTATCTGTCCTTGCTAGATGTCAAAGTATAGGATGACGTGCAATATAATTTCATATATGTCATGGGGCACAACTGGGGTGGCTGGTGTCTCGGGTTCTAGTTTTTTTATTACATGGCACAAAAGCCGACCTCCTCTAATTTTTTAGTAATTACGCGCTATCTTTGGATAATTGGACAATATAAGGTTGATTTCAGGCTGATTCATTGCAAAAGATATATTTATTTAAACATTTGTCTGTTGGGATAATTTAGGAAGATCGAGAATGACCGTAGGTAGCCAATTCATCCAACTTGTTAAGATGTGAGCACGATGATGAACATATTTCTACATTAACCAACAATAGAACAATTATTTAACATAAGAAAATAATATTATTGCAACAAGCACTACTTTTTTTTTTGAGGAAGATTACCACGTGTTCATTCAAGACAGAACCAGATTACAACACACACGGGTCCTCACCAGAAACATCCAGAGAGACAACACAACACTGAAACTTACAGAAAGAACCCCAGAATAAAAAAACGCAAAAAAAAGTCCTTCTGGGTCCCTGCAGCCACCAGCAACATGCCCATCGATTCCAGCCTCCGCCGTCGCGGATGCACCCGCCGGAGAAGAGGAATATGGGCAACCAACAAGCCAAGCTCCAAAAAGGTGCCATAGCAGCCAAGCTACGTTGCGAGCCTCGGAACAGGCGCCGCCGCAAACGATGGTGCACTTGTCTCTGTGGGTCATCGGTCGGGAAAAGTCCCCACACCCCTTGGATCCCGGCCTTGAGAGCATCTTCAGCCGCGCCCCCAACAGCCCCCCAAGGCGATTTTTTAGCGCCGGTGGCCGAAAATCGGCCCAGTCGCGTCCCCAGGATCTCGTTTAGCACCGGTTTGGGCGAAATCCAGAGCCGGCGATCCCGCCCCGAACCCAAACGGCCGGGTGTCGCCTGGGCGCGCCGGCACAAGCGAAAAGCGGCGTGGGCCTGCTCTGTCGGTGACTGGAAGCCGACGGGAAGCCCTTTTCCTGTCGTTTCCTCCCGCGCTCACCCCTCTCTTCTCCATTCCTCCCGCCAAACCCCGCCTCCTCCCTGCCGTTCCGTCGGCCATGCCGCCGAACAAGTACGTGATGCCGCGCACCGCGACAGATCCCACCGCCGCCGCCCCCAGCCGAAACAATGGAAGCCGAGGGCTCCGCTCTCCAAGCCCCCCGGCATGACCAACGGCGAGTGGAAGGCGGACGTGGAGCGCCGGGAGGCCGTCACCGCCGACAGGCGCAACAGGGCCAAGAAGGCGAAGGAAAAAGCGGCGTACGCTGCGGCGGCGGTGGCAGCGGAGCATGCCACCGAACAGGCGGAGGTGGCGCGCGAGGCGATGACAAATCCACCCGGTGGGCACCCGTACGCGGCCTGGAGCCAGCAAAGCATCGGCTCTCCGGCCGGGTTCTCGTCGTCGCCGCACCCATGGAGCACGCCGTCGCCGGGCTATGCCGATGGGGACGCTCATGGTGGTTTCAACCCCAACATCACCTTCCCCCACGGGCGCCCTGCCCAGCGCACGCCCTCGCCCGCGTTCACTAGTAGAAAATGGAGCTTTAATACCGGTTCATAAGGGCCTTTAATACCGGTTCTGCAACCGGCACTAAAGAGTGGAGACTAAAGCCCCCCCTTTAGTACCGGTTCGGCACGAACTGCCACTAAAGGCCCACCACGTGGCGTGAGCTCGCGCCGTGGTATGGGGGACCTTTAATACCGGTTGGTAACACCAACCGTACTAAAGGTATTATTTTTTTTGATTTTTTTTAAAAAAATTTGAAAAAAAATGATTTTTTTATGTTCAATGTTTTGAATTATTTGATGATTTAGTCTCTAATCACCCCTCTTAACTACTCAAGTGTGGATCACTCATTCCAAATCGTCTAACTTCCCGACCGGCCACCCATCCTCTCACTCCCCTAGCCTGAGCACGCTTAACTTCGGAGTTCTATTCCCCCTACTTTCAAAGTCTGCACTTGTTGGTTTCTTGACAAATGTAAGCTATAAATCCTATTAACCCTCAGCAGTTTAGCTTGAGCATTAGGCCACACATTTCACCATTTGAGTTTGAAACTATTATTCTAAAAAACAGTAATTATTTAGTAACACTAATATTTCTTAAATAAGTTTGACCATAGTTTGACCAGATTTGACCAAAATTCAAGAAAATAAAATAATTATTTAGTAACACTAATATTCTTAAATAAGTATGTAGTAACATTAATATTTCTTGAATAAGTAGTTTGACCATAGTTTGACCAGATTTAACCAAAATTAAAAAAAAAACTTAAATTTGAGCATATCTTTTTCTCCTTTTGGAATTTGAGGATTCTAAAAAATTGCAAACAGGTCGTAGGCCGTCAAAATCGGATGCAGATTTTCATGCTGAATTTTTTGATATATTATACCTTTTTTCCCGACATCGTATGCAAAAGTTATAGCCGTTTTTACATTTTGGCTACACTTTTTGCAAAACATGTCCAAATTTAAGTTTTTTAATTTTCCTAACTAGTAGATGTAGTAATATAACTACATCTCGAAGAATTTTTTTTTGAATTTTTTATCATTTTCTTTTGTATTTTTCAAAACTGAAATGGCGATATACAGGGGGGTAGAGATTGAAAATTGCCCTTTAGTACCGGTTTGTGCCATGAACCGGTACTATAGGTCAAACCCCTTTAGTACCGGTTCGTGGCACGAACCGGTACTAAAGGTTAGCCCTTTAGTACCGGTTTATGCCACGAACCGGTACTAAAGGCGACCGCAGGGCCCCGGCCTGACGCCAGCCTGCCACCACCCCTTTAGTACCGGTTCGTGGCACGAACCGGTACTAAAGGTTCAAAACAAACCGGCATTAATGCATAACCGTTCGAACCGGCACTAATGGTACCATTAGTACCGGGCCAAAATCGAACCGGCACTAATGTGTCTCACATTAGGTCCTTTTTTTACTAGTGGTTCGCCGGCCTGTAGTACCCACCTTACACGTACTCGCCGCCGGACTATGCAGCCTCACCGACGCCCCCTCTTTGCCGCGACCTCTACTTGCAAGCCTCATCCCCGTCGCATCTCGGTGACGCCGACACGACGGAGGCCGACATGGAGGACATCATTGCAGCCGGCTCAGTTGCCGCCACCGCTTCCCCCGGATTCACTACGCAGGACAGCGACCTCGCCGACATGGACGGCGAGGTCGACTACGGCGAGGAAGAGCCGGAGGAGGAGGAAGAAGAGGAGGAGGAGCCGGCACCGACGAGGAAAGGCAAGAAGAAGAAGAATACGGCGGCCAAGTCCGTCGAGCGACGCGTCAAATGGGCATCCAAGGAAGAGGAGTGCCTCGCCGATGCGTGGAAGGTCGTCTGCCTCGACCCGGTCACCGGCACGAATCAGAGCATCGAGACGTATTGGGACCCCTACTTCAAAGGCATGCACATGAAGCGGGGGTCGAAGGGGATGGCGAATCATTGGTCGCTCATCCAAACGGCGTGTAACAAATGGCATGGGATCGTCGAGGAGGTCGCGGCTCGCCCCGAGAGCGGCACCAGCGTCGGAGATCAGGTATCGCACACCGTTCTTTCGCTCCGCTAGCGGGTCTTTCGCCTTGTACGCTCCCTGGCGCGCGCTCTGGCGCGCTCTGGTGCCGACTGATATCCTTTCTTTGGCGCAGCTGCTACACATGTTCGCCATGTTCCGCGACGACAACAGTGACACAGACTTCAAGTACTTCCACGTCTTCAAGCGGATCGACAAGTGTGAGAAATGGGCGGCCGTCCGACGTACCCTCGCCAAGGCCAAAGAGACGTACAAACCGGACGCGCCGACCGCGGGCGCGGCCGACGGGCGCCCGGACGGCAACAAAGGTGCCAAGAAGGCGAAATACACCGAGTCGGCTGGCGCGCGCGTGCAAGAGTCCATCGAACACTCTCTCGCCGACGCCAAGACCAGGACCGCCGAGTGAGAAGAGAAAACTGAGGCGAGGTGGACTGTATTGATGACGAACAGCGCCGTCAAACTCGACTTGCTCCGGACCAGCGCCGCCGTGAAGCTCAAAGCTCAAGATGCCAAGAAGAGGAACAACGACCTCGCCTTTTTGATGGGCGGCACTGACATGCTGCAGAGCGGTGACGAGAAGCTCAAAGCGTGGTTCTTGGCCGAGCGCGGCATCATCCTCAACCAGATACCGGCGATGCCGACGCCGCCGCCCAGCCCGGCGGCTGATGACGATGCCCCCGCGATGCTCAGCCCCACCGAAGACGATGCCTCCGCCGCACCGAACAGCCCGGAACCCGCGCCGAACAGCCCGGTAGCCGCGCCAACTCCTCCCAGCCCGCGTACACTGACAACGACGCCGCCGGAGGTTGAGCTCGAAGTCTGATGCCTTCCGCGTCCTTTCTTTTTTGTACGCCGAACTACATTTGATCGCCGAACTGTGGCACTGCGAATCGCCGAACTATTGCGATGATAGCCGGTCTGATGTTTCTTTGAGCAGGAATGATGGATTTCGAATATAGAGCACCTTCGGGGGCGGTACCTAGGCGCGTGGCTGGAGAGAAATAAACCCCAGGGGCGGAACTAGCGCCGACTCGCCCCCATGCCGCTCTTTTTCGGTGCCCTGTGGGGGGCCGAACGGCTGGAGATGCTCTGAGGCCCCCGAGTAGCGCCACCGCCGGAGACCAACAGAACAGACAGCCACGAACCACCGCCCAAGCTTCAGGCGAGCAACCTCTCGAACGACACCGACGCCGCAGTGTCGGCCAGCTCCAGAAACACCTTCACTAGCTTCTCGACAGCGCTGGAGAAGACGCCGGCGCGACATGGACGAAACTGAGGAACCAAACTCCCAAGCAAGATCTCCACCAACGCCTTGGCGATGTCGCCTCGACCCGAGCAGCAGGTACCCAGATCCGCCGCCAGCCATGACAAGAAACCATGCTGGAAGAAGATCTCGTGCCACTTTATTCACGGGCCTCTCCACCGCCATTGCCATCCGATGAGGCGCTGCAACGCAGATGGAAGAGACGACCCCGAAAACCAAACAGCTAGGCTAGAAACTACCGTACTGTACACAGCTCCATCCGGCCAGACCACCACCTTCCCACCCGACAGCGGCGAGCCGCCCGACGGGGAGAGAGGCTGGATCTGACCGGCGGAAAGCGAAGCGCTGAGTCGCTGTCAAGTTCGCCTCCTGTCTCCTGTAGCAAGGGATGAGCCAACAAGCACTACTGAGATAGGACGATTGGGCAATATAACTTCAAGTCAAGTCTTTCAAACTAGGAAATACTGACTCATCTTGCATCACTTTGTATACCGAAAAGGTTGCTCTTTCTGCAATTAGCTAACTGCAGCCTTCTTTTTACCATAACAATCCGCTAATTTTAGTTACTCTTATAAAATAGGAGTACTTCATATATTATAGCATACACAGTCTTCTCTCAATTATGGCTGTATGATGTGTATGATGTCATTGTGCAGAAGTTGGCAAGCTATGTTGCATAGGAACCTAACAGACAGGTTCCTCTTCTAAAAATTTATGAAAAGATTGTTCGCACACGAACACGTCACCGTGTACCTCCAACGCCGAGGATGATGCACCGCAGCTCACGTCGAAGGAGACCCGCCGGAAGCGCGGTACGCAAGACAATCCGGCGGGCGCTTTTGTAGACCCGAAACCCCACGCGCCTGGGAGGGACCCCGTCAGGGCGCGCGACGGCTATGGGCTGCCCTAGGTCGACCTGACCGCCCCTAGGGCCTCGCCGCCCTGCAATGAAGAAGAACGAACGAAGAACGAGGAAGAAGAAAAACAAGGGAGAAGATAAAAGTAAAGGTAAAAGATGTAGATAGATTTGTTCGATTGTGTGTTGTTGTTCAATCGGCCGTCACCTCTTGTCTATATAAGAGGCGGATGGACTTCCCGTACAAGAAAAGGACTTGCCTTGTCGTCCAAATCATCAAAATCTAGCCAAATTCGGACTTCTCACGACCTCCGGCCCGGATGTCCGGCTCTAGGCCCGGATGATCCGGCCTAGCCCAGTTTTCTGACAGCAGCTTACTGTTTTGACTCTAGAATCTTTTTACTACCTCGGATTTGGACGTTTTTTATATCAAAATCAACCGTCTCGATGAGACGCACAACTTTCATGTTGAACACTTTTTGATCTGAGGCCATCTTGAGGGGTTTTAGGGCCGTTTTCTAAAGTCTGCAGCAGAAAAACTTGTCCGGACGTCCGGACGATTGCCCGGATTGTCCGGCCTTTACCCGGATCATCCGGGAGTTGACCCAGATTATCCGGCTTCGGCGCCAACCTTCTGGAATCTTAGTGCTTCAATTACCCGGATGATCCGGACCCCGGCCCGGATGATCCGGCCAACATTGATGCAGCACACGGTTTTGCCTATAACTTTTGCATACGACCTTGGATGGGGACGATCTTTATATCAAAATCGTCCGTTTCGACGAGACGAAGAACTTTGCATTTGTAACTTTTCCATCCGAGGTCTTCTTAATTAGGTTTCATGCCATTCTTTAATCTGGTGTCAATACGAGCATCTCTAAGATTGTCATAACTTTTGCATCTGAGCTTCGTTTGGACCATCTCTATATTTATCTCGATCTGCTTGAAGAGAGTCATCCAGTGGTGACATGAAATCATAATTTTAACATCATCTTATTATAGCCTCAAGTCAATCTTTTGCGATCATGCCATTTTTGAGCGTCAACACATGCCCCTCTGTTTTTCGGCAAAGGTAGTATGCCGAAAAGTAACTTGTATCATGTTCGTTCTAAGGACGATGTCAACACTCCATCGGCCACTTTGCATGTGCTTAGGGCGATAAATATATATATCAGTCATTATTTGCTTGAATCCTTGATGCAAATTTGGGTGAAACCTCTTCAACTTCCTTAACAATCCGATGATAAAGCTCCATAGATATGTATCTCAATGTCATCCTCTGAATCATATTGTTCACCCTTTTGCTAGGATTTTACAGATAATCAACAATAAACTTTTTTCAATCCTTACTTTTACCTGCATAAAAACAATATTAGTGGCCGAAGCGGTGGACTTCGGTTCGGCCTTACCTACGTTGACGAGACTAAGCATCGGCTATTGATAGAAATGCAACACACCATGATTAACATAGTAGCCGGATGCTTGCTGTGCCAACTCTTTCGAATTGTCATGTCTAGAAATATGAACAATTTTATAGCAACCCAAGGTAAATTTTCCATCTAGACATACCTCAAGATAAACTATAAGTGATTCGTCAAAACATTGATAACCCTTGGATATTTGTTGCACTACTCACAACAAATCACTGAAAGCCTCAATATGTATAGCCATGTAGCATGTAAAAGATTCAATCCGAATAATAATGCATGTTCGTCTTTGATTAATTGTGCAAAAAATATTCTAAATGGCATGAGGCTTCATAAAATTGCACCATAAGGAGATATATAAACAACACCAACACCTTGGCCATTGTGAATTCAACCATCGAAACATAATCTCCATAGTACTAGAGAGACAAGGCTAATATCACTTAACATGTACCTTGTCTTGGTTCCATTTGAACTAAGGACGATGCTAGAATTTCACACCGGCCATGATCGGATAGTTTCTTAGGACGATAGTTAAGTATCGGCCATTATCATGAGGTCCATGTAGAATTCATCCATTAAAGCATGTATAGCCGAAATAAACAAATAAAATAGCAATAAAATATTTCGGCCCCTTTGTATTAGCAACAATGTAACTAACCAAATGTATGGTAATTTGGTAATACCCTCTCATGATATAGAAAATTATGTTGCATCCATGGATCAAAATAAATCCATGGAGGGTAATTTATCATACCTAGGGATGAATTCCATGGCAAAGGCATCAACGGCATAGTTGAAGAAAATGGATGATGTGCTAACCGAAGATTTTGATGTTGTGATGCGTACCTTCGGCTTAATTGTTTGTGCCTTTCATTATTTTCCTTCTTCACTTTTATTGTACTTGTTGCAACAGAAGCATGCACATCATTTTTGTCTTGATTGATCTTCTTGGAAACCCATGTCATGTTCTTCTTTTTCAGCTCTTGTGCACTAAGATTTTGTAATTTCTTCTTTTGCCAATATGATAAGCCGAGTGGGCATCTCGGCTGTGATTCTGTTTTGACCAATGGCAATTCTTTCTTGGCTTTGTGCACTCTCAACTTCTTTTCTTCAGATTTGGCACTTTGACTCTCAATAATTGGTTGCTTCATCTCATTGCCTTTAGTAGCCAATGTCAACACTTTCATTGGCTCTTTTTCATTTGAGATCAAATCTGAAGTAGCACTCTTACGACCATCTCTTTTAACGCGGTAAACTTGTTTGACCACCTCTTTCTTCTTCCTTGAGCTCTGGACCGATTCCTTATGATTGAAACGGTCTTTAACATGTGATTGTTCAGATGTTGATCTTCTTGGAGCTGCATAATATTGGTGAGATGGTCTAAAATAAGATGAAGAATGTGCCCTTGTATCATACCTATCCCATGATGAATATGTATCTATATGAGCATAGGGAGGCATCCACGGCATTGGCATCGGCGGCCCAAAATAAGGATATGAATATGTTGCATTAAAATTCGCACTTTGCCAATACCAATCTTCATATTTGCGCCTTGGGGGTGATCTTGGTTTCTTTGCATGATTTGGCCGATAAGCATTCTTCTCTTCACTCTTCTTTTGATATTTATCCAATAGTTCAGCGAAGGTGATTTTTGATCTCTTATACTTGCGCTTATTTCGGCCTTTGTTTTCTTTTGATTTGCTATCATCGATCATTGGATTTGCTTGCTGCCCCCCAGTCCTTGGCGTCTCTATTGTAGCTTCGATGGAATTCTCGCCCTCAAGATTATCTTTGTTATGCTCTTCAACAACCTCTTTACTTGAGAGCTTGATCCCATCACCTGCAACTTTTACATTCTCTTTAAATGGATCGGCTTGAAGCAGCCGATGCAAAAACTTTTTATCGTCGGGACCAATTGGAATAGACTGGTCATCTCTTGGTGTTTCAACAAACTTCAATCGTCCTTTTTCAATGGCCGATTTAATTATTTGACGAAACATGTTGCAATCCTCAAAATTATGCTTGGACGAATCATGCAACTTACAATACATTCGTCCTTGGATTGATGGCTTAACATGGTGATCAAGAATTGTAATGTAATTATTTTTCAGCAACAAATCAAATATTTGATCACACATGCTTGAATTGAAGGTATACTTCTTGTTTTCTAGCCGATCTTGCTGTTTGAACGGCTTTGGAGATAAGCAAACGAATGGTTCAGATTTGGAATCTCCCCATTCGGCTATGCATTGTGTTTTCCACTCTATCTCCGATGTCTTTGGATAAGATATTATATTAGCATCGGATTTCTCAAAAGAAATTAACCTTGGCTTTAAACTTCTGGAACGAAAATATTTAGAACACACATGTCTCAATTGAGACCAAGTGCAAGCCAAGTAAGAAATAAGCAAAGCTACCCAACTAGATATGAACTTTAGATAAAGCAACGGGGAAAGCTTTGGCTGCAACAATAAGTCATTATCGGTCTTTATAAATTGTGCAATGGTTTGACCGATATGTTCCATAACAATTTTATTGCTAACAAGTAAATTACCCTTCTTCATTGGTCTTTCAAAATTACTTATGAGGATTTTTCTAATAGATGCATCAACAATAAAGTTCTGACCAAATCTGAAAATAGGTAAATTACTTGCTAAATATACCTCTTCAAATATATTGGGAGAGCATGATGGTGGTGTGACTTGAACAATATCTTGCTTCGCCTTTGGATGGCTCCCCAACGCCTCTTCATCATCTTTTTCTTGATTCCGTGTATCATTACATTGAAGATTTTTGTCAGCCGAACTTTGTTCGGCTACTTGTTCTTGTCCTTGAAGCTTGTCAATTTCTACGGCACGGAACTCATAGGGCAGGAAGTAGGTTCCATTGACCTCGGAAAAATCAAGTATGGCTGTTTTGCTATGCTTTCCATGCCCTTTCTCAATAATGCTTGCCTCTTTGGATTTGATGGACTCAGAATATATACTACTTGATTCGGCTTTTCTAATAACCGAATTTTCTTTGTTACCTGAATCAATAACTTTATCTTTTTGAATTTGCAAGGCTTCTCGCTCTCGTCTAATTTTAGCCCACATCTCAGCTTGGCGAGGTTTAAACTTTTTCATCTCAATTTCCATCCACTCGTCATGAGATTGCCCCCCAATACTTTGAGACTCTTTCAGCAATGAGGTGTCGAAACTTTGCGATTGTTTAGGTGGTACACTGAATGGCACATCACTGGGGGACTGCATCATTTGCACAACTCTAGCTTTTACTGCAGCAAAATCATGAGGCTTCCCGCCTTCTATTAGTTCCTGTCGAATGGAGTTGCACAAATCCCAAGAGAATGTAAGATTGTTCTCAACCACCCAGTCTGGATATGGTTGCCCCCCGATGCTTTTAGACTCTTTTGGCAATGAGATGTTGCCGAAATTCGGTAATTGTGTAGAGGGTACATGATATGCCACGGTAGTAGGTGAAGGCATTTGTGCTCCTGCAGAAGTTTCACTTATTTGGCCATGACCATGAAGGTGCGGAGCCGAATTATGGACATCAACAATTGCGTATGGTGCCAAAAAACTAGTAGCATGAGGTGTAGCATATGATGTTTGAGGATAATTGGCCGAATAACTAGTAGTAGCATGGCCAATTCCTCTATCCACCAGCATGTTTGGATTAACTTGTTGCAAATTAGTTGCCGATGAATAAAAAGATGAAACACTATGTTGCATGCCATTGAAAGATCCTACATGGGGTGTTTCAACTTGATTAACCAAACTCATCATGTTGTTCATCGGCATATAGATTTGTGGGGTTGCGATGCATGGGAGTTGGGATACAAATGTTGCATGTTGCTAAAATTATATGAAGTAGAATCATGGAGATTTTGTTGCATCGGCCCTTGCACATAATTAGATGCATGATTGATAAAGCTAGGGCTAGCCGATACATTATGCTCATTAGATGATCTAGCAACAACATATGCATTATTTGCATCTACATATGTGAATTGGGTATTCATATTACCTTTGTAGATTGCAAACCCTAGATGACGATCTCTTCGTACCAAGAACGGGCCGGAGACCGTTCAAAGCTTCGTCCCCACCGGAGTCGCCAAAAAGTGTGTTCGCACACGAACACGTCACCGTGTACCTCCAACGCCGAGGATGATGCACCGCAGCTCACGTCGAAGAAGACCCGCCGGAAGCGCGGTACGCAAGACAATCCGGCGGGCGCTTTTGTAGACCCGAAACCCCACGCGCCCGGGAGGGACCCCGTCAGGGCGCGCGACGGCTATGGGCTGCCCTAGGTCGACCTGACCGCCCCTAGGGCCTCGAGGTTCGCCGCCCTGCAATGAAGAAGAACGAACGAAGAACGAGGAAGAAGAAAAACAAGGGAGAAGGTAAAAGTAAAGGTAAAAGATGTAGATAGATTTGTTCGATTGTGTGTTCTTGTTCAATCGGCCGTCACCTCTTGTCTATATAAGAGGCGGATGGACTTCCCATACAAAAAAATGACTTGCCTTGTCGTCCAAATCATCAAAATCTAGCCAAATTCGGACTTCTCACGACCTCCGGCCCGGATGTCCGGCTCTAGGCCCGGATGATCCGGCCTAGCCCAGTTTTCTGACAGCAGCTTACTGTTTTGGCTTTAGAATCTGCATACTACCTCGGATTTGGACGGTATTTATATCAAAATCAACCGTCTCGACGAGACGCACAACTTTCATGTTGAACACTTTTTGATCTGAGGCCATCTTGAGGGGTTTTCGGGCCGTTTTCTAAAGTCTGCAGCGGAAAAACTTGTCCGGACGTCCGGACGATTGCCCGGATTGTCCGGCCTTTACCCGGATCATCCGGGAGTTGACCCAGATTATCCGGCTTCGGCGCCAACCTTCTGGAATCTTAGTGCTTCAATTACCCGGATGATCCAGACCCCGGCCCGGATGATCCGGCCAACATTGATGCAGCACACGGTTTTGCCTATAACTTTTGCATACGACCTCGGATAGGGACGATCTTTATATCAAAATCGTCCGTTTCGACGAGACGAAGAACTTTGCAGTTGTAACTTTTTCCATCCGAGGTCTTCCTAATTAGGTTTCAGGCCATTCTTTAATCTAGTGTCAATACGAGCATCTCTAAGATTGTCATAACTTTTGCATCTGAGCTTCGTTTTGGACCATCTCTATATTTATCTCGATCGGCTTGAAGAGAGTCATCCAGTGGTGACATGAAATCATAATTTTAACATCATCTTATTATAGCCTCAAGTCACTCTTTTGCGATCATGCCATTTTTGAGCGTCAACAAAGATAAGGGGTATTAGTGAGACCGATCAGGCTGACCAGGCAATACGATTCCGAACAACTATTGGCATCTTCTAAGAAGTTGAACCTTTAGAAAAGTACAACTCTGTACACAGTTGTGAACTTGCGAGGAAGTTTCGTTCTTTCATCCATTGGTTGAGTCATACTGAAAAGTCTTTGGTTAGTACTCCCTCCAATCCCAAAAAAGTGTACAAGACAATTGCACAACAAGACAATTAATATGATCGATCGAATCAAGAATGACAACCTGCCACAAACCATGACTAACCTAGTTTGTAGTGTACTACTATGGTAAACCATGAGCGACAAATTAAGCTGGGTGCCATATGGTGTAACAAGCATGATTCCGCCTTAGATGTCAAAACTACATCATGACACACATTTATGATTTCGTAACTTATCTATCATGGGACATATGCTAGCGTGTGGCTGGTATCTCGCGATCTAACATTTTACAAGACACAACGATCCCATGATCATACCTCGCAAAAACAAAAACACGATCTCATGATCATTGCATATTGGATGGGAGAAGGCCGCTCAAACATTTGTTTATCTGTATAAATGAGTTATTTAAACATATGCATGTTGGGATAATTTCAGGAAGACCCAGAATATGACAATAGCTAAGTAATCTAACATTCTGACGAGCAAGCATAATGAATAAGATTCTGCCATAGATAACCAATAATAGAACAGTGTTTTGACATAACGAAAGTAACTATTATTGCAAAATCTAACCTGATACAACCATAGGATATTTCTAACAGAACACCATAAGCATGTGAAATGTGTACTATCGTCCCTAGCTGATGAAAACTTTGAACAGGCTGGGGGTATTGGGTAATTGGTAGTAGTGCGGCCAAGTCAGGCTAACTAGAAAATGTAATTTTGGATAACTCTTGGCCTCTTCCAAGAAATTGCACTTTAAAAACTACACGTCGTCTTGGTTGTGATGAGGCCTTGCTCTTTCATCCATTGGTTGAGAGATAGTGCAAAGTCTTTGCTTAGCTGTTACTCCTACCTTTTTAAAAGTATAACTAATTGCACACTAGGCCTAACTAGACAATCTATTTGTAGCAGCTCAAGTGCTCTTCTGACGAATTGCACCTTAAAAAGTACTCCCTCTGTAAAAGAATACTACTTTTTGTTTACAGAGGGAGTACGACCCATCTTGATTGCACAATGATCTTAACAACTCAAACAACCATTATCTCTAATAACCAGTACGCTATGAACTAAAGCCATGGTGTTATATTAGCTCGCTCCTGAACCGAGTGCTCAGCAGCATTTATGTACTTGTTTTTTATTTTACTCTCCTGGAAAGAGTGATTATATTGCACACTAGAGAAGAGTTCACACAACTCCTCGAACACTCTGCAAAGACAATTCACCCAAATACTTATTCTCCTACTTCCTCCATCTCTAAATAATGGCGTCAATTATTTAGAGACCGAGGAAGTACCCAATTGGACTATGATTGTACATGTTGCCTCACCTACACACGCATTTCAAAGCTGCTTGTTAAGTTCAGGTAACTCTTATATGTGGCGTCCAATATGCGAGTTGTTCATTTTTATGTAGACAATTATCGGTGTGTGATGGCATTGAACGGATTCTCCGAAAGTTGGGAGCACAAAGTAGAGTAATGAGGAACTTAGTTTTGCTTGAGCGTTGACTGTGAAGAAGACGAGAAGGAACTACAATTGCACGTGGAGTCACATGGAGTCTGGGAGTAGCAGCGGTGCTCATGGCATATCTCAAGTCCAATGTACATGGAGGTTCAACGCATGGATGAATCCAAGGTGGTGGAGAATATTCGCCAAGGTGGAGTTTGCTACAATTGTATCGAATATTATTGTACAAGGTAGGTTACAGTTGGACTAGATTTTGGATTGTGTGTAGACAGGATATGGAGTCGTGTCCAAGTAGGACACTTGTAGGCTAGGCCTTTCATATATAGCGGGGTAGACACACGATGTAACATATGCCAACATAATAGCACAGGCACGCGGGGACACCGGCGGCATGTACCGGCGCCCGGGCGGCCAGTGTGTGGTATTGTAGCGGGTGTCACGGGAGGAGCGCTTGTAGTTAGGCCCCGGAGATGTAGCCATATCGATGAACCTCGTTAACAATTCTCGGTGTCGTGCCTCGTGTGATTGCTTGGTCCTCAGTAGATCGACGGTGGCCTCGAACTTATTCTAACAGCTCGAACAAAAGGAGCATGAACATCCATCCTGCCAGCCAGTCTGCCTTACCGATCGTGTAATCATCCAGGTCATCGTACATCCAGTATATAAATGCACGCAGCCTGAGTTACTTGTACATGTCCCAGTAAAGATCAAACAACAGAAGCAAAAATTTCCTTGATCAAAGCCTGAACGCCAGAGTTCATCAAAAGAAAAACACACAGATCAAACAGCAACTAAAATAGTATAACCAGAAAAAACGCCAAGAACAGACAACAGAGGCTCTCCTTTTGCCGTCCATATCCATACTCTATTCCTAACGACTACTAGGGACGACCCACAAGTCGTGGTCTCGTTGATTAAATTTAGTCTCCTTGACTGTGATGAACACGGCAGATGCTGAGCATGCGACGACCGACCGAGGGGTTGACGCTGACGTGCAACGAAAATCGCGATCCCCAGCTACTCTCCAATGGAAACATCCATTTAATTTTTTGTCCGACCTGGCGACAACGCCTTCTTAAAATCATGCGTGCTGAAGGCGAAACATACATCGCAATGGCCACAACTCCACCATCTTCCACGAGCTACCTGCTCATCATCCTAGCCCTAGCCCTAGCACTAGCAGCCTCTGCCGTCGCTGCTGGAAGTGGAAACGGGAGCTGCATCCCGGCAGAGAGGGCGGCGCTGCTCGCCTTCAAGGCCGCCATCACAAGTGACCCGGCGAACCTCCTCGGCTCATGGCATGGCCACGACTGCTGCCAATGGGGCGGCGTGAGGTGCCACAGCCGGACAGGCCACGTCGTCAAGCTCGACCTCCACAACGAATTCGTCCAAGAAGATTACGCTTCTTTTTGGTTCCCTGGTAACCATTCGCTGCATGGCCAGATAAGTTCTTCGCTGCTCGCTCTGCCCCATCTCAAGCATCTGAACCTTAGCGGGAACATGGTTCTCGGAGATGGAAGGCCTATACCAGAGTTCATGGGTTCCCTCCGGAGATTGACACACCTTGACCTATCTTCCTTGAATTTTAGTGGTAGACTGCCTCCTCATCTAGGCAACCTATCCAAACTCCTATATCTTGACATAAACTGTGGTAGGACCTCTGATATGATGACATACTCAATGGATATTTCTTGGTTAGCCCGTCTCCCCTCACTGAAGCATCTCGACATGGGCGGTGTGAACCTTAGCGCAGCGGTACACTGGGTTCACACACTAAACAAGCTTCCCAACCTGCTTGTGTTGGAACTCTATTATTGTGGCCTTAATGATTATAGTGGGAGTACGTCTCTCCTACCCCATAACCTCACGCTTCTTGAGGAACTTGATCTCTCAAACAACCATTTAAACAGTCCAGCTGTAAAGAATTGGCTTTGGGGTTTAACAAGCCTCAAAAGCCTAATCATATACGGTGCTGAATTAGGGGGAGCTTTTCCTCCCGAGTTGGGAAACTTGACCTTATTAGAGACCCTTGACCTGTCATACAACCACATCAAAGGGATGATACCGGCGACTCTGAAAAAAGTGTGTAATTTGAGATATCTAGACCTCAAAGTGAACAACATCGATGGGGACATATCAGAACTAATTCAAAGGCTACCAAATTGTTCTTCTAAGAATCTGCAAGTCCAGACTTTGGGAGAGACCAACATCACAGGGACAACTTTACAATCACTTGTAAACCTATCCAGCTTAAACACGCTTGAACTTGGTTTCAACCACTTGAGAGGTTCTGTGCCCGTGGAGATTGGGACACTTACAAATTTGACCAACTTGTCCCTTAAGTTTAACAACCTTACTGGTGTGATGTCCGAGGATCATTTTGCTGGTCTGACGAATTTACAAGAAATTGACTTGTCTTATAATAATGGTTTGGCAGTCACCGTGGATTCAGATTGGGAACCTCCCTTCAACTTGCAATTGACAAGGCTTGCATCTTGTCATTTGGGCCCCCAGTTCCCTAAATGGCTGCGATCGCAAAAAGGCATTGTACTTCTTGATATTTCAAACGCAGGTATCACAGATAGGATCCCATATTGGTTTTGGACTACCTTTTCGGATGCCCAGTTTTTAAATGTCTCATTTAACCAAATTAGTGGTGAGCTGCCAGCTAATTTGGACTTCATGTCAATGGAAGTACTTTTTCTCCAGTCAAATCATCTAACTGGCTTGGTACCACAATTACCAAGAACAATTGTATTCTTGGACATCTCCAGAAATTGTTTAAGTGGGTTTGTGCCATCAAATTCACAAGCTCCATCTTTAGAGGCTGTCGTTCTCTTTTCCAACTGTATAATTGGGGCTATTCCAAGGTCATTTTGCCAGTGGTCAAATCTGCGGCTCTTAGATCTTTCAAACAACCATCTTGTAGGGCAACTTCCCGACTGCGGCAGAAAAAAACCGAGACGATGGCATAACACAAGCAACAACACTTCAAGGGTCAGAATCACAAGCCATTTCGGTTTGGAAGTCCGTACTCTCCTTGTAAGCAACAATAGTCTTTCAGGTGGATTCCCTTCACTCCTACGACGGTGCCGAAATCTTCTTTTCCTCGACCTAGCTCAAAATAAATTGAGTGGAGAGCTACCTGCATGGATTAGTGATAGAATGTCAGCTTTGATCATGCTACGCTTAAGATCGAACAACTTCTCAGGTCACGTTCCAATTGAAATAACCGGACTTCTTGCTCTTCGCATCCTTGACCTAGCTAATAACACCTTTTATGGGGATATTCCACTAAGTTTAGTGAATTTCAAAGCTTTGACTGCCATTAATGAAGCTGTAGATCCAGAAAACAATCCTTTCACAGAAGAATATATTGGGGCGACGTCGTACGACAATATGGGGCTGACTGGGGATAGTTTATCAGTTGTCATAAAAGGCCAAGTGCTTGCCTACAGGGAGAATAGTGTATATTTGATGAGTATTGATTTATCCTGCAACAGTTTTACTGGACAAATCCCAGAAGATATTAGCTCTCTTGTTGGACTCATAAACCTGAATTTGTCATCAAACTTCTTGAGCGGAAATATCCCATACAAGATTGGAAATCTGCAAGCACTCGAGTCTCTTGATCTCTCAAAGAACCAGCTTTCTGGTGAAATTCCGCTGGGCTTATCAAATTTGACATCATTGAGCTATATGAACTTGTCATATAATGGTCTATCAGGTAGAATACCATTGGGGCGTCAACTAGATACCCTTAAAACAGATGATCCAGCTTCTATGTACATTGGCAACCCTGGTCTTTGTGGACGTCCCCTTCCAAAGCAATGTCTTGGAGATGAACCAACTCAAGGAGATTCAGTAAGATGGGATAAAGATGGTCAATCTCAAATGGATATTTTGTTTAGCCTGATTGTGGGGTTTGTGGTAGGCCTCTGGATGGTAATTTGTGGCCTTGTGTTCATGAAGAAATGGAGGTACACTTATTTCAGGTTACTTGATAAGTTATCTGACAAGGTCTATGTCATCTCTGTTGTTACTTGGCACAAATGGTCCAGAAACATTGGCCAAAATTAAGCTACTTAGCTACACGAATAAGGAGGATGCAGAACTTAATATTATATTAATTTTCTGTGTCATGCTTTCTCATTGAGAATATCATCACTGTAAGGTGAAGTCAATGTATCTCGTTGTTAAACATACACGTTCTGCACTCGGAGGAGATTATAGGTTGTACTCGTGAGACGATATACATTGGTTGTTTAACTTAGACTTATCTCATGTAACCGATTGTATCTCTTCTCTATCCTTGTCTCCCAAGTATGTAATCTGAACAACCTGTACGCATATACCAGAGTTAAGCGCCTGGCTATATAAACACGCACCCGTCGCCCTCGGTATGGTACGACGTTTCCCTAAACTTTCCACACTCGTTACTGGTTGAATGTTAAAGTTTGCTTGTTGTGCTTGTTACAGTAGGTGTTATGGTGCCAACCAGAGTCATGTAACTTGTGTACGGTGTCTTATAAACCTACACGTATCTAGATTAGGTGTTTATTAAGTTTAACCAACTTAATCTAGAGATATGAGTCGGTTGTAACAATGTAAATCTCTTGACCAGAGCTATCGGTCCCCTTGAATAAATTCCACGCAGCCTCTCTTGAGAGGTTACAACGCTTTACCAAAACTATCAGGAGTTGAATGCACCAATGGTTTTGGTCACAAAACTATTGATTTGGGCTCACTTTGGTCGCAGTCATGTCATGCTAGCTAGCGCCACGGCAGCATAATTAGGGGCCTGGCATACAGGTGGCCGTCCTCCTATTCCTTAACAAGTTAGGGGTGTGGCACACAATACTTCAGAATACGATAGTACAAGCAGAACTTGACTCAAACAGCCAACATGCTAGCTATGAATTGTCTCGACACATCTTGCAAAAGCACCAAACTATGACCATGGAAATTGAGACAAAGCGATGCATCAGTCAAGCCTCACTCCGATCATCCGCCGCCTCGTTCTCACCGCCGCTACTCATCGGTGGGTGATGCGCTCGGTTCAGCGATCATGTGGCATAGCTCAGATGGGAGGCGTTTCCAGAAGCCCAAGCATTTATAAACGATGTCCTTAAAAGTTAGTCAGACACTAAGGTTGCCAGAGCCACCGATAACTTCCGTACCCAACATAGGTTGCCGCTGCAACTGCAGATACATTACTTTAGAGGAATATGATCACTTTTTCCTAAAAGTAAAGAGGCAGCTAAATGCATGTTCTAGAAGACGGTACCTCATTGCTATGTCGAATTCCTCTATTTCCAATCACTCCAAAAGGGGACACTGAATAATTTCCACTATAGTGGGCTTCTTATTTCCAATCCCTCCAAAAACCTGATACTTCAAAACATGACGAAAATCGTTCTTGTTAAAAAAATGCCCGAAACATCGAATTCCTTCTACTATACCATTTGAAAACGGCCAAAAAATTGAAACTTGAAAACGGGATGAAAATTTTCATTGGCCTAAAAAATACCCGAAACACTGAAATCCCTGGGCTATGCCCTTTGAAAATATAGCCCAAAAACACGAAACTTTGAAATTGGAAAAAACTCCTCGCCGGTCCAAAAAATGCTCCAAATCACTGAAATCCGTGGTGTATACCTTTTGAAAACAGTCCAAAAAATGCTTCAAAATACGTGGGCTATACCCTTTGGAAACGACCCAAAAATCCTCATGGGTCCAAAAAATGCCCTAAAACACCAAAATCTGAAGGCTAGAGCCTTTGGAAATGACCCAAAAATGTGTCTATTCGAATGTGAATGAAAATTCGCACGGGTTCAAAAACGATTTTTTTTGAAATGGGACAAAAATCTTTGCCAGTCCAAAAAATGCTTCGGAGCACTGAAATATGTGGTCTATACCCTTTACAAATCGGGCACAAATGTGAAACTTTGAAACATGGCGAAAAACCTCGTCAGTCCAAAACATGCTCCAGAGCACCTAAATTCATGGGCTACCCTTTGGAAATGGCCCCATAATGTAAAACTTTGACACGGTATGAAATCCTCAACGGTCCAAAAAAAAGCTCTCGAACACCAAAATCCATGGGCTATACCTTTCGGAAACGGCCCAAAAACTTGAAATACCATTTGGAAATGGCTCAAAAACTTGAAACCTTGAAATGGGACGAAATAGCTCACCGGTCAACAAATGCCCCGAAACACCAAAATCTTTGGGCTACATATCCTTTGAAATGTGGCTAAAAAACGTAAAACTTTGAAATGAGATAAAAATCCCCAGAGGTCCAGTAAATGCCCCGAAACACCGAAATCCGTGGGCAATACCCTTTCGAAATGGCGCAAAAATGTGAAACTTCAAAACGGGACGAAAATTTTCACGGGTCCAAAAAAATGCCCCAAAAAAGTGCCGAGGCGCTGGCCGGCGCGTGCGTGTGAGGGCAGGTTGGGGGTTTGATTGCTTTTGTTTTTTAGATCTAGGGTGTATGTGTTTTTTTTTTTGCTAAGTCAATTCCTTACAATCTGGCCCCACTTGAAACGGGCCAAATCATCTGATCAGTGCTTTTTTGCAACGACCTAACAGATTTTTCGATGTTTTCTGCACGGATTAACGAGTTGGTGGTTTTCTGCAAACTAAGCCGCAAATGTGGTGGTTTCTTGCAATTGACTCAATCGCCAGACTCCACAAGAAATTTATTTGTAATGAAACAGTAGTGTTAGTTCACAGTTTCAGAGCACGAACATATAGTCCCTGTTACTAATGTAGTTAATGAACGGAATCTACCCATTTATACCTATAGACATATTGTAAACTCATACTAGTCCCTCCGTTCCTAAATATAAGTCTTTCTAGACATTTCAATATGAACTACATACGGAGCAAAATGAGTGAATCTACACATTAAACTATGTCTATATACATTTGTATGTAGTTCATAGTGAACTCTTTATAAAGACTTATATTTAGGAATGGCGGGAGTAGAATTTAAATTGCAGTAATGCAGGAGAGGAGAAAGGGTTGCAGTGGTAGTCTGCTATGAGGTTTCGTCTTTATACTCCCTATATATGGACTGCGCGTCAGTCAATAATAGGAGGCCAAATGCTCGATCCGTAGTAGAATGGACCGGAAGAGAAAATATATCAAAGTTGGAGACTTGTCATACAGTGGTAGTACAACAGCTACTCCATGCATGTTAATTATGTCAATCTTCCATTGACAGTGAACGCACGCATGTACTACATTCATGTGCGTTGCCTGCTTGCAGCTCAAGTCCTTCATGGACTGACACCGGACGGACCAAACTCCCTGCATTACACGTATGTATGCATCTCAGGTACATTAATACTACCTCCGTCCGGACAAGCTTGTCCCAAGCTTGTCTCTTAAATGGATGAATCTAGCACTAATTTGGTGATAGATACATCCATTTGAGGGACAAGCTTTTTCGGACGGAGGGAGTATGATTTTAATCTGAACCTTTAAAATCTATAAGCAACAAATCAGATGGTTTTGCCTAGGTTAGAAATGTTATTGCTCATTTGCCTCTTAGTTTAATATAATAGATAGATTTTAATTTGCGGGCACATAAAACTATCACAATAAATCTGATGATCGAGATTGTATCAACCATCTTTCTAAAAAAAGTTGAAGTGAAGTGAGACGAAACTTGGTGTGGTCTTGCAACACGACTTGTGGTCTTGTAGTCTTGTGTGTGGAAACAACGAAGACTTATGGGAGGTTTATGGTCTGGTCTTCGCATTCATGCAGGCTGCCAGATCACCACTATTTGATAGAGGGCTGACCTAGCTAGCTATATTGGCAATTGTCATGCGGCACACTTGTGCTGCATAGCTCACACGCACATGAATGATAGCACCAGCAGATTCGACTTAATTGATGTGTGTCGACTGACTTAGAGGACCTCAATATAAATACAAGTTCCGTGTGCACCCCAATATAAACGCATGCATGTACTACATTCATATGCCTTGCCTGATTGCAGGTCAAAGTCCTTCATGGACTGCCACCGGACGGACCAGACTCCCTGTGTTACAATCTCAGGTACATTAATTTAATTTCTAAACCTCTGCCTTTTAAAATCTATAAGCGACCTATCATATGGTTTTGCATATGTGAAGAATGTGATTGCTCCTTTGCCTCTTAGTTTAATAATAGTTTGATAGATAGATTTTAATTTGCGGGCACATAAATCTATCGCAATAAACATGATGATCGAGATTGTATCAATCATCTTTCTGAAAAAAAATTGAAGTGCAGTGAGACGAAACTTGGTGTGGTATCATTTGGTGCTCGTGTGAAAAGACAGGACTTTAGTCATGCAGCACGACTTGTGGTCTTGTAGTCTTCTGTGTGTGGAAAGGTCCAAGACTTACACAAGGTTTATGGTCTGGTCTTGGCATTCATGCAGGCTGGCATATCACCATTATTTGATGGGCCTGGATAGAGGGCTCA
This sequence comes from Triticum timopheevii, assembly GCA_963921465.1. Taxonomy (NCBI): domain Eukaryota; kingdom Viridiplantae; phylum Streptophyta; class Magnoliopsida; order Poales; family Poaceae; genus Triticum; species Triticum timopheevii. The sequence continues at coordinate 3,422,182 of OY997271.1, forward strand.
CCTAGCTAGCTATATTGGCAATTGCCATGCGGCACACTTTTGCTGCACAGCTCACGCGCACATGAATGATAGCACCAGCAGATTCGACTCAATTGATGTGTGTCGACTGACTTAGAGGACCTCAATATAAATACAAGTACCGTGTGTACCCCAATATAAATGCATGCATGAGCAACATTCATATGCCTTGCCTGATTGTAGGTCAAAGTCCTTCATGGACTGCCACCAGACCGATCAGACTCCCTGTGTTACAATCTCAGGTACATTAATTTAATTTCTAAACCTCAGTCTTTAATCTAAAAATCGATAACCAACATATCATATGGTTTTGCCTATGTGAAGAATGCGATTGCTCGTTTGCCTCTTAGTTTAATAATAATATGATAGATAGATTTTAATTTGTGGGCACATAAAACTATCGCAATAAACATGATGATCGAGATTGTATCAATCACCTTTCCGGAAAAAAATTTGAAGTGCAGTTAGACGAAACTTGGTGTGGTGCCATTTGGTGCTCGTGTGAAAAGACAGGACTTTAGTCATGCAGCACGACTTGTGGTCTTGCAGTCTTGTGTGTGTGGAAAGGACCAAGACTTACGCAAGGTTTATGGTCTGGTCTTGGCATTCATGCAGGCTGGCAGATCACCATTATTTGATGTGCCAGGATAGAGAGCTCACCAAGCTAGCTATATTGGCAATTGCCATGCGGCACACTTTGTGCTGCATAGCTCACGCGCACATGAATGATAGCACCAGCAGATTCGACTCAATTGATGTGTGTCGACTGACGTAGAGGACCTCAATATAAATACAAGTTCCGTGTGTACCCCAGTATAAACGCATGCATGTACTACATTCATATGCCTTGCCTGATTGCAGGTCAAAGTCCTTCATGGACTGCCACCGAACGGACCAGACTCTCTATGTTACAATCTCAGGTACATTAATTTAATATCTAAACCTCAGACTTTTAAAATCTATAAGCGAGATATCATATGGTTTTGCCTATGCGAAGAATGTGATTGCTCGTTTGCCTCTTAGTTTAATAATAATATGACAGATAGATTTTAATTTGCCGGCACATAAATCTATCGCAATAAACCTGATGATCGAGATTGTATCAATCATCTTTCTGAAAAAAATTGAAGTGCAGTGAGACGAAACTTGGTGTGGTACCATTTGGTGCTCGTGTCAAAAGACAAGACTTTAGTCATGTAGCACGACTTCTGGTCTTGTAGTCTTGTGTGTGTGGAAAGGACCAAGACTTACGCAAGTTTTATGGTCTGGTCCTGGCATTCATGCAGGCTTGCAGATCACCATTATTTGATGGGCCTGGATAGAGGGCTCAGCTAGCTAGCTATATTGGCAATTGCCATGCGGCACACTTGTGCTGCACAGCTCACGCTCATATGAATGAAGGAACCAGCAGTTTCGACTCAATTGATGTGTGTTGACTGACTTAGATGACCTCGTAACAATGGTTGGTGCACTGGTCTCTGTTCCATATTTGCCTGCTGCTCCTGCCGTGCCTTCTTCTCCAAGAAGAAGCACAAGCGGCGCTGCATGGAGGGATCTCACTAAGGTCCCAACAAATGGCCCTCCTCGACTAGAAAGCTAATTTTGCGAGCCCACCGCCGCAGATGAGCTCTTGGCAGGAGAACACCAGCCCCTGCAACTGGACGGGCTTAATGTGCACAGCTGTTCGCCATGGCCGCCGCATCCCCTGGGTGGTGACCAACATCTCTCTGCCGGATGCTGGCATCCATGGAAAGCTTGGTGAGCTCAACTTTTCGGCTCTTCCATTCCTCCCATATATCGACCTTCATAACAATAGTCCCCATGGTGCACTGCCCACTAGTATCAGCTCGCTGTCAGCACTTTTAGAACTCATCCTTGAGCAGAACCAGCTCGTAGGGAAAATTCCTTGTGAGATTGGTGACCTGCAAAGTCTCATGTTGTTTGATCTCTCATTTAACAAACTCACAGGACATATCCCTGCATCTCTTGGTAACATAACAATGTTAAGTCAACTTGGCATTCACCAAAACATGGTATCAGGTCTCATTCCTGAAGAGATTGGAAGGCTTGTCAACCTCCAAGTTTTGCAACTAAGCAACAACAACTTAAGCGGTTTGATACCGAAAACCATTGGTAATCTGACCAAGCTAAATATTTTGTACCTATTTGGTAATCATCTTTCAGGACCTATACCAAAAGAACTAGGCATGCTAGTCCATATGCAATATCTTGAGCTTAATTCAAATGATTTATCGGGGCCAATTCCAGTCTCCATAACCAATCTCACTAAGATGAACACACTTTTTCTCTATGATAATCAAATCACAGGTTCCATCCCCCCAACAATAGGAAATCTTAATATGCTGAATATACTTTGTCTCTATCGAAATCAAATAACTGGTTCAATACCCCCAGGACTAGGAAACCTCACTTTGCTAAATAAGCTTTTTCTCTATACAAATAAAATCACAGGGTCGATGCCTTCAAAAGTGGGCGGCTTGCTGAATCTCCAAGGATTATACTTGTTCGAGAATCAAATATTTGGCTCTCTTCCTGACAGATTAGGAAATATTACCAAGTTACTTGCATTATCCCTCTCTGATAATCAGATAACCGGTCTCATTCCCCAAGATATTGGCAATCTAATGAACCTCAAGTATTTAAGCTTGTATCTTAACCAAATTTTGGGATCAATCCCAAAAACTTTTGGCAAGTTGCAAAATGTCCAAGATTTGCAACTCTTTGATAACAATCTGCCAGGTTCTCTTCCTCAAGAAGTAGGACATCTCACAAGCCTTATTAAACTTGGGTTGTCTAACAACTCACTTTCAGGAACTTTACCCGCAAATATATATTCAGGTGGTAGACTTCAATCCATCGGCATATCTTTTAATATGTTCAGTGACCTAATTCCACGGAGTTTAAAGACATGTGCGAGTTTGGTTGAAATCGATCTTCAGTGGAACCAACTAACAGGAGATTTATCTCTACATCTTGGTGTGTACCCACAACTAAAAGACATGCGCTTGACATCAAATAGATTCTCTGGGAAATCACATGAAATCTAGGTGCATGTACCCAATTAACGGTATTACATCTAGCACAAAACAAAATCACTGGTTCCATACCTCCAATCCTTTCTAAATTTTCCAACCTAGAAGAACTAACACTTGATTCTAATCATCTTAACGGTGAGATTCCACCAGAAATCTGTACTTTAGCAAATCTATATATGTTGAACCTATCACCAAACCAACTATCTGGACCCATACCAATACAAATACAAAAGCTATGCAACTCAGGATACCTTGATATATCTGGGAATAGACTGGGTGGATTAATACCGGAGGAACTAGGGGGCTGCACGAAATTGCAATCCTTGAAGATTAACAACAACAACTTTAGTGGGAGTTTGCCTGGTGCGATTGGAAATTTAGAAGGCCTGCAAATCATGCTAGATGCGAGCAACAATAACCTCACCGGTGTGTTACCACGGCAACTCGGGAAGTTGGAGATGCTAGAATTTCTGAATTTATCACATAATCATTTCAGTGGGAGCATCCCATCATCCTTTGCAAGCATGGTGAGCCTTTAAACAGGCGATGTGTCTTACAACGACTTGGAAGGACCAATCCCAATAACAAGGCTACTAAAAATGCTTCAACAAGTTGGTTTCTTCCCAATAAAGGTCTATGGGGTAACCTCTCTAGCATGCCACCTTGTTATTCAACCCCAGTAGATGCTCACAAAAAGGGGAAGATACTTGGTTTGACTTTGCCAATTGTTCTTGTGATGGCTGTCAGCATTGTTGCGACAACTATTGTCATAATAATACTTACTCGTATGAAGAGAAAACCACAAGAAAGTGTTACCACTAAAGCAAGGGGTGTATTCTCTGTTTGGAATTTTGATGGAAGATTAGCATTTGATGATATTGTTAGGGTAACAGAAGACTTTGATGATAAGTACATCATTGGAATAGGAGGATACGACAAAGTCTACAAGGCACAACTCCAAGACGGGCAGCTAGTTGCTGTCGATAGGCTTCATCAGGTCGAAGAAGAGTTGGAAGATGAAAGAAGATTCCCTAGTGAAATGGAAATCTTAACACAAATCCGACAACGAAGCATTGTCAAAAGGTATGGATTCTGCTCCCATCCAGCGTATAAATTTCTAGTCTATGACTACATTCAACAGGGAAGCCTCCACAAGACATTGGAAAATGAGGAGCTAGCAAAGGAATTGAATTGGCACAAGAGAATTGTTGTTGCACCATGAATGCATTCCACCTATAATACATCAAGATATCGCAAGCAATAACATCTTACTTGACACATACTTGAAGGCTTTTGTCTCAGATTTTGGCAAAACAAAGATTCTTAAGCCCGATTCATCAAACTGGAGCACACTAGCAGGAACATATGGCTACATTGCTCCTGGTATGTTGTAGTATATCTTTCTTCTCACGTCAGAAGCATTCATCTCTGTCCACTTTATTTGTAATTCTAATGTTTAATTTGATATTGTGGAGAAATGGCATACACATCTGTTGTGACTAAGAAATGTGACGTCTATAGCTTTGGCGTGGTTGTGCTAGAGTTAGTGATGGGAAAGCATCCAAGGGATCTATTAGATGGTATCTCAAGAGGGGAACAAGATGTGCTGGTGAAAGATATTCTAGACCAACGGCCGACAACACCAACAACAACAGAAGAGGATAGCTTGGCTCTGCTCGTCAACCTGGCCTTTTCTTGCTTGGAAACTTCTCCGCAAGCAAGGCCAACCATGCGGGAGGCATACCAAGCACTCATCCAGTGATCCTCCTCTAGTCATTGTCCAGTGTGTTGAATGAATCTAGCACCTTGTCTTGTTAATTGTAGATTTCATTTTCTTCTTTTACACATGAAAGAATGGTCGATGTGGTAGACACTGGTGTGTAATCGCCATGTCGTAGTGTGGACCACTCCACGAGTTTGTTCGTACAATGTCCGAGTCTTGTGCTGTCGTAAGTTGTGCGCCCACGTGATCCCAGACTTGTGCAATGGCACAACTCGCACGAGGGCACGTTTACAGTTCTCTTGTTCAAGTTTGTTATCTTCAAATAAGAGAAGAGAAAACACGAGAAAAGCTGCAGAAGTTTGAGCAGTGCAAAGCACTTGTGCCCCTCTCTCAAATTTCCTTACCACGCGAGTTTGTGTCTTTGTCTATTCGGTGCTGAAATTTGAAGTTTCAGGAAGCAATGAAGCATGTCTGATGGTCTAGCGTCAATGATGATAGTCGACACGGCAAGACTCTGAGCGAGGTGGCAGCCTTTTGGTTCAAAAGCGTACGTTTTATTTCTGGTACGTTTCAGCTCTTCTATAATAGATACGTAATCGCGACATGACATGTGTGTTATTAGAGTGCTAACTGTCGAAGGATCCAAGTAAAAGGTGGAGTATGTTCTATAAAAAGGTCATTTTTGTGCATCGATCGACACTGTATGTGGTAAGAAGAACCGATGGAAGATTTCATTTGCCACATGTGTCTTTTTTGTTGTTCTAGCGTCTATACCTGGCCGGATTTTCGTTATTACATTAAATGAAAAGGATGCTACACTTCACTTCATATGGTATCCTTTTTTTTTTGAAAAAGAGGCAAAATTTTTGCCCCATTTATTTGTTAAGAAGGGAACAGTTTGACCCTTCCTTTCTATGTACATTTCTTAGCGAGAGTGGCGTTTTTGGGCTTTTGGCACATGGGAGCGCGCACTCCTGGTTTTTAGAATGTGTTTTAAACATATTTTGAAATGTTAAAAATTCCAAACAAAAAATTGGCGTGTATATATCGATATTGTACTTACTCAGAAAGTCGTTTCGCGAAAAATCGACAAGTTATGTGTCGCGTATAAAAAAGACAATATCCGGTGTTAAAAAGTGCTTTTCACAAGACATATTTTCTTCTACAAAAGCCACAAAAAAATGTCGGTTTTGTTCGAAACTTGACGCGCACACATATAATGTCGAGTAGTCTGCGCCAAATCTTTGTTTCTAATTTTTTTCACACTTTGAAATATTTTTTCCGGTGACAGGTGCGCGCGCTCGTAGGAGCACCAACGGATTTCCGTTTCTTAGCCATCCTTCTGATGTACAAATGCTATACCAAGAAGCCATTTCGGTAATCTAATCCTACTGAGTGGGTGCATACTAACACACACGTAATCAAATCCTAAGAACAGACGCCGCAATAACCAGTTAACCATCACACTGTCAGACACTAGCACTGGCAGCACAATAATCTCATATAAAGGTTCAAAGTTTGGAGGCAACCACAGTCTTAAATTGCTCAAGAGCTGTCCTAACAGCCCCAGAAGGTCACTGGTCCTTTGAACGGGGAGTGCCGGCAAGCCTGAGAAGCAGGTCGACACTTACTCCATAGTGGTCATCATGGCGGCACCGTCGTCGAAGGCGATGTAGGCTTCAATATGAGGGGCGGCGCTGATGGACGGTGCAGGCTTCTTCATATGGTGGCCTTGCGGTGTATGGATTTCAGCAAGTTGGTTGAGCAGTTCATTCGCCTACCAACATGATTTTGTTTACAGAAACCATAAATATATACATGCCATAAATTTGTTACGAAATGCTGAGATGGTGTAAAAGAAAATGAGACTACTTGCTTATTGATGACACGAATCGGCAGGTCTGGTGCTTACATGGTGTGTAATTTTCAAATGTTAATTAAGCACTTTGGAACGCCTTTGTCACTGAAGTCAGCTCTCTAGTATTTTACATGAGACTCTTATTTAGTTCTTCTTACATCATGCTCATATCGATGCTTCCCCAAATGGGCCGACGCAAGTGTCACATGGGCCACCCAGCCTCCTCAGGGAAGCTACGGAGTCTTTGTTCTTACTTGGGCGGAGTCTTTCCTGCATTGGTTGTTGGTGAAGGTGACGTGTTCCGTGCTTGATGATTAGGATTCTACGGTATAACTCGTAGCTAACATACCCGTCTTTTGCTGCGTACTCAAGGTGTAGCGGGGATAGCGGCATCCACTCCCAAAACTGATGCTTCTCCTTTGGGAATGATTTCTTCATGTTCTTGTAGGAGGGGTCGATCGGCCGCTGCAAGGTCAGTCATGGAGTCCCTTTCTCCACCGCCCTTGATACAGAATTGCCTCTAGATGTCTACGTGGTACTCGTCTGGAATTTTAATCCATGCACGGGCCAACATGGTCTTGTCGCTCCTGGTGTCGACGCTAGCGAAAGTTACCGCTTTGCGTTGCAGGAAGTCAAGTAACGCCTGGGAGCGCTCGGACCTGCAGTAGTGGTATACGAGGACATGCTCGCGCTTTGCGAGTTGGACGAAGGCGATTCCTTGTCGTATGTAAGTGCTCTTACGTGTGCACTCGAGGTCGAGGCCGACGAACTTGTTCTCCTCCTCCTTCAGCCATTCCTCGTACTTTTTGATGATTCGCTCCACGGTCTTTGGGTCGTTGGTGTACACCACTTCCAGCATGGTTGTACCGTGGGTAGTGATGTGTGCGGTGGTGAAATTGTTGCGGCCGGCGAGAAACGGCTGAGGAAGACGATGGAAATGGACTCGGTGTAATGAAAGGAATCTTTAGTTTGTCGTGCAAAAAAGGTAACCGTCAAAAAGCAGTTGTTAGCCATCCGACGGTTCCAGGATAGATTTATGGAAATAGGCGTTTGTTGGATCATTTTTTTAAAAATATTTTCAGTTATCGTCGCGTGCTGCCTGCGTGATTGATGTGTGCGTATTCCATCCTTGTCTGTGAATGTAGTCGAGTAACAGTGGAACACTCAGCAGAGTCATGGTCGTGCCTTTGTTGTCAAAACGTTTTTTTGGGTCATCAACATTGCTTAGTCAATGAGGCACTGTTGTTATGTTATTCGGTGCACATTTGTAGGTTAAAAAAAGTTGGTGAAGTAACATAGTGTGCATTTTAAAATGGAGTCATCTTTCGTGTTTAATTGAGATATGTTTCACTAGATGGTTTGAATAACTTTGATAACATGGCACTGCTATAGATTTTGATTCAAAAAGTGATTCTTGATTTGTTTGATATTTGAAATAGAGTTTAACAGAAATTGATTTGTTTTTGTTTTTTGTTTTTTGGAATTGTGAATTTTTCAAAGGTTAACCAGCTACTTGAGTGTCGATAAGAAATACATTTGTTCCAAAGGATCATTCCGACAGTTTAAACAGCTAGTAGAGGCTCCATAAGAGGTACATAAGTTCCAAAAGATCATTCGGATAGTTCAAGCAACCACTTGGTCCATAAATAGTTGCGTTACTTCCATTCTAATAAGCAAACTTATAGTAACCAGTGTTTTGCTCCTGGGAGGCAACATCATGAAACAGAATGAAGATGGTTTCAACGGGAATCTACGGAATGAGCTGAATGATGATGGACACAGAATGATCATGGCGTTCTTTGAAAGTGATCAGAACAATGTTCTTTTCAACAAAGGATGCAACTGATATGAAGTCTCTCAAGGAAGACTTTTCTATTACCATCATGCCGTCATTTTTGCAGATGTAGTACGACGAAGGAGTGATGACATGGGTAGGTTCTTGAGGAGCTTCAAGGGTCACCTTGCCATTGGTTGGCATGTCCACCCATCTTTTCAGTGTCGAGACGATGCTCCTTGGAATTTTCTAGAAGAAAGCAAAATTAAATAGAATTAAAACCGTTGATTTGCCACTTGGACATTAAATAAAAGATTGGCTTAATACAGTGAGTGTGCAATCATTAAAATATTCCATATTGAAAGTAATATATTCCATGACATGTTCAGGTTTGTGAGTAAACAGATAAAACAATATATTATTCAGTTATAACCAACCATGACACAGTCTTTGGTGTTAGTGTACTCAACACGTGGACAAATGGACGTCAACAGATGAAAGTATCTCCGAAAAGGCGTTGTAGAAAGAGTCGTGTATGGTCGTAGATAAGCTTAATATCGTTTGAGTAGACACATCACTGAACGTGGTCGAAATCGTCTGAAGAAAGATCGTCGAGAGCTAGAAAAAGAACAAGTATTCAAAGTTAGATATAGTTATCCAACACGGGGTTAATATTATTCAGTTTGATGCAATGCATATAAAAATACAACGAAAGAAGATAACTTTGCAATATTAAATACTTACCAACATGAGGTAATGGAAGCAGCCTCTTGTCATCCCGATATGTTTGTATTTTGAGATTGAGACCCTCGTCTGGTAGTTTAAATTCTATGCGATCTCCAGCACGTAGTTCATAATCATCCGCAAAAATGTTCCACTCACCACCATAGAACTTTGTGTAGTTCGCCTTTTGCTTAAACAAAACATTGTAAGACATTCCTTCATGTGTAAGAAGGGCTGGCTGTACCTGCTCTGTACGGAATATTCTTACTTCTTCTTTCCTCTCATCAATGTATTCAGAGAGAAAAGCTCTGACATTACAAGGTACATATTGGAAAAAATAGTAAAGATAACAACCTGTAAGTATAAATTTGAACTCATGGATTATTAATGTTAAAAGTTTTCTTAACTTGGATCTATATTTGTGGATGCATTAGAGTTTCTCTTTTGGCGTCAATTTTTATATTTTATTGGCGATAATTGAACTTAGTAGCCGGAATTTTAATATTTTATTTACTGGCTGTAATTGAACTTAGTAGCTGGAATTTTTGTATTTTATTTATTGACCGTAATTGAACTTAATGGACGGCATGGATGAGAGAGAGAGAGAGAGAGAGAGAGAGAGAATTTGTCGCAGGTAGGTCTGGGGGCTTCAGATTTTCAATCTTTTATCTGTGGAACGAAGAGTCTAAGTTAAGTTATGTTTTCATATTCATTTTTCTCGTGACGAGTGCTTACAAATAAGATTCATTTTTAATTTATTTTTATGTTTTTTAAAATATGTTAAGTTTTAACTTTCAAAAGTTAGTACAAGCGACCGGTACAGTCATTACTTTTGTCCCTATGTCCGACAAAAAAAGACCGCTTAAAGTTTTATCTGTGAAACTTGGTAGAAGCAAGCAAAAAAAATGAGAACATTCACATGCAAAATCGTAAATTTCAAAACTTAAAACTTATTATGCCCTCGTGCGGGATCTAACTACTTTGCGGATCACGAGGCAATCAGGCGACCGAGCAAGGCTGTGCGGGTGCACCCGCACATGTGTGCCCCTGGGAATTTCGGGCAAGGATGAGGCATCTTGCAGCTATCCAAAGTTATAACCCATTGAGTCGGCACTCTGCAAACAGTGCAGCCATGGAAGCACACGCTTGGCTATATGTGATGATTGGTTTGTATAGTCAAAGTAATGGTTATGCCTTCAGCTGCTCTTGTCTTTATATCTGTCTTATTGCGCTAATTTTGTATGATCAAGTGGCTAGGCGCCGATCTGTCCCGACCAATGGATGGGAAGGGCACGTAATTTTGTACGCTCATTCTACATCTTATTTTGAAGGTGGTTGGCGTTGGCGACCCTAACCTTTTGTCATCAACTATTCTTCTTCTTCGCAGCAACAAGATCCACACCTTCCCTCCAAAATCCACAGCAGTAATACTAGCTACTCTCGTTCCCTTTGCTCCTCATTGATCTCCTCAAAGGTTAGGAGCGGCTAAGAGCACGTCCCATGGCCACTGCGTGGGATGTTGTCGCTGCTGGCTGGGTCGTAACCGTAGCTGGATGGTTGGCGACTCCCCTCATCACCTTGCTCCTGCCCAAGATCCTCTCCTACTTCGGCTTCGACGCGTCCAAGAAGCTCCAGGAGCTAAAGATCCACACCATCCCGGAGCTGAAGAAGACCCTGCAGGCCTTGGATCAGGAGAGGATGGTGCAGGGAAAGAGAGTGAAAACCGATTTGGACGCCCTCGTCATGATGGCGGCCATGCTGAGGCATGCTCTCGAGGACGCCGATGACATCTTCGAGGATGCTCAGCACATGTGCGTCCTTAGGTGCTGGCATCACCTCCGCCACGCTTTCTCTGATTGTGTTGCCCTCTGCAAAAGCAGCTGCATCTGGATTGCATGCATCGTCCGGACAAAATCCGCTCGACTACTGCAGTGGGCACGACACATTTCCTTGTCTTTGTTCCTCGGACGCACGCCACAGGAGCCTATTCCAGTGAATATAAGTGATGCAGTCTCAGACGAGCCCGTTCAAGTGACTATAGATATTCTGGCCTCTGATGGTGAGCCCTATCCAATAACTATAGGTGTTGTGGCCTATGAGACCGTTCCGGTACCTACCGGTGCTGCGTCCTCAGGCGAGCCTGATCCAATGACTACCTGTGCTACTGCCACTGACGATGTTGCAGCCTCAGTCGAGCCCGATCCAGTGAATACTAGTGCTACCAGCTCTCACGATGAGACTGTTTCCGTGACTACCGGTGCTGTGGCGGTGACTACCGGTGCTGTGGCCTCAGGTAAGCCTGATCTGGTGACTGCCAGTGCGGCGGGCTCAGACGATGAGATCATTCATGTGACTATTGGTGTTGCAGCCTTTGACAAGCCTGATACGGTGACTGTCAGTGCGGCGGTCTCAGACGATGAGATCGTTCGGGTGACTACTGGTGTCGCAGCCCCCGACAAGCCTGATCTGGTGACTCCCAGTGCCGCGGTCTCAGACTATGAGATTATTCCGGTGACTACTAGTGATGCAGCCTCGGACAAGCCTGATCTAGTGATTGCTAGTGTTGCGGTCTCAGACAATGAGATCGTTCCGTTGACTGTCTGTCCTACGCTCTCACACGCTGAGATCGTTCCGGTGACTACCGGTGATGTGGCTGTTAGTTAACCAGCTGCTGCTGCACTTTCAATTTCGTCAGATTCTAGTGTAGGTTAGTCTCTGTCAGTTTCGTCAGAGTTTATCGTTTTTTTCAGTTTGCAAATAACCTGAGCTGCGACTCGGGCGTAGATTGGTTAGCTCGTTTAGCGGCCTTGATCTGATCATGGGATGGCACGAGGGAGATGGTCATGGCCGTATCACGGGCGACGCGCGGGGAGCGTTGGGACGGCAGCGCTTACGACCCGTTCGTGCCCTGTTTTTCGGTTTCTGTTATCTTCTGTAACGACTGAATAAGAAGGAAGAAAGAGATCAGAAAAGCTGCAAGTTTTACGCAGCACGAACATCTTCGTCTTCCTCTCTCGTGTGAGCTCGAGCGTTTAGGTCTAACAAGTGGCATCAGAGCCGCGTTGCTAGGGTCCTGTGATGGCAGGTGATGATGGCAACAAGAAGGCGGTGGACGCCAACGATGGCGGCAGCAAAGGCTCGCCAAAGTCCGCAGCCGGACAAGGGCGCGAGCTGGCGATGGCAAGGCAGTACGCTCCGGTCGTGTCGGGCCACGCCAATGTGCCACCATTGACCCGCACCAACTACGCTGAGTGGAGCCTCCTGATGGAAGTCGGGATGCAGGCGAGAGGGATGTGGCGCGCGATCCTGGGCGCGGAGGATCTTGACGACGAGTACGGGTACCGCAACGACGAGGGCGCGATGGAGTTCATCCTCCGATCGGTGCCGCCTGAGATGCTGCCCATGCTGCGGAAACACCGGACCTCCCAGGAGCTCTGGGAGGCGATCCGCGCCATGAGCGCGGGCTCGCACGTGTCCGAGATGCGAAGGCCCAGAACCTGCGGGGGCAGTTCGATCAGCTGCGTCATAAACCCGGTGAGTCCATTGATGATCTGGCCATGCGCCTCACAGGGCTGTGTGCGCGCCTCGGTGAGCTCGGAGACGCGATCAGTGACAAGTGCGTGATCCAGAAGTGGCTGCAATTCGTGCCCAAGCGGTACTCGCAGCTCGCGGTCTCCATCGACAACCTGGTCGACCTGGACACGACGTCGATCGAGGAGATCATCAGTCGTTTCAAGGCGGCCGAGGAGCGGTACGAGCTGGACGCCGAGGAGGGGGGCGGCAGCAAGCTCCTGTTCACTTCGGAGGAGTGGAATGCGCGGATGGGACGCGGTGATCAAGGCGGGCCCTCCACCGGGGGGGGGGGGGGGGGGGCAACGGCGGCAAGAAAGGGCGCGGAAAGGGCCACGGCGACCGTGGCAAGGGTGCCGCCCGCCCTAGAGGCGGCAAAGCTGGACCCAAGCGCTCCGGCAACTGCCGCTACTGTGGTATTAGCGGCCACTGGGCTCGCGAGTGCCGTAGGAAGATGAAGGACGAGGGCGGCGGCGAGGCGCACCTTGCGGCAGTAGAGGACGAGGATCCGACGCTCCTCATGGCGCAGATAACGCCACTACTTGACGAAGCCGAACTGGACGCGCGCGGTGATCAGCTTGTGCATCTCCACGAGGAGGGCGCTGAGGTCAGCCTCGAGGCCGCCGGCGACACCAAGGAACCACTTTGGCACCTGGACACCGGCGCATCAAATCACATGACGGGCAACTCCACCGTCTTCTCTGAGCTGGATCGCCACGTCGCCGGCACGGTGCGTTTCGGTGACGGATCGGCGGTCGAGATCGAGGGGCGTGGGACGGTTGTTTTCGTCGCTCACGGAGGGCGTCACCACGTGCTTTCAAAGGTATACTACATACCTCGCCTGCATACCTCGATCATCTCCGTCGGGCAGCTGGACGAGGCAGGCTGCACCGCTCTGGTGCGGAGTGGCATGATGGTGGTGCGTGACCGTCAAGAGAACGTCATCGCCAAGGTGTACAGATTGAGGAATCGCCTCTACACCATCGAGCTGGAGATCACACGGCCCGTGTGTTTGACGGCCATGGCCGGTGAGGACGCGTGGCGCTGCCACGCGCGCTATGGCCACCTGAACTTCGACGCGCTCCGGAAGCTGGCCAAGGACGGCATGGTGCGCGGCATGCCCCTGGTCGAGCACGCCGGTCGGGTCTGCGGATAGATGCCTTATCGGCAAGCAGCGCCGTGCCCCATTCCCCACGGAGGTGAACTACCAAGCCGGCGATCGCCTGGATTTGGTCCACAGTGATCTGTGCGGCCTGATCTCGCCGCTGACGCACGGAGGGAAAAGGTACTTCCTGTTGCTCGTGGATGACAAGACACACTACATGCGGATCGTGCTCCTGAGCAGGAAAGACGAGCCACCCGCGGCAATCAAGCGCTGGCAGGCCGGCGTCGAGGTGGAGACCTCCATCAAGGTACGCACTCTCCGAACTGACAGGGGCGGGAGTTCACCTCAACAGAGTTCGGGGAGTACTACGCTGACCGTGGCGTACGCCGGCAGCTCACTACCCTGTACTCGCTGCAGCAAAACGGCATCGTAGACTGCCGGAACCAGACAGTCGTCGGGACGGCTCGGTGTCTCCTGAAGGCGAAAGGAGTGTCGAACGAGTTCTGGGGGGAGGCGGTGACCACCGCCGTTCACCTGCTGAACTGCGCGCCCACGAAGGCGGTGCGCGGCATATGAAGCCTGGCACAGCGACAAACTGGCAGTGAGCTACTTCCGCACATTCGGGTGCGTCGCACACGCCAAGGTGACACGGCCGGGCCTCAAGAAGCTGGACGACCGCAGCCTATGCACTATTTTCATCGGGTACGAGCACGGACAGTCCAAGGCGTGGCTAGACGAATCGGCATGCTGGGACTGGCAGACAACAACTCCGGGGGAGGGCACTTTCGTCATCGAGTTTGCGCCCACGGTGGCCATGATGCAGCACCCGGAGCAGGAAAGGGCAACACCTGCGACTGCGGCGAGTCCAGACACGCCGGGGCACGCCCACACTCTGTCTGCGGGCGTGTCGCCCGCATCCGCGGTGTGCGGAGACACGCCAGTACACGCCCACACTCCCGAACCTATGGTGTACAAGGGAAATGGCGTGGGGGACGGCTACGTCTCACCTCCTCCTGGAGCCACACCGGACAGCGTCTTGGGAACCCGTGAGGCGCCACGGCACTGCCGCTCCTTCGACACCGTTCTCGAGCAAGCAGAGCCTGTGACCCTTGATCCAGCCGAGCTCCTCCTTGTGGCCGGAGAGCAGCCAAACACATTCGAGGAGGCAGAGCCGCACGCAGCCTGGCGGGCAGCCATGCTGGATGAGCTCCAGTCCATCGACGACAACAAGACATGGACGCTCACCACACTTCCCCCTGGTAAGCAGGCTATCGGGGTGAAGTGGGTGTGAAAGCTCAAGAAGAACTCCACCGGCGAGATCGTCAAGCATAAGGCGAGGCTCGTGGCAAAGGGCTATGCACAGAGACCGGGCGTGGACTACGATGAAGTTTTCGCTCCGGTGGCGCGGCTCGAGTCCGTGCGGCTGCTGCTCGCGATCGCCGCGCAGGCAAGCTGGGAGGTTCACCACCTCGACGTCAAGTCTGCTTTTCTCAATGGAGAGCTGCAGGAGGAGGTGTATGTCGTGCAGCCACCTGGTTTTGAGCGCGCTGGTGAAGAAGAGAAGGTTCTGCGTCTGTCCAAGGCTCTGTACGGGCTCTGTCAGGCATCGCGTTCCTGGAATATCAAGTTGGACGAGACGCTGGTGTCGCTTGGTTTTCAGAATAGCCCATTTGAGCATGCCGTATATGTACGGTGCAAGGGAGGTGAGCGGCTGCTGTTGGGCGTTTACGTCGACGATCTCATTGTC
This sequence comes from Triticum timopheevii, assembly GCA_963921465.1. Taxonomy (NCBI): domain Eukaryota; kingdom Viridiplantae; phylum Streptophyta; class Magnoliopsida; order Poales; family Poaceae; genus Triticum; species Triticum timopheevii. The sequence continues at coordinate 3,437,756 of OY997271.1, forward strand.
ACCGGATCAAGTCTGGAGGCCATTGTTCAGTTCAAGCAGCAGATGAAGTCTGTCTTCTCCATGAGTTACCTCGGTTTGCTGAGTTACTATCTCGGCATCAAAGTGCACAAGGAAGACGATGCAATCACCCTCAAACAGGCTAGCTACGCAGCCAAGATCGTGGACAAGGCTGGGCTAACAGGCTGCAACCTGGTGCAGATCCCAATGGAGCCACGGATGAAACTAAGCGAGGAGAGCTCGAACCCACCAGTGGACAGGAAACACTACCGCAGCATTGTGGGTAGCCTTCGCTATCTGGTGCACTCGCGACCGGACATCTCCTACGCGGTCGGTTTTGTCACCAGGTTCATGGAAGCGCCCACAACAGAGCACTGGGCGGCGGTGAAACAGGTGCTGAGGTACGTTGCAGGCACCCTGAACTTTGGGTCCAGATACAAGAAAGGAGAATTGGAACCGCAGCTGGTTGGGTACAGTGACGCAGACTTCGCCGGAGATGTTGATGACAAAAAGAGCACATCCGGGACTGTGTTCACCTTCGGGGGAGCGCGATCAGTTGGCAATCCCAGAAGCAGAAGGTGGTCGCTCTTTCATCTTGCGAGGCCGAGTACATGGCGGCAACTGCAGCCGTGTGCACTGGCGTCTAGCTCCGGCGAATGCTTGGCGATCTACTAGGTGATCCAGGAACTGCAACTCCACTTCTCATTGACAACAAGTGGGCAATCCAACTTTGCAAGAACCCTGTTTTCCACGACAGGACCAAGCACATCGAGACGCGGTTTCATTTCATCCGCGAGTGCGTTCAAGATGGGAGGATCGCCGTCGACCACATCCACACCGGCGAGCAGCTGGCGGACATCATGACCAAGGCACTGCCTCGAGTGAAGTTTCAGGAGCTGCGGGCGAAGCTGGGCATGATCAACATCAGCAACTGATTAAGGGGGAGAATGTTAATTAACCAGCTGCTGCTGCACTTTCAGTTTCGTCAGATTCTAGTGTAGGTTAGTCTCTGTCAGTTTCGTCAGAGTTTATCGTTTTTTTTCAGTTTGCAAATAACCTGAGCTGCGACTCGGGCGTAGATTGGTTAGCTCGTTTAGCGGCCTTGATCTGATCGTGGGATGGCACGAGGGAGATGGTCATGGCCGCATCACGGGCGACGCGCGGGGAGCGTTGGGATGGCAGTGCTCATGACCCGTTCGTGCCCTATTTTTCGGTTTCTGTTAGCTTCTGTAACGACTGGATAAGAAGGAAGAAAGGGATCAGAAAAGCTGCAAGTTTTACGCAGCACAAACATCTTCATCTTCCTCTCTCGTGTGAGCTCGAGCGTTTAGGTCTAACAGTGGCCTCTGACGATCTTGATGCGGTAACTACCGCTGTTGAGGCCTCTGACGATGAGATCGTTCTGGTGACTACACACTCAAATTCCTTGGGGCGGTGGCTCTCTTTCTTGTGCGGCTCGTTCGACTTCTTCAAGAACTGTTGTGCATCACTATACAGCTGGTTAACTCGTGTGTTTGAGGCTGCTTGCTTTTACAGAGACTCCATTGGCTCTTCATCTCATATGCACTATGTGTAAATAAAAAAGCTATTTGTACACGTGTGAAAAAAAGGCCCTTTTTTGAATTTTCTGTTAGCCTGTGTTTAAAAAAGCTATTTTTTATGGCGTTGGGACAAATATGTCATGTCCTATTTATGCGCATTCAAATACCACTAGAATATCCGTCTAAATTGCTAAGATGATGATCAGTGCAATACTAATTCCCTCATTTCACACAATTATATGTATTCCCCTTTCTTTCTAAAATAGAACACCCTATGCTATAGTCTTGTATGCGATAGATGAACATGCACAATTACTAGTTCCACCGTTAGTCTACATTCTACAAGGCCAAGACGAATCATGTCCCACCAGTCTGCCTCATCTCACGTAATTCACAAAATTGTTGATTTGCGCTGTAATGCTATGTTGTGTGCCTGCTATTGTTTTCCACATGGTCAGTTTTGTTCTGTCAAATGATTTTCGTATTTCTTTTTCTGCATTTGCATCTGCCAATTTTTGTTCCACCAATGATATATCATTTGTTCTGTATACTCACTTATCTCTAATAGATAAAACAGATAAGTGATTCACATACTCATCTGATATTTTGATTCTTCCAGGAGAATGCCTCCTTATTTGATATGTCAGATGTGTTCTCTACTGCTATCTCAAGAGTGACACTGAAGAAAAGAATACAGAAGGTTGAAACCGCCGTCAGTGACGTGAAGAAGTCACCGCTCTTGGGTGTGGCAAGCAACATTGCACCATATGATATTGCCAACAAGAACAGGAGCAGAATTAGAACTGCTAGCAAGCGGAAGGTATTTGGTCAAGAGGCCTTGCGTGATAATATCATGACAAAGCTCCGCAAGACATCACCGAGCTTGGGTACTAGTCCATGTTACTTGGTGATCGGCATATATGGTGTTGCAGGATCTGGGAAGACTACCTTTGCACGATATATTCGAGATTACATAGAGGAGGAATGCAAGGAGGAGAAACTTTTCGATACCATCATGTGCATTCATGTCTCCGAGACTTTTAGTGTGGATGATATATTTCATGAAATGCTCAAGGATATTACCAAAGATCAGCAGTCCAATATTTCAGATCGTGGAGAGCTGGAAGAGAAGTTGAAGGAAGAGTTGTGTGGCAAGCGTTTCTTCTTGATATTGGATGATCTCTGGGTGACAAACAAGCACGACTCACAGTTGGAGGAACTAATCTCTCCGCTTATTGTTGGGGCGAAAGGAAGCAGAATACTGGTGACAGCTCGAACAAAAGATGCAGCTGGTGCTCTATGTGGCAATGAACTAATTAAAATGCCTAGTTTGGATGAGGATGAGTACTTGAAGATGTTTATGCATTATGCATTGGATGGTACAAGTTGTGCTCATGAAGAATTTATCTCAGTTGAGAGAGAGATTGCCAAAAAGCTACATCGATCACCTATTGCAGCAGTAACAGTTGCAGGACGGCTTGGGGCAAACCCAAATATCAGTTTTTGGAAAAATGTTGCAAAGCTTGACATGTTGAATGACACCATGGATGCTCTCTGGTGGAGCTATAAGCAGCTTAATCCAGACATCAGGCGATGCCTTGAATTCTGCAATATTTTCCCCAGAAGATTCAAACTGGAAAAAGACCAATTAGTCCGCCTGTGGATAGCACAAGGGTTTGTAAAGACCAATTCTGCAGCAGAGGAGATGGAAGATGTAGCTGAGGGATACATTCAAGAGTTAGTCTCATGCTCATTTCTGCAACCAAAAGGAACAAGGTCGCTGATGGAGGGTTCTAATACTGATTGCTTTACAATTCATGATCTGCTGCATGATTTAGTAAACAAGGTCGCTGGAAGTGATTACTTCAGAATCGAGAATGGAAGGGGCCATAGAGGAGAAGGCTGGAATGGAGAAGTCCCTCGACATGTCCGCCATCATCTCGTTCAAAATTATGATGGGGAATTAATTACCAATAAGATGCTTGGATTGGAAAATTTGCGCACTCTCATTATCAATGGTGTTGCATGGAATACACCAGTTTTGGAAAAGGTCCTTGAGAGTATATGCATGAGGCTGCTGAAGTTGCGGGTACTGGCCATTGATTTCAACCAGAGACGTCAATTCAGCGTTCCCAGTGATAAGTTCATGGTCCCAGAATCCATTACTCAGTTAAAGCACCTCTGCTATCTAGCTTTCCCAAAAAGATTCCACTGCAAGGTTATTTTACCAAGCGCGCTAGCTAAACTTGTCCATATCCAGCTGCTAGATTTTGGTGAAGCCGGAATTTCGGAATTTACATTTTCTGACCTTACTAACTTGCGGCACATATTTTGCTCGTGGGTGAACTTTCCTAACATAGGCAGGCTGATCTCACTCCAAACGCTACCATGCTTGACAGTAAGCAATGAACAGGGTTATGAGATAAGGCAGCTGAGGGACCTAAACAAGATTCGTGGCAGACTGTGGATCGGTGGTCTTGAAAATGTTAAAAGCAAGGAGGAAGCTCTTGAAGCCAATCTAGCTGCCAAGGAACGGCTCATGGAACTGACACTTCTTTTTGACTTCCAATAAAGCAGAAGTTGAAGCAGAGGTACTTGAGGGCTTGTGCCCTCCCGTGGGGCTTCAAACACTGTCTATCAGGAAGTACAACGGCTCAAGGTACCCAGATTGGATGGTGGATAGGCTGAACAGTGGCCCAAAGGACCTGCAAAATCTTAATTTCGGGTTCTGCAGGCAACCACCGGGACCTGCTCCTGAACTTGAGGCTTTCCCTCATCTTCGTGTGCTCTCTATTTACTCCTGCAGCTGGGACTCCTTACCAGGCAATATGGAGCACCTCACATCGCTCGAGACACTGAAGATACAGAGTTGCATGAATATCCGGTCGCTTCCAACACTTCCCCAGTCTCTCAAGGTGTTTAGACTTTCTTCCTGCGATGAAGAGCTCATGAAGGGTTGTCAAACAGAAGGGGATCCAAACTGGCTTAAGATTAAGCACATCGGACATAAATATTTTGACCCTTGCTTGTAAGCCTGTAAACCTTTTTGCTGTCTTGTTTTTCGGTGATTATTACAGTCCGTCGCTAACTCTGCTTGTGTTTGTTCAGCACTTCGTCGGCCTCTCCAATGTGATTGTCCCGCAAAAGGAGGAAAGAAAGAATGGGAGGTAGGCTTCACAGGAAGGGTATGCGTAGCCAGCAGGAAGGTGGGTTGCGATTTGAGATCCTAAGAAGAAGAGGAGCACCGTGATTTGTGTGTGTTCTTCGTCTTTGTGTTTGCCCGTGCATTGTGAGCAGTTCTCGTATTAGTATTCAGTAATTTCTGATCTGTAATAATGTTGGCAGTACCGTTGAATATGATTGATTACTGCCATTTAATCAGTGTGCTGTGTAATGCATGTATGCCAAGGAGTTGGATAATTCGGTGCTCTCTAGCTTGCCCATCTGTCAGCAGAGCCAAGGTTTTACTTTTGTTGTTTGCTACGGACTTCCCATTTGGTATTCAGCGTGATGAAAAGCCTACATCGCCTCAAGCTGACAAGTGAAACTGACAAGCGCCTCAAGGGAGATACAATACAAGAAGGTACCAGTGCTGAACTGAACCCATTTTTTTATGGAAGTACTTAACTACCGCCTACGAAGACTGCGCCCCAAGGCCACCATCTCAAGAAGACTGCACATCTCCAGTGAACTGGACCATCCAGCCGCGCCACCCCTCGATGAAGCCGACACTCCTTGGATGACAACGGTGCCACCAGTGATGACCACTGTCGTGTCGAGTAAGTGTCGACCTGCTTCTCACTCTTGCCGGCATTGTCCTTAAAGGGATGAGCCACCTTCTGGGGCTAGGAGGACAACCCTGAGGAGGACATCAGGACAGCTCAAGAGCAATTCAAGATTGCAGTTGCCTCCAAACCCTGAACCTTTATACGAGATTATTGTGATGCTAGTGCTAGTGATAGACGTGTGATGGTTAATGCAGTAGGATTAGATTACGGAAATGGCTTCTTGGTATAGCATTTGTACATCTGAAAGATGGCTAATAAGTGTACACAGGAAGGAAGAGAAACTGTTCCCTTGCATCTACATCCAGGCCATGTGTGCACAATACTTTTTTTTCTCTCGAAAAGGGGGGACTCCCCGGCCTCTGCATCAAGAGTGATGCATACAGCCATCTTATTAACGAAGCAACCAAATGTGCCTACAAAGTTCCATAGTCTCAAACTCAAAACAACAAAAAGCAGCCCACACATAGCGCAGAAGGCTAGAAACACGAACTAGCCATTAAAAAAGCCACAACCGGCTGGCTAAAGAGATAGGAAAACTAATTGCCTATCCTATTACATGACCGTCATCCAAATCGGTTGAAGATATCCCGAGCAACCATCTCCCACCGGATAGACCCAGTAACCAAATGCTCCCTGGCCTCCATCGGAGTGAGTAATGACCATGAACGGATCAACGCCGTAGCTCGGAAGATAACCGGTAGTGACCTCGATGTCACGAAGCTTGGCCGCCCTTGTTGCGCATCTCTGCTGCATGTCATCAACCTCCGGATGGTCCTGGAGACGGGAACTCATCCATCGCCCCTCAGAGACCGGGTCAGGGATTCCGCCGAAAGCAATAACCTCCTCCCGAGAAGCGCCAGTCGCAGGAGGAAGTGACGGACGGCTCCCACAGCCAGCGGTCAGGGGGCCGGGGGCAGTAGGTGCCGGTACCGCCTGTCCGAACACCCCCTCCGCCCCGCCCCTCAAGGCTGAGGGTGTCATCATCCCGACAGCCGAGGATGAGGGATGGACCGGGGCCACCTTCCCCGGACACCCTCCAATCACGATAGTAGAAGCCGCATCCGTCGGAGCCGAAAGGGAAGGGTGTGGGGCCTCCTGCCCCATACGGCCTCCCTCATGGCCGGCCAACGCCGGCGTAGCAGGCGTCGCCGGGGCCACCTGCCCCAGACAAACACCCATCCGCCCAGAAGAAGAAGCCGCAGCCGGCCACCCTCCCGAAGAGGACTCCTCCCTCTCAGGAGCCCTGATCGTAGCCAGCGAAGAGTGTGGAGTCGAGGCCTCCTGCCTGAGACCCCCCGCCAAGCTCGTAGTCACCACCTGCAGCTCAGGCGTGACAAGAATATCCGAGGGAGGCGAGAACGCTATCTCCGATCCTCCCTCCACTCCACGAACCTCCACGCTCGGGCCCTCAAAGTCCAACGCAGGTAAGGAGTGCTCAAACACCTCAGAAGACTCTACCCACTCACTCCATAATCTCGGAGGTGCAGAAGCAGGCTCAATGGTTCCAAACCTCAGAGTGGTCGACGGCACCGAAGATGGAGGCGCCGTCCCCCCTCCGGTGGTCTTGACCACAGACCCCGGTCTCTCGGCCTCTCGACCAGGATCAGCTACCGGTGGCTCCTTGCGCCCCATGCCATCATCACCCTCGTGCATATCAACATCCACGGTAGCAGGTGCCTCAGCAAACAGGCTGTCATCCTCAAACTCAATCTGAAGGTTATACACCTGGCCGCGATAAGTCCACTTCACCACGTCCGGAACAAACTCAATGTCCAAAATACTGACGAGAATGCGAGCCACCCCCTGAGCTCTGGTGAAAGCCATGTCCACTCGTTCGGGCTTTCCCACCAAAACAACCATACTAGCAACAACCCTGGCATCCTTCATGGGCCTGTGCGGAGCCCCTGAAAAACGCAACCAGGCCTGGGTAAGTGGCTTACCCTGCGGCTCACTCAGTTTCCACTCGTGGAACTCAAGAATGCCTTCAGTACCTGGCGCCTTACACATCCCGAAACTCAATAACCTCTGTAAATCCTCCACCGTTGGAAACTCCACCCTGAACGAGTTTGTCTCAAGACTGACTAACTCCCATAGAAAGTCACCCGGTGCCAGCTCCCGGAGCCGCTGCACAATCTGGATCTCAGAGACTTCCCCTTTAGTCACTTTAACAATCCCAGACGTCATACTGCGCACCTCGTCAGAAACTTCCCTCTCAATCGGAGACTCGAAAAACGTGAGCTCAGAACAGAACACACCATACATCATAAGATTGGGTAACTGCTCTCTCATTAGCGGACAAGCCCCTGACTCATGATCCGGCTTACCACACGTATCGCATAAGACTGCCACACACTCAGCAATGAAGTGGCCTTTATTGCCACAGCGATAGCATAACATTCTTTCTTTCTTGCGCGCGTACTTAGCCGCCCTGTCCAGCTCAGCCTTGTCAGAGCCCTCCACCGACATCACCTCAGCCTCACCATTATTCGTAGGAACCACCTCTGCCAGAGCCGTAACCACCTCCATAACCTGACCAGACAACGCAGTCTCCTCAGTATCCTCACCAACCGGCGTCTGATCAACGACGACAGGATGCTGCCTTGGGCGGTAGCGACCACCGCGGCCACCCCGTCCACCACAGTTACCATGAAAACCACCGCGGTTCCTATTAGCTGGTCCTGACGCCCCTTCGACGAAACCTCCCGTAGGCCCCAGGAAAGGTCTCTCGGTCGAGCCATCACTCTGCCATGCATACCCCCGCCCACCACCTATGGACGAGGATCCCCGGTGCTGTCCGTCACCATAAGCGTTAAGTCCATCGTCACCCCATTGACCACGAGGCACCGATGAGTCACCCCCCTCGCCGGAGCCATCTGTAACTGCGCCCGCTCCAACACCGGTGCCGACGGATTCTGCGACTGCCGAGCCACAAAATGCGGCGGTCGGGCCCCGGTCTGCATCGCCGTGGGACGAAGCTGTCCACCCAAGGCCGGGGCAGGAGGCTGAGGAGTTGGGGTGCCACGACCCGCGACTGCCGCGGGGAGAGGCGCCGGTGGCCTAGGGCCGCCCCGACCTCCGGCAGGCGGCGGTGGTCTACCCGCCGGTAGAGTCCCGCGGCCCACCACGCCGGACCTGGGCAGGCCGCCATGCATCGTTGGTCAGGGGCCGTTCGCCCCCTGAGGCGCCTGGTTTGATGCCGGAGGAGCGGCCGCGCGCCCAGCCCCGAGCGGCAGCCTAGTGCGACCCTGACCCGCGGCCTGCGTAGCCGCATCTCCGCCACCGCCGCCTCCCGCAGGCAGTGGTAGACCTCCGCGCCCCGCGCCACCTGGGACGCTGGTCTGAACGCCGGACTTGGCCGGGGGTGGACCTCCGCCCGCCATGCCGCGAAGGGGAGGTATCTAGCGGGCACGCCCCGCACCACGTTCAGAGAAGCAGGATCGCAACGAAGGTTGAAGAACCCTAAAACGCCTCGATCGAAAAACCTACCTTTGTCCCCACAGATGTTTGTAAAGTACTCCCTTTGTGAACTAATATGAGAGTGTTTACATTACTACTTTAGTAATCTAAACACTTAAATTAGTTTACAGAGGGAGTACTACAGATCAGACTTCAGTGACAAAGGCGTTTCAAACTTGTCACTAAACAGAATAAACAACGATACTGATGCCGGGAGAGTAACACCTTCGTAACCGTGGTTGCGTGTAAGAAAAACTCTATACTCCTTCTAAACTAATAAATGGGGCAAATCTTTTGCCTCTGTTTGAAAAAAAAGAAGAAAAAAAAGCTACCATATGAAGTAAACTTTAGCATCCGTTTCAATGTAAAACAAATACTTGAAGGCTGGGTGTTGTATAAAAGCAGAGCAACCACCCCTTCAACACGAAAGTGTCCTCCTACTCCCGAGCTCATTTTACTGTTCACCGAGCTCATTTGAGCTTCGGAGCAGAAACTCCGCGTCCCCTTAAACAGCTCTCTTTGTTGTGACAAACGCAGAGCAACTGGGTATAGCAACTACCCGCAAAAAAAAAAAGAAAAAAAAAACTGGGTATAGTAATTGACAGCAGATCAATAGTAACTGACAAAAGGCATTGCGTTCCTTCAGGAACAAAAGGCACACTATTATACGGTTCCATTTCTTATTTGACCAGACAACGCTTTTGCAGGGTCTTGCTGTTGAAGACGAGCAACTAGTAATTGGAGCAACAAGAGCGTGAACACACGCCTCATGGAGTCAAAGGCAGAGCTGACGGATGAAACCAGCTGATCCTCATGGGAAGATCTTCAGACAAAGAGAGCCAAGACGCCAGCATCGTTTCGTGGGCAGCACCTTAGCTCTGGTTATTCCTCTATGGACAGCACTCCTGGTACTGGACCTGCACCCACCAAACAACGCATTAGATAGCTCCCGTACAAACGAATTAAGTTGTATATTTCAATCTCCAGTTTATCTGTATTATTTTTTAAATTTGTCAAAGTTCTGATGAATGATCATTTTGAGTTCTATAATAATTCATCCCAACATCCATGCTATGAGTAGAATAACTTAATCTACAAACCTCTAGTTTTATGTCATTTTGTACGGAAATTTGTGATATTTTTCTACGACAGTTTACAACACAAGCATCTACGGCATCTTAATCAGAGATTTACTATATATCAACCACTCTTATCAAAACTACGAAATAATTGACACAATTATTCACGTAAATTGAATGCATTGCCTCGAGAGGATTTCGTGCCGTACCACATATATACCAAAAAGAGGTCGGCGGAAGAAACTCCGAATAGAGCGCACAGTCTGTGGAAAAAAGAGGAAATATCAGCAGGAAACATTTCTAGTGTTTTTTACTGTGTCTATATTTTCAGATTTTACTAAATTCCATTATCCAGAATTCTCATTTTCCCTCGCTCCATACTGATTTATAAATTAGCAAAATTATCCGAAAGCATAATGGAATAGGAAAGTACAACAGTACAACTTACATATATAGTTATAAAGTATTTAATCATTCCCTCTATTCCATAATTTTTTTGTCATGGTTTTTGTTCAATTTAAACTAAATTCTTGCCATCTCACACATACCCCCGCCCCCCTCAACTGTGGAACAGAGGGAGCACCAAACAAAAAGGCAATGAATAAAACGAAATGAAATATTTAAGGAAAGTCCACTTTACAACTCTCCACTAACCACACGCCCAAAAGGACCGCGAAACGCGTCGCCTTTGGCGTAACTCCAGCCCGTCCGCCGTGCCGCTCCCGCGAGCGGCCCGGGCGGAACCCTAGATCGCCGCCGCCGCTCCCCTTTCTCGCCTTCCTTCTCCCCCGCAGCCGCCAGGGGATGCCGCCGGGCAAAGCCCGCGCGTGCGTCGGCGGCGGCGGGGCTCCCTCCCCCCTCGGGAGGCTCCTGGGTGGCGCGGGACGGCCGGCCCTCGCGGCGGCGCTCAGCTCGGCGGTAGGTCGGGCCACCGGCGGATCTGGGTGGGGCTCCCCTGCTTGGTGGCGCTGGCGGCGGCGTGGTCTGCGCAGGGCAGCGAGCGCGCGGGCTCCACCTCATCCCGTTCTGATGGCGCCACGGTGGCGCCGGCGCTCGGGCGTGCGGCGGGGTCCGCGAGGGTGGTCGGCGCGCTTCTTCCTTTCTGATCTGATGGCTCCACAGTGGCGCCAGTGCTCGGGCGGTTGGCTTCGGCAAGCGGTGGCAGGCGCTGGGCTCTCGGCGGCGCTCCGGCTTGTGCAGGCGGCCGTGGTCCCTGTGCGCGGTCGACGGCTCCGTCTCTGACCCGGACGGCGCAGTGGCTGGCGGCGGCCCGGCGTGGCCGGCGATCTGGATGTGGTGGTGCCGGCGGCTCGCTGATATGCCGGTACTCCAGGGTCTGCCTGGTGGTGCTGGTGGTGACGGCGGCCCGGGCACGAGAGTTGGATCCATTCGAACTGATCTGGTTGAAAACTTGCCTTCGGCTCCTGCTAAGGCCGGCGGTGGCGGCGCTATCTGCGTCGTTCCCTTCTTGAAGGCATCGTCGTGGAGAAGCTCAAGGCCACTCTCTGCTACCTCCGGGGGAAACCCCAGATCGGATGATCGGATGACGGCGGCGCTCTCGTGTCGTTCCTCCCTTGGGGGCGTCATTCTTCAAGGTACACACGTGATCGAGGGACCAGAGGACAGTTTCTTTGGTGGAGCGGTGCTTCATCCTACACACTATGGTGGCGTGGCGTAGTGCAGATTCGGAGTTTGCTGTGGGAGGATGGACTCGCGCAGGAGGACGAAGCTGTCGGGCGTCGTGGTGGCGTCGATGGCAGAGAGACCTGGCACGATACATGCAACAGTACAACTCTGAAGATGGATTGGTGGCAGGTGGCTGCGGCGGCCTCATACCCGGCAGGCGTCCTGGTTGAGGAGTGCGCCAGACTAGTAGGTGCCCCATACCCGGCAGGCGTCCTGGTTGGGACCTCAGGTCTTAGATGTTTAGGTTTGGCTGCGATGTTTGTTTGGTATTAGGCCCAGACTATCTACGTCCCTTCAACAATTGGATAGGTGTAGCGACAGTTGTTGCTTAGACGGTGGCTTTAGTCCTGCTGTTGTATGACCATATTCTTTGTATTACATCTAGTGAAAGTCTACATTGATTGCTATGTACTCATGTGGTGTCAAAAACACTCTTATATTATGTGAAGGAGGGAGTATATATCAATGAAGTTATTTATTGAAGCACTCACACAATTACCATCAATTGAAGATATGCGATGTAGTCGTTCGATCACTGAGACAAAAACAGAGTTATAATTTCTCATATTGTTTTAGCAATTAAAACACTAATACATGAATTATTCTAGTGACCAAAATACATGAACTACTCAGATAAAGATTCAAAACTCTCTCACTCTGAATATATTTTCCATATACGGAAATATCTTCCGGTCCAGGCAGGCGTGAGATCGAGCCATCGACAAGCTGCGAGCTCAGAAACATCATCATGGCATGCACCCGCGACGACGCCGATGACACCGACGACGGCAACGACAATATGTCCTGAGTTCTCATTACTAGGGAAAACCCTAGTAGTAGCGCGGGTTTAGTGTCATTAGTAGCGCGGGTAACCGCGCTACTGATAAGGCACTACAGCTATTACTTAGTAGTAGCGCGCATGACGTGCGCTACTGCTAAGACTCATAGCCGCAGCGTTTGTTCTATATCGCGCTGCTGCTAATCTAGCTAGTAACAGCGTGTTTCCTGTCCATCGCTACTAGTATTCTTTTTTTAGTGTATTTATACGTCGTTATACAAATTTTGGTATAATACCAATTATGAGGTTTATATCATTATATCCATAACTGTGTGTCAAATAAATGTGGATTAGGTTTAAGTGGAGGCAATATGTGGTGCATGTCAAAAATATACTACCAATCGAAACTTGATTTAGTTTGGACTAGTAGTACTTTCGATGTGCACCACATGTTTCCTCCACTTGAATCTAATCCGCCAGTACAAGCTATGTAATCATCATCATAGTCATTACCACCAACAGTAGTTATTTAATCATCATAGTCATAGTGTAGCACATCATCATCTTTAAACTCATTCTAACTAGCTAATCACCACTAACACTATCTGTGGTAGCTATCTAATCACCACCAACACTAGCTAATAATAATCATCATTGTCATTACCACCAACACTAGCTATGTAATCATCATAGTCATAGTGTAGCACATGATCATCTTCAAACTCATTTCTAGCTAGCTAATTAACCACTTCTGCTGCTCTCTCTCAGATAAAATAACATAACACATGTGAAGCTCTCCTGCTTCATCAAGTTGGAGCATGCAGATGAACCTATCACCTAATCATGGGCTGCGCTTCTGATTGCTACCCCCTAGTACTTCTCTGCGATATTACCTTCAATATCATCTTCCGGGCGAATATCAAAGGTGATAACCATATCAGGCTCAAATACATAAGTCCTGCATAGTGCTTGCCAAGTTTCGCATCCAAAATAGGTGTAGGTGTCTGTGTTGTATAATTTTGCGTGGAAAATACAACAATGCTCGGTCTTCAAGTAAACTCTCTTTACCATCATAGTAGTTTTCATAGGACTGAAACCTATCTTATCCAAGACAAAAACTCTTGCATGGCAGGGGATACACTAGCAGAATAGTAAAGAAATTAAATTATAAGTTGAAGCAAATGAAGCATATGTCATGCTTAATTACGAAAAAAGACTTGTCGTTGTGACTTACTGTATCCACTTCGAAGTTCAAATTAGCATGCATTCAATAAGCAAAAGTAAATCATCTCTTGCGTCCGTACATCGTCGAATATTATCAGCAATACATCCCGAATAGTATCATACATATAACATCACTAATATAACTAAAACCCTAACAAACGACGGGTATCGGTGCGGGTGGTGGACACCCAAAGAGAAGGAACCATCACAGGATCATAGCTCCAGTGAGATCCTTGGAGAACCTGCCAGGTATTGGAGAACCTGTGCTCCAGCGCAAACATGTAGCGACGGACGTGCGCGTCCTCCTCGCTGACACGGTGACGTACCACCTCCGCGGGGTCCTCAAGCCTCTCGACCATCACTGGCCCACACGACCGCCACCAGAAAAGGTTCGGGTCAACGATGGGCTGAATCCTCACCAAGCTGCGCCCTTAGTAGGTAGTGCCTCCTAGTACCAGCCCGGCGGAGCCCAGTCCTGGACATGGCCCATCTGGTCAAGCAGGCGTCCTCCACCGAGTTGACGACGAGGATGCGGGATAGGCATCGTCGACATCGATGCGGGAAAAATTGCTTTAACTAAAAAAATAACAACAAATGTGACATCTTCAACTAGTTCTATTAATTCAACTAGTTCTTACTAAAAATAAACTTAATATAAATAAAAACCGTTTCCGCATCTAATTTGATGAACCTAGGGTGTGAAAAGTGGTATCGGATATTCCAATTATCCATCTTAAAAGTGAAATAAGTGGTCAAATTTTACTCGTTTTATGATTCATCTTAAAAATTTGATTCATTTTCGCCCTTACATGAGCCCTAACTAGTTTGAGCTGCATCCGCATCCGATTCGTTTCCATCCTTACATGAACCCTAACTAATTTGATGCAACTAAAATTTGAAGAAACCCTAGGCAGAGGTAGGGGAGAGGGAGGAGCAGGCGTGCTCACCTGGACTGCCTGCGGCGAGGGAGGAGCAGGCGGCGTCGATGTCGGGGTCGGGGCTTGGGTGCGCGGCGGAGGGTGGCATCGAGGCCGGGGTCGGGGGCGGCGTCCGGGGCGGCGTCGAGGTCGGGGGCGGGGGCGGCGTCGAATCCGGGGTTGGGGGCGGCGTCGAGGGTGTGCAGAGAGCGCGCGGCGGCCGACGGGCGATGGCTCGGCAAGAGCAGAGGATTGGATTTGGGGGAAGTGGCCATGGGGAAGGACGAACCCCGTGGTTAAGTCAGAAGTAGCAGTAGCGCGTTCCAGAAAGCGCGCTACTGCTAAGTTAGCTACAACGCTTTCTGGGATACATGCTACTGCTACTCCTTTCTCCTTTTTCCCCCTCTTCATTTATTTTTCTTCACATTTTATTTTTTTTCCCTTCACCTTCTTCTATTTCTTTCATTTTCAATTACTTTTCTATTTGCTTTCCATTTGATTTTATATCCTTTAGCAGTAGTGAGTTTAGAATAAAATGCGCTGCTACAAAGCAAGTAGCGGTAGCGCGGTTCGATATAGATCGCTACTAACATGTATAGCCTATCGGCTAAGCCGTGGGAATTTTAGTAGTAGCGAGTTTGGAATAAGGCGCGCTACTGCTAGAACTTTATCTGTAGCGCAGTTTGCACAGGCACGCTACTGCTACTTAGCTCCAGCGTGCTTTTTTGACCCGCTCTACTACTAAAGTTCTGTGTATAAGGTTTTCCCTAGTAGTGTCTGTCATAGCTTCCTCTCCTCAGTCGTGGCCTCCGCAGTCTGCACATGCCTCCCGTACACCGTCTCCACCTCAGATGCTGCAGTGATGTGGTTGGCTATCACCATAGGCCAGCAGGCGACGGGGCAAATGAAGAACGACCGGCAGGTCGTGGTGGTGGGAGCGGCAGAGAAAACCCTGCAGGCTGCAGCCACCCCTCCGACGACGGACAGCATGTGATATAATGCCGCCCCTTATGCGACACCGCTGCTTTTGTCCGATTGCTACTGATGCGGCGACGTCGTGTTGCCTGATCTTTGCACCTGCGATGGACCATAAACTCAGCACGACATGGAGCGATCAGAAAAAAGGAATCATCGAGGAGAAAGACGGAGGGGAAGGAGAGACATGAGGCGAGGGCATCATGCCACCGCTGCCCTCTTATGTTGCTGGTTCTCGCTGCATCTTGCGGACCCCCTTATTTATACACAAAGGATGCACATCTAAGAAGGCAACCGGCAATCCAGAATGAATGAACAAAGCGTCCGAACAACGTGTCAACACCAACCGCTCATACACCCATGCATACATCAGCGGCAGTCCAACAAAAGATAAACACATAGGGAAAACTCAGATGAAACACCAGACCACCACCGCGTGCAAGGTCCATCCAAGAGAAGAAAAAAAAACTGAAAACATCCAGCGAGGGCAATTCTAGAGAAGCCCACCAAAACGGCAGCGATCCATATTTCGTACTGAGACTGGAGTCTTTGAGGGAGACCGCAGATGCACCGATCGGCGAGGCTTCCAGATTGAACGATGACAGCGGCAGTGCGGCACCGATCAAACCGGTCAACACATGAACTCCTGTGCTACCAAATCAATCATCATTGCTGGCCCACACAACACAAAAAACGCTAGAGGAACCAATCAAGTAAACAAACACGTTCAGAAAATTTTGAACACAAACTTAGAATAATCACCAAGGGAATGTACACGGTCATATCCCAATTTAATACACGTGTTATGCACCGAATTACCCAGAGGTCATTTTCAACCAAGTGGCTAACTCTCGACGCGAAAACACTCCCGGATATAGAGGCTTGGGTATACAGCAATGGGGTTTACCAAACTTCTGGGAACTGTTGCACGATGTTTGATGTGTTTTTGTGTTTCTTGCTTGCAGAATTTCTAAGTTTAAATTCATATGAATTTATTTAAGTGCAAGTTACACGTCCATGTTCGATATTTGGATGTACACGTACGTGCATGCACCAGCTTATCCTTGGCTTGTCTCCACGTGCATGCATGCACGTTGATTTTGCCCACGTACCAACCAGCGTATATTGTTGATTACATGCATGGTATGAGCTACATCACTCACGTATTTGATCAGGTACCTAGCTAACTTTGTAGATGTAAAGGCCCGGTGTAGTTCCGTCGACGCTTCACTGAATCGTATATACACCTGGACGTCCACGTCGTCAGTTCCAAATACCCATATACCGGTGGTCTGGCCGGCGTGTATTGTACTTTTCAGAATACCTGAATACTTGGCTAATGCATGTATGCACCATTTTAGTCTGGGCTGACCGTGGCGTGTTAAATATGGTTGAGTTCTACCGTGTACATGCACGTATACAAATACCCGCATCCATCCATCACGTATCACGCACTCACCAGCCACCAAGCACGCATCCATCCAACTCGCGGCAAACCCCTTCACAAAACACCAGAGACAGAACGCATCTTGCAGGAACCGCAGCTGCAACGGAGACTGGCGGCCATCCGTGCAAGGGCGGCAAGGACTTCGACGGCGTGAACACCAAACTCATTTTTCCTGATGGTGAGATGATCGTCTAATTACTGTTTCTCTTGCATCTCTCTCTGCCACCCAGCATACATGCACTATGTGCCGGACACGCCGCCGCCAAGGACGATTGCACCGGACCAGAAAACTGCATCGACATTGTTGGGGTTTGTCTACGCAAGGCCCTTCATTTTCAGGTGTCACGTTCTTGGCTGGAGATTACTCGGGAGCAGCCGGAGCTCTCCAACGACGCAGCCCAACCGCTAGCCCCAGCGCCCTACCATGGTGGCCTTCATGATGCTCGATGAACAGCTCATGGAGTACAGGTCGCGACGCACAGATGGCGATCAACAGGGCCACGGTGAACAGGTTCATGGCAAAGGGTACAACGGCGTACAGGTTTTACATCACACTCTTGGAGGAGACGAAGTGGCGGAACCGGAGCTCGCTGACGACGCAGCCCGAGACTCGCCTTTCCCTTTGCGGCGTACAGGTCCTTGGTGGAACCAATGTCCGCAACAACGGGTGTAAGACCGGTTCTTCCTTCACGAGGCACGCGTCCCTGGCGAACAGGTGAATGGCGTACAGATCCTTCACCGAGCTGGAATTTGCAACGGCACTGTCCAATACCAGTCCGTCCTACGAGAGGTGCACCCACTGTAGCGGACAGAGCCGCGACGTACAGGTGCACGGTGTCGCCGGCGTACAGGTCACCCTTTGGTGTGGCATCAGCCTAACACGACGCGGCCTCTACAACGCTACCTTTTCATGGCCTCGTGAGGCGGCCCCCTTTGTCTTGGCGGACCGCCGAGTACTTGGCGTCTAGCCGAGACAAGGTGCCAACCCCCCCGACCACGCCTATGTGAGCGCACGTTAGTTTTTACGTTGACGCCGGTCTCCCCAAACCGTTACACCCGCAAGGCGTAGCCCCTTGAACACCCCGATGAAGCAACAGGTCGTCAAGAAGTCTAAGCCGAGCGCGCCCCATGCTACCTCAACACCAACTACTCCAACGCCGCCAAGACCGCCGAGGCACAATGGCGAGGGCCACGCCACTTGCGGCGCGTGTACCGACGAGGACACGGGCTCTGCCGCCACCCACACACACATCACCATCATCATGCAGGGAGGACGCGAAGCGAAGACAACAAAGACGACCACACGGCTTAATCGGAGGTATCCCGTGGAGCAACCCGCGGGAGTAATTAACCGGGAGCCTTTCGACGCCCCCGGAACCAGGAGACCGCAATCGCCAGAGTCAGGTTGGCGGCGCTAATAGGCCACGAAGCGCACTTTTTTGTTTACGGGATCTTGTAATTTTATTTCTTCAATGAGATTAATGAAATACTCGTTTTCGGTATCCTTTTCATTGTGTACTATGGTACACTGGCACGCCCGTAAATTTTATTTTCTTCTTTCCCCGGTGCAAGAGAGAAATACGCTCCCCTTCCCTTCTCTCGGAGCTTAGATGTTTTTCTCGTCTCAAACACACGGAACTTCATATCTTACTGTGCTGTTTTTTCTGTTATGTACAGACCTGGCCAAACGTCGACGCAAAACTTTTTCATTTGATAAATGATGAAAATCAGGCTATTATACATTTGGTAAATTTCACCTTTTTTTCTTTTTTGCTAAAATGAAAACCGTGAGCCATTTCACACGCTCTTGTTGGAACCATGCAGAAGGGAAAATGGAAATGAATGTAATTATGTGAATACTATTGCGCGTGGAAGCCATGCAGTCGTCCACGCTCACATGTGTACACCCGAGGAGACGGAACGCGTTCAGTTTTAGTACTGCATGCAGTGTGAACAAGCCAAGATAGTACTACACGTACACTGATATGAAATCAATCTCAGATCGCAGTGACGGCTAGAGTTAATTGCGTGTTCGTTTGGGTTCCCGAGGAGACGAGGTTTCCCACCAGATCAGAGGACGACGAGGCATGCATATAAATTCTGGCGTCTCCCTCCCTGCATCAACGCACCACATCCATCTCTTCTGGCTCGTCCGCCACGCCCACCCTCGCCGGCGCTGCTGCCGGCCGGTCCATCGCTTGGTGAGTCTTTATATTTCTCTTCCCATTGTTTCCATCGCCTCCTGATTTTCACGTTGTATATAGTAGTATGTTTCTGACCGCCGATCGATCTACTGTTCCAGCCTGACTTGTTGATCCAGACATGGCTTTCGCTGGCGTATCTCTCGTCGGCGGCGACGGCAAGCTGTGCGCCCCCACCGTCTCTCCCATCGACTCCCGCGCAGCCAGCGGGTACCACTTGCTCGTGGTCGAAGGGTTCTCGCGTACAAGAGACATCTTGCCGGCCGGCGAGTACGTCAGATGTCGCACTTTCTTGGTCGGAGGTCACCGCTGGCATCTCAGGTACTACCCTAATGGCTATGACTCCGAGTGCGCTGGGTTTGTATCGCTTTGTCTTTTCCTTGAGGTTTGTCACCGCTGGCATCCCAGCATATCAGGTTTTCTTCTGTTTCATTGACAAGTTTGAGTGGCTCCAGTCAGGACTCTTGCGTGAAACCACAATTCATGACTTCAAACTCGAAACAGGACTGGTTTACAGAGGGATCATAAAAAGGGAGATGTTGGAAAGGTCGACGCATCTCAAGGACGACAGCTTCACCATCCGCTGCGACATCGTTGTACTTAATGTCAAATCCAAGCAGGGTGCTAGCACCTTGGCTCCTCCGTTCATCCAAGTCCCTCCTTCTGACATGCCAATCCATTTCAAGGATCTCCTCCTGTCCGAGGAGGGTGCTGACGTGACGTTTGTGGTTGGCGATGAAACATTTGTTGCACACCGTTGCATACTCGCAGCGCGATCTACCGTCTTCAAGTCACAGCTGTTCGGCGACAACCTTGGCGCTGCTATCCTGAAGATCAATGATATTGAAGCAGAAGTGTTTGAGGGCATGCTTACTTTCATCTACACTGACACATTACCCGATTGGAATAAACCTTGCATATTTAAACAAGATGAAGCCCCACAAGTTGGCCACGTATCAGTCCACTATGTAACTTTGCTGCTGCTGTTGCTTGAAGCTGCAGAGAGATATGATCTCCATAGGCTGAAGTTGATTTGCCAAGAGGAGTTGGTCAGCCGCATACGCCTGGACACGGTAGTGGACATCATTGTTGGAGCTGAGGAGGGACGTTGCCCCTGGTTGAAGGAGAAATGCTTGGAGTTCATCAAGTCTCACACAAGTCTGCATGAAGTTTTCACGGCTGAGGGCTTTGAGATGATGACCTGAACGTGCAGCCCCTCTGGTCTCAAGGAGCTCCTCTCCAAGTTTGCTTCCTAAATTTCTTGAGAAAACCTTATATATGGGCTCGTCGTTTCCTTTTGAATTAAGTAAATTAAGTATATGTATTGCCAGTTCGTACTACCGGACCCAAGATTAAACTGTCACATATCTGTGGGTGGTTATCCTGTAGCTACTCGGTGTTGATCAAATGCAGTGATCCCGTAACATTTGTGTGTGTGCGCCTTGTTTTCCTTATTCGGTTCTTTGATGTGTCTTACTCCCTCCGTTCCTTTTTACTCCGCGTATAAGTTTTGGTCAAAGTCAAACTACACAAAATTTGATCAAATTTATATTAAAAATTATAACATCTACAATACTTAAACTATATAATATGAAAATACATTTCATGGTGCATCTGAAATGTTGATTTCATATTGTGAATGTTAATATTTTTTAATATAAAATTAGTCAAACTATGCAAAGCTTGACTTTGACCAAACCTTATATGCAGACTAAAAAGAAACGGAGGGAGTACTTTAACTGTTCTGCACCAGTATAGTATGTGCATGACCTGCTGATTCCATCAGGTGCAATCGTGAAAACAGACCTACAGAATATGATTTACTCCCTTCGTTTCTAAATATAAGTCTTTATAGAGATTCCACTGTCACCCGCAAAGAAAAAAAAATGAGATTCCAGTATGAACTACATACGGAGGGAGTAGTTAGCATGTGGTATGTTTTCTCCCTCCAAGCCGTTCTGGCCATGGCTAACGATGACTGGCAGGAGCCAGGAGCCGTGTGTAGTGTTCCTCATTTTGTTCATCAAGTTGCAACATCTGCAGGATAACTTGGAGACGCGCAACAGCGGTCTGGAACATTGGCGATGTTGTGGGAACGACCAAAACGTGAGCCATTTTGCAGCATCTGAAGGACGAATCGAACGACATTGAATGCAATGACAAGGGAGACAGACATATCTGGGGAGTTATCAACCGACTAACGTGTGGGGTTGGCCATTTCCAACACATATTTCACTCATACCAAAATGCAGATTTATTCCAAATGAACAAACCATATAGCCTGAATCGCACAAAACAACTAGCCGTGAGACGTATGATCTCACAATGCATTACACGGGTGAAGAAACGCAACTGCTGACGTGAGTGAACTCCGCTCCCTCTCGGTCCCCTCACTTTGCATCGCTTATTCTGCAGACCAGTTCTTGTTCGAGCATCGAACCAAGTTGCTAAAACATAGGCAGAAATCCATCAATGTAAGAAACTCGCCTGCACAAACATGTACCATATAGGCATGAGTTCAGTCAAGGATTCCCAAAAGTAAACTGAAGAGAAGTTACACTGCTATCACAAACCGGCACATGTTGCCTCCTAATACACCGTTTCCTTGCTTATATAAGGCAAGACAGGATTAAATCTCATATAGCTGGCGCTACAACCGGTCGGAAAGGAATAGATATGTTGATGGAAGAAATAACTGAATAATTAATAAACAGAGTATTTGAGAAATCTCGATTCGTGGTGCAAAAAAGGCTTCAATACATGGACGATTTACAAGATCCCCTGTCCTGTATGCTGGCCGTCTGCATGGTTTCCTGGGCAGCACCTCAGCTCTGATTATTCCTCTATGGACAACTCTCCTTGTATTACAAAAACTGCACTCACCAAACAACGGATTAGAATGCTCCCCTGGAAACAAATTAAGTTGTATATTTAATGTCTAGTTTATCTCTACCGTTTTCGAAATTTGTCGGAAATATCAAAGTTGTCATGAATTATCATTTCGAATTCTATAGCAATTCATTCCAGCAGCCACGCTACGAGTAGAATTACTTAATCTACAAAACCCTAGTTTTACAACATTTTGTAGGGAAATTTGCGATATTTTCCTATGCAGTTTACAATCCAAGCATTTAAGGCATCTTAATCAGAAATTTACTATATATCTACCACTCTTGTCAAAGCTACGAAATAATAGACACAATTATTCACTTAAACTGAATGCAAGTCCTTGAGAGGATTTGGTGCCATACCATGTTTCACCATAAAAAGATCCCTGAAGTTAAATTTGTTCTCCGCCATCTGTGGAATAAAGAGGAAATATCAGCAGGAAACATTTCTAGTCTTTTCTAGTGTGTCTATATTTTCAAATTTTGCTGAATTCCATTATCCAGAATTCTCATTTTTCTCACTCCAAACTGATTAATAAATTGGAAAAATTATCCAAAAACATTATGAGATAGGAAAGTACAACAGTACATACATAAATTATTATAATACCAGTTAGAATACACCCTAAACTATTGTACAGTTACATGGTGGTTTTGCTGTGATGTGGCTTTCGAGTTGACCAGTAAATCCATGTGGCACTATAGTAGGCATAATATTTTTTGAGGAAAGGCCATAATGGCTAGATTTATTGAACTTAAATACTAGACTAGGAATTGCATCGTCCAAAAGTTTGGAAATCTACATAGGATTACACAAACCCAATAACACCAAGGTGGAGCCCTCCTGTCGGTGTCTCATGGGCGCTTTGAACACCGGCGAGCGTGCACACGGCAGCGTCGCTCGGGACTGTGCGAGGGAGCTGCACGAGCTGGCGGGAGACCGTGCTAGAGTGGCTCGTGTCCGAGGAAGCATGCAGGAAGAGCTAGGGCTCACAGGGAAGCTCGGGAGAGGGACCACATCGGCATGACACGGATTGCAGGGGAAACTCAGAGGCATGGACATGGTTGACCAATGCATCTGCCAGAGTGAGGCATCACCACCGCCACAGGGAGTTGTGCTCTGGTTCACGGAGCTTCAAAGGTACGACATCAGAAGCTTCGTTACGGCTCCACAAAGCTTAGGAGGTTGATGGAGGATGCCGGGATGCGCCAGAGCAGGAGATCGCATGGCGGCCGTGACTAGCCGAAGGCGGAGACGAAGGAAACTGTGGGGGTGATACTGAGCCTCCTCCATCACTGTGGGGGAGAAGGACACTGTGGGGGTGATATTGAACTCCAGGACGAGGACATGGTTGACCAAGGCGGCTTGCGGAGCGAGGCATCACCGCCACAAAGCCTAAGAGGTAGCCGCACGTCCTTGCCGCTCGCCTTCACGCGCTTCACGCGTAGTCGGAAGACACAGCACGGACGGTTCCTGCAGCCGCATGCATTTTAAATTCCCTAGCCTATGAATGAAGCTGCGCGGACTGAACTACAGTAGTACTTGAAGCGCCAAATACCAGAATGGAGTGAGAATCCCTATACACGTACTGTAGTTAAGTTACTAACGTATTGAACTCGGAGTATGCATGCTGCTTGCAAGAGTTACCTTCTTCACCGTCAGTGTGGGCTTGTTGGGATTAATATCAATCTCTTTCTCAAGTGCATCGCTCAGCTCACCTTCACTACCACCACCAATCCCATTAGCATACACATAGACATGCTCCAGTGAAGAGAGATTCTCCAGCCCAAATTGAAAATCACCAAATTTGTCTTTTATTCGGTTAACATAAATGTTTAACTCCACGATCTGGAGCTTTTGCAAGGTTCCTTGTGCAAACATGAAATCAATGTAGCGGATACCCTTTATACTGAACCTTGTCAGAGACCGGAAGGGACAACCACTGTCAATGACTAGCCTTTTATCTCTGCCTTTTTCCCAAAAACCTACTTCAATAGAGAGGTCATGCAGAGACGGCATGCTCCCAAGTATTTGGAGGTCTTCCTCTCTCAGTTCTCCTATTCCGATTGCAAGTGAAGAGAGGGAGGGCAAGGAGGACATTGATTTTAGAAGCAATGTAGAGACTTCCCTATTGCCCATGTCAATGAACACCAGTTGTCCTAGCTGAACAAAGGTGGATGGCAATTTTATCAATTTTGTGTACCTTATGTCTAGCAATTGCAGAACCTGTAGATTGCTTATATCTTTCGGGATCTCAGTGATAGATGTCCCTTCTAGACTCAGATACCTCAGGTGAAATAAATTGCAAATGTCCTTCAAGTGATGATTACCCACTTCCATACAACCACTTAAATCCAATGCACGCAGGACAACAAAACATGAAAGTGCTGACAACAAACTAAGGTTTTTACTGAACATAGTAAGTGATCTCACATGGGACAAGCTGCTCATGGTTGGCATTTGCTCCACATCCTCTTCATTACATGTTTGGAGAGACAGTCGACGGATCTTACTGGGTAGGGACCTGGTCTGCTGACCACCCAATGTTGCGAGAAAGTTCTCCTCATTTGACAAGGAAGTGATAAGGTCAAGAACCATATCGTGTACACGACAAGATCTCGCCTTATCAGCAAATTTGATATCCGTCGATTGGATCGAACTTTTGTTAATGAGCTCAGCAATGTAATCCTCTCCTATTTCATACAAGCTCTTTCCTTGCTCTCACGAACCAATCCTTCACCTATCCATTTCCATATCAACTCTTTGGTCTTAATCAAATAATCCTCTGGATACAAGCTGATATACAGTAAACAAGCCTTAAGGTTTGGAAGTAGGTCATAATAACTCACATATAGTATCGTTCTCATGTCCTTCAGGTCAGGGTTATTTTCTAGTCCGGAACCCATAGATTGCTACACCTTGTACCAATACGTATATGTATTTTGATGTTACTTTTTACTAGCCAACGTACTAGCTAGTGTAATGATAGCCAATGGTACTCCACCACATTTCCGCAAAATGTTCTCACTTACTTCAGCCAACTGAATATGAGGGCGCTTGTCCTCATCTCCAAATATTCTTTGGTAGAATAACTTTCTTGAGTCAATAGTAGAAAGAGGTTTAAGCTGCTAAACACCACCAACTTTTTTGGCAACATCCAGAATGCGAGTTGTTACAATTACTCTACTACCGCATTCATTCTCACTCAGAGCACATCTAATAGTCTTCCATGCAGATTTATCCCATATGTCATCAATGAGAATGAAGTACCTGCTAGGGAATACCAAAAGGCCATACATTAGGGCATCTCCAGCCGCGCCCCCGAGAAGCCTCCCCAGGCCACTTTTTGAGCGCCGGCGGGCAAAAAACGCCCCACTCAGGCCCCCAAGACCTCATTTTTCGCCGGTAAAAGGAAAAGTTATAGCCGGCGAGCCCAGCCCACACCCAGCCAACCGAGGGGCTTCTGGGGGCACCGGCGCTTTGTTTTAACCAACCAAGTTGGCCCACGTCAGCCACCCACCCCCTCTCTCTCCTCTCCTCTCTCTCCTCTCTTGTCTCTTTCCTTCTGCCTACCCCACGCACACACATCGAGCCACGTACTTTGCACGCCGAGCTGCACGGGGAGGCGCCGTGGCCGCCGCTCGCACCCGCCGCTCACCTGTGCGTGGCCGACGTCTGCGTGTGGCCGGGGCGGACACCCACGCCACCGCGCCCTGCTCGCCGGGACGGAGCTCGCTGATGAGCATGTCATCCTCGAGTTCGAGAGCCGCTCATCTGTCAGCTCCACGCCATGTCGCCCCTGTCGCCGCTCGCCGAGTCGGGGTGGCGCGGCCTGGGCGTGGAAGCGAGGCCGACGGTTGCAGCAGCACAGGCCAGGCGCGGGCGCGAGCGCGAGGCCAACGGCTGCAGCAGCACATGCCGGGCGCGGGCGCGAGCGCGAGGCCGACGACTGCAGCAGCACATGCCGGGCGCGGGGTGCGAGGCGAGTCCATCCGGGCGCGCACGCATGGCGTGCCCTATTCGCGCGCTCGTCGCTGCGGATGCATGGGTCTACAGCACGCCGGAGATCGTCACGCTAGCTCGCGCCGATGCACCTCGGAGGCGCACGCCATGGAGTCGTGGCCAGGGTGAGGCCGGACGTGGCTGGGCGCGGCGAGTTGAGGCCGGGCCGGGCGTGGCTGGGCGCTGCTAGCTCGCGTGGGTCGCCATGAACGGGCCGGCACCCACCATGCAGCGAAGCTAGATAGCTAGCTCGCGTGGGACGCCATGCCATCCAGCGGAGCTAGCTAGCTCGCGTGGACATTCGTACTGCCTCGCACGGGCACGGCTGGCGGCGGCCTCCACGCATAGCAGAACGCCGGCGCCACCGATGGCCATGGCGGAGGAGGAAGGACGGGGTGGCCTGGGGTCGTCGTCGGCGAGCTCGAGTCCGGTGTGGTGGGCATGCCCAAAAGGTGTTTGTTGGAATGACCGGACACTAAAATTGAAAAAAAGAAAAAAAAGTGAACACCTATGGGGGGACGGCTGGGAGACGACACGCCCCTAGTACCAAAAATTTCGCCGGGGCCTCCCCAGGAGGCCGAAAAAACGCCTCCTGGGGGGCACAACGGCTAGAGATGCCCTTAGTAACGCTAGGGTATGTGCTTTGAGCATTGTTCAGCTAACTAAGTGAAATATAACAACAGTGAATAACCAGAACATGACTCATCAAGTATGGTCGTAACATTCCATCAATAACCTGACACTATTGCAGGATTAATGGATTAAACATGGTTCTTGAGTAGGAATCTAAAAATCGAAATCTAATTTAAAACCTAACCTGTGTTTGACGATCAGACTTGGTAGTTCTGTTCATTTCGTCGAAGTGACCAATTTAGACTAACTCTATAGATTGATGTAGGTTTTCAGTAATTCAGACAGTTGATAACTTGTAATAAAGAAAACAGGGCTGGAGGAGCCATCGAGCACCATGGGAGCACCTACCACCTCGTGAGATCCGTGCACTAGTTCAGATATATACTTGTGATCGTATTATGCATTTATGCTATTCAATTGACCGTCATGGATATTCTTGAGATAGGGGAGGTGCGACCGGATTTTATTCTAGAATAGCATTGGAGTTGTGTGGTTACCAGTGTCAATACATCATTAGTGTTAAGAGTACATGTTAACAATGTTACCATCAATTGTTGAAATATATTGCCTGCCTCTCTCCCTCAGTTCAGACTTTTGGAGCAACTAGCTCGAGCATGAATTCAATACCAACATTTAAACTGCACCTAATTTTTGTAGAGAAAAGACTCTAATGAGAAGAAGATCCAGAAGAGAGTAACATTATAAATAATAAAGACAGATACAAACATATAAGCAAACATGATATAGCAAATTAATTAATTATTTTATTCACAATTATAATATTATAAAATTTATATTAGAGCCATACAGTTTTAAATGCAAAACGAGCATATTTATTTATATAACTTCAAAGATTATTTGACCATTTTCTGTCTACAAGAATTTAAGAACTGGATAGACTCTACTTTTTCATGATCTATTCATTATTTTAAGATATATTCTTGGTAATTTTATAAAAAATCTTGTTTTTGGACAGAGGTATTTGCTCAACACTCATCAAAGCCGGATAACATGAAAAAGATGGAAGTAAATGTAATGATAGATCAACCGTAGTGTTGACATCGGATTTTGGCAAGGTACAAAAGGCAAGTAAGATGGCCTCAAGTGAAAGAGTTTTCAGCATGCAAAGTTTCAGGTCGCCAAGTGGAATAACTTTGATGTTTAATTTATCACCATTCGACCTTATCTCGGTGGCCGAAGTTGTACTCCGAGTGACAAAATTCAACATTCCGAGTGGTTTTCCGCCGATCATGCCTTCAAGACGACCTCGGGTGAAGGAGTATTCTAAAGGAATTGTCTTCATCTCGTCGAGGCAATCGATTTTGATATATAAATCATCTCAATCCGAGTTCATATGCAAAAGTTAGAGGCAATACACTGCAGGCCGAAGCTGAATGAAATATGGCGCGAAGTACCAGACGCCCTGTCTGATGGGTCGCGCGAGCAATTCGGCCCTTAGGAAGTCCTTGAATCGGAAAAACATCAACACGAGAAAGTTTTGTCTCGTCGAGCCGATCGATTTTCATATATAATTCGTCTCAATCCGAGGTCGTATGAGACTTGGGGAGACAAATCAAGATCAGGCTATGTTTTTGGTCGAGTGAAAAGCTTACCATCCGAGTGAAAACTCACCGGTCGAGTGAAAGCTTACCTTTCGGGTAAAAACCTACCGATCGAGTAAAAGGTCGAGTGAAAACCTACCAATTGAGTAAAAGGTTAAAAACCTACCGATCGAGTAAAAGGTCGAGTGAAAACCTACCGATCGAGTAAAAGGTCGAGTGAAAACTTATCGATCAAGTAAGGGATTACCTTCCGAGTGAGAATATAATTATCCAAGTGGAATATTACCTTCCAAGTGAAAGATTCTAACACCCGAGTGAAAAGTCCAGTCGCACGATCCGAGTGACTCTAATATCCGAGTGGATGAGCTCGAATCCAAGTGAAACTGAGCATGTGCCCGAAAGTTTATCAAGATGATTTCGGGTGAAGAAGTGTTCAATACAGAAGTTGTGCGTATCATCAAGACGGTAAACTTTGGTTTTGGAGTAATCGTCATCGGAGATAGTATATGGCCTGCAAATTCACTACAAGACTCGGATAATTTAGTCTACCGCAAGACCGAGTCCGACTGGAAGGTAAAGACGACCTCGAAAAGTATTCAAGATGGCCTTATTTGAAAAAGTGATCAACATGAGAGTTGTTCGTATCGTCGAGGCGCACAAGTTTGATATTTGGGCCATCTTGATCGGAGGTCATATGGAGGCTCGGCAGCCTGCAGAAGGAGGAAGGCGGAAGTTGGGCCAGATTCAGACTGAATCCGAGTTGGAATAGAACTAGGACTCTAGGACGCGATTGATGTAATTTTTCTTGTAAGGAAAGCCTAGATGAATCCTTTACTTGTACGGGAAGTCCAGCCGCCTCTTATATATGTTGGGGGTGACGGCTGATTGAACAACACACAATCGAACAAATCAATATACTACTTTTTCCTGTCTACTATTTATCTCTCCACCGTTTTTCTCTCTCGTTCTTCACTGTTCTTCGTGTTTGAGAGCTGCGAATCCCGAGGCTCTAGGGGCAAGCGAATCGACCTAGGGCAGCCCATAGCCGCCGCAATCCCTGACGGGGTCCCTCCCGGGTGCGTGGGGTTTCGGGTCTGCAAAAGCACCCGCCGACTGTCTTGCGTATCGTGCTGTCGGTCGGGTCTCCTTCGACGTGAGCTGCGGTGCATCACCCCCGGCGTCGAGGGTACACGTGACGTGTTCGTGTGTCAACACACTTTTTGGCGACTCCGCTGGGGATCGAAGATCAATCATCATCATCCACCATGTCCGATCTTCCCAAGCCATCTGAGGTAGACGCCGATAACATCATTAAGCCCAGTCTTGATGAGATATCGGCCGATCATAGCCAAGTCTATGAGGAGTACAAGAAGGCGCGTGAGGAGAAGGACTTGCAGGAGTTCCTTGCAAAGTTCAAGAAGGATTGCCAAGGCAACATCACTCCGATTGAAGAAATCAAGTTCCCTCCTCTTCAAGCCGAGCAGGTTAAACCCTCTGTAAGTACTACCTTTTCTCCTGAGCAGTGGGCTGAGATTGAAAGTCGTATTGCTGATGGTAACAATCTAGTCTATCAAACTTTCATAGAAAATACTAATGCTCAGAAGAATACATCTCAATCGACTAGTGGTAATAATGGTGTAGCTGATAGTGTGCAAAACCCTAATCTGGCTTTACCTATCTCATCGGCGCCCCCCGTGTTGATGACTTATTATCCTACCCAAACAAATCAGATTGTGGCTGCACCCATTAATACTATTATGAGCATGCCAGGTTCGGTGGCAACGCTGAACCCAACCTTACCTACAGCTACAACCACTCGACCACTAGCAAATTATGGCTCGACATACCTGCCACAATTCCTACCTACAGCTAGTAACCCTACTCCTCCTATGCCACTGCCACCAGCTTCATCGTCTACTATGGATGATGGTTTAGCTAATCTTAGAGAGGAGATGGCTAAGATGCTTCGAGAAAATTTTGGAGTTGAGTTACCTCGGAATCGGATTTACCAAAAGTCGTACCCCGAGTACTTTGATGCCATCTAGTGCCCTCCAGGATATAAAATTCCAGATTTTGTTAAGTTTAATGGAGAAGGCACAAAAACCACATGGGAGCATGTTAGTCAATACTTAGCACAATTGGGTGAGGCAGGCTCACTGAATGAGTTGAAAGTGCGTTTATTTCCTTTGTCATTAACTGGTACCGCATTTTCATGGTTTTCTTCTTTACAACATGGTTCCATTCGAGTTTGGTCGCAGCTAGAGCAGAAATTTCATGATCACTTTTATAGCGGCGACAATGAACTCAAGTTGTCACATCTAACATCAGTTAAGCAGAAGCATGATGAATCAGTCTCCGATTACGTCAAGAGATTCAGAGAAACGAAAAACCGGTGTTTTAGTTTGGTGATAACCGAGAGAGACTTGGCAGACCTAGTGCTGAGTGGTTTGAGAACTCCCATTAGAGAAAATCTAGAAGGCTATGAGTTTTTAAATATCAACCAAGTCTTACAAAGGGCCTTGGCTCAGGAAAGCCGAAGCAAAGATCTCAAAGAAGTGCATAGGTACAAAGCCGATCGACCAAAGATGAATATGGTAGAATATGATAGTGATCACTCGGACGATGAGGGTGATGTTTTTGCTAATTAATTTGTTTGGCCATCTAAGCCCAAACCCTTTACTTGCAATGATCTGAAACCGATTCATAAGAATCGTGATGAAGAGATGAAGTTTACTTTTAACATTGCTAAGTGTGATAGAATATTTTTTGCTTTGCTGCAGGCTAAGATTATTAGAATATCTCATACTTTACCGCCGTTTGAAGAGCTGAAACGGGTGCTTATTGCAAGTATCATAACTCTTTTTCTCATGCTACTAACGATTGCAATGTTTTTCGACGATAGATACAATCGACCATTAATGATGGACGATTGAACTTTTCTGAGATGCAAGTTGATAAACAGCCCTATCCAATGAATACCATGGATTTGGAGGGGAAGAAGCTACTTATTCGGCCGGAGGTAGCCGAATCTGCTAATAAAGCTAATGTCATTGTTGGTGTGCCCAGGAAAGATAAGGGGGGCGACAAGGTCTTGGGGAGCCAGATCGTGCTTGATAAACAACCCGATGGCAAGGAAGTGATCAAAATCACCATCAAGAATCCTACACTCGGGGGGCAAGCACAGGTACAGCAAGACGCTCGAGTTAAATTTGTTAAACCCAAGAGTCCTGAAGTTGGCAAGTGGAAGATGAACAAAGCTAAAGTACAACGCAAACGAATCAAACCAACTTTTGACATGTTGCTATCCAAGTACGCCAACCAGTCGACTGGTCCCAGTTCTAACCGGCCATCACACTTGAAGCGACCAAGGTCACCATCAGATGATATGTCCAGTCGGTATGCGAAACCGAGTGGACCAAAGGCATTGTTTCCAAAAGAGCAGAGGCAAACTGTTTGGGACCGACTTGAATACTCATATAATGGCCGACTGAACATTGGCGACAATCAGTCAGCTGGTCAAAATATGCGACCGAGTGGAAACTATCCTAGTGTAAGAATGCACCCAGGTGGAAGCTATCCAAATGAAAAAATATGGATGGGTAGATTTCATCCGAGTGAAATCCATCCGAGTGAGTTCCATCCGAGTGGATTCCATCAGAGTGACATCCATCCGAGTAAAAAGGTGCACCCGAGTGGAAATTTCATGCATCTAGAAAGTCGAAAAGAATGGCGTGTTAAGTCATCAAGTGTTGCAGCAGTTGAGTCGGGAAAAGGCAAGGAGAAAATGGATGTCGACTCACTTATCTTGCGCACCGAAACATTCCCCGTACAACAGCCGACTGTGCATAATCACTCGACTGAGCCGATACTTTCTATCGCGCCAAAGCACTCGGTTAATGACCATGAAGCAAGCACCAGCCAAGTAAAGGTGAGAGATGCTAAATACACTCGACCAAAGTGGTGTCCTCCAGGGCTAACAAAGACACAGAAGAGGAAACTACAGAGGTTAAGGAGTCAAGAGATGGCAGAGCAGGAGGCCGAGAAGCAAAGGGATAAGTTGTTCAATGACACTCGGCCCATGGTTCCAGCAAAACAAGTGTGGAGGCCAAAACAAATACAAGATACATCATCTTCTACATCTATCACAGAAGTGCCTACACCACCCAAGGAGGACGATGTGACAGTTATTACATCGTCTGCGACACTTCTTACTTCTGCTTCACTCGGCCAGCTTTCAAGATCGGTCGATCCACTTGAAGAAGAGGATGATATGTTGGACTATGAGTCTACGCCGGTTCATGAAGGTATGGATATCAATATGGTGTATTACTTACCTGCTGAGTTTTGTGCTGTAGATGAGGAAGGGGAGGTGGCTCAGCTAGATTTTGGCCCTAAAAATGCAATATTCGAGAAGCCAAAAGAACCAGTAATGCATCTGAAACCGTTATATCTCAGAGGTCATATCAATGGGTCGCCGCTCACTCGGATGCTTGTGGATGGAGGTGCTGTGGTAAATCTTATGCCCTATTCGGTCTTCAAGAAATTGGGTTTGCCTGATGAAGAATTGATCAAGACCAATATGGTGCTCAACGGGTTTGAAGGCAAAGAGAAAACTGAAGTCAAAGGTGTAATGTATGTGGAGCTTACAGTCGGAAGCAAAACTTTGGCCACTGCATTCTTTGTCGCTGAGGTGCAAGGTAACTACAACGTTATACTAGGCCGTGATTGGGTTCATGCAAACCAATGCGTGCCATCCACTATGCAGCAGTTTTTGATTCAGTGGGTTGATGATGAAGTGGAAGTCATTCATGCAGATAACTCGGCATGTGTTGCTTTGGCCGATGCATCGGTGGATTGGCAACATCCCAATGCTACTTGCTTGACGGGATGCGACTTATCAGAGTTTGATTTTCTCAGCGCGACCAAGAATGGTTTTGTGCCCGTGTCTTTAAAGCCGACTGAATGCAATCGGCTCCAAGGTATGATATGTTTAAATGGATTCTAATTCCGAGTGGTTACAAAAATGTCTTGTAAAATATCGATCCAGTGAGGACGATATGTATGAGTCTATAGAGGAGTTGGATGACATGGATAAACTTGGACAAGGTTTTACATCAGCTGATCCATTAGAAGAGATAGATATTGGAGATGGTTCAGTCACTCGACCGACATTTATAAACAAAAATTTGAAAGCCGATTATAAAGCTAAATTAATCGAGCTATTGAAAGAATATGTTTGTTGCTTTGCATGGGAATATCATGAGATGCCAGGGTTGAGCCGAGAGCTAGTGGAGCATCGGTTGCCTATAAAAGCCGGTTTTAGACCTTATAAACAGTCGGCCAGAAAGTTTTATCCGAAAACATATGACCGGATCAAGGAAGAGATCGGTCGACTGCTTGAAGCTAATTTCATTCGACCTTGCAGGTATGCCGAGTGGATTTCTAACATTGTCCCAGTGGAGAAGAAGGGATCCAGCAAGTTGAGGGTGTGCATTGACTTCAGAGATTTGAATAGGGCCACACCCAAAATGAGTATCCCATGCCAATAGCCGATATGCTTATTAATGATGCTTCTGGACATAAGGTTATTAGCTTTCTAGATGGTAATGCCGGATACAATCAAATTTTTATGGCCGAAGAGGACATGTACAAAACAGCTTTCCGATGTCCTGGTTTCCTTGGTTTATTCGAGTGGACAGTGATGACATTCGGATTGAAAAATGCTGGGGCCACATATCAAAGGGCTATGAATTTGATTTTTCATGATTTACTCGGTATCATACTTGAAGTTTATATTGATGATATTGTTGTCAAATCGGATGCTTCTGAATCTCAATTGGCCGATTTGCGTTTAGCTTTTGAAAGAATGAAAAAGTATGGACTGAAGATGAATCCTTTGAAGTGTGCATTCGGCGTGTCAGCTAGCAAATTTTTGGGTTTCATTATTCATGAAGATTGCATCGAAATCGATCCCAAAAAGATAGAGGCCATACAGAAAGTGGAGGACCCAACATGCAAGAGAGATATGCAAAAGTTCCTTGGCAAGGTCAATTATTTGAGAAGGTTCATAGCTAATCTGTCAGGGAAAGTTGATGCATTTACTCCTATCCTTCGGTTAAAGAATGATGTTGATTTCACTTGGGGGGCAAAACAGCAAGAAGCCTTTGATATGATCAAGAATTATTTGTGCACTCCTCCGGTGATGAAAGCACCCAAGCATAGAGAGCCTTTTAAACTTTATATCGCAGCAGAGGAAGGTGTTATTGGTGTTGTTTTGACTCAAGATACCGAAGGAAAAGAGCATGCCATTACATATTTGAGCAGACATTTATTGGACGCCGAGACAGGGTATACATTTATTGAAAAACTATGTCTATGCTTATATTACGCTTGCACAAAATTGAGACATTACCTAGTGCTGAGTGCTTGTGTAGTAGCTTGTCAAACCGATATCATTAAGTACATGTTGCATAAGCCAATTCTTAGTGGTAGAATTGGCAAGTGGGCTTATGCTTTGATTGAGTATGATTTGGCTTATGAATCTCTAAAATCCATGAAAGGCCAAATTGTTGCTAATTTCATTGCTGAACATCGGATTAATGACAAGCATGATGTTGATATGAACCTTGTTTCATTAGTGTCATGGAGATTGTACTTTGATGGTTCAGTTTGTAGCAATGGCCAGGGTGTTGGTATTGTTTATATATCTCCTCATGGTGCTATTTTTGAAGCCTCATGCCGCTTGGAATATTTTTGCACAAACAATCAAGCCGAATATGAAGCATTGTTATTCGGTCTAGAGATGTTACTTGCTATAGGTGTTACACATATTGAGGCTTACGGTGATTCGTTACTAGTGGTGCAGCAAATATCCAGAGTCTTTCAGTGTTTTGACGAATCACTTAATGTTTATCATGATAAATGTCTAGATATAATTTCTACTTTGGATTGTTTTAGCATTGCACATATATCTAGACATGACAACTGGAAAGCAAATGAGTTGGCACAACAAGCATCTGGATATCATGTTGATCATGGCATGTTTCATATCTCTCAAAGACCGATGTCTTGTCTTGCCAATATGGGAGAGGCCGAACCTGAACCCACTAATTCGGCCATTAACAAAAAAATCTAGTGCAGGTGATAATTCCGACTGAAGAAAGCCCATTGTTGATTACTAGTGCAATCCGAGCGAAAGGGTGGATAGGGCTGTTCGGCGTATGGCTTTCAAGTATACAATGAGAGATGATGGTCTTTATCGCCGAACAGTCGATGATGTTCTTCTAAAGTGTTTGGATGAGGACCAGGCAAGAGTTGCTATGGGAGAAGTGCATGAAGGTATTTGTGGCACTCACCAGTCGACTCCCAAAATGAAATGGTTATTGCAACGTGCTGGGTTTTATTGGCCGACTATGATTAATGATTGCTTCAGATATTATAAAGGGTGTGAAGCTTGTCAAAAGTTTGGTGATATTCAATTGGCTCCTGCTGCTATGTTACATCCTACTATCAAACCGTGGCCCTTCAGAGGTTGGGGTTTAGATTTCATTGGACAAATCCACCCGTCTTCCTCAAAAGGGCATCGGTTTGTATTGGTGGCAACTGATTATTTCACTAAATGGTCTGAAGCAGTACCTCTCAAGAACATGACACATACGGAGGTAATTCAATTCATAACCGAACACATTATTCATAGATTCGGTATTCCTCAAACGTTAACTACAGATCAAGGTTCATCTTTTATGTCACACCAAGTCAGAGAGTTTTCCGAATCTTATAATATAAAGTTGCTCAATTCCTCTCCATATTATGCCCAAGCTAATGGACAAGCCGAGTCTAGCAATAAAATTTTAATCAAGCTCATCAAGAAGAAGATTGAGGATAATCCGAGGAGATGGCATGAGTTGTTGTCTGAAGCTTTATGGGCACATAGAATTTCAAGGCATGGTGCTACGAAGGTAACTCCATATGAGCTAGTATATGGTCAAGAGGCCGTTTTACCAGTAGAAGTAAATTTGAATGCTTTGAGAATAGCCAAACAAAATGATTTATCGGCAGTAGACTTTTATAACTTGATGATGGACAATATTGATGAAGTTGCCGATAAATGTTTGGTTGCTTTGGAGTCCATAGAGAGAGACAAGTTGAGGGCTGCAAGAGCTTACAATAAGAAAGTTAAGTTGAAGAATTTTCAAGTTGGTGAACTCGTCTGGAAAGTGATTCTGCCGATTGGTTCAAGAGATAGAAAATTCGGGAAGTGGTCTCCAAGTTGGGAAGGTCCTTTTAGGATTACAAGGGTTGTTCCTGGAAATTCATATTTGGTAGAATCAATACAAGGGGCATTGTTACCCCGAGCTCTCAACGGAAAATATTTGAAGAAGTACCACCCGAGTGTGTGGCAGGAAGCCTCAGTAGGCAATGGCCGATATACGATTATCGCCCTTGGCACAAACATGGCCGATACATAATTATCTCCCTGAGGAAAATAAATGGCCGATGGAGTGTTGACATCGTCCTTAGAATAAACACCGTGCATATTATTTTTCGGCGTGCAAGCTTTGCCGAAAAACAGGGGGGCATGTGTTGACATCGGATTTTGGTAAGGTACAAAAGGCAAGTAAGATGGCCTCAAGTGAAAGAGTTTTCAGCATGCAAAGTTTCAGGTCGCCGAGTGGAATAAGTTTGATGTTTAATTTATCGCCATTCGACCTTATCTCGGTGGCCGAAGTTGTACTCCGAGTGACAAAATTCAACACTCCGAGTGGTTTTCGGCCGATCATGCCTTCAGGACGACCTCGGATGAAGGAGTATTCTAAAGGAATTGTCTTCATCTCGTCGAGGCAATCGATTTTGATATATAAATCATCTCAATCCGAGTTCATATGCAAAAGTTAGAGGCAATACACTGCAGGCCGAAGCTGAATCGAAATATGGCGCGAAGTACCAGACGCCCTGTCTGATGGGTCGCGCGAGCAATTCGGCCCTTAAGAAGTCCTTGAATCGGAAAAACTTCAACACGAGAAAGTTTCGTCTCGTTGAGCCGATCGATTTTCATATATAATTCATCTCAATCCGAGGTCGTATGAGACTTGGGGAGACAAATCAAGATCAGGCTATGTTTTTGGTCGAGTGAAAAGCTTACCATCCGAGTGAAAACTCACCGGTCGAGTGAAAGCTTACCTTTTGGGTGAAAACCTACCGATCGAGTAAAAGGTCGAGTGAAAACCTACCAATTGATTAAAAGGTTAAAAACCTACCGATCGAGTAAAAGGTCGAGTGAAAACCTACCGATCGAGTAAAAGGTCGAGTGAAAACTTATCGATCGAGTAAGGGATTACCTTCCGAGTGAAAATATAATTATCCCAGTGGAATATTACCTTCCAAGTGAAAGATTCTAACATCTGAGTGAAAAGTCCAGTCGCACGATCCGAGTGACTCTAATATCCGAGTGGATGAGCTCGAATCCAAGTGAAACTGAGCATGTGCCCGAAAGTTTATCAAGATGATTTCGGGTGAAGAAGTATTCAATACAGAAGTTGTGCGTATCATCAAGACGGTAAACTTTGGTTTTGGAGTCATCGTCATCAGAGATAGTATATGGCCTGCAAATTCACTACAAGACTCGGATAATTCAGTCTACCGCAAGACTGAGTCCGACTGGAAGGTAAAGACGACCTCGAAAAGTATTCAAGATGGCCTCATTTGAAAAAGTGATCAACATGAGAGTTGTTCGTATCATCGAGGCACACAAGTTTGGTATTTGGGCCATCTTGATCGGAGGTCATATGGAGGCTCGTCGGCCTGCACAAGGAGGAAGACAGAAGTTGGGCCAGATTCAGACTGAATCCGAGTTGGAATAGAACTAGGACTCTAGGACGCGAATTGATGTAATTTTTCTTGTAAGGAAAGCCTAGATGAATCCTTTACTTGTACGGGAAGTCCAGCCGCCTCTTATATATGTTGGGGGTGACGGCCGATTGAACAACACACAATCGAACAAATCAATATACTACTTTTTCCTGTCTACTTTTTATCTCTCCACCGTTTTTCTCTCTCGTTCTTCGCTGTTCTTCGTGTTTGAGAGCTGTGAATCCCGAGGCTCTAGGGGCGAGCGAATCGACCTAGGGCAACCCATAGCCGCCGCAATCCCTGACGGGGTCCCTCCCGGGTGCGCGGGGTTTCGGGTCTGCAAAAGCACCCGCCGACTGTCTTCCGTATCGCGTTGTCGGTCGGGTCTCCTTCGACGTGAGCTGCGGTGCATCACCCCCGGCGTCGAGGGCACACGTGACGTGTTCGTGTGTCAACACGTAGGAAAGCTGTCCTACATGAACTCCGGAACTAATAACATGAACTACTAGATAAAACATCAATCACAGGTACACCAGCATACATACCTCTTGTTTTGAAGGAAATCTCTTATCTCACTGATGAGTTGTGTTTCGCTCCACGCTGACTCATCCATGATATTCATGTACTTTCCCTTGTCAAGTTGATGGAGCAAACTCTTCAAAAGCTTCTTCATGTCAGGCTTAAGAGACACGGAAACAAAAGCTCCACAATTGAAGTCACCGCGAAGCTTCTTATACACCACATTAGCAAGAGTTGTCTTCCCTAAGCCTCCAAAGCCAACAAGAGAGATCATGTTCAGCTGTTTAGTGAACACGTCGTCGCCCTCCATCAGCATCCTGACTATTTCAAGGCTCTTCTTTTTGGTGCCAATAAGCTCTGTCACCTTTTTGAATAAGGCTAATTGGCGAAGGGTATCAGTACTTGTGCCAGTGGGCTTGGGCACAACACTGTCAACCTTGTACCTTTCACGCCTCTCACTGACCTCCTTGATCCGGCTCTTGATGTCTTTGATATCGACGCCAATTTTGTGTCGGATCTTGCCCTTTTTCAGCATGTCCATGCTTCTATGGATGAAACCCATAAAGTTGTGCGGTTTCTTTTGTTCCTGGAACTCAAGGCGCACCCGAAATCTGTCGACGTTGTCTTCAATCTCATAGAACATGTCCTTGACATCCCTTGCCCAGAGCTTGACCTGGATGTCAGGTAGCTGATACAAGGGTGCCTCCGAAACCTTGATGAGAGCAGCTTCCATGCTCTCCAACTCGGCTTTAAGGAACTTGATCTCACCCCTGGTGTTCTTCTGCAGGTTGTACTCCTCTTTGAGCAGGTCGCCGAGCATGGGCAGGAGGGTGCTCATCGCCCCGGTGACGACCTCCATTGTCGCTTGCTCGATCGAGCTCCGTGAGATCTTTGGGAGGCTAATGAATTAGGTGTAGTGTATGTAGCTGCATCAATGAGTGGGAATAAGATGGTGTCTAGGTGGGAGGATGAGTGGCTATGGGTGGGTGGGTGTAAAGGGGCTTGTCCCTATTACTCAGGAAACATAAGAATGAAACCACTCAAATAATGTCGACACATGGACAGATCAGATGTACTCCCTCCGTTCCTAAATATAAGTCATTGGGGGAGTGTAAACTGAACTCTCCCATCGACTTATATTTCGTAACAGAGGTAATACGTTAACTGAGCAAGTATCAGATGTTGCACCGGAATTTAAAAGCTTGTATACAAAAAGTTCTGATAAGATTAATAATGTAGTAATTAATAAGGTGAGGAATCACTTAAAGTGAAAGCTATCTAAAGCTGAGGAATAATCACTTAAAGTTGAACCACTCACAAAACCAAAGTGGATGGGAAAGGGACATGGTGAGAAAGAGGTGGATTGTGGAATATATCACCGAGTATTTTTTGCCACATGCTGATGATGCAGTCTTATCTTTATATAACCATCATTTACTGACAAATCCGGTGTAGCTCTATGGTGACTATTTATTTTAAGTACAGAGGCAACAAGAACAATATTTTTTGGCACATAATAGATGTACTTTTGTCCAACCAGGCAAGCCCCTCTCCAAGTCTCCATTAATTGCTCAACGAAAAAAAAACCCAATCCGTATACAAAGCAAAAAGGGAACAAGAAAGATTGCTAATCCCAAGGGAAACACGATATATGTATCTGAAATATATGTCTGTGCTGTAACTTCCCCCTATCTGATCTAGAAGAAACCAACTGGAAAATAAGTTAGTTAGCAGCACCGGCAAGCAAGCTCAGTCAAGAGAAATGAAAAATAACAACGATGGTGCACCTTAGCCTGAGGGTAGAGGTTCGCTAGGCATGGAGAATATCAGAACTATACTGACACAGTATTTGGAATTTTGGACATCATCCAAGGTGCCGAACAGATGACCGTCTCGACTGCAAGACAGTGAAGGAAGACTGCAGTGGCAAAGATGCAAAGACTTGTAGCGTCCTTAATTTTGCAAACAAAAAGCCATAAACAGAAATAAAGAGCTTGACATATTGACCTACAGCATCTTATCAAGCTCAGAAAAGCATAAACAACAGGGCATATTATCCAAAATTCCCTAATATATACATATCAGCATGATTAAATGAATTACAGCATCACTACAAAACAGGGGGTGTCCTTGACGTCATAAAAAAATTAGAGGCAAACTGCTAATATAATAGCTGAACACCAATACACCAATAAACCACACAACTTCGGGCTGGCTTTGCATTTGAACCGACTGTCTTACGGGTCGAGCCGAGATCGTTTCAAGGACATATTGGTTATTCCCTGTAAGTCGAGTAGAGTGATTGAAATGATTTCT
Source organism: Triticum timopheevii (assembly GCA_963921465.1). Classification (NCBI taxonomy): domain Eukaryota; kingdom Viridiplantae; phylum Streptophyta; class Magnoliopsida; order Poales; family Poaceae; genus Triticum; species Triticum timopheevii. The sequence continues at coordinate 3,478,615 of OY997271.1, forward strand.
TCGTCACTAGCGCAGGGATCGATCATTTCTCAAACTGTCAAAATGAAAAGAGGGTATGTGAGACTTTCATATAGAGGTGTGGTGAGGTGACGTCCAAAACCTGTCAGCCTGAGGAGAGGGGAAGGGAGACTTAAATTCAAAAGGGACTCCCAGTCCCAGATAAATAATTTATATTAACTTAATAGTAATAATAGTAATAGTAGAACTCCGTGTCACCACTACTGCTCCTACAAAAAGTTCTGATGGAACTAACAATGTAGTAGTAATTGGTAAGATGAGGAATCACTTAAAGATGAGGCTAAATAAAGGTGAGGAATATTTAATTAGTCAATGTTGAATCACCTACAAAGCCAAAGTGGATGTAAAAGGAAGGAACACGGTGAGAGAAAGAGTCGATTGTGGAATCTGCTTTTACATATACTACTCCATCCGTCCAAAAATAAGTGTCTCAACTTTGCACTAATTCTAATACAAAGTTGTACTAATATCGAGACACTTATTTTGAGATGGAGAGAGTACTAGTTATCACTCCATATGCAAACTTTCTCGAATCAGGCTATCAGCATCGCCACCAGATCTGACCTACTAGCGATACGAGATCGCTAGCACCTCCCAGCGATACGAGATCGCCCAGGTCGCTCCCGCGGGCGGCTGGGTGAAACCCTAGACGCCGCCGCCCACACCTACTCACCGCCTCCCCCTCCCCTCGTCGCCGCTGGGTGAAGCCCAGTTGGCGTCGACGGTGGCGGGGCCACTTGTCCCTCCTCCGCTGGTGGCTATGGCGCGGGACATTGCTAGCGGACATGGAGTGCGGCGTCTCAAACGACCGGGGCTTGGGCGCGGTGGTGCGTGGACGTGCAGCTGTTGCGTGTCGAAGGTGGCGGGCCGGGCCGGCGCGACATGATGGCGGGGCGGCTGGTGCCGTTACCGTCAGATCCGGCGCTTGGAGTAATGGGCTGTGAGCAGCGATGGCTATTGTCCTCCGTCATGGCAGTGATGGCATCGAGGTGATGGAGGTAGAGGTGTGGTGGCGGTCATTTTACTATTGTCGCAACAAGACAATGATCTGCATGATTGGTCCTCCTCGATCTGGCCGTCGACGTGTTCCAGAACTACTGTTGGAGATCTTGCCCAAGGATATCTGAATTAGATAGTATCAGATCGTGCGCGTCCATATCAGCCTACGTGGCTCCAGGAGGGCGCGTTGTGAAGCTATGTTGTTTGCTGAAACTATTAGACATGTCGGCATCTCGATTTCCATGGCACAGATGGGACAAAGTCTTGATGGCGGAGATCGAGGATCGGTAAGGCGGAGGGGGCCTGGTTGACGATGGAATCAGCAAGATGTCTGGTAACTTTCAGTAGCAGCAATGTCAAGTGGTGATGGCAGCACAAGAGGATTTCATTTTTGGTGGTGCTTCTCGGGTGCCGAGTCGTGACTTCCAGAGTGAAAGCCTAAGGTCTGACCTTGAGAGCTCGGTCTTTCTCCAAGGTGAAAATATATGATCTTGGATCGGGGAACGAGGGTGTATGTGAGACTTTGATATAGAGGTGAGATGAGGTGACGTCGAAAACATGTCTATTAGAGGAGACTTAAATTAATATTCAAGAAGGGACTCCTAGTCCCAGATAAATAATTTATATTAACCTTAATAATAATAGTAATAGTAGGAGCAGTTTTGTAAGAGCAAGCACACCACTGCTGCTCCTCCTACAAAAAGTTATGATGGAACCATAGCGTGGTAGTAGTTAATAAGGTGAGGAATCACTTAAATGTAAGGCTAAATAAAGGTGAGGAATAATTAGTTAAAGTTGCACGACCACCCATAGAGCCAAAGTGGATGTACAAAAGGAAGGGACATGGTGAGAGAAAGAGTCGATTGTGGAATCTGCTTTTATATACTCCCTCAATTCCATAATGTAGTGCTCCCGCGCTTCCCGAGAATCAAGTTTGACCATAAATTTAATCAACGAGACCGGCCCGCTGCTGAACGGCTGCAATCTTCGATAGAGCAATGCATCGCCGACGCCAAGAAAAGCGCCGCCAAGAGGAAGGAGAAATCCGACGCGCGGTGGTTGGCGTTGATGACGAAGCAGGACGTCAAGCTCGACCTTCTCAGGACCAACATCGCCGCGAAGAAGAGGAACACCGACCTAATGTTTTTGATGGCGGAAGACATGTCGACGATGAACGAGCAGGTGAAGGCGTGGTACCTTGCGGAGCGCATCCTCATCTTGAACCAGATGCCCGGGCAAGCGACGACCACAACGACAACACCAGCGACGACACCCAGCCCAAGCACAGACACAACGACGACAACGAGCCCGACTGTGCCCACACCGACCACGCCCAGTCCGGCGGCAGAGGAGTCATCCGTCTGGTGCGTGTTCCATGTCTATGATTTCTTCCTTTTGAACGCCCAACTATTGGGTGTGTTTTATCGCCGACTTGTAGCATGATGATCGCCGAACTTATGGCATTTTTTGGGCAGCGGGTATGACAAGTTTGAATTTGTTGGCGTATGGGGGCCGAACCTTGGGGCGTGACTGGCGACTCGCTTGCCCCATGGCGAAAAAGTGCCGGCGCAAACGCCAAAAGGCATTCGCCGGATGCGCTGGGGGGTCAAACGGCTGGAGTTGCTCTAAAGGTGCCTATCCCTATTGCTAGTCTTCCATAGAGATTATCTTACTCAGGAAACTTATGAATGAAACCACTCAAATAATGTCGACACACGGACACATCAGATGTACTAGTTAATTGAGCAAGTATCACATGCTGCGCCTGAATTTAAAAGTTTGTATACAAAAAGTTCTGATGGAATTAACAATGTAGTAATTAATAAGGTGAGGAATCACTTAAAGTGGAAGCTAAATAAAGCTGAGGAATAATTACTTAAAGTTGAACCACCCACAACGCCAAAGTGGATGGGAAAGGGACATGGTGGAATATATCACCGAGTATTTTTTGCCACGTGCTGATGATGCAGTCTGATCTTACATCACCACCATTTACCGACCATTCCGGTGCAGCTCCATTGTATTTCTAGTGTTGGACATCATCGAAGGTGCCAAAACATACGGCAGTCTCAACAGCACGACAGTGAAGGATGATCATTATTTGCAGGTCCGTCCACAGAAGGTCGCAGGACGTTGGTGTCCTGGTTGAGGTCGGAGGGGCTGCTGCCATCCTGGGGGGAGACTGCAGTAGCAAAGATGCAATCATGCAAAATATGGATGTCCTTAATTTTGGAAACAAAAAGGCAACAACAGGATAAAAAGCTTGACGTTATAGACAGATAGAATATTTCTTTTAGAGCAACAGAGAGAATGTTAACAAGCTCAGAAGAGCATAAATAATATGGCACATTATCGAAAATTCCCTCATACACACATATAAGCGTGAATAAATAAACTAGCAAAAATCAAATTTGAAAGCACTGCTAACATAACTATGAAACAAAAGGTGTCCTTGTCATCGTCGCTAATCACAGTAGTCAAACTGCTCATATAAAATTTGAACACCCATCAATGTACTAGAAATCCACCAGGAAACCACACAACTTCAGGCTGGCTTCGCATTTGAACCAAGACTTGCAATGCCTCGTGATCCATGCAGGACCATCAGATGTCCTTCACCGCCTTGTTGAAACGTCAATTAGTACCAAAGGGGTTAACATACATATGCAGAGTCAGCAGCAGATCGCCAATGACACAAGCTGTGTTTACAAAATACAAAATGGAAAAACAGGTCAACAAAGGGTATTATTAATTAGTGTGTTACGTCTAAATGTTTTAGTTGGGATGTGCTCGATCTTTTGCCAATATGGATGTCCAACTGTTTGACAAGACTTCATGAACTCATAATTGCAGGAATCAAGATGAAACTCTTCAAGAGACTGGGGCAGTGTTGGAAGCGATCGGATACTAAAGCAGTCAAATATCACCAGCTCCTTCAGAGATGTGAGGTGCTGCATATTGGATGGTAAGTTGTCCCAGTTGCAGTGCACAAGCCAGAGCACACGGAGATGAGGGAAAGCCTCAAGTTCAGGACCAGGTCCCGGCTGGCTCCATCCCCAGAGATAAAGTTGTTGCAGGTCCGTTGGGCCACCATTCTGCTTTCCCACCATCCAGTCTGGATACCTCGATCCATCGTAGTTCCACATGTGCAGTGTTTGAAGCCCCAAGGGAGGGCACAGGCCCTCAAGTACCTCTGCTTCAACTTCTGGACTGCACCTTGTATCATCATCATCATCATCACCCCATTGCAATATCAGTTTAGTAAGCCTTTGCTTGGCTGCTAGATTGGCTTCAAGAGCGTCCTCCTTGCTTTTAACATTTTGTAGGCCATTGATTCTCAGTCGTCCTTGAAGCTTGTTTAGGTTCCTCAACTGTTTTATCTCGTACCCCTGTTCATTCCTTACTGTGAAGCCTGGTATAGTTTGGAGTGAGATCAGCCTGCCTATGTTACGAAATTTCAAGGGTGACCAGCAAAACATGTGATGCAAGTTTACTAGGTCATCGAGGGTAAATTCCAAAATTTGGCCATCACCAAAATCTAACACCTGGATATGGTTAAGTTCAGTTAGTGTGCTTGGTAAAATTACAGTGCATGAGTAGTTTGTCCTGAAAGCAAGATAGCATAGTTGCTTTAACTGACTAATGGACTCTGGGACTGCGAACGTTTTGGGTTGCTTGATTGGATCATGTTCTTGGCTGAAAGCAATGGCCAGTACCCGCAATTTCGGAAGCCTCTTGCATATACTATCAATGACTTCTTCCTCAACTGGTGTATCCCTTTCAACAACATAAATAATGAGAGTGCATAAATATTCCAAACCAAGGATCTTAGTAATCAATTCTGCATCATAATTCTGAACAAAAAGATGTTGGACATAATGAGGAACTTCTCCTGCCCAGCCATCTCCGCTCTGGCCCCTTGCATTCTCGATTCTGAAGCAATTTTCAGCGACCTTGTCTAGTAAATCATGCAGCAGATCATGAATTCTAAAGCAATCAATATCAGAACTAGTTCCTTCTGGTTGCAGAAATGAGCATGACACTAACTCTTGAATGTAGCCCTCAGCTACATTTTCCATGTCAATTGTTGCACAACTGCTCTTTACAAATCCTTGCGCTATCCAGAGGTAAACTAATTCGACCCTTCTCAACTTGGATCTTCTAGGGAAAATACTACAATATCTGAAGCATCGCCTGATGTCCGGATTAAGCTGATGATAGCGCCACCAAAGAGCATCCATGGTATCATTCAAAGTGTCAAGCGACGCATTATTTTTCCAGAAACTTATATCTTTCGTCCCAAGCCGTCCTACCATTGTTACAGCTGCAATTGGTGATATTTGTAGCTTTTCAACAATCATTGTCCCAACTGGTCTGATTTGGTTCTCATTCTTGTTGGTAATTTCATTCAGTGCCCTCTTGCTTGCTACACCCAAGAGTGTTGAATACTTCAATTCACTTACGGTGCTTTCTACCTTCTCTATTCTTTTCATCATGTTCCGTTTTGAGATAGCACCAAGGACAAGATCTAACACAGTGGCATTCTCCTGCAAGAAGCAAATTTTCAAATGAGTATGCAATTCGCATATCTTAGCTATTCTATCTACCATAGGGTGTTTGGTTGGGCTTTTACTTGTCCTTTTCACTTTGGCTTATAAGCCCAAAAAGCACTTATTTAGGTGTTTTTTTCGGTCTTTCAGCTTATAAGGTGCTTTAGAGACAATTTAAGCCAGAAAATCACCTAAGCCAAATTGAAAAGGCCAAGTAAAGGCCCAAACCAAACACCCCCTTAGAGATTAATAGATGACTATATAGTGAATAAAAAATTAGATGTCCCTCGTGGAAGGAATGCAAAAAACATTGGTAGAATAGAATGACTACGAGGAATAAAATAACTTGCTATTAGTGACTCTAAAGAATCAATATGGATTTTCCCAAAGAAAATTTTAATTACACACACACACGCACGCACAAATAAGTACTTATATATATATAGGTAAAACTGTGTCTATCGTAGCTTGCCACAGAACTAGTTAAGGCTTGCTAAATATTTAACGGTTTAAAAGTAAGTAAAAATATTTAACGGTTAAGGCTTGTAGATCAATACTTATTGGAGGCTCCTTTGGAGCCTCCATGTTAATCCTAGGAAAAATAACTAGGAAGTTGTGTTCTCATCCATCTGATCTATCTATTAACGATTTGATAGGTACATACACTGCCGGCTCAGTCCATTGGAGTTGCTCATAGGGATAGGGTGTCCATGTGTGAGTTAATATGAGTGATTGTATGCGCATGTTTGTGAGTGTCTCCGTCCGTACTACTTTTCTCCACACACAAAAAAACATCAGGAGGCATCGTTATGTGGATGGGCTTCGAGCAAAGGTAGACCTGCTGCTGCTTCTGGATATTCCTGACCAACAGGGAGCACCATGCACTTCCAGGATTGCGGCAAGTTGGCGGGCGAACAGCCAGCAGGATGTCGGCAATTATAACTACAACTAGAAAAACCACCAATTTGTAGGTACTTGTTTATCTGTTAACAGAATGTTGTTAATTACACAGGGTACAGCAGGAACAATTAGAATTAACATGTGTTGCAACTTTTAACCTGTTTGTGATGGTACACACATTTATGCATTGTCCTCTGGTGTGTCGACCAGATCAATATTAACCTGCTTCCAATCTTATGTGCCCAATGAGGGGATAACAAATACATATGCGCATCTGGAATTTATCCACATATCAATAGTTACAGGTACGTTTAGGTCAGAACTCACCTCAGAGCTTGTCTCTCCTGGCATGTTAGGCATATATCGACGCGGTTCATTCAGAGCATCTTCGGCCTGTGCAAATAAAAAATTAAGAACACTTCACCTCATCAGTTGGCTTGAGGCAACAATAGTGCAAATGGAGATGTACACAAGCTCTCAAGATTAAGTTTTGTGGGAGAGATGTCATGGATGCCGCAGGAGTGATCTTACCTGCTGCTGTGAAGTAATCACGTCAGTTTTGATACATCCAACCATACTTTGTGTTTCGCCGAGTCTACTGATTATGTGTTGTGTATCCGGTCTCTTCGCTGGATTGAAATTCGTGCATTCTAGTCCTATCTCAGCACATACTCGTATCTGTTCCAGTTGTACATCACTCCCAGATTTCTCCAAGATGTTACTCCAACATTCAACTACCTATGAATTCAATATGTGAGTTATGAAAAGAAGCACCGTCTTTTTAAAATGTAAAATTAAGGTATGTTGTACTACATACTAGTTCCATACATGATGCCAACGGCTAGCATACACAAAACCAAATCAACTAAGGCTCCAAACTAACAATAAAATTCCCCAAGAACTTAATAAGGGTGCCACCCCTAGATTCTTCTCACATACCGGAATAAACCAGGTATAATTTTAATCAAGAATAAATATGCATCAAAGTACTGATTGGAGATAACATGAACATGGGTGATGAGATTGTACAACCGCACTCTCCCACACAAACAAGTTGGCCTTTCTTTTTGTTTGCACTGGGTTATGTAAGTTTGCTTCTCCTCAATCATCAAAATGATTGTGGATAAACATATTAGTTTTGAAAGACATTACTCATCCAACTCTATGTATTTTGGTGCCTTTTATTTTCATTATCAACAGTTTTTATTTGTGCCACCACTGTCTCTGTTAGGAGCATGCACATTTTTGTTACATTTGTATGTCATGTGTTATCCTGATGCCCGGAAAGTCCAAAGGAAATGTTGTTTCTTCCTTGTGTACCCAATTTTTGCTGTCCACTGATGGATGTGTTACCAAAAAATAATATTAAACAACATGAGGAGATGTAGATTCGGCCATGGATCATTTATTTGTTACAAAGCACATGTTGAGACATGGATTTAAAAATCAGGCCTCATTGCACTAAATTTTAGAGCTAAAATCATGATTTCAATTTGTTTCAACATGCTAATTTGCTGGACCTTGAAGTGCTCAGTATTGGCGAGACATGAAAATTCTTCGGATGTAGTTCATTGTGTCTTTCTTTTCTATATACAGTTGAACCACCACGTAAAGTTTGGTAGAGTATCCCGCAAAAAAAGTGTGATAACTCTGGGTGCCATCCATTCACCAGTGGTTCAAATCCTAGTCTACATATTTATTATGTCATAAGACAGTCTTTTAGTCAAAATATATGGTACTTGGTGGATTTATTAAAAAAATGATAGGGAGCAAGTTTATTCTTCATCCATAAAGAGAAGAAAGTAATGCATTGGCTTTGAAGTACAACTTTTATTTCAAGATAAGACCTAAAAATTTCTTACATTGTCAACAGCATGATAACCCCTCTTTCCAGTAAGTATCTCTATGATTATTACACCAAGACTGTAGATATCAAGCCGATATGAATGCCGATATGTGATTTCAGTATGGTCATAGAATTCTGGTGCCATATATCCTCTGCATTAATATATATCCATGTGATTGGTCAATGTGCATCATAATGTAGTGTTAGTTTAAACTGTGAATAAAAAAGTTGATCTTTCAAGAGGCTTTGAAAACTTACAAAGTTCCAGCTATCAAAGTAATAAACCGGCTTTGCATTTCAGCAAAGCACCTTGATAGACCGAAATCAGCAATTTTTGGTACCAAATTATCATCCAACAATATATTTGCGGGCTTTAGATCTAAGTGGACAATACTTTTTTGATGAAGATAATGTAACCCCTCACAAATTCCTGTGATAATTTGATAGCGTTCTCCCCAATGAAGTCTGTGAGATGTATCTACAGAGGGGAAGGATAAAGCAAGGTTAGTACTATTTGGCATACTTCAAGTCTTTCATATTTGAATGTATAGATAGTATATGGCATGGTGAGCACTATATGTGGGATAGTAAACTATATGATCTTTTCAACTATGAAAATAAAGGTTAAAAGAAACTTTTTTAGTGCCACATGAATCCTACCAGTGATATACTCATGAAGGCTCCCTCTAGGAAGATACTCAAAGCAGAGCAACCTTTGGTGTACATCTGCCATGACATATTTTCCATTATACCTTTCCATACTCCCTTGTGTGTCAGCACAATAGCCTAGAAACCGTATTATATTTTTTTTGCTTTACCATCATGAGGCATTCAACTTCTTGATGGAACTCTTTCTCGTGCATATATGTATTGGACATCCTCTTCACAGCGACAGTTCTATTCTCAAGCTTTCCCTACATTGAGAAGATGCCTTGTCAGCAAAAACTTCAGACGAAGTTTGATCAAAACGGGAGCAGCCCATATTTGTTGTACCTTATAAGCCACCGCAAAACCACCCCTGCCAATTTGCTGCTCATCAGAGAAACCATTTGTGATTTCTTCTAGAAGTGACAGTGGCAGGGCTTTGGGCTCTGCCATTTCATCACATGGCATGCACTCCAGGTCCCTTGGTGTGATAGTAGATCGGCGTTCCATTTGCAATTAATTGCCACAGTACCCCTGAAACAAGAGCAAGAGCAATATTTGTGAGGCTACTAGGCCCAGCTCCATTGCTTACATGGGCTTTTTACGGCGTAAACACAGATCAGGCACTCTTCTGTTTTCTATACAATAGAAAAAGGTTCCATAGCAACATTCCTATTGTTTCTGATCTTGTTTGCACTTAAGCCGTTCTAACCAAGCCACACTAGATGGTATTAGGGTGTACCCAAACGTGGAATGAGAGGTAAATATTGTGAAACAACAACTGTCAGTATCACTGGACAAATATTGTGAAACAGAGCAACATTAACCAGTTGTTAGCCATCCTTGCCAGCATAATAGCTTATTCTCACTAATTTGTTGGTGAAGAATAATAGCCAGCATAGAGGACCAGAAATCTTTTTGGACATAAAAAGGTCATCCAATCTGTATTCAAGTAGTCAAAAAAGGTCCTTGAATCTCCGTCTGTTTGCAGTTTTGATCTGTAGAAGAAACACACAAATCACCCCCTGGAGGTGACTGCATAGACAACTATAACAAATTAACTCTGAAGAAGATCCTGAGTTAAAAAAGAAGTCTTGAGAAGCTGTTCCCAAGGAAATTTTTATAATTACCTGTATGTCGATGAGAGAGGGTGAGATGATTTCTTCCACACTAGGACGACGAACCACTTCTCAAGCTAGAGGTGAGAAGAAAGATAGGAGGCTTCCATAGAGGTGAGCTGAGAACCTGGTAAAGTAGGGGAGAGAGAGAGAGAGAGAGAGAGAGAGAGAGATACTTAGTTATCGCGTAAAAACATGTTGGGTTGGAACTAAAATCTTCTATAAAATATGTTCTAATGGAATCAGTAGCATGGTGTGCTCCCTCCGTCTGGAAATACTTGTCGGAGAAATTGAAATATGTACACCATTTTATCCATTTAATTTAGTTCTACATACATCCATTTTTATCCATTTCTGCGACAAATAATTCCGGACGGAAGGAGTATTGAATAAGGTGAGTTACTTAGAGGGGAAGCTAAATAAAGGACAGGAACAATCACTAACATTTGAACCACCCACAACGCTAAAGTGGATGAAAAAATGAACATAATGATCAAGACTCAAGAGTCGATGCATGCATCACTCTGATGCAGAGGCCGGGGGTTATCCTTCTTTTCCAAAAAAATAGTCGATTGTGTAATCTGCTTTTATTTATGGGACTTGTATGTTTTAGTGGAAAAGACAGACCAACTAGGTGCTACATCACACATGATTTAGCAACCAATCTGGTGCAGCTGTATGGTGACCTATTCTTTAGAAATACAGAGATAACAGCATATATGTTTTTCTTTTTGTTTAGAAGTATCAGGGTATATGTATCTGAAATATATATCCACAAGAAACTACTCAAGTTTGTATACAGTAAGTTCTGATGGAACTAATAATGTATTATTAATTTATAAGGCAAGGAATCACTTAAAGGTGAGGAAAAATAAAGGTGAGGAATAATCTCTCAAAGTGGATGCAAAAGGTACGTGATGAGAGAAAGAGTCGATTGTGGAATCTGCTTTTATATATACTAGTTAACATATGCCGTATGTTTCAGTGGAGAAAAGTGCATCACACGTGATTCATTGACCAGTCTGGTGCTGCAGATGTTGGTCGCTAATATTTCTTTTTTGAAGTACATACAGAGGCATCAACAGCTAGCATTTTTTAAAATTAAGCACGAGGATATAGTGATATATATGTATCTGATTAAAACATACACACACATGAAAATCTCGAGTTGGCAGGCAAGTATCCGGGAGCAAGCAGAACAACAGGGATAAGATTTAGCAGGAGGATAAAAGAGCTGATCCTGAGGATTCAAGTTCGCTACTGACATCGCATTTGGACGCAATCATCGTCGTGCATGGTATTTCATTGAACAGCTCAGATGTAAATGGCCAGAATAGAAGTCTCGGGTCATGGTAGAAGCTGTAGTAGGGTACCTGATCTGCAGGTCAGCTAGTTCGTAAGAGGATGTGGACAGCGGTGCTGACTCCGCAGTTCAAACAAAGGCACATGTTATCAGCATTGCCAAAAGAAAGAGAATATTTTAACTGAATGAATTCCAACCAAGCAAAATGCAGAGGAATCACATCCAACACTTGTTGAAAAGGGCCATGACTTGGGCGTCGTTCACACGTAGAGTCATTGACAGTCTCCTGTTAATTAATACGAAATGCGTAGTGCACTTTTACCTGTCATCATCCCACTTGAAATCAGCAACACTGAAAAGTATCACCTTTTCTGTGGTGGTTTCTGTCTCATGCAAGAACACCAAAGAACCCTTTTGTTTTTCAACTTCCGAAAGCTCAGTACCTACTGCCCAAAGGTCTACTGTTAAATTTCAAAGAACGGCCCTCCTGATGACCCTAGAATCAGAATGGAGTATTTTACGTTCTTCGTTTCCGCGAGTGGGTGCCCGAAAACGAGGCGACTGCAACTCGCTCACGGGTGAGTGCATCCAGACGACCCGAGTGAACAACGCTTCACAGGTGATAGTCATGGAGTCGTATGCGCAGCTGGCCAAATGACCAAATGAGCAGTATGCCAGGAAGTTAGCACATACTACTATGTAGCAAGGTGAGTTTTCACAGGTGATAGTCCATGCTTTCATATGAAGTAGGTAAGGCTGAGAAGACTTCTGCTGATGAATTCTCTTCAGTAGTATAATGGAAGATTTTCTATATTCTTTTACCACTAGCTAGCAGATGCGCTCCTTACTATTACAACTGTTGTTATCGTCGTCTTAATAACACAACAGACTTCACTTGGTTATTAGCCGCTGCAATGGTTCTTTGTTTGTCACGAATGAGAACTAGTGGCGCCGCCAAAAAAGTGGCCATGTAGCGAGCAGAGGTAGTTGACAATTGTACAAGATGCACAGGAATTTCCTGTCGCTGGCAGCTAGCATGTATCCTCCAGACCCCACAAGAAACAGTGGGAAATGGACCAAATTCTGGGGTGTGTTTTCAGTTGCAGAGCACGAACAGACAGTGCCTTTTTCTTTTTTTCTTTTTTGACGAACACAGCAGCGCTGTGTCAATATATTAAGTAGGAAAAAGTTTGTTACAAGCAAGGCACTTATACAAGGAGCAATCAGTAGGAACAAGAAATGTTCAGTCTAAATATAGAAAGTAGCATGCCAGCAGATAGTGGCAGGGGAAGCCATGAGACTAGTAAGGCAAGTGCGGCTGCAAGGTATGAATGAGCTGCTGGTCGCATCTGATTGGCAGGATCATGGTTTTGTTGTAATTGACATGGAGTCCAGTTGCCTCACTGAATAACTGTAAAATCTTGGTTGTGGCATGGAGGTCTTGCATAGATGGTCTGGTAGAATTTAGCAGAGAAGCCTAATATGCGACCCTATCTTAAAGGAACTCGAAGATCCCACCAAGGATAGAAGCGCATATTGAAGACGCTTTTGCAAGGTGGATATCATTACATCGTACCATTACATAATAGTTGGGGATACATACAAGAGGGAAACAATTCCACATGAATACAACAACACAATACATAAGAGTAACATCCGACTACGGATGAAACACAAACAGAAACTCAAACGACATCCACCCTGCTAGCTCAGGCTGCCGACCTGGAACCTATCCCCTGATCGAAGAAGAAGCAGAAGAAGAACTCCAAAACAAGCAAACATCGCTCTCGCGTCATGATCATCACATAACCTGCACCTGCAACTGTTGTTGTAGTAATCTGTGAGCCACGAGGACTCAGCAATCCCATTACCATAGGTATCAAGTCTAGCAAAGCTTAATGGGTAAGGAAGGGGTAAAGTGGTGAGGTTGCAGCAGCGACTAAGCATGATATGGTGGCTAACATACGCAAATAAGAGCGAGAAGAGAAACAACGGAACGGTCGTGAAGCTAGCAATGATCAAGAAGTGATCCTGAACTCCTACTTACTCAAACATAACCCAAAACCGTATTCACTTCCCGGTCTCCGCCGGTTGATGCGTTTTAATTCGAATCTGGTGTCAAGTTATCTACAACCGGACATTAACAAATCCCCATCTGCCACATAACCGCGGGCACGGCTCTCGAAAGTTTAAACCCTGCAGGGGTGTCCCAACTTAGCCCATCACAAGCTCTCATGGTCAACGAAGGATATTCCTTCTCCCAGGAAGACCCGATCAGTCTCGGAATCCCGATTTACAAGACATTTCGACAATGGTAAAACAAGACCAGCAAAGCCGCACGAATGTGCCGACAAATCCCGATAGGAGCTGCACATATCTCGTTCTCAGGGAAAACCGGATGGGCAAGACGTCGGGTTGGCATAGACCCTGGTTGCCCAGGGGGCGCCGGACATCACCCAGGTTGGACCAGCACCCGGAGGAGCACTGGCCCGGGAGGGTAAATAAAGATGACCCTCGGGCTCCGGAAACCCAAGGGAAAAAGGCTTAGGTGAGGCAAATGGTAAAACTAAGGTTGGGCCTTGCTGGAGGAGTTTTATTCAAAGCTAACTGTCAAGGGGGTCCCATAAATCACCCAACCGCGTAAGGAACGCAAAATCAAGGAACATAACACCGGTATGACAGAAACTAGGGTGGCAAGAGTGGAACAAAACACCAGGCATAAGGCCGAGCCTTCCACCCTTTACCAAGGTATATAGATGCATTAATTAAACAAGAGATATTGTGATATATCAACATAATCCTGTCCATCATGGAGTAATTTTCAACTTCACCTGCAACTAACAACGCTATAAGAGGGGCTGAGCAAAGTGGTAACATCACTACTAGGGAAAAGCCTATGCACAGAATCTTAGCAGCAGCGAGGGTTAAAAACCCTCGCTACTGTTACTTACTAGCAGCGCAGGTTTTTAAACCTCGCTACTACTAAGTTGATAGCAGCAGCGCGGGTTTATAACCCTCGCTACTACTAAGCGGTCTCTACCGTGCCCCCCGGGACATGCCATAGTAGTAGCGCGGGTTTTTAACCCTCGCTACTACTAAGTTGATAGCTGTAGCGCGATTTTTAACCCTCGCTACTACTAAGTGGCCCCTGGACCATGCCATAGTAGTAGCGATGGTTATAAACCCGCGCTGCTGCTAAGTTGATAGCAGTAGCGCGGGTTTTTACCCCTCGCTACTACTAATCGTCTGTCATAGTAGTAGCGCGGGGTATGGCCTATTTGTCAAAGTCTACCCCCCCTTGGACCGCCTTTTCAGTTTTTAAAAAAATAAAAGAAAATGATAAAAATGTCAAAAAAATAAAAGAAAAGAAGTTTCCCATGTGATATGTGGTTTAGTTGTTGGGAAAATTTACAAATATGAATTTCGACTTTATTTGCAAAATCTCTCTAGAAATTTGTAAAATGACCATAACTTTTGCATACGAACTCGGATGAAAAAGTTTTTTATATGAAAAATCATCTACTCGAAAAGTTACATCCAAACTTAACCGGGGGAACCCCGTTAAACATTTTTAAAATCCTCAAAAACCTAACAGAAAAAAAAAGTTACGGGGCTTTTAAGATCTGGAGGCAAAAAAATTCAAAAAAAAATCAGTTTTTTTAATATTTGTTAAATCTGGTCAAACTATGGTCAAACTAATTATTCAAGAATATTAGTGTTACTAAATAATTAGTTTAGTTTTTTTTAATTTTGGTCAAATCTGGTCAAACTGTGGTCAAATCTGATCAAACTATGGTCAAACTGTGGGTCAAACTAATTATTCAAGAAATATTAGTGTTACTAATTTTTTAGAACAATAGTTTCAAACTCAAACAGTGAAATGTGTGACTTCATGCTCAAGCTAAATTCCTGAGGTTAATAGGATTGACATCTTACTATTGTCAGGAAAACAACAAGTGCAGACTTGGAAACGAGGGAGAATAGAACCCGGAAGTTAAGCGTGCTCAGACTGGAGTAGTGAGAGGATGGGTGACCGTCCGGGAAGTTAGATGATTTGAAATGATGAGGGGTGATTAGAGATTAAATTGAGCAGCGATGAGGGGTGATTAGAGATTTGAGGTTAAAATAATTCAGAAATTTGAAAATTAGGGGAAAAAATCAAAAAAAAATTCGAAAAAATTCAAAAAAAAAATTCAGAGATTACAGATTAGTAGTAGCGCGGGTTTTTACCCACGCTACTGCTATACGTTAGCTGTAGCGCGGGTTGCACCCGCGCTACTGCTATAAGTTAGCTGTAGCGCCTTATTAGTAGCGCCGGCCCCCGCGCTACTAATAGGCCCAAAACCCGCGCTGCTGCTAGGCTTTTCCTTAGTAGTGCATAGCCAAGCAACGGTTTGCTAGGAAGGGTGTAAAAGGTTAGAGGCTGACATGGCAATTTAGTGCGCAGCAAAGCGATAGAACGAAGAAACTAGCATAGCAATGATAGTATTGAGATGGGTAGCGGTCATCTTGCCTGAAATCCCGCTAGGAAGAAGAACGAGTCCATGAAGAAGACGAACGGGCGAGTGGAACAAAGCGTAGTTGAACGAATCCTCACGATCGCAACGAATATGGGGATGACATGAAGTTAGAACCATTAATCTTCAAGAGAGTGGACTAAGATTTTAGGAGAAATCTTTCCTCGGTCTTCTGTGTTGAGAAAGACGATGAGAAACACCACCATGAGTTGTTGAGATACTCAGGGAGAATGAAAAACAAAGAGTTTGAGCCAACAATGAAAATTAATTTGAAATTGATCTTGGAAAACATCCGACTGATGAAATTCATTCTTACGTCAAACTTCGAAAAGAATTTGGGAATAGCTCCGAGAAAATTAGACGTCCAGGTAAGTGGAGTTGACCGCAGGAAGATTAATGTTATTGAGGTTGATTGCTGGTGCTCTGCTTTTATATGTGCCCATGATGGCATTGAAGTAAGTCCAGAAGGCCTGATGTTTATCAGTCTCACTCTCATCAGAGGTTAATATTCCATTTAATTCAACAGTTTTGATGAAGGCTCTTCTTCTCATCCGCAGATCGTTGATGAATCTGGCATAAAGCATACATGAGCCCTCTGTTGTGTTACAAATACATGCGTGTAGTTAGAGATAAGGAGAGATAAAGATTGAATTAATTTAAGCATATTATATCTTGTCTTGTACCCCAAGTCTCTCACCTCACGATGTACTCTATATATACCCCTACGAGGGTCGGATCAAAATAAAACAACAGTATCATCCTACAATTTACTACATGGTATTAATGCGGTTAGTCTCATGCACTGTTTTGGGTACCGCTCGAAATTTCGTAATCCAGCGCGGTTACCGCTACCCCACGAAAAACACTCATACCGAGCAAAAAAATTCGAGTTTTTTTGAGAATTTTGAATTCAAACTCTGACACGGTTAAATAGACGACATCTCTAATGTACCAACAGAACCGGTGATGGCGTAGTGGCAAAGGCATGCTCTCTGGAGCTGCGAGTCGATGGTTCAAGTCTTTCAACCTCCCTTTTTTTCCCGAACATGGGATCTAAAAGATCGCAGCAGTAGTTGGTGCGTGTGAACAGCCACTACGCTAGGGGAGGATTACTGATCCAAGAGAGTTAAATTTTTATTTATATCAACTTCAAAATATTTGAATTCAAAATTTGATATAAAATTTCAACCGATTTTTTTCGGTACCCCTTGAGAAAAAAGGACCGCTTGGGATCCCAAACCTTGGTCTCATGACGCTGATCATAAGACCTTTCACCTCTTCCGCGGCGCGCCGCCCTCGGGGAGATTAATCTCCTCTCCCCGGGGGTGCGGCACCCAATTGATCAAAGATCGGAATGGTTTCGTGGATTAGATTAGATGAATACTTCAAGGTTAGAAATTCCATTAGATTAGATTTTCATTAGCCACCAAATAAATCCAACGACCCTCAGATTCCGAAGCAGCGGGCGACTACAGGAATACGATTTCTTCATGAAAATCAACAAGACTTTAGTGTTGAGTGCAGCGCGGTGCCGCGCGTGGCCATGTACCGGCGCATGGACACTGATCCGACCGGTCTCCACGGCGAAGACAACGATCGTGGCGAGCAGCTACGAAGGACAGTAGGACACGCACCTCCGATCGCGGGAGGGCGTAGATCCTGCGGCGATTTCATCGCGTACGAGATCGTACGTGGATCTCCCGACGGCGCAACCAGCAACTCCTTCGAATCAGCAGTTCAGCACCGCGAACCAACCTACGGTTGGATGGTTAGAGGGACTGTGGCTCTATCTTTCAAATGTGCTCATAGGAATAGGGTGTGCATGTTTGCGTTCATAAGGATGAGTGTATGCGTGTGTATATGAGCGCTTGCGTGTGTTAAAAAAAAGCAGTTCAGCACGGAGTTACCCATCGCCAAACGCGAGCAGCCGCATCGACTACATGTACGCGGAACAAGGCCATGCGCACATGCATACGTGCATTACAAAATTCAGGAAGACGGCCATGCGTACCCGCGTGGCATGGAGCCTTGGACTTGAGCCACGTCCTTGTGCAAGGATCGAAAGGCAACGACACGCGGGTCTCCACGATCCGCGGGTGGGAACAATCAGCATCGTGATCCGAATCTGGCCGACGACCACAACACCTAGCCGCACGTCGACATGTTCACCGAGCAGTCTCGGGGGGTGCCGGACACCGGCTGAGCCCGTTCGAGACACGCGCACGGACGCGATCTTCAGCAAGCCGACTCCATCGATCTTCTCGCGCCGGCTTGCCGTCTACATCCAGCATGTACGAACTAGACCGGCCGTCACATCCGGAGCCGAGCTACATGATCTTCTGCATGGCTGCATCGACCGCCACCGCCGATATGTAATGCACGGCCAACGCCTCTGTATCGAGCCAAACGACATCAAGTTGTACGACTACACCAAGCTAGGAGCCAACATACTTCTTTGACATGACACGGCATTGACACTTCGTTGCCGTGAGGGACGCCTTCAAGCGACACATCGTTGACATGCCGCTCTGACGCCATAGCCGACACTTCATCGCCAAGGTCTTCATCAACATCTTCGTCAACACACCGCTGTTGCCTTGTCCACAACATGGACACCTAGCATCCTCTGACAGACTTTCTGCAAGACGCGGCCACGACGACGGCAATGACCGCTTCACGACGATGACATCGACCGCGTAATCTACGGTGGCATGACTGCATCGACACGGCGTCACTACAGTGACGACCCTACACAGCCACGCGGTTCTGCCAAAACCAATGAGTGCTCGATGGGTTTCCTCCGGTCTTGGCAAAACCGGCGGACTCATCGCCGACGGCACCCTCTGACATCCGCAAGGTGCATCATCCACGTCTGTAGCTCCATCATAGCACATTTTTTTGCACCTCCGGCTTTGTGCAGCTTCATCATCCATGACTACTACATCATCGACCACGACTACTGAGGGAATCCTGGATTAGGGGGTATCCGGATAGCCGGACTGTGTACAACGTCCGGACTATTGAAGCGTGAAGATACAAGACTCAAGACTTCGGCCCGTGTCCGGATGGGACTCTCCTTTGGGTGGAAGGCAAGCTTGGCGATCTGGATATTATATTTCCTTCCTTGTAACCGACTCCATGTAAACCCTAGCCCTCTCCGGTGTCTATATAAACCGGAGAGGTTGGTCCTTAGAAGGTCAATCACAATTACAATCATACCATCATAGGCTAGCTCTTAGGGTTTAGCCTCTACGATCTCGTGATAGATCTACTCTTGTATTACCCATATCATCAATATTAATCAAGCAGGAAGTAGGGTTTTACCTCCATCGAGAGGGCCCGAACCTGGGTAAACATCTGTGTCCCTTGCTTCCTGTTATCATCAGCCTTGACGCACAGATCGGGACCCCCTACCCGAGATCCGCCGGTTTTGACGCCGACATTGGTGCTTTCATTGAGAGTTCCTCTATGTTGTCGCTGTCAGGCTCGATGGCTCCTTCAATCATCATCAACGACGCTATCCAGGGCGAGACTTTCCTCCCCGGACAGATCTTCGTGTTCGGTGGCTTCGCACTGCGGGCCAATTCGCTTGGCCACCTGGAGCAGATCGATAGCTACGCCCCCAGCCACCAGGTCAGGTTCGGGAACTTGAACTACACAGCGGATATTCGCGGGGACTTGATCTTCGACGGATTCGGGCCAGCGCCAGAAGTGCCGAACAGTCATGATGAGCACGGCTTAGACCTGCTGTCAGACGTTGCGCGGGATATCACCCCGGTAGAAGCCTCGGATCTAAATCCGGGGCAGGTTGCGTTGCCTAAGGACGGAGGGTTGGACCCCGCCCCGCAGGCCATACCCTCGTTGGCGATGGAGCCGGACACAGGTCTCACCTCTGAGGGAGCCTGTGACTCCGGACCCCCGGATTCATATCCGGATGTAGGTTCCAGTCTGCGCGCCCCCGAGCCCACTGATCCTGGTTGGGCTCCGGTGATGGAGTTCACCGCGGCAGACGTCTTTCAGCACTCTCCCTTTGGAGACATGCTGGACTTATTGAAGTCTCTCTCTTTGTCAAGGGACTCCGGGCCGAACTATGCCCGACTTGAGTGGGAAGCAGACAACGATAGAATTCGTTGCCCACCCACCACCCACTTCATTGCCACGCTCGATGATTTAACCGACGTGCTTGACTTCGACTCTGAAGACATCGACGGTATGGACGACGATGCATGAGAACTACAGGGACCACCGCGCCCAGGGCGGTGGGCGGCCACCTCCTCATACGATATATATATGGTGGACACCCCAAAGGAAACCAGTGGCGGTGAGGCAACGAAGGATAACCTCTCAGGGAGAAAAGAAAAACATGTGCGTTATCGGCGCCACTCCAAGCCCCGCCACATCAAAACCGGCCCCGGAGACGAGAGCAGTCCGGATGGTGCCGAAGAGGAATACAGCTCTAGTTAGCCTACACTCATCAAGCATGCCGGACCGATCACGATGGGATGCTTGGAGAGGGTCAATTATACACCCCCCTCCAACGACGAGGCAAGCCTCGGCAATGACGAATTCGGCGTACCCGAAGACACCAGTGGAACAAGTTAGCTTCAAGCGACGGCTCATGGCTACGGCAAGGAGCCTGCAAAGGAAGCTAGAACAACTTAAAGCTGACCAAGATGTGCTAGAGGATAGGTGGACCAAGATACTGGCCACCAAAAAGTACGAACTCGACAGCCCCAACAAAGGGCACACACGGCACAACTGGCTACCTCCACTCGAGCAGGAAAACCACAGGCACGCACACAGACGCCTACGCATCACTACGGTCCAAGACGGCAAGAAGCATACACGAAGAGGCACCCTCGGGCCTTGACATAAGGGTCATAAACATCAAGACAAGGAAGCTGGTGCCAAGTCCGGCAACTCTCAGTCTGGTAAACGGACAAAGAACAGCACAAGCCTACTCGACCAAAGCCACACGCTGGATCAGCCGTGTGAAATTCACGGTACCCCCAGAAGGACGGCAAAGCATACCAATAGAGAATGCACGATCCTCAAAACAACGCGGCTGGTTGCGCGCCGGAAGCAATAAGGGAAGGCGTCTCATCAAGAACCCCACGCCCCAGAGCATAACAGTACGATCGATCGCCCAGGATCACATAAACCACAGCAAGTCAATTGCAGTACCTCTAGACCTAGTAGTCCGGGGGCTCCATAACACGCAAAGCCCACAAGGGTATGAAGCCACGAATAACATCTCCTAAAAGATGCAAGGCGCAAAGGCCAAGCTTTATTGGCCCACCACTCTAACTGTTGTCTTCGGATAACCCAAAAATGCTACGCCAAAGAATAAATCTTCGGCACCTTCCCACCATCCGGAAGTTTACCGTATGCTAACGGGAGAAACCACGTCGACTAGATTTCACGTGGTAAATTACTCAGGCCAACTATCCGGACACCCATTGCGGAGTCCGCACTACATCACGGTCTAACAGCTGGGCACACCAGGGCCCGATTAGGGACCCTGGGACCAACAAAAAGAGGACACCCAGCTTCCTTCAAGCATTTTGCATTTGCAAACTAACGATCGACGCAGAACAGGACTTGCGGCATGGAATTAGCCCGAACACACAAAGGAAGGAACATGTAGGTAGAAGGCAGTTCGGATTCATTCTTGATCCACTCACAACCCCCTCCAGTCCGGCCACAACAGGTTCCGCCAAATAACACCTCTTTCCATACATCATACTCATATGCATAGACATATCATCCTACTACAATGCGTAGACTTAAATAGCAATTACCGGCTGTCATTTATCGCCGACGCCTCTTTGCCGAAAATGACAGCTACGCTTCGTGTTCGCCTGGTTATACCAGGGGCTTCACAGTACGGCAATAAAGTCCGACCACCTTTTCGGTCGCTCGGCACCCCGAACTTATAGCACTATATGCATCTGCTCCGAATCATGTCTTGGGTCATTGGTTGGGTTTGCCCGGCTCCCATGTTTTGGTAAGTTACGTTCCGTTCTATCGGCTAAGGTAGCGCTGGGAGAACTATTGCGATTGTGTCCCGGTTCAGCCGGACAAGCACCTCAGTAGAGAAAGCCGAAAACCAACCGTCATGATGAAGCGAGAGCCGGTCCGTTGTTCGAGATGTTATAAAATCCTTAAAAATTTATTCCGCACAACGCTATTATAAATGCTGAGTGCGACGGATCGGTCTTCTGATCAGGCGCCAATAGAGCCCCTAGTGCGGCCTTCCGAACACTAGGGGCTGCGCCGACCATACTCGAATTCCTATGGCTAAGTGAGAGTAATAAAGCCTTATAGTCCGATTGCCTGGTTCGCGGAAAGATACACCTCCTTAAAAGGACCCAACTATGGGATAAAGAGCGTTCAGATATATCCCGAACACCCCCGTATCCTTTTTACGAGGGGGCAGAAGCCGACGATTGGCCAACTCCCAGGATTTGCATACAATAAACAGCCGCATAGGAAGAACATATGTTCAAACAAAACAGGCAATATATAATAAACACGCCATTATCCCATATTACAATGAACGGCACAAATGCCCTCAGGGAAATATAATGCCCTTAGCACACTTGTCCGCCACAAGGCAGGCCCCTTTCATTACACCTTCATAATACAGCTCGGGCTTGCGGTGCTCCTTACCCTCCTGCGGCCCCTCAGTAATCAGCTTCTCTGCGTCAAGCCTCCCCCAATGCACTTTTGCACGGGAAAATGCCATGCGCGCGCCTTCTATACAGACTGATCGCTTGATAGCATCAAGCCGAGGACAGGCGCCCACAATCCGCTTGACGAGTCTGAATTAGCTTCTTAGAATCGGCTCCGCAGGCCACAGCCGGACAACTAAGTCCTTCATGGCTAGTTCGGCCGCCTGGTGCAGTTCGACCAGCTGTTTTAGCTGATCAATAAATGGCACCGGATAGTTCGGCGCCAGATACTGCGACCAGAAATCACTCCCCGTAGTCTTCTTCTCTTCGGTGCGGTAGAATTGGGCGGCATCTGATATGCTACGAGGTAGATCCGCAAAAGCCCCTGGAAAAATAAGAATTCAGCTTGCCGCTTAGGATTCCTCACATTCTAACATATAAAGATCTAAGAATACAGAAGGCCTTATCAGTCGCCACTTTCCAGACCTCCTGAATGTCCTGCGCAGCACCTCGGGCTTCTTCCCGAGCACCTTCCGAAGCCTCGAGAGCGTGGGCGAGTTCGGATTCTTTCCCTTCTAGACTCTGCTCCAAGCCCTTGCTTTTCTTCACAGCTTCCTGGAGCTCTCGCTCAGCTGTGATAACCCTGGCCTCGTGTTTTTCACGAAGTGCCTGTTCAGCCTCAGACTTCTTGTTGGCATCAGCCAAAGCTTTCTTTAGTTCCTCGTATTCGGCACCCGCTCCTAGAGCACACAGTACTAATATCTTTCATAATGCACAACTATTCGTTCTTGCCAACTCCAAGACAAATGTTTTCAAACATACCTTGCTTGTCTTCCAGTTGCTTCCTCACACGGCCGAGTTCCTCCTTGGCCCATGTAAAGCTCTGCTTCAGTTCGGACACTTCCGCATTATAAGCGGCCGTCCTCTCTGCGGATGCCTGTTTTCACACAAAAGGGTATACGTCATTCACATAGGCTCCTGCGCGAGCAGGGATTTGATCCCCTGCCCGGCTCTGTATCCTCTGCTGGACAGTGCATCAGGGGGCTAATACTCATATTATGACAATTCCTCAAGGGTTCCCTAGGAAACATACCTCAAAAAGCCTTTATAAGGCAAAGGCATGACTCGTTCAGCCCGCTCTCGGCGGACTGAATCCTTTCAACCACCGCGCCCATAAGGGCCCGGTGCTCATCGATTATAGACGCGTTCTTCAATGCTGTCGATAGACCGCCAGGCAGCTCTGCTTGAACAGAGGACGCCGACAGGGTAGGCAGGCCCCCCACCATCGGGGGTGGCTGCTCGCTCGATCCCGGAACCCTAGAGGTCCCGGGGGCCGTACCCATCCCCGCATGTTCGGCACCAGGGATATGTCCTCCCTGGTCCGGGTCTTGTCGAGATGACACCTCAGTGTCGCACCCGGACTTGGGGGAAGGGGCCTGCGGAGGCATCTCGCTCACCAAAGCGTCCGAGCCCAGTGAATCCTCCGACGAGGATCGGCCGGCGCAGGACCTTGCCGGACTGTGCAATATGTAGGCAACAATCAAAACCACTATACCCAAAAACGATCCCGGATGCATATGCGTGTTCGGATACTTACGACTTCTCCAGGGGCTGGGCCCTGGGATCCCACTCCGGGCTGCTATCGGCAGCCGTGGGGGATGCCCCTAGGAGGGAATGTTTCCCCCTCTTGGGCGATCCGGCCTCCAGAGATGTGGAGGTCGTCCTCTTCCTCCCACCATCAGAGTGAGGCTCCTCCTCCTCTGCTTCCTCCTCTTCGTCCTCGGACGAAGGATCATCGCTGGAGTCTTCGGATTTGGCGTCCGAAGCCTCGCGACGGCGAAGGCCACCCCGGGTCTTCTTGACATTCTTGGAGGCCTCTTTCTTTGGCGCCTTGTAAGGCGCGGGGACCAACATCTTTGTCAGAAGAGGTCCGGCCGGTTCCTCCGGCAGGGGGGCGGGACAATGTAGCCGCTCCACCTTCTTTACCCATCCCTGAGGTTGCAATGAAACACGATTAAGGTGTCTCCTGCATGACATGCCAACTAAAGCATGAATAGACAAAGTGTCGTTGTGACTTACCAAGCTTGGAGAATGAGATGATTGATACCCGCGGTCCTCAGCGGGGCCCAGCCACGATTTGCCGGACTTAAAGAGCACCTTCCAGATATCCTTGTGGGAGGAATCATAAAGCTCCCGAAGGGTTTGGTGCTCGGCCGGATCGAACTCCCACAGGGTACAATCTCGGCGCTGACAAGGGAGAACCAGGCGAACTAGCATCACTTGGACTACATCGACGAGTTTGACGTCCCTATCGACCACACCCTGAATGAACGTCTGGAGCAGTAACAGCTCATCGGACGAGCACCAGTTCGGGCCCTTCTCGGGCCAGGACATGAGCCGCAGTGGAGCTCCGGATCTGAACTCTGGAGCTGCCGCCCACTTCTTGCTGCGTGGTTCGGTGATATAGAACCACTGCTGCGGCCACTCCTTGACGGAGACGTTGAAAGCGCCTTTCGGCCAAACAGCCTTGGGCAAATTGCTTACCATGGTGCCGCTGCACTCGGCGTGTTCGCAACTCACCACCTTGGGCTTCACATTGAAGATCTTCAGCCATAGGTCGAAGTGAGGTGGGATCCGGAGAAAAGCCTCGCACACGACGATGAACGTCGAGATATTGAGGAAGGAGTTGGGGGGAAAGATCATGAAAATCGAGCCCGTAGTAATACATGACTCCCCGAACGAATGGGTGAAGGGGAAACCCGAGCCCACGGACGAAATGGGGAAGGAACACGACTCTCTCATGAGATTCCGGAGTGGGGACGACCTGTCCAGCCGAGGGAAGATGGTGGCCGATCTTTTGGGCCAGATACCTGACTCCCCGGAGCTTCTTGATGTCCTTCTCCTAGACAGTTGAGGCCATCCATCTGCCTCCTGTTCCGGATCCGGACATCTTCCAAAAAATTCCCTTTGGTGGGGAAAAAGAGTGCTTGGGCGTTAGGGCTTGCACAGAGGGGAATGAGCTAGCGGGAGGAGAAGGCATGGGTAAAAGAGAAAGGAACCTGACCTCCTTATAAATACGATAAAGGCTTTTGGTGCCTCCCCACTTGCCTGGTGGAACCCGTCTGCCTCCCACTCGCCGTGATTAGCAGCACGGTTAGATTACCGATACCTGTATTGATGAGAATCCCGTGATAAGGGGACACGATCTCTGCTTTGACGAAACATGTCAAAGAAACCGCCTCGCAATATGCACTGTAGCTGGTTGTGGGAAAACGGATCGAATAATGGCCCGACCATAATAACATATCACGTCATCAGAAAAAAATTGTCAGCAGATTGCATTTGTGAAATATCATTCTCTCTACGGTGCCATGTGAAGATCATCTTGCAGATCTGGACACGGTCTACGTGTTCGATAACTACTTTGGAGTATTCGGAGGAGGAACCCGCCTTGCAATGCCGAAGACAATACTGCGTGCCGGACTCATCGTCATTGAAGCCTGGTTCAGGGGCTACTGAGGGAGTCCTGGATTAGGGGGTATCCGGATAGTCGGACTGTGTACAACGTCCGGACTTGAAGCGTGAAGATACAAGACTCAAGACTTCGGCCCGTGTCCGGATGGGACTCTCCTTTGCATGGAAGGCAAGCTTGGCGATCCGGATATTATATTTCCTTCCTTGTAACCGACTCTATGTAAACCCTAGCCCTCTTCGGTGTCTATATAAACCAGAGAGGTTGGTCCTTAGAAGGCCGATCACAATTACAATCATACCATCAAGCTAGCTCTTAGGGTTTAGCCTCTACAATCTCGTGGTAGATCTACTCTTGTATTACCCATATCATCAATATTAATCAAGCAGGAAGTAGGGTTTTATCTCCATCGAGAGGGCCCGAACCTGGGTAAACATCTGTGTCCCTTGCTTCCTGTTACCATCAGCCTTGACGCACAGATCGAGACCCCCTACCCGAGATCCGCCGGTTTTGACACCGACAACTACCTCGACCACGGCTACATCATGATCGGCTACATCAACATTGGCATACATGGCTACATCTACAGCTACTCATCGGCAACAATTCCAGTCAACAGCGTCCGCCTCGTCACTTGCGTCCACGACACTCCCGCTGTGATTGCGGCAGGGAATAGAGGGAGACAGAAAAGGCACCAGAAGGGGAAGCAGTCACCGCCCCAGGTGCCGACCCATCAGCCATTAGAGACGTCGTTGATGATGGCGCAACGAAGAAGACGATAGAATCACAAGACTTCAAGTTCAGTCGTAATCATCCGCTTCACTCCCGCTACGACTGAGGGGGATTGTTAGAATACATATATGTGTACGACTTAGACATAGACTAGGATTCTAGAATCCGTCTTGTATTCCAAGTTATAGGCTTCTTGCACTCCAAGTTTTGTACTCCATATATACCCTCAGAAGGGTCAGATCAATACAACACAATATTCATCCATCCTATAATTTCCACAGCCACATGCTGTCATATTTTGTTTCTTATGGTTTTCGGAAACTCAAAAGGAAAATAGAAAATAGAGGTGAGAGGATATGTGGTGCACGGAAAACTAGTTGTAAAAATTACTTTCCGCCGTTTCTGGTCAATGGCTTTCCGTTCGAGAAGATGATGACCATATACCCAAAGTAAGAATTTATACTTATGATCCTCTAATACAGTTCTTCTCTTTCTTTCTTTTTTTGCTGCAGCAGTAAAAGGTGTGTTAAATAAAACAGTTATAGTGGCATGGGGAAAAAACGCATTTTTCACTAGCAGGATCAGGAAGGATCAGTATTTTCCTAGAGATCACTGTCATCATCTTACTTCTCCTTTAGTGTCAACCTGGGCAGGGCTCATGCCTAGCAGTATAGGTCCGGTCCTAAAGCCTGGTGTCTGGGCAGGGCTCATGCCTGCAAGCTAAAAAACAGATTATTGGGATCTTTTCGGAAAAATAAGTACATGAAAAAGTATATTAATTCATTTTATGAGTCCCAGAAAATGATATATTTGATATTTTCAATACAGAAATATGGATTTGACGGACCCTGGCCCGACAAAGGAGGACAAAGAAAAACATCAAGACATAACATTTTCATATCAGCTGAGGAAAAACAAAATAGCTAGAACGGTGTGGTTTCACACTAAAGAGGACAATTTATTACACTAATATAACATCAGGGAATGATCACCACCAACAAGCAAGGGATACGTGTAATCAGAAAAAGTAAAGGAGGGGAATCCTCTAATGGAGAGAAGATGTACCAACATCGCCATGAGTTTTCCTTTCCTCTTGTTTTTGGGGGCATGCATCTCTCTTGTCTACCTATCGATCCATCAGAGTCGAAAGAAGAAGAGGAAGGCTACATCTCTTAATGCACATTATACAGAAGACAAATAGAGAGAGACATACACACACACACAAAGTATGAGTTTCTCTGGCGCTGTGCAATGGTGGGATGAGTGGCAGTTGCGCATTCTGCTGCTGGGAAGCCTCTTCATCCAGTGCTTCCTCTTCTTCTCCTCTGTGGTGCGCAGGCGTGCTCTTCCATCTTGGCACAGGATGTTCATGTGGCTTGCCTACCTAGGCGGGGATGCTATGGCAATATACGCCCTGGCCACCCTCTTCAACCACCACAAGCAGCCGTCAGCCGTTGGGAGCGGCCTCGAGGTCCTGTGGACGCCTATCCTCCTCATCCACCTCGGGGGCCAGCACCCGATGACTGCCTACAACATCGAAGACAACGAGCTATGGGCGCGGCATGCCATAACCATGGTGTCCTAGGTCACGGTGGCCCTCTATGTGTTCTGCAAGTCGTGGTCCGGGGAGAAGAGGTTACTGCAGGCTGCAATCTTGCTGTTTGTCGTTGGGATCATCAGATCCATCCAGAAGCCATGGGCATTAAAGATCGCCTGTATCAGTGGCATGGTCGCCTCTGCCTCCCAATCCACGCGAAGGGAACAAGGTCCGCCTACACTTTTTTGTTCATACTCCTGTTCCGGCCTTGAATATGAATTTTCCAAAAATGGAAGAAAGAAGAAGCAATCGAGGAGGGGGGGACCTCGATTTGTATTCGTAAGGAAAGAGTATTGTAGCTTTGTTTTGATTTCGAAGTAACGATGCAAGCAAGTTGGCCTCGGTTTGTCTGGCATGATGTTTAACACTCCATTCATTCATGAGATTTATGTTAATGAACCCAATATCACCTACTTGTCTTTTCTTCAATTCGGCGATCTTCAATCTGCATAATATAGTGAGGATAATTATATATAAATGCAATGAAAGAGCTGAGCTATATATAGAGACTTAAATAATTACAGAGAAGTAGTACTTACAGACCGTAGCAAGTGATGATTGTTTTATCGAGGGCCTTTTGATTGAAAAACCGGAAGAACTCCTCATATGGAACTAACCACAGATCAATTCCAACGAGGTTGTGCTCCTCTTTAACTGTCAGCAGCAAAGTATTTTTCCCAGACTTCCTACAGATGTACATGTACCAATCATGGAATCTTCGCATCATCGTTGTTAGGGAAGTACCAGGTCTGACGAGAGGCTTCCCGTGCTCGAATCTTAATGTGTCCACCTCCATTGTTTCAAAAAATATTGCATCATTGTCGGTCATGTAATCTCTAGGACTGGTACTGGGCAGCATCCCCGAAAGATTAGCGACGATATCGCTAGACACATTGAGCGGGGGGCACGATTGCTTCGCTTGTTCGCCGAGCTGGGGAATTTTTTCCCTTTTCTTTGTTCTGCTAGCCTTTGATCAGTGCAAGTACTTCTCGACTGCTCTGCTTCCTTATATGTACTGCTAGATGATAATCCACAAGTATAGGGGATCGCAACAGCTTTCGAGGGTAGAGTATTCAACCCAAATTTATTGATTCGACACAAGGGGAGCCAAAGAATATTCTTGAGTATTAGCAGTTGAGTTGTCAATTCAACCACACCTGGATAACTTAGTATCTGCAGCAAAATGTTTAGTAGCAAAAGTAGTATGATAATAATAGTAACGGTAGCAAAAGTAAAGATAAAAGTTTTTGGGGTTTTTGTAGTAGTTGTAACAGGAGCAACGGAAAAGTAAATAAGTGAAGAACAATATGTGAAAAGCTCGTAGGCAATGGATCAGTGATGGATAATTATGCCGGATGCGATTCCTCATGCAATAGTTATGACATAGGGTGATATAAAACTAGTTCGAATTCATCAATGTAATGTAGGCATGTATTCCGTAAATAGTCATGCGTGCTTATGGAAAAGAACTTGCATGACGTCTTTTGTCCTACCCTCCCGTTGCAGCGGGGTCCTAGCGGAAACTAAGGGATATTAAGGCATCCTTTTAATAGAGAACCGGACCAAAGCATTAACACATAGTGAATACATGAACTCCTCAAACTACGGTCATCACCGAGCAGTATCCCGATTATTGTCACTTCGGGGTTGTCGGATCATAACACATAATAGATGACTATAGAATTGAAAGATAGGATCAAGAACACACATATATTCATGAAAACATAATAGGTTCAGATCTGAAATCATGGCACACGGGCCCTAGTGACAAGCATTAAGCATAGCAAAGTCATAGCAACATCAATCTCAGAACATAGTGGATACTAGGGATCAAACCCTAACAAAACTAACTTGATTACATGGTAAATCTCATCCAACCCATCACCGTCCAGTAAGCCTACGATGGAATTACTCACGCACGGCGGTGAGCATCATGAAATTGGTGATGGAGGATGGTTGATGATGACGACGGCGACGAATCCCCCTCTCCGGAGCCGTGAACGGACTCCAGATCAGCCCTCCCGAGAGAGATTAGGTGTTGGCGGTGGCTCCGTGTCGTGAAACGCGATGAAACATTCTCTCTGATTTTTTTCTCCACGAGACGGAATATATGGAGTTGGAGTTGAGGTCGGAGGAGGTCTAGGGGAACCACGAGATAGGGGACCGCGCCCTGGGGGGGGCCTGTCTCGTGGACAGGCCGTGGGCCCCCTGGCACTAATTCTTTTGCCAAAAATTCTTATTAAATCTGAAAAGTGCCTCCATGGATTTCCAGGACATTCCGAGAACTTTTCTTTTCTACACATAAAACAACATCATGGCAGTTCTGCTAAAAACACCGTCAGTCCAGGTTAGTTTCATTCAAATCATGCAAGTTAGAGTCCAAAGCTAGGGCAAAAGTGTTTGGAAAAGCAGATACGTTGGAGACGTATCAACTCCCCCAAGCTTAAACCTTTGCTTGTCCTCAAGCAATTCAGTTGATAAACTGAAAGTGATAAAGAAAAACTTTTACAAACTCTGTTTGCTCTTGCTGTTGTAACATGAAAAGCCATCATTCAAGTTTCAGCAAATATTATGAACTAACCATACTAACAATAACACATAGGTCTCACAATTACTCATATCAATAACATAATCAGCTAGCGAGCCATAATAATAAAACTCGGATGACAACACTTTCTCAAAATAATCATAACATGATATAACAAGATGGTATCTCGCTAGCCCTTTCTGAGACCGCAAAACATAAATGCAGAGCACCTTTAAAGATGAAGGACTGACTAGACATTGTAATTATTGGTAAAAGAGATCCAGTCAAGTCATACCCAATATAAACAAATAATAATGAATGCAAATGACAGTGTGCTCTCCAGCGGGTGCTTTTTAATAATAAGGGTGATGACTCAACAAAGTAAATGGATAGGCCCTTCGCAGAGGGAAGCGGGGATTAGTAGAGGTGCCAGAGCTCGATTTTAAAATAGAGATTGAATAACATTTTGAGCAGCATACTTTTCCTGTCAACGTAACAACTATGAGATGCCTGTATCTTCCATACTACATGCATTATAGGCAGTACCCAAACAGAATGCTAAAGGTTTATACTCCCCAACCACCAACAAGCATCAATCCATGGCTTGCTCGAAACAACGAGTGCCTCCAACATACAACAACCCTGGGGGAGTTTTGTTTAATTATTTTGATTTGCTTTGATCTTTTTGGATCATGGGACTGGGCATCCCGATTACCGGCCCTTTCTCGTGAATGAGGAGCGGAGTCCACTCCTCTTGAGAATAACCCACCTAGCATGGAAGATATAGGCAGCCCTAGTTGAAACATGAGCTGCTCCAGCATACAAAACAGAATTTCATTTGAAGGTTTGGAGTTTGGCACATACAAATTTACTTGGAACGGTAGGTAAATACCGCATATAGGAAGGTATAGTGGTCTCATATGGAACAACTTTGGGGTTTAAGGAGTTTGGATGCACAAACAGTATTCCTGTTTAGTACAGGTGAAGGCTAGCATAAGACTGGGAAGCGACCAACTGAGAGAGCGACAACAGTCGTAAACATGCATTAAAATTAATTCACACCGAGTACAAGCATGAGTAGGATATAATCTACCATGAACATAAATATCATGAAGGCTATGTTGATTTGATTCAACTACATGCGTGAACATGTGCCAAGTCGAGTCACTTAATTCATTCAAAGGAGGATACCATCCCATCGTACCACATCATAATCATTCTAATAGCATGTTGGCACGCAAGGTAAACCATTATAACTCATAGCTAATCAAGCATGGCCCAAGTAACTATAATCTCTAAATGTCATTGCAAATATGTTTACTTCATAATAGCTGACTCAGGAACGATGAACTCATCATATTTACAAAAACAAGGGAGGTCGAGTTCATACCACACTACTAGGAAAAGGGCTATAGATGGAATTGACACTAATGGCGCACCAGACATGTGGTGCGCCATTACTATATACTAATGGCGCACCATGTGTTGGTACGCCATTAGTGTCCAAATACTAATGGCGCACCACATCCACGGTGCGCCATTAGTAAAAAATATTTTTTTTAAAAAAATTCAAAACTACTAATGGCGCACCGTGGGAGTGGTGCGCCATTACTAGTTGAACTAGTAATGGCGCACCATGCCACGGTGCGCCATTAGTAACTTGGCCACCACTTCCACCGAATGCACCCCCCCCCCCGGTGGATCGCCTTTTCAGTTTTTAAAAAAATTAAAGAAAATGATGAAAATGTCAAAAAAATAAAAGAAAATAAGTTTCCCATGTGATATGTGGTCTAGTTGTTGGGAAAATTTGCAAATATGAATTTCGACTTCATTTGCAAAATCTCGCGAGAATTTGTAAAAATGGGCATAACTTTTGCATACTAACTCGGATGAAAAAGTTTTTTATATGAAAAATCATGTACTCGAAAAGTTACATCCAAATTTAACGGGGAATCCCGTTAAACATTTTCAAAATCCTCAAAAACATAACAGAAAAAAAGATACAGGGCTTTTAAGTTCTGGAGAGGCAAAAAAATTCAAAAAAAAAATCAAACTTACTAATGGCGCACCTACCCATGGTGCGCCATTAGTATCTTCCCGCCTTCAAAATTCAAAATAAATCAAAAAATAAAAAAAAGTTACTAATGGCGCACCTGCCCGCGGTGCGCCATTAGTATGCCGTATATATGGCTGGACGTGGTCCTCTCCTCCTTATCTCTTCATTCCACCTCTCCTACACTCCATCTCCTCCTCTCCTCCACTCCATCTTCCCTTCTCTCCTCCACCATACTACCCTCCTCCTCTCCGGCGACCTCCTCCTCCTCTTCGGCGACCTCCTCCTCCCTCCTCTCCTCCCCTCCCCTCCCCTCCCCTCACGGTTTCTTCTCCCTCCTCTCCGGTGAGCTCCTCCTCCCTTCTCTCCGGTGAGCTCCTCCTCCCTCCTCTCCGGTGAGCTCCTCCTCCCTCCTCTCCTCCCATCCCCTCATGGTTTCTCCTTCCTCCTCTCCGATGCTCCGGTGAACTCCTCTCCAGCGACCTCCTCCTCCTCCTCTCCGGCGATGTAGGCGAGCGCCTCTCCAGTGACCTCCTCCTCCTCCTCTCCGGCAAACTCCTCTCCAGCGAAATCCTCTCCAGCGAACTCCTCTACGGCAAAAGAACACGGCAAAAGAACGTACAAGATCCAAAAACAGGAACAAAATTTGAAATAATGTCGTGCCAAAAAACGAGCAAAAAAAGAGCAAAAATGGGCAAAAAATCACGATCTAGATCAAGATCCAGATTCAAAATTCAAAAAATTCAAAAATACTAATGGCGCACCGGTGGCCTATACTAATGGCGCACCGGTGGCCTATACTAATGGCGCACCGTGGCCTATACTAATGGTGCACTGCCTGGTGCGCCATTAGTATACTAGATACTAATGGCGCACCATCGGTGCGCCATTAGTAATAAATACTAATGGCGTGGTACTAATGGCGCACCGGTGGTGCGCCATTAGTAGGCAAAACTGGTGCGCCATTAGTAGGCCTTTTTCTAGTAGTGCCAGCTTTTCTCATCCCAATAAGTCCATCATATATCGTCATTATTGCCTTTCACTTGCACGACCGAACGATGTGTATAATAATAAGAGTGCACGTGCATTGGACTAAGCTGGAATCTGTAAAGCATTCAACTCAAGAGAGAAGACAAGTAATATAGGCTCTAAGTTAAATAAACAATCATGCATATAAGAGCCACTAAGCATTTTCAATATGGTCTTCTCGGCCCCCAAAAGAAAGAAAATAAAATAAACTATTTACACGGGAAAGCTCCCAACAAGTAAAAAGAAGAAGAAGAAATCTTTTGGGTTTTCATTTTAATTTCTACTACAAGCATGGAAATTAAACTAACTATTTTTTTGGTTTTTCTTAAAGTTTATGAAACACACAAGAAGAAAACTAGAAAAAGAAATTTAAACTAGCATGGATAGTACAATGAAAGAGTATGAGCACCGACGACTAGTGTGTGAATATGAATGTAAAGTCGATGAGAAATACGTACTCCCCCAAGCTTAGGCTTTTGGCCTAAGTTGGTCTAATACCAAGGACCGCCGCTACTCTCCCCGGTGTAGTCGGAGGTGTAATCAGGATACCACTGGCTGGTCATCTCCGGATCCCACTGGACAGATGATGCACGATAAGGGTCCAGTTCAGGTTCCGGCTCAGGTTCAGGTTCTGGAGTAAAAGCTTGGGCTAGATGGTTGTTCACCGCTTCCGGCGTAACAAGGCGATTTTTCTGCAAGCAAATCAAATAATAGAGGTGCAGGCAAAATAATAAACTCAAAGTGTTTCTTATTGAATCTAAGTCTATACAAGAGCATCTTCTCTTCGTTGTCAACAATAAACTTGTGTGCTACCATGCTCTTGTAATCTAAAATGTGAGGAGGTAATTTTGTCTCCTCCTCCTCATAGTGCCTAATGGGTATCTGAAAATGTTCAGTAAGACGTGCAACATAGATACCTCCAAATATGGGGCCTTTTGTATGATTTAGGGCTAGCCATTTAGCAACGATAGCACCCATACTAAAAGTATTGTCCCCAAGCAAAGCATGTTGAAGAATGATAATATCAGGGATGCTCAAGTTTCCACTATTTCCTCGACCAATTAAGCATCTACTAGCAAATATGGAAAAGTAGCGTAAAACAGGAAAGTGTATGCTAGAGACCTTTGCCTCGGAGCCCTTCTTTGGCTCCTCTACAGCAATAGTATTAACAAAGCCACCCACATCTTCATGATGGGGTTCATCTAATTCTCCCTCATAAGGTATCCTACATACCGCGCAATAATGACGTAAAGACATTTCTTTGTTGAACTCATCATATAAATGAAATGATACTGCAGGCGGTGACTTCTTAGGATAAAAATAAAAGTTTTGCACGAAAGTATTGGTAAGTAAGAGATACTGATCGATTCGGTCATTGATGAAACCGGTGAGGCCTATAGTCTCGATTAAAGCATACAAGTCTTCATGAATTCTGGCTTCTTTCAAGAAATCCTCGCATGGCCATTCACACGACCGTACTTCCGCTAAGCGAGGAAGATTATACTTGGGTTTTTCCTTCTCTTTGTCTTGTTTTTCCTTAGAGCTTTGGCTAGAAGAGCCTTTAAAGAGCCTCCTTAACATTTTCTGAAAATTTCTGAAATTTTAGTAACTTCAAAATAAAAGTGGATAAAACTAAACAAGATTGATAGCAACTACTCCTACAAGTGCCTAGAGCCTATATCATGCATTGGAATTGCTTGGGACCTCAAAAATTTAACATTCAAGCTCAAGAACATGGTCACCTATGCAGCAAAAATTTGCAATGAATAAAGCACTAGAACAAAAACTAATTGGACCAATGGAGGAGTCACATACCAAGCAACAATCTACCAAAGCAGTTTTGCGAATGGAGCTTTGAGCTAAGAGATTGAAAATCGCAGCAAAACAAGCTAGAACTCGGGCTTGAGCTGGATGGGGATTTTTTTGGGTAGAAGATGAAGTGTGTGGGAGGTGGCATAAGTGGAGGGGAGCCACCAGGGGCCCACCAGACAGGGGGGCGCGCCCTACGCGGGGGGGGGGGGGGGCGCCCTCGTCTCTCGTGGCCTGGTGCTTGGCCCTCCTGCAGTGTTTTCAGTTCCTAATATCCTCAAATATTCCATAAAAAATCATACTAAATTTGCAGGGCATTTGGAGCACTTTTATTTTCGGACTATTTTTTAATGCACGGATAATTCGGAAAACAGACAGATAATACTATTTTTGCTTTATTTATTCTAAATAATAAAACGTAAAAGAGGGTACAGAAGGTTGTGCCTTCTAGTTTCATCCATCTCGTGATCATCAAAATGAACCCACTAACAAGGTTGATCAAGTCTTGTTAACAAACTCATTCCGAATAACATGGAACCAGAGAAATTTCGAATAACACTAAGTTACCTCAACGGGGATATGAAAATCCCCAACAATAAGAATATCATACTTTTTTTGACAATAGGGAGAGGAAATTCAAAACCTCCAAAAATGATAGTTGGAACTTTTTCAATAGAATTGATGCTATGAACTTGAGATTGTTTCCTCGGAAAGTGTACCGTATGCTCATTACCATTAACATGAAAAGTGACATTGCCTTTGTTGCAATCAATAACATCCCCTGCAGTGTTAAGAAAAGGTCTACCAAGGATAATAGACATACTATCATCCTCGGGAATATCAAGAATAACAAAGTCCGTTAAGATACTGACATTTGCAACCACAACAGGCACATCCTCACAAATACCGGCATGTATAGGAGTTGATTTATCAGCCATTTGCAAAGATATTTCAGTAGGTGTCAACTTATTCAATTCAAGTCTATGATATAAAGAGAGAGGCATAACACTAACACCGGCTCCAAGATCACATAAAGCAGTTCTAACATAATTTCTTTTAATAGAGCATGGTATAGTTGGTACACCCGGGCCTCCAAGTTTCTTTGGTATTCCACCTTTAAAAGTGTAATTACCAAGCATGGTGGAAATTTCAGCTTACGGTATCTTTCTTTTATTTGTGATGATATCCTTCATATACTTAGCATAAGTATTTACTTTCAGCATATCAGTTAAGTGCATACGTAAGAAAATAGGTCTAATCATTTCAGCAAAGCGCTCAAAATCCTCATCATCCTTTGACTTGGATGGTTTAGGAGGAAAGGGCATGGGTTTCTGAACCCATGGTTCTCTTTCTTTGTCGTGCTTCCTAGCAACAAAATCTCTCTTATCATAACGTTGATTCTTTGATTGTGGGTTATCAAGATCAACAGCAGGTTCGATCTCTACATCATTGTCTTTGCTAGGTTGAGCATCAGCATGAACATTATCATTAACATTATCACTAGGTTCATGTTCATCACCTGATTGATTTTCAGCATCAGAGATAGAAATATCATTGGGATTCTCAAGTGTGTCTACAGTAGGTTCACTAGAAGCATGCAAAGTTCTATTGTTTTTCTTCTTCTTCTTTTTACAAGAACTAGGTGCCTCTAAATTATTTCTCTGAGAATCTTGCTCGATTCTCTTAGGGTGGCCTTCGGGATACAAAGGTTCCTGAGTCATTCTACCAGTTCTAGTAGTGATACGTCTCTAACGTATCTATAATTTTTGTTTGTTCCATGCTATTATATTACGCCTTTTGGATGTTTATGGGCTTTATTTTACACATTTATATAATTTTTGGGACTAACCTACTAACCGGAGGCCCAGCCCATATTGTTGTTTTATTGCCTATTTCAGTATTTCGAAGAAAGGGAATATCAAACGGAGTCCAAATGGAATGAAACCTTTGGCAACGCGATTTTTTGGAAGAATATGATCCTGGAGACTTAGAGTCCACGTCAGAAGATCCTCGAGGAGGCCATGAGATAGGAGGTCACGCCCCCCTTACAGGGTGGTGGCCCCCTGTCTTGTGGGCCCCTCGAGCACCTCCCGACCGACTTCTTTCGCCTATATAAGCCTACGTACCTTAAAAACATCAGAAATCAAGATAGATCAGGAGTTCCGCCGCCGCAAGCCTCTGTAGCCACCAAAAACCTCTCGGGAGCCCGTTCCAGCACCCTGTCGGAGGGGGAATCGATCACCGGTGGCCATCTTCATCATCCCGGTGCTCTCCATGACAAGGAGGGAGTAGTTCACCCTCGGGGCTGAGGGTATGTACCAGTAGCTATGTGTTTGATCTCTCTCTCTCGTGTTCCCTCTATGGCATGATCTTGATGTATCCCGAGCTTTGCTATTGTAGTTAGATCTTATGATGTTTCTCCCCCTCTACTCTCTTGTGATGAATTGAGTTTCCCCTTTGAAGTTATCTTATCGGAATGAGTCTTTTATGGGAACACTTAATGTATGTCTTGCCATGCTTATCTGTGGTGACAATGGGATATCATGTGCCACTTGATGTATGTTTTGGTGACCAACTTGCGGGTTCCGCCCATGAACCTATGCATAGGGGTTGGCACACGTTCTTGACTCTCCGATAGAAACTTTGGGGCACTCTTTGAAGTACTTTGTCTTGGTTGAATAGATGAATCTGAGATTCTATGATGCATATCATATAATCATGCCCACGGATATTTGAAGTGACAATGGAGTATTGCTACGTCTTGAGCTTGCGTTGGTTTTCCTCGAAGAGGAGAGGGTGATGCAGCAAAGTGTAGCGTAAGTATTTCCCTCAGTTTTGAGAACCAAGGTATCAATCCAGTATGAGGCTCCTCAAAAGTCCCACGCACCTACACAAACAAACTGAGAACTCGCAACCAACGCAATAAAGGGGTTATCAATCCCTTCACGGCCACTTGCGAAAGTGAGATCTAATAAAGATAGTATGATAAGATAAATATATTGTTGGTATTTTATAATATAGATGCAAAAAGTAAAGATGCAAATAAAGTAGATTGAAAGCAAATATGATAAGAGATAGAACCGGGGGCCATAGGTTTCACTAGAGGCTTCTCTCAAGATAGCATAATTATTACAGTGGGTGAACAAATTACTGTCGAGCAATTGATAGAAAAGCGCATAGTTATGAGATTATCTAGGCATGATCATGTGTATAGGCATCATGTCCATAACAAGTAGACCGACTCCTGCCTGCATCTACTACTATTACTCCACACATCGACCGACTCCTGCCTGCATCTAGAGTATTAAGTTCATAAGAACAGAATAATGCATTAAGCAAGATGACATGATGTAGAGGGATAAACACATGCAATATGATATAAACCCCATCTTGTTATCCTCGATGGCAACAATACAATACGTGTCTTGCAACCCATTCTGTCACTGGGTAAGAACACCGCAAGATTGAACCCAAAGCTAAGCACTTCTCCCATGGCAAGAAAGACCAATCTAGTAGGCCAAACCAAACGGATAATTCGAAGAGACTTGCAAAGATAACTCAATCATACATAAAAGAATTCAGAGAAGATTGAAATATTATTCATAGATAAACTTG
Organism: Triticum timopheevii; assembly: GCA_963921465.1. Taxonomy (NCBI): domain Eukaryota; kingdom Viridiplantae; phylum Streptophyta; class Magnoliopsida; order Poales; family Poaceae; genus Triticum; species Triticum timopheevii. The sequence goes on from OY997271.1 coordinate 3,518,019, forward strand.
ATCATAAACCCACAATTCATCGGATCTCGACAAACACACCGCAAAAAGAGTTTACATGGACTCGTAGGTCTGTGGTAAACTACTCACAACTCATCGGAGGGGCAAGGATGTTGATGTAGAGGCCCTCCGTGGTTGCTTACCCCTCCGGCAGAGTGCCAGCAAGGGCTCCAAGATGGGATCTCACGGATACAGAAGGTTACGGCGGTGGAAATTGTGTTTCGTGGTGCTCCTAGATGTTTTCGGGGTACGTAGGTATATATAGGAGGAAGAAGTACGACGGTGGCCGCCCGAGGGGCCCACGAGACAGGGGGGCGCGCCCTACAGGGGGGCGCCCTCCTATCTCGTGGGGCCCTCGGAGGCTTCTTGGCTTGCACTCCAAGCTCTCCGGATCAGATTTGTTCCAAAAATAACGCTCTCGAAGGTTTCATTCCGTTTGGACTCCGTTTTATATTCCTTTTCTTCGAAATACTGAAATAGGCAAAAAAACAGCAATATGGGCTGGGCCTCCGGTTAGTAGGTTAGTCCCAAAAATGTTTATCGGTCAAACCGCATAACAACATACGTTGTTCCCTTTGTCATCGGTATGTTACTTGCCCGAGATTCGATCGTCGGTATCTCAATACCTAGTTCAATATCGTTACCAGCAAGTCTCTTTAATCGTTACGTAATGCATCATCCCGCAACTAACTCATTAGCTACATTGCTTGCAAGGCTTATAATGATGTGCATTACCGAGAGGGCCCAAAGATACCTCTTCGACAATCGGAGTGACAAATCCTAATCTCGAAATACGCCAACCCAACATGTACCTTCGGAGACACCTGTAGTGCTCCTTTATAATCACCCAATTACGTTGTGACGTTTGGTAGCACACAAAGTGTTCCTCCGGTAAATGGGTGTTGCATAATCTCATAGTCATAGGAACATGTATAAGTCATGAAGAAAGCAATAGCAACATACTAAACGATCAAGTGCTAAGCTAACAGAATGGGTCAAGTCAATCACATCATTCTCCTAATGATGTGATCCCGTTAATCAAATAACAACTCATGTCTATGGCTAGAGAACTTAACCATCTTTGATTCAACGATCTAGTCAAGTAGAGGCATACTAGTGACACTATGTTTGTCTATGTATTCACACATATATTATGTTTCCGGTTAATACAATTCTAGCATGAATAATAAACATTTATCATGATATAAGGAAATAAATAATATCTTTATTATTGCCTCTAGGGCATATTTCCTTCAGTCTCCCACTTGTACTAGAGTCAATAATCCAGTTCACATCGCCATGTGATTTAACACCAATATTCATATCTGTATATGATTAACATAGTTCACATCGTTATGTGACCAATACCCATAGGGGTTACTAGAGTCAATAATCTAGTTCACATCGCTATGTGATTAACACCCAAAGAGTACTAAGGTATGATCATGTTTTGCTTGTGAGAGAAGTTTAGTCAACGGGTCTGTTACATTCAGAGCCATATGTATTTTACAAATATACTATGTCTACAATGCTCTGCACGGAGCTACTATAGCTAATTGCTCCCACTTTCAATATGTATCCAGATTAAGACTTAGAGTCATCTGGATCAGTGCCAAAACTTGTATCGACGTAACCCTTTACGATGAACCTTTTTGTCACCTCCATAATCGAGAAACATATGCTTATTCCACTAAGGATAATTTTGACCAATGTCCAGTGATCTACTCCTAGATCACTATTGTACTCCCTTGCCAAACCAGGGCAGAGTATACATTAGGTCTGGTCCGTAGCATAGCATAGTTATCTAGAACCTATGACTGAAGCATAGGGAATGACTTTCATTCTCTTTCTATTTTCTGCTGTGGTCGGGATTTGAGTCTTACTCAATTTCATACCTTTGCAACACAGGCAAGAACTCTTTCTTTGACTGTTTCATTTTGAACTACTTCAAAATCTTGTCAAGGTATGTACTCATTGAAAATCTTATCAAGCATCTTGATCTATCTCAATAGATCTTGATGCTCAATATGTAAGTAGCTTTACTGAAGTCTTTCTTTTAAAGAACTTCTTTCAAACACTCCTTTATGCTTTGCAGAATAATTCTACATTATTTCCGATCAACAATATGTCATTCACATATACTTATCAGAAATGTTGTAGTGCTCCCACTCACTTTCTTGTAAATACAGGCTTCACCGCAAGTCTGTATAAAACTATATGCTTTGATCAACTTATCATAGCGTATATTCAACCTCTGAGATGCTTGCACCAGTCCATACGTGGAACGCTGGAGCTTGCACATTTTGGTAGCACCTTTAGGATTGACAAAACCTTCTGGTTGCATCATATACAACTCTTCCTTAAGAAAACCATTAAGGAATGCAGTTTTGACATCCATTTGCCAGATTTCATAAAATGTGGCAATTGCTAACATGATTCGGACAGACTTAAGCATCGCTACAGTTGAGAAAATCTCATTGTAGTCAACACCTTGAACTTGTCAAAAACCTTTTTGCGACAAGTCGAGCTTTGTAGATAGTAACACTACTATCAACGTCCATCTTCCTCTTGAAGATCCATTTATTTTCTATGGTTTGCCGATCATCGGGCAAGTCCACCAAAGTCCACACTTTGTTCTCATACATGGATCATATCTCATATTTCATGGCCTCCAGCCATTTTGCGGAATCTGGGTTCATCATCGCTTCCTCATAGTTTGTAGGTTTATCATGGTCTTGTAACATGACTTTTAGAACAGGATTACCGTACCACTCTGGTGTGGACCGTACTCTGGAAGACCTACGAGGTTTCTGTAGTAACTTGATCTGAAGTTTCATGATCATCATCATTACCTTCCTCACTAATTGGTGTAGGAATCACTAGAACTGATTTCAGTGATGAACTATTTTCCAATTCGGGAGAAGGTACAGTTACCTCATCAAGTTCTACTTTCCTCCCACTCACTTCTTTCGAGAGAAACTCCTTCTCTAGAAAGGATCCATTTTTAGCAACGAATATCTTGCCTTCGGATCTGTGATAGATGGTGTACCCAACAATTTCCTTTGGGTATTCTATGAAGACGCACTTCTCCGATTTGGGTTTGAGCTTATCAGGATGAAACTTTTTCACATAAGCATCGCAGCCCCGAACTTTAAGAAATGACAACTTGGGTTTCTTGCTAAACCACAGTTCATATGGTGTCGTCTCAACGGATTTAGATGGTGCCCTTTTAACGTGAATGCAGTTGTCTCTAATGCATAACCCCAAAACGATAGTGGTAAACCGATAAGAGACATCATAGATCGCACCATATCCAATTAAGTGCGGTTACGACGTTCGGACACACCATAACGTTGTGGTGTTCCAGGTGGCGTGAGCTGTGAAACTATTCCACATTGTTTTAATTGAAGACCAAACTCATAACTCAAATATTCGTCTCCGCGATCAGATCACAGAAATTTTATTTTCTTATTACGATGATTTTTCCACTTCACTCTGAAATTCTTTGAAACTTTCAACTATTTCAGACTTATGTTTCATCAAGTAGATATACCCATATCTGCTCAAATCATCTTGTGAAGGTCAGAAAATAATGATACTTGCCACGAACATCAACACTCATTGGATCGCATACATCGGTATGTATTATTTCCAATAAGTTAGTAGCTTGTTCCATTGTTCCGGAGAACGGAGTTTTAGTCATCTTGCCCAAAAAGCACGGTTTGCAAGCATCAAATGTTTCATAACCAAGTGATTCCAAAAATCCATTTTTATGGAGTTTCTTCATGTGCTTTACACCGATATGACCCAAACGGCAGTGCCACAAATAAGTTGCACTATCATTATTAACTTTTCATATTTTGGCATCAATATTATGAATATGTGTATTACTACGATCGAGATCCAACAAACTATGTTTATTGGGTGTATGACCATCGAAGGTCTTATTCATGTAAACAGAATAACAATTTATTCTCTAACTCTAAATGAATAACCGTATTGTAATAAACATGATCAAATCATATTCATGCTCAACGCAAACGCCAAATAACATTTATTAAGGTTTAACACTAATCCCGAAAGTATAGGGAGTGTGCGATGATGATCATATCAATATTGGAACTACTTCCAACACTCATCGTCACTTCACCCTCAACTAGTCTCTGTTCATTCTGTGACTCCTGTTTCGAGTTACTAATATTAGCAATTGAACAAGTATCAAATACTCAGGGGCTACTATAAACACTAGTAAGGCATACATCAATAACCTGTATATCAAATATACCGTTGTTCACTTTGCCAGCCTTCTTATCCACCAAATATTCAGGGCATTTCCGCTTCCAGTGACCATTTCTTTTGCAGTGTAAGCACTCAGTTGCAGGCTTTGGTCCAGCTTTGGTCTTCTTCGCGGGAGTGACAACTTGTTTGCCATTCTACTTGAAGTTTCCCTTTCTTTCCCTTTGCCCTTTTCTTGAAACTAGTGATCTTTGTCAATCATCAACACTTGATGCTCTTTCTTGATTTCTACCTTTGCCGATTTCAACATCACGAAGAGCTCGGGAATCGTTTACGTCATCCCTTGCATACTATAGTTCATCACGAAGTTCTAGTAACTTAGTGATGGTGACTAGAGAATTCTGTCAATCACTATCTTATCTGGAAGATTAACTCCCACTTGATTCAAGCAATTGAAGTACCCAGACAATCTGAGCACATGCTCACTAGTTGAGCGATTCTCCTCCATCTTTTTAGCTATAGAACTTGTTGGAGACTTTATATCTCTCAACTCGGGTATTTGCTGGAAATATTAACTTCCACTCCTGGAACATCTCATGTGGTCCATGACGTTCAAAACGTCTTTGAAGTCCCGATTCTAAGCCGTTAAGCATGGTGCACTAAACTATCAAGTAGTCATCATATTGAGCCAGCCAAACGTTCATAACGTCTGCATCTGCTCCTGCAATAGGTCTATCACCTAGCGGTGCATTAAGAACATAATTCTTCTGTGCGGCAATGAGGATAAACCTCAGATCACGGATCCAACCCGCATCATTGCTATTAACATCTTTCAACACAGTTTTCTCTAGGAACATATCAAAATAAACATATGAAAGCAACAATGCAAGCTATTGATCTACAACATAATTTGCAAAATACTACCAGGACTAAGTTCATGATAAATTTAAGTTCACTTAATCATATTAGTAAAGAACTCCCACTTAGATAGACATCCCTCTAATCCTCTAAGTGATTACATGATCCATATCAACTACACCATGTCCAATCATCACGTGAGATGGAGTAGTTTCAACGGTGAACATCAATATGTTGATCATATCTACTATATGATTCACGCTCGACCTTTCGGTCTCCGTGTTCCGAGGCCATATCTGTTATATGCTAGGCTCGTCAAGTTTAACCTAAGTATTCCGCATGTGCAACTGTTTTGCACCCGTTGTATTTGAACGTAGAGCCTATCACACCCGATCATCACGTGGTGTCTCGGCACGAAGAACTTTCGCAACGGTGCATACTCAGGGAGAACACTTCTTGATAATTAGTGAGAGATCATCTTAAAATGCTACCGTCAAACTAAGCAAAATAAGATGTATAAAAGATAAACATCATATGCAATCAAAATATGTGAAATGATATGGCCATGATCATCTTGCGCCTTTGATCTCCATCTCCAAAGTACTGTCATGATCTCTATCGTCACCGGCATGACACCATGATCTTCATCATCTTGATCTATATCAATGTGTCGTCACATGGTCGTCTCGCCAACTATTGCTCTTGCAACTATTGCTATCATATAGCGATAAAGTAAAGCAATTATTTGGCACTTGCATCTTATGCAACAAAGAGACAACCATAGGACTTCTGCCAGTTGCCGATAATTTCAACAAAACATGATCATCTCCTACAACAATTTATATCTCATCACGTCTTGACCATATCACATCACAACATGCCCTGCAAAAACAAGTTAGACGTCCTCTACTTTGTTGTTGCAAATTTTACGTGGCTGCTACGGGCTGAGCAAGAACCGTTCTTACCTACGCATCAAAACCACAACGATAGTTCGTCAAGTTGGTGCTGTTTTAACCTTCGCAAGGACCGGGCGTAGCCACACTCGGTTCAACTAAAGTTGGAGAAACAGACACCCACCAGTCACCTGTGTGCAAAGCACGGCGGTAAAACCAGTCTCGCGTAAGCGTACGCGTAATGTCGGTCCGGGCCGCTTCATCCAACAATACCGCTAAACCAAAGTATGACATGCTGGTAAGCAGTATGACTTGTATCGCCCACAACTCACTTGTGTTCTACTCGTGCATATGACATCTACGCATAAAACTTAGGCTCGGATGCCACTGTTGGGGAACGTAGTAATTTCAAAATTTTCCTACGCACACGCAAGATCATGGTGATGCATAGCAACGAGAGGGGAGAGTATTGTCCACGTACCCTCGTAGACCGTAAGCGGAAGCATTATGACAACGTGGTTGATGTAGTCGTACGTCTTCACGATCCGACCGATCCAAGTACCGAACGTACGGCACCTCCGAGTTCAGCACACGTTCAGCTCGATGACGATCCCCGGACTCCGATCCAACAAAGCGTCGGGGATGAGTTCCGTCAGCACAACGGCGTGGTGACGACGATGATGTTCTACCGATGCAAGGCTTCGCCTAAGCACCGCAACGATATGACCTAGGTGGAATATGGTGGAGGGGGGCACCGCACACGGCTAAGGAACGATCACGATGATCAACTTGTGTTTCTATGGGGTGCCCCCTGCCCCCGTATATAAAGGAGTGGAGGAGGGGGAGGGCCTGCCCCCTTTCCTAGTAGAACTAGGAGCCCTTCCATGTAGTAGTAGGAGAGAAGGAAAGGGAAGAGAGAAGGGAAGGAAGGAGGGGGTGCAGCCCCTCCCCCTAGTCCAATTCGGACTAGGCCTTGGGGGGCGCGCAGCTTGCCCTAGGCAGCCCCTCTCTCTTTCCCGTATGGCCCAATAAGGCCCAATACTTCTCTCGGCGAATTCCCGTAACTCTCCGGTACTCCGAAAAATACCCGAATCACTTGGAACCTTTCCGAATTCCGAATATAGTCGTCCAATATATCGAGCTTTATGTCTCGACCATTTCGAGACTCCTCGTCATGTTCCCGATCTCATCCGGGACTCCGAACTCCTTCGGTACATCAAAACTTATAAACTCATAATAAAACTGTCATCGTAACGTTAAGCGTGCGGACCCTACGGGTTCGAGAACTATGTAGACATGACCGAGACACGTCTCCAGTCAATAACCAATAGCGGAACCTGGATGCTCATATTGGCTCCCACATATTCTACGAAGATCTTTATCGGTCAAACCGCATAACAACATACGTTGTTCCCTCTGTCATCGATATGTTACTTGCCCAAGATTCGATCGTCGGTATCTCAATACCTAGTTCAATCTCGTTACCGGCAAGTCTCTTTACTCGTTACGTAATGCATCATCACGTAACCAACTCATTGGTCACATTGCTTGCAAGGCTTATAGTGATGTGCATTACCGAGAGCGCCCAGAGATACCTCTCCGACAATCGGAGTGACAAATCCTAATCTCGAAATACGCCAACCCAACATATACCTTCGGAGACACCTGTAGAGCTCCTTTATAATCACCCAATTACGTTGTGACGTTTGGTAGCACACAAAGTGTTCCTCTGGTAAACGGGAGTTTCATAATCTCATAGTCATAGGAACATGTATAAGTCATGAAGAAAGCAATAGCAACATACTAAACAATCAAGTGCTAAGCTAACGGAATGGGTCAAGTCAATCACATCATTCTCCTAATGATGTGATCCCGTTAATCAAATGACAACTCATGTCCATGGCTAGGAAACTTAACCATCTTTGATTCAACGCGCTAGTTAAGTAGAGGCATACTAGTGACACTATGTTTGTCTATGTATTCACACATGTATTATGTTTCCGGTTAATACAATTCTAGCATGAATAATAAACATTTATCATGATATAAGGAAATAAATAATAACTTTATTATTGCCTCTAGGGCATATTTCCTTCAACGTGTAAATGCTACATGCGCGCCTCTACTACGACACGTGCGCGCCTCTACATCGACCAGTATGTACGTACACGTTCGCGACCAGAATGACAATGCTACGTACGCTTCGACCAGGTGGGTCCCGACTGTAAGGCACTTCCTTGCGTGCGAATATATAGATGGTGGGTCCCAGTAGTCAGGGGGGCGAATCTTTTTTTTCCAGGACGCACTTCCTTTCGTGCGAAGATGTAGCTGGTGGGTCCCAGCAGTCAGGGGGGAAACGATTTTTTCGTGAAATATGGTTGCCCGTCCGTGGGTCCCTAATGTCAGGCGGAGGAATCATTATTTCCACGTAATAAGGAGGGAAATGCGGGGAGTTGTCTCGCCTTTGAGAGTTACACTGATATTAATAGTACCGCACCTTCAGTTGAAGAAAGCTGGTATCCGAAGCCTTTCTACCCGTACCGGCAATACTAGCACATATATTCCAGCAAGTTGCACTTTGCTGATTTTACTCTGATGCTTATGGTTTTCCCGTTATATCTACACTATGATCTATGTAGCTGCTTTGTATCGCACTAGCAGCAGTCCACTCTTGAAGCTAAACACTGCAATGACTTACAAAATTGGCACCAAGGCATTGAGTGCAATGAAACTCATACGCTCCCCACCTTTTGATTCTTGTTCAGAATATGATCCTAATGACTATTCTAACCTCAAGGAGTCAAAGGCAGATGGCCTGTCCTATTCACCCATAAAGGTGCCTGTTCTAATTTGGCAAGGTTTTGTTGATTGCGCATATCTTGCATATGTGTTTTAAACCTCATATCTTGCATATGTTGTCTTGCATTTCTTCTACTTTGTTGCACCACCATCTGCTTAGTTTACTCATCATATATGTCGAGATGTCATGCCCATCCATTATCAATACATATTCCATCTATCATCATACCATATTTTTCCACTCAAAAGTTGTTCTTGTGCATCAGACATCAAAAAGGAAGAGGGTGATTGCCGAACCTGTAGGAGAACCAGCAAAGTCCTTGAAAAACGTGGTGGTGCCAAAGAAATCAGACAGCACACCACTTATATTGGCTGTACAACCAGTGACACAAAACGTAGAACCGACTCCAGTAGATTATACCCATACTTCACTGGCCACACCACTAGCCCCACCACTCAGGACCTGCTCTCCAGCAAAAGGTATACCGATTTTAGTTTCCATAGCACTAGCCGTACCATAGAAAAATCCCACTCCAGCAAAAAGTACAGCAAGTCCAGTGGCCAAAGACCTATATCAACTGCAGAGACGGCCTATTCCGCAGATTGGAAGCCCATTCCAGTTATTCCCTGTTTAAAAGACAATGTTTTCAATGTTGTTAGGGACTACATGCATATATTCCCATCATGGTAAGATTATAGTGAAGACAAACACCATTTTCAGATCTTCTTGTCCAACTTACGTGTAAGTGCTATTATTCATGGTTATTATTTTCCTGTTTTCCGCTGATTGAACACATCAATGATTTACATTACATTGTTGTAAGTAGGCGAGGGTCAATCTGGATAGTCATGACGAGCAAAGCTAGCTTGTGCTTTTCAAGGAAGCATTGTAGCAGTATCGATGTTACCTGAGGAAATAACACTTTGATGGAAAGTCTATAAACGAATTTCCAGCGAAGTCTCCTATGCTAAATTTAGAAGACATTCAATGGTAAAACCTTGTTATCCACTGGTCTCGTTCCCAGGATGAGGTACTGTCTATGAAATCACATGACAATTTGAACTTCTACTTTTCCGCATGTGCCTTACAAATCTTTTTTGCAGGAAATCTGCTCGAAGAAGAATTCCGGTTTGAAAAGAACGACAGGATATCGCAAATATGCTTCCCGCTGTTTTGCTCTTGTTAGTACCTATTGTCCTGTATCACTGTACTTGCATACATACCTGGTTCATTATGTGACAGCAGTATGCATGATAGCTTGCTTATCAATTGTTCGCTCCAAATTATCTGATCTGTATGAATGGTTACATTAGTGTAGAATATATCCAATGCCAATGAAATTTTTTAGCTCTGCATTGTTCTTGTAAGTACTTGTTGTTCTTTATTAGTGTACTTATATTGACAGGTAGTTGTTCGTGTACCATCACTCTGCAGCTTATTTTCCTTTGCCCTCTATTTTCTACACATCAGGTCTATATTTACTCTTACCATAAGGTTGGATAATACCGATGGTACAGAAGAAGTTTAGCTGTGCATTGTACTTGGCTGTACCTTTTGCCTATATCGTTGTACTTACATTTATAGCTACTTGGTTATGTAGCATCACTCTTCATCTTATCTTAAATATTCTCCATTTTTCTTATATTATCACATCTATATTTACTCTTAACAAAATGTAGAATAAAGGCAATGCTTATGAAGAAGATTCTACGGTAAACTTCTTGAATTGCCCCCATCAGCATGGACAAGGGTTTTATAGAGCCTGTCTTCACCAATAATGTAAGTTTGTCCTTCTCAAGCCTTCAAACTTTGTTGTGTATATTTGGTTAGGCATGACTGCAACAGCTATTTATTTTTGGTGTTTGCATCAAATTGCATGTTTAAAGTTTATTATGCAGTTCATAAACAAAAGTTTGTCTTTCTCAATTTAAGTTTTCAGTTGTACAACCAAGTTCCTTCTTCATACCATGTAAATTAAACTATATAGTGCAAATGATCTTATTTTGCACAGCATGTATGCTTATGTTCTTGATCTGTAATCCAGTGGTGTGGTGAACCTACCCACTATAGCACAATGTCATATTCTACAATGTCTTAACTATGGACAATGTCATATCATTCTACTATTATTTAAACCGTCTCTTTATTTGCCAATCTAAAATGGGATAAATTGACAACACACTAACCATTGATAGTTATGAGTTCTTGATCTGTAATCCAGTGGTGTTGTGAAGCTGCCAACTCTTTCACAATGTCATTTCCTGCCATGTCTTGATGTGAACAATACCATATTGTGTTAAGGCAATTTTAAATTGTGTCACTTTATTCATCAGTAAGAAATGTGATAAATTGTCAGCACTGATACTTTTATGAGCAAAACCTGTCATTTGTCTTCTTGTTTATCTTTCAGAGTGAGGAGGATATAAGTGTTCAACAAGCCCAGTCTCATAAGCTTGCTCAGCTGCTTGCGCTGCAGTTCCCCAGTAGGGCTAACCTTTCTTGAACTCTATTGAAGTGCTGTCGGTTTTGTATATTATTTTATCGGCGTGTTTATTTGCACTGCTGGCGATCTTTGATGCCCAGTGTATGTAATCTGTTATCTGCTTGTGCTTTATTGTCATAGTGGCGAACTTTGATGCCCAGTGGATGTAATATGCCGTAATTTCTTTATTGTATAGTCTAGGTTTTTTTATTCACGATGCTGTAGTTATTTTACTGTATATATATCCTGTCTTCACAGTAAACCGGCCAAACCGTAAAATTACAGTACATAATCGGGCCGTCATGCAATCACGTTGTATGATCCGCATTTTGGGCCCCGTCATCTTGGTCTGTTAAAAGGCCTAAATGTAAACTAGCCCACTAGTAGATTCGGGCCTTTAATGGGCCGAGTAAACCGCCGGCCCTCTTTTCACAAGAAAACTCAATGGGCTTTTAGGACGGTGAGAAGTAGGTTGGGCCCGAAACATGCCGAACAGCTCACGGGCCGGCAGCAGCCCGAAATGGACCCCGACCCATGATTGTGCCAATCAAATCACAGGCTTTTAACAGGACAAAATTATGTCGGTCCTTGTTTGGCCCAATCAGATTATTGGCTGCGAGCAGGCCGGATGCAAACCGGGCCGTAGTTAAGACCAACTACATGACGGGCTTTTAACAGGCCGAAATTAATATAGGGCCGAAATGATAAACGGGCCCTTAACATGCCAAAACTAATATCAGGCCGAATTACTAAATGGGACTTTAGCAACACTACTGGCATCAGAGGATTTGCCATCAGCCCTCTCTTTGCCGTCTGCTAGCGGACGGCAAAGGAGGTCTTTGCTGTCCGTTTCCAAAAAACAGACGTCAAAGAACTGGCTGATGGCAAAGATCATATTTGCCATCAGCCTGGCGGACGGCAAAGAAGCTTTGCCGTCGGCTAGCGGACGGCAAAGAGGGAGGGGGGCCCCACTGATGAGCTGCTTAAAAAAACTTAACGGCCCCCCTCTTTGTCGTCCGCTAGCGGACGACAAAGGGCAAAAAAGCGGACGGCAAAGGGGGGCGGACGGCAAAGATTTAACTTACCTAACGGCGGCCGCGCCCCACCCCGCCCCTCTCTCTCTGTTTCTCTCCCACGCTCGCCGCCGCCCCCACCACTCTTCGCTGCCCCGTCGCCCCACCACTCTCCGCCGCCACTCTCCGCCGACCCGTCGCCCCACCACCCCGCCGCCCCACCGGCCCCCCGCCCCGGTGCCACCGCGGCCCCGTCGCCCCCGCCGACGTGCCGTCTCGGCGCCACCGCGCCCCGGCCCCCCCGCGCCCCACCGCCCCGGCTACCCCCCCCCCTCCCCCGCGCCCAACCACCCGACGCCCCACCGGCCCCCCGGCCCCATCGCCCCCGCCGCCCTGCCGTCTCGGCGCCGCCGCGCCCCGGCCCCCGCGCGCCCCACTGCCCCGGCCCCGGCCCCGTCGCCACTGCCGCCCGGCGCCACCGCCCCAGGCCGCCCTGCCCCCCTCCTCCACCGGCCCTGCCCCAGGTGAGCTCTACCTCCTCTTTTTTTCTGTTTTTTTCTATTTTTTAGTTTCAGGTTTATGTTTAGTTTAGATTTAGTTTTAGTTTTAGTTTTAGTTTTAGGTTTAGTTTTAGGTTTAGATTTAGTTTTTTTCCTTTTTTTCTGTATTTTTATTTTTAGGTTTATGTTTAGTTTAGATTTAGTTTTAGTTTTAGTTTTAGTTTTAGATTTAGGTTTAGTTTTAGGTTTAGGTTTAGGTTTAGGAAAGAAGAAGAAGAAATAAATAGGAGAGGAGGAGAAGAAGAAGAGGAAAAAGGAAAGGAAGAAGAAGAAGAGGAGGAGGAGAAGAAAAAAGAAGAAGAGGAAGAAGAAGAAGAAAAAAGAGGAGAGGAGGAGAAGAATAAGAGGAAAAAGGAAAGGAGGAAGAAGAAGAAGAAGAAGGAAAAAAGGAATAAAAGGAAGAAAAGGAAGAAGAAGAAGAAGAAGAAGAAGAAGAAGAAGAAGAAGAAGAAGAAGAAGAAGAAGAAGAAGGAAAAAAGAGGGAAAAAACCCGAGCCGACACGGCACCCCGACCCCAACCCGGCACCCCGACACGACACCCCGACCTCGAGACCCCGACCCCGAACCCGACACCCCAACACGACACCCCGACCCCGAGACCCCGACCCCGACCCCGACACCCCGACCCCGACCCCGACACCCCGACCCCGAGCCTGACCCGACACCCCGACCCCGAGCCTGACCCGACACCCCGACCCCGAGCCTGACCCGACCCGACACCCCGACCCCGACAACCGACCCCCTGACCCCGACACCCCGACCCCGACACGACACCCCGACCCCTCGACCCCGAAACAGCACCCCGACCCCGACACGGCACCCCGACACCGACACGACACCCCGAACCCCCGACCCCGAAACAGCACCCGATCCGACGCATATGCTTTGCTCCACTTGATGATGATACACTTAAGTGATATACATATTATTATTCATGTCGGTACTTTTTTTATGTTGTACTAATTTCATTTATTCTTTGTCATGGCAGGTGTTGAAAGATGGTGGGCACTGGTCGGGAGCGCGTCGAGGCCCCTTCTTCGTTGGTGTGTGTTGCGAGGTCTTCAATTGCACACGCACCTCTTCGCCGAGCGTTGATGGACAGTATGCCGACACCACCGGGCCCTTCTTCATCAACTGCGGTTCCCAGTAGGGGATGAGGTAAGAAGAAGACAGGAGGTGGAGCACGTGGTCGCGGGAGAGGAGGTAGGGTGACTCTTACGGCGCCTTCCTTGCCGCCACCCCCAGCTGTTTCACCCGAGGACGTGACTGCTAGGGTGGACTCGTCAAAGGAGGAGGCTACACGGACTCCGGTCCACGAGCCTCCAGTCCATGGGTCTTTGGCCCACGAGCCTCGGGTCGACGGGCCTTTGGCCCATGAGCCTCCGGTCGACGGGCCTTCGGCCCATGAGAGTTGGGCCCACGAGACCTCAAAGGAGCACACATCTGGATGGGGTACCTGGTCGGGTCAGCCTGAGGAGCCGAGTGGCCATGCTGATGATGGCGAGGAGCCGAGTGGCCATGCTGATGATGACGGGGAGCCGACTGATATTGAGGAGGACGGGGGCAACATCTACCAGCATGGTGCTACATGGCTCCCGTTCGTGCCGGCGACCCGCGAGCAGAGGTGGTTGATTTTCCCTGATGGGGAGAGGTAAGTGCATTTAATCTTTTTGTACCTTTTGCATTCACGTTTCTTCAAATAACCCTGATGGGGAGAGATCAGGGGAAGGCGAGGAAAGGGGAGGACTTTAACCCGAGCTAGGGTCCCATTGATACAGAGCTGCTGATGATATCTGGTGGCGGGAGGTCCCATGGCTCCATAGCCATGGGAGATGGACTTATCCGTTGTCCTAGCACTCTCCCGGAGATCAAGGCGTGCCAGTCGATCTCCGCTCCTGAGATAAGGCCTCGTGAACGGCCAGTCCGACTCGCCTTCAAGGTTAGTTATAAGTACTCAGCTATCTTTCTCCATTACATTGTGTGTGCTTCCATCAATGATTACAAATGGTCATGTGAGTGGTGTTGCAGGGTGCTATACAGAGTGAGAGAGATAGAACCGAGAAACTTCTGGCGGAGGCGGCGGAGAGGCAGCGGGAGTTGGAGGAGAGGACGACAAAGATGTTGGAGGAGGAGAGGGCACGGAATGGCATGTAGGCAAGGGCCATGTACGAGCTCCTTGTGGTAAGTTTCTTCTGCAGATTACTTGCTAGTCTTAACATTTGAGTCTCATTACTAACTAGTATGACTCTGTTGTGAAAACCAAATGTGCAGTCTTTGTGCGAGAAGTCTGGTCAGACCGCTCCGCCGATGCGAGTGATTGCTCCTGGGAGCACGGTGAGTTTAATTAGAATGGACATTACTTGCTAGTCTTAACATTTGAGTGTCATAATGCTAACGAGACATTGGAAATGATCTTTGGTGTAGCTTAACTCCAGAAACGCATCGCACGATCCTTCTCCAGCTACCGGCGCGAGCCAGCCTGCTCGTACACCTCCCTGATCACGGTGATTTTCTCTAGTGTTTTGCTTAACAAATGCATAAAGACCTAGACTTAGCTTTATTTATGTACTTAGGTTACTTATAAACCATCCATTCTACCTAAATTAGCTCTAAAACGATATGTACTTAGGTTAGTTATGTCAAAAATTGCATAATTAGATTAGTTAGCTCATAAACGATCCATTTTACCTAAGTTAGCTCTAAAATGACTCATTTTACCTTAGTTAGCTTACAAGTGATCCAATTTATCCAAGTTAGCTCTAAAATGACCCATTTTACGTGGATTAGCTCCTAAATGATCCATTTTACCTACGTTGGCTTTAAAATGACCCATTTCACCTAGGTTAGCTCCAAAATGACCCATTTCACCTAGGTTAGCTCCAAAATGACCCATTTCACCTAGGTTAGCTCCAAAATGACCCATTTCACCTAGATTTGCTCCTAAACGATCAATTTCACCTAAGTTAGCTAAAAACGATCCATTTCACCTAAATTAGCTCTTAAATGATCCATTTCACCTAAGTTAGCTCAAAAACGATCCATTTCACCTTAGTTAGCTCAAAAACGTGGCATTTCACCTTAGTTAGGTCATAAACGACCCATTTCAACTAAGTTAGCTCATAAAAGCTCATAAATGATCCATTTCACCTAAGTTAGCTCAAAAATGATCCATTTCACCTTAGTTAGCTCAAAAACGTGGCATTTCACCTTAGGTAGGTCATAAACGACCCATTTCAACTAAGTTAGCTCATAAAATCTCATAAATGATCCATTTCACCTAAGTTAGCTCAAAAACGATCCATTTCACCTTACTTAGCTCAAAAACGATGCCCTTCACCTTAGTTAGCTCATAAACGACCCATTTCAACTAAGTTAGCTCATAAATGATCCATTTCAACTAAGTTAGCTCATAAAACCCATTTCAACTAAGTTAGCTCATATATGATCCATTTCACCTAAGTTAGCGCATAAATGACATATACTTCTTGTTCTAGTCACCTATTTCTAACTTTATTATTTACCATTTTGCAGATTTCATTCACTTCATGGAAGCTAGCTTGCTATGATGGAGTGCTTGCTTTTCCTTTGATGAAAACTTTGCATTGTATCTAGCTTGCTATGATGGAACTTGCTTATGTATGAACAATGTGTATGGATGGAACTTGCTTATGTATGAACAATGTGTATGGATGAAACTGATGTGATATGTGATATGTGATATGAAACTTACGTGCTGGATATGTGATATGAAACTTATGTGCTGGATATGTGATATATATTTGCTGTCATATATATTTGCTGTGAAAATTGTTGGATTAAAAAAACAGAAAAAAGAGACAATATGCAGGCTCTTTGCCGTCTGCCACCGACGGCAAAGGGATCTTTGCCATCAGTAGCGGACGGCAAAGAGGCCACGTGCCAGGCAACTGTGCTTCCTGGGAGGCTGACCAATTTTGTCAGTTTGCCTATAGTGGCTGACGGCAAAGGCCTGCCATTAACCACCTAACAGAGTAACATCGCATTTATTGTCGTCTGCCTTCTTTGCCGTCCGCTGCTGATGGCAAAGGCCCTTTTGCCGTCAGCTGCCCGAAGCAGATGGCAAAGTAGCTCTTAGCCGTCCCCTACTTTGCCATCCCCTTTTGCCGTCCGCCATCCATGCATTTGCCGTCCGCCGTGGCAGATGGCAAAGTAGTTGATTCCTGTAGTGCAAGTGGGTCCAAAGGCATAGCATCCAGTTCATAGGCCAAAGCTGATATGGGCCATAGTTTAGCCCAAAGCCTCTTAAGGGGCCGGACCTGATCTAGGCCGTAATTTGGCCCAGAACATGGTAGGATTTTAACGGGCCGGATCTCATATGGGCCATTATTAGGCCCGGAACGTGGCAGGCTATGAATGGACCGGATCAAATATGGGCCGGCATGTGGCCCAAAACATGGCAGCAAGTTAATGGGTCGGCCTACTAGGGTCCTCGAAATCTTGTGGGCCTATTGCTGGGCCGGCCCATTAATGTCGGCGAAATCTTGTGGGCCTTTAGCTAGACCGGCCCATTATGGTCCGTAAAAATCTTGTGGGCCTTTACCTGGGCCGTCCCATTATGGCCCGCAAAAATCTTGTGCGCCTTTACCTGGGCCGACACATTATGGCCCGCTAAATCTTGTGGGCCTTTAGCTGGGCCCGCCCATTATGGTCCCAAAATCTCATGGGCCTTTACCTGGGCCGGCCCATTTTGGCCCGCAAAATCTTGTCGGCCTTTAGCTGGGCCAGCCCATTATGGTCCGCAAAATCTTGTGGGCCTTTACCTGGGCCGGCCCACTATAACCCGCTAGATCTTGTGGGCCTTTAGCTGGGCCAACCCACTATGGTCCGCAAAATCTCATGGGCCTTTACCTGGGCTGGCCCATTATGGTCCGCAAAATCTTGTGGGCCTTTAGTTGGGCTGGCCCATTTAAACTTTATGGGCCACTTTTCGGCCGGTCCACGTGTCAACATATCATAGGCGCATCTCGCCCATTGGATGAGTGACACCTATGCCAACGCGAAGCTGACATGTGTTTCCTCTAGCCAATGATGATTTTACACGTGGAAAATCCCCATTGGTCTGGGCTGTTAACGGGTTGTCGGATCCAAAATCGGACCCGATAGCTTAACGGTGTTTTGTTACGGTGGACGCCTTGTGTTGGTCAGCCTTGACGAAAGCACTTCTGTGACGCGCGATTTATCGTCATGGAAGTGGACACTTCCGTGATGATAATTTTGGTAATGTCATGGAACACTTCTACGACAACACAGGTATGACTATCTTGATTCTGTCATAAAATCGTCATGGATGTACATGCATGACAAAAAACGCGACTTACTATGACAAAGACGTATCACCACAGAAGTGTATCTTTTTTTGTAGTGCTCCAAACGAAAAAATCTGGAGGAGTATGCGACCATGACTAAAATGCTAAATAAGTAAGTTCAATCGATCATTATCGCACTATATCGGCAATTTTGTTCATTTCATGATATCAAGTAATTGTTTTCTTTGTGTGGCAGGGTTTGGAAAAAGTTCATCGCACAAGCTCCGGGACTGCCGGCGCAACTGCGATTTGACCACCTGAAAGTAAGTACTAGCTACTAGCTAGTACCGCGCATCTCCCATTAATTCTAGCTAGTTTCATCAATACCATTTAGCATGCTTGCTTATCAGTTTGATTGGCCTCTATTTCTTGTAGAGTGGTTGTGGCAGGAACCCGGGAATGATTTGTGTGGATAAGTCATTTGCGAGTTCATCCACCACACCACCTATGAGCGGGGCTACTCTTAACAACAATATGAAGTGTGTAAGCAATAATATTCACAATTTTATTTTATTACCATCATTTGTGTTCAGTTTCATTCATATATAAGTATTGACCCCCTTCTTGAAATTAGATGTGGCAGATGCGGGATGAACTCCTACCACAAGATCGTATACGAGCAATTCAAGAGGAATTGGCGCGATTCTTTCTTGACCACATCATCGACAAACACGAAGAATACCATGTGGAAGTTGAGTTCAGATGTTAGGGGACGTAAGAGATCTTATATTGTATATTGTGTGTGTGTGTGTGTGTGTGTGTGTGTGTGTGTGTGTGTGTGTGTGTGTATCGGATAGATATACGAAAACTTGTTGTTCGACCAATCTATCAGAGAAGGAGAGGTCGATTACTTCTCTCTATGTATATGTTCCTGACGATCTTCTGTACTTAATGGTTTCCTTCATTTGCTTACAGCTAGCTAGCGTGTCGAGTCTTCTCTATACGTAGCGTCGACCAAGCACGGAGATAAGAGAGGACACTCCTCTCTATTACCTAGCTAACACAATATATGAAACCCCTAAATTAACCCTAAAAAACCCCCAAACCCCCCAAACGCCGCCCCCATTTTAGAAAAAAAAAACAAAAACCCAGCCCCCGAACTGTTGACGCGTGGAATCCTTTTGGTCCCGGTTGGTGGCACCAACCGGGAGAAAAGGTGCCCCCAGCCTGGGCAAGCCACAGCGGCCACGTGGAGCCCCATCTGTCCCAGTTCCCGATTGAAGCAGGACTAAAGGTGTAGGGCTTTAGTTACGACCATTTAGTCCCGGTTCGGGAAACGGGACAAATGGCCCTCATGTACCGGGACTAATGGCCCTTTTTCTACTGGTGCACCTTGCTAGTTGAGAGAGCTCGAGAGTGGTTTATAAGCCCTCCTGCGCCCACCCTCTCGAGATCCTCTCAACTGCTGGCTTTCAGGCCTAACCTGTCACTGTGTGCCTGTGGGCCTACTGGGCCTTCTGCCGGCCTGAATCCTGGCCCATGATTAGGTTTCTACTCGTATTCAGGTCGTGGTGGCCCAGTAGGTGGCACTTTTTTTGCATTATTTATTTTATTTTCTTTCTACTTACTGTTGCTATTTTTATTTATTTTATTAAAGTTTATTTATTCTACTTTATTAAAGTTTATTTTGTTTCTACTTGTTTATTTTATTTTGTTTCTACTTATTTATTTTGTATTATTTTTTTGTTTTTTATTTATTTTATGTAAATTCTTTTTTTATTTTATTAAACTTTATTTATTTTACTTTATTAAAGTTTATTTTGTTTCTACTTACTGTTGCTATTTTTATTTATTTTATTAAAGTTTATTTGTTTTACTTTAATAAAGTTTATTTTTTTTCTACTTATTTATTTTATTTTGTTTCTACTTACTTAGTTTCTTTTCTTTTTTGCTTTTTTTATTTCTTTTTTGAAAATTCTTTTTTCTTTTAATGTTTTTAACAAAAAATACTTTGATAATTTTAGTTGCATACATTTTATATAATTCTAGTTTCAATAATACTAGAGGTTTATAAAAGCATTTCAAATGAACTCTAAGAAGGTTGAAAGTTGGCATGGTATCATCATTTCACCCACATAGCATGTGCTAAAAAGTTGAGAGGGTTACGACAAAAACAGGATGCACTTCGTGTACAAAACAGACATTCTCTTTGGAAGTATAAGGGTTTCGGACGAAAACTCATCTGTTACAAAGGGATTTCATTGTTCAAATGTAACTGCAGTGATATTGTACATCAAAGGCATCATCATAATAGTTGTTGATAGAAACTCTTCACTTTTTCTTCGCTTGTGTACTTTGCTTATTGCGCCGTAACCATGGATAATCTTCATCGTTTAACATGGTGCTTGGGTCAGCCTTGACTTTGAAGGGAGGAATTTCATGAGACTTTTCATAATCTTCAAACACGTCTGTCTTTCCCTGCAATCCCACGATGTCTCTTTTTCCTTAAAGAACTATGTGGCGCTTTGGCTCATCGTATGATGTATCCGCTTCCTTATCTCTTCTTTTTCTCGGTTTGGTAGACATGTCCCTCACATAAAAAACTTGCGCCACATCATTGGCTAGGATGAATGGCTCGTCTATGTACCCCAGATTGTTCAGATCCATTGATGTCATTCCGTACTGTGGGTCTACTTGTACCCCGCCTCCTGACAGATTAACCCATTTGCACTTAAACAAAGGGACCTTAAAATCATTTCCATAGTCAAGATCCCATATGTCCACTATGTAACCATAATATGTGTCATTTCCCCTCTTGGTTGCTGCATCAAAGCGGACACCACTGTTTTGGTTGGTGCTCTTTTGATCTTGGGCGATCATGTAAAATGTATTCCCATTTATATCGTACCCTTTGTAAGTCATTACAGTCGAAGATAGTTCCCTCGACAATGAGTACAGGTCATCAGAAATTGTGTTGTCACACCTAAGACGTGTTTGGAACCAACTGCCGAAACTCCTGATGTGTTTACATATAATCCAGTCATCACACTGGTCCGGGTGTTTGGAGCGCATAATCTTCCTGTGTTCATCGACATACGGGGTCACCAAGGTAGAATTCTGTAGAACCGTTTAGTGTGCTTGAGACCAAGAATGCCCGTCCCTACATACTATTAAGTCCCCTCCTAGCTTGCCTTTTCTACCCAGTCTCCCCTCATACCGTGATTGAGGGAGACATATCTTCTTAAGGTCAGGAATGAAGTCAACACAAAACCCAATGACATCCTCTGTTTCATGGCCCATAGAGATGGTTCCTTCTGGCCTAGCGCGGTTACAGACATATTTCTTTAGGACTCCCATGAACCTCTCAAAGGGGAACATATTGTGTAGAAATACAGAGCCCAGAACGACAATCCCGTCGACTAGATGAACTTGGACGTACTTCATGATATTGAAGAAGGATGGTGGGAACACCAGCTCGAAACTGACAAGACATTGCGCCACATCACTCCTTAACCTTGGTAGGATTTCTAGATCGATCACCTTCTGAGAGATTGCATTGAGGAATGAACATTGCTTCACAATGGCTAATAGAATATTTTCCGGTAGAAGCCCGCGCAATGCAACCGGAAGCAGTTGCGTCAGAATCACGTGGTAGTCATGAGACTTTAGGTTCTGGAACTTTTTCTCTACCATATTTATTATTCCCTTTATATTCGATGAGTAGCTAGACGGGACCTTCATACTGAGCAGGCATTCAAAGAAGATTTCCTTCTCTTCTTTGGTAAGAGCGTAGATGGTAGGACCTTCATACTGCTTTGGAGGCATGCCGTCTTTTTCGTGCAAACGTTACAGGTCCTCCCGTGCCTCCGATGTATCTTTTGTCTTCCCTTACACGCCCAAGAAGCCTAGCAGGTTCACGCAAAGGTTCTTCATCACATGCATCACGTCGATTGAAGAGCGGACCTCTAGGTCTTTCCAGTAGGGTAGGTCCCAAAATATAGATTTCTTCTTCCACATGTGTGCATGTCCCTCAGCGTCATTCGGAACAGATAGTCCACCGGGACCCTTTCCGAAGATTACTTTTAAATCATTGACCATAGCAAGTATGTGATCACCGGTATGCATGGCGGGCTTCTTCCGGTGATCTGCCTCACCTTTGGAGTGTTTGCCTTTCTTTCGACATTGATGGTTGGTCAGAAGGAATCGACGATGCCCCAGGTAAACATTCTTCCTGCATTAGTCCAGGTATATACATTTGGTGTCATCTAAACAGTGCGTGCGTGCGTAGTATCCCTTGTTTGTCTGTCCTGAAAGGTTACTGAGAGCAGGCCAATATTTGATGGTGACAAACAGCAACGCATGTAGGTCAAATTCCTCCTGTTTGTGCTCATCCCACGCACGTACACCGTTTCCAATCCACAGCTGTAAAAGTTCTTCAAGTAATGGCCTTAGGTACACATCCATGTCGTTGCGGGGTTGCTTAGGTCCTTGGATGAGAACTGGCATCATGATGAACTTCTGCTTCATGCACAACCAAGAAGGAAGGTTATAGATACATAGAGTCACGGGCGAGGGTGCTGTGATTTCTGCTCTGCTACCCGAAAGGATTAATGCCATCCGCGCTTAAACCAAACCATATGTTCCTTGCATCACCTGCAAACTCCTCCCAGTACTTTCTCTTGATTTTTCTCCACTGCGACCTGTCAGTGGGTGTTCTCAACTTCCCGTCTTTCTTACGGTTATCTCTGTGCCATTGCATCAACTTGGCATCCTCTTTGTTTCTGAACAGGCGTTTCAACTGTGGTATTATAGGAGCATACCACATCACCTTGACAGGAACCCTCTTCCGGGGGCGCTCGCCATCAACATCACCAGGGTCATCTCGTCTGATCTTACACTACTAGGGAAAAGCCTATACAGAGAGGTATAGCAGTAGCGCTGGTTAAAATAGGGCGCTACTGCTAATTTGTAGTAGCGCGTTCGCGCAAATCACGCTATAGCCCAATCGTTAGCAGCAGTGCATCTTCGGAAACAAGCGCTACCACTATAATTCTCCTGGCTTAGCCGATAGGCTACACATAGTAGTAGCGATCCATATAGAATCACGCTACCGCTACTTCATTTGTAGCAGCGCGTTTTCTTCTAAACTCGCTACTACTAAAGGATATAAGATTAAATGGAATGCAAATAGAAAGGTAATTGAAAATGAAAGAAATAGAATAAGGTGAAAGGAAAAAAATAAAATGTGAAGAAAAATAAATGAAAAATGGAAAAGAGAGAAAGGAGTAGCAGTAGCGTGTATACCAGAACGTGCTATAGCTAACATAGCAGTAGCGCGCTTTCTGGAATGCGCTACTGCTACTTCTAAACTAACCACCCGCTGGCTCAAAATTTGGCTAAGTCCTCCATTCCCCCCCTTTCCCCTACTCCTCTGTCGCCGCCGCCCAAGCCTGCCCTCAGAGCCGCCGACCGCACTCAACCTCAGCGCCGCCGCCCGCCGCCGCTCTCGACCTCACCGTCGCCGCCCTCGACCTCACCGTCGCCGTCCTCGACCTCACAGCCGCCGCCCGAGCCCGCCCAGCACCACCGCCTCCCGATCCCGAGCCCGCCCTCGCCGCACCTACCTCTCCGTCGCCGAACACCTCCCCGCCACCGTCTCTCCCCTCTCTGTAAGCCCCCCACCCCTCCCCACCCCCTTTCTCTCTGCTTAATTAGTTAGTACTAGATGTTTTTTAGTAGTAGTAGATGTTAATTTAGGGTTCATAGATAATGATTTTTAGTAGTTGAACTAGTTTAGATTTAGTTGAACTAGTTTAGTTTTAGTTGAACTAGTTTAGTAAGTAATTAATAAACTTGTTGAACTATTTGAATTAATAGAACCAATGTATTTTTAGTAAGTAAATGAATAAACTAGTTGAAGTAGTTTAGTTTTAGTTCAACTAGTTTAGTAAGTAAATTAATATAACTAATTGAACTACTTTATTTTTAGAAAGAACTAGTTTTTTTCTATTTATAGCAAGTTTATATTTAGTAAGAACTAGTTGAATTAATAGAACTAGTTGAACATGTCATATTTGTTATTATTTTTTAGTTTAAGCAATTATTCAGGATGTATTAGTGATAACTTATAGGGTTTTTGCTTTTGCAGAAATCAAGGAGCCCCTCCATCATCCCCGCCGTTGTCCCCGTCACCGACCCCCTCCGACCTCGAGGTGATACCTGCCAAATCTCCATGTATATCTTGTGTTGATCATATAGGATATGTGGTGGCCCAAGTGGCCGGTCATGTTCAGGTTACACCTCCGAGTGGCCTATGTTTTGCCGGAGTGTTGATTAATTTCCGTTCCGGCAAATTTCAGGCGCTCGATATGTCCTTTTTTAGCAAAGATCATGCCGGATTTTTCCGTGAATTCTCGCATGACTTGTGCTAGAATATGTACAAGTTTAATCTTTGAATTATGAACATAGGAAATATCGTACTCGGACAACGACAGTCTCCCAGGGGAGTGCAGCTGGTGCCACGACGATCGAGGTATGTGTGACAGATTCGTTGAGCTGGACGAAGATCGGCGCTTCAACATTAAGCTCGAGGAGACATTTGATGTTGAAACGGTACGCAACAACGACAAGTGTTTTTTTCGTAATTAAGCATGACTTCAACTATTTCAACGTCTAATTTTCATCTTTTACAATTCGACTAGCTTATCCCATGCCATGCAAGACGCTATGTCTTGAAGAGGATGGGTTTTGAAGACCATGAAAATTTTGAAACAAAGAAAATACACCTAAGGACTCATCATGATATGGATTTTGAAGTAAATCTGTGCAATGCTCGGAGCATAACCCATTTTGGTTGCCAAAATTGGGAAGCACTTTGCAAAATGTATGGTTTTTATGAGGGTATGATTGTCACCATGGATCTTGGTGATCCTGACATTGAGCAAGACAATATGGACATTTGGGTCCTTGTTGATATGCTTCCGATTCTACCGCAATGTGAGTTTCTCAAACATAGTTATTAACTAATTTATATTGTTTATTTCAAAATACTTGACAGCTTATTTCCATTGACAGCTTATTTTGATTCTTCAAAGAATGTGCGGAAGATGGTAGACAAAACCCACTACACTGATGGCTCAGAATTAACTTATAACACTAGTAGAAAACCACCCATTAGTCCCGGTTAGTAAGGGCCCTTAGTCCCGGTTCACGAACCGGGACTAATGGGTCGTTACTAATGCCACCACCCATTAGTCCCGGTTCAAACATGAACCGGGACCAATGTGGCTCCACGTGGCCCTGTGCACCGAGCCCAGTCAGAGGGCCTTTGGTCCCGGTTGGTGGCTCCAACCGGGACCAAAAGTCAATTTTTTTTACAGAAGTGGCTGCTTTAGGGGTTTTGGGGGTTATTCTTAGGTTGTTATTATAGCTAGCTAATAGAGAGAAGTGTCCTCTCTTATCTTCGTCCTTGGTTTATCAACGCTGCTGCTATGTTCATTGCACCCACATATATAACATGCTCATGCATGCTTTGCATCATACATCATCATATATGTATATAATAACAAGTCCTACTAATCATGCATCATCATACAACTTCTAATCGTTATTAATAATAAGTCATACGATCATCATCCTCATAGTCATCGAACCCAACAATACATAATTGTTCTTAGCACATGATCATCAGTATCAGGTAGGACCTACACCCTTAAGGTAAAATAGCATAAAACAATATAGACCCTGACTCTCCATTATGAAGAATGGCGATCATCCTGTCTCCAATTCTTGCCCTTTGCTGCTTATTGCTTCCAAGAAGCTCCTTACGACTGTCCATGCATTTTTTCCATTCTTTGATTGTTATGTCTCCATTTCTTTTAGAAACCCGGTATGGACAGTTGAGATTCATAGGACGACCTGGTCGTATGTTCAAAACATGAAGGCTACCATGCGTATACATCAGATGAGGCACACAATCATTCGGGATTATCCGTTGAAAAACATAGTAATAACTTCATAGTTAGCAATGATGTACTAGTTGTAAAAGTGTGCAAAAAGATGCACGGATGTTGTAATAGTAAAAAATAATCTTACCAGGGTATCTCTATGGTAGTTACCGTAGTTCAACACGTGCACTAGTGGCACGTATTGACCATAATGTTGAGGAGTTTGATTGTAGATATTGTAATTCTCAAGATCAGTACAAAATCCGACCAAATGATTTTTCTCCTGATAAGTTAATTCGGAGCCTTCGGTGTAGTACGTTCTGTCTACCATCTTCCGCACATTCTTTGAAGAATGAAAATCAGCTGTCAATGGAGATAAGTTGTCAACTATATATTTTGAAATAAACAATATAAATTACTTAATAACTATGTTTAGCTCAAAAGAGGGAAGAACTGGAGGTGTATCCACAAAGTCTCGATTGTAGGATCACCAAGATCCATGGTGACAAGCATACCCTCATCAAGACCATACATCTTGCAAAATGCATCCCAATTTTTGCAACCAAAATGGGTTACACTCTAAGCATTGTACAACTATACTTGAAAATCCACACCATGATGGGTACTTAGGATAATTTTTTTGGTTTCGAAATTTTCATGGTCTTCAAAACCCATCCTCTCCAAGACATAGCGTCTTGCAAAGCATGGGATAAGCTAGTCGAATTGAAAAAGATGAAAAATACATGTTAAAATAGTTGAAGTCGTGCTTAATTACGAAAAAAACTATTGTCGTCGTTGCGTACCGTATGAACATCGCAAGTCTCCTCGAGCTTAATGCTGAAGCGCCGATCTTCGTCCAGCTCAATGAACCTATCGCACATACCTCGGTCGTCGTGGCACCAGTCGCACTCCCCCGGGTGGTTTTTGTCGTCCGATGAGTACGACATTTCCGGCCTACGTTCATAATTCAAACATTAAACTAGATCATTATTATTAATCACGGGTTGACTATCGATGATCGATGTACGTACGTAGCTCCTCCTTCATTCCCGAATGCATTATTATACCAAATTGTCTAGCACACGGGAATGAAGGAGAACTTATCCAATATGAGCATTCAATAAGCAAAACCAAATCATAAAATAAGCAAAACCAAATCATAAAATAAAGTATAGTATTCAAATTAACATGCATTCAATAATTATAAGCAAACGTACATCATCTCTTGGTGTCCATACATCATCGAATATTATCACTAATACAACTAGAACCGTAGCGCCCGACGGGTATCGACGCGGGCGGTGGACACCCAAAGATAAGGAACCATCACAGGATCATAGCTCCAGTGAGATCCCAGAAGAACCTGCCAGGTATTGTCGAACCTCCCCTCGAATGCAACCATGTAGCGACGGACATGCTCGTCCTCCTCGCTGACACGTTGACGTACCACCTCCGCGGTGTCCGGATACCTCACCACTGTCACTGGCCCACGCGACCGCCACCAAACAAGGATCGGGTCAACAACGGCTGCCTCCTCACCAACCTACGTCCCCCGGAAGGTAGCACCTCCCAATACCAACCCGCCGGAGCCCAGTCCCGAACATGGCCCTGATCAAGCAGGCCTCCACCGCCGAGTCGACGACGACGAGGATGCGGGATAGGCATCGCCGACGTCGACGCGGGAACTACTTCTATATATAGTTAAATAAAAGTAGTCTTATTAATTAAATCAACTATCTAGTTCAACTACTAAACACTTACTATAAATAAATAAGTAGTACTTACTAAAAACAAACTACTTCATTATATAGTAAAATAAATTAGTTTATTAAATCAACTAGCTAGTTCAACTATATATAAACTACTTATTTTTTTCCTTTTTCTAAATACTATGAACAAAAAAATCATTAAAATTTTATGAACAAAATTAATTACACAATCTAAATATCACCAAAAAAAATCTATTAACAATAATAACACCAAACATGCATATTCAATAGTAATATCACCAAAAAAATCTATTAACAGAAAAAAATCTAACATAATATAAAGAAATTAATTACTACACATATCTAATCTAACAAAAAAAACTAATTAATCTAACAAAAATATCTAACATAATATGAACAAATTAATTACTACACATGTAATCTAACAAAAAAATCTAATCTAACAAAAAAATCTAATTAAATCAACTATCTAGTTCAACTACTAAGCACTTACTATAAATAAATAAGTAGTACTTACTAAAAACAAACTACTTCATTATATAGTAAAATAAATTAGTTTATTAAATCAACTAGCTAGTTCAACTATATATAAACTACTTCTTCTTTTTTTCCTTTTTCTAAATACTATGAACAAAAAAATCATTAAAATTCTATGAACAAACTTAATTACACAATCTAAATATCACCAAAAAATCTATTAACAATAATATCACCAAACATGCATATTCAATAATAATATCACCAAAAAATCTATTAACAGAAAAAAAATCTAACATAATATGAAGAAATTAATTACTACACATATCTAATCTAACAAAAAAAATCTAATTAATCTAACAAAAAAATCTATGAACTGCATATCTAAATTACTACATATCTAACCTAACAAAAAAAATCTATGAACTACAAAAAGAATTTAAAAAATCTAACAAAAAAAAACGCTCACATCGGGGCGGCGGCGCGGGACGAGGGCGGCGATGACGGGGCGGCGCGGGACGCGGGAGGCGATGGGGGAGGCGACGGGGATGGCGGGCTCGGTGGCAGCAACGGGGACGGCGGGCTCGGGGCAGGGCCGACGGCTGGCGACGCGCGACGTCGGGGCGGCGGCGCGGGACGAGTGCGGCGCGGGACGCGGGCGGCGATGGGGGCGGCGACGACGGCGGGCTCGGGGCGGCGACGGGGACTGCGGGCTCGGGGCGGCGCGGGGCGGGCTCGGCGGCGACGGCGACGAGGAGCAGAGGCTCGGGGCGAGAAAGAGATGGGATTTGGCGAAAACTGCTAAGTCCAGTATATATAGCAAGAGCATTGGTCCCGGTTGGTGGCTGGAACCAGCACTAATGCCACCTTTAGTCCCGGTTGGAGCCACCAACCGGGACCAAAGGCCTCTTTTCAGCAGCCCAAAGGGCGGGAAATGAAGACCTTTGGTCCCGGTTGGAGGCTCCAACCGGGACTAAAGGGTGGGCATTGGTCCCGGTTGGAGCGACCAACCGGGACCAAAGAACAGCATTGGTACCGGTTGGTGCCATGAACCGGTACCAATGGACCCGTGTTACTACTTTTTTATTTTCTGCAGCTATTTTTTTGTTTATTCTTCCTGCAGCTGTTTTTTTAGTCCCACCTCGCCAAGCGAGAGGCACTCGCAGCTGTTTATAAGCCCTGAGTGCAGATACGATGACGAAGAGGCTCAATGCTCCTGCACGTTGGTTAGCTTCAAGCCTTGCGGAATACGGTAGACTGCACAGAGCTATGTGCAGTGCAGTTGACACTATTCCAAAAGGCTTAACGAGCATTGCGCCTCTTTTTTATTTTTAATGACTTATTACAACTCAGAAATAAAAAGAAAAAAATAAATGTAGCAGAAAAGAAAAAAATATATAAAAAACCACTCAGAAATAAATAGAAGAGAAAATATTACAGAAAAGAAAAAAATATATAGAAAACTACTCAGAAATGAATAGAAGCAAAAAAATAGTTGTGATTAACTGTACTAAAAAAGGAGCATATATGCTTATTTTTAATGGCTTATTACAACTCAGAAATAAAACGAAAAAAACAAATATAGCAGAAAAAGAAAAAAAACTATATAAAAAACAACTCAGAAATGAATAGAAGCAAAAAATAGTTGTGATTAACTGTACTAAAAAAGAAGCATATATGCTTATTTTTAATGGCTTATTACAACTCAGAAATAAAAAGAAAAAAATAAATATAGCAGAAAAAGAAAAAAAAAACTACTCTGAAATGAGCAGAGATGCGCTTATAGAGGAAATTCAACTTAAATTCATAACGAATTTCAAGAGAAATCCTTATGAATTTATGCTAAATTACCTATTTTCATTTTCGGAGGAGCTCAATAAGGTAGAGAGGGAGGGGCTTATAAACCGGTCCGGTTCCCCTTCGGTTGGCGAGGTGGGACTAAACTCTGGTCGCAACGGGTACCAACCATTTAGTCCCGGTTGATGGCTCGAACCGGGACTAATGGGCAGCCCATTGGTCCCAGTTCAAGCCACCAACCGGGACCAATGGTGTTGGGCCAGGAGCGAGGCCCATTGGTCCCGGTTCGTCCCACCAACCGGGACCAATAGTTTCAGACGAACCGGGACCAATGGGCCACGTGGCCCGGCCGGCTCCCGGGGCTCACGAACCGGGTCCGATGCCCCCATTGGTCCCGGTTCTGGACTGAACTGGGACTAATGGGCTGGAGCGGCCTGGACCATTGGCCCCTTTTCTACTAGTGTAAGGAGAAAAGTCATCTGATCGCTTATTGTACTTATCTTGAGGATGACAATACCTATTATCGAACTCCTCCAAATTATGGTGAATACATGCCACTAGTGCACGTGTTGAACCACGGTAACTTCTATGGAGATACCCTGGTAAGATTTTTTACTATTACGACATCCGTGCATCTTTTGCATACTTCTAAAACTAGTACATCATTGCTAACTACAAAATTATTACTATGTTTTTCAACAGAAAATCCCGATGGATTGTGTGCCCCATCTGATGTATCTGAATGGTCGCCTTAGAGTTCTGAACATACTACCAAGTCAATCTAGGGAGCTCACCTGTGCATATCAAATTTCTAAAACCGGTGATCACATCCTCATCAAAGAATGGAGAAAATGTTTGGACATTCGCAAGGAGGTTCTTGGAAGTAACTTTAAGCGAAAGGCAGAGTCACCAAGTGGATGGACATCCACTTCAAACTAGTCCATGGTTCTTTCACCCCGTGATATTGTTGGGTAACGTTGCAGAAAACAAAAAAAATTCTACTCGTTTCACCAAGATCATCTAGGAGTTCATCTAGCAACGAGCTATCGGATGCATCTACATACCTTTGTAGATCGCGCATGGAAGCGTTCAAAAGAACGGTGATGATGTAGTCGTACTCGACGTGATCCAAATCACCGATGACCAAGCACCGAACGGACGGCACCTCCGCGTTCAACACACGTACGGGACGGGAGACGTCTCCTCCTTCTTGATCCAGCAAGGGGGGAGGAGAGGTTGATGAAGATCCAGCAGCACGACGGCGTGGTGGTGGATGCAGGGCGTCACAGCAGCAGGGCTTCGCCAATACTACGAGGGAGAGACGTAACGGGGAGAGAGGGAGGCGCCAGGGGCTGGTCTGTGAAGTCCCTCCTCTCCCCCACTATATATAGGGGTGCCAGGGGGGGCGCCGGCCCTAGTAGATGGCATTTACTAAGGGGGGGTGGCCAAGGGGAGGTTTCCCTCCCCCCCAAGGCACCTAGGGGTGCCTTCCACCACTTGGACTCCTCCTTTGTGGAAACCCTAGACGCATGGGCCTATAGGGGCTGGTGCCCTTGTCCCATCTAGGCCAAGGCGCACCCCCTACAGCCCATGTGGCCCCCCGGGACAGGTGGCCCCACCCGGTGGGCCCACGGGACCCCTCCGGTGGTCCCGATACAATACCGATAACCCCGAAACTTGTCCCGATGCCCGAAACTGCACTTCCTATATATAATTCTTTACCTCTGGACCATTCCGGAACTCCTCGTGACGTCCGGGATCTCATCCGGGACTCCAAACAACATTCGGGTTACTTCATATACATATCTTCACAACCCTAGCGTCACCGAACCTTAAGTGTGTAGACCCTACGGGTTCGGGAGACAAGCAGACATGACCGAGACGACTATCCGGTCAATAACCAACAGCGGGATCTGGATACCCATGTTGGCTCCCACATGCTCCACGATGATCTTATCGGATGAACCACGATGTCGAGGATTCAATCAACCCCGTACGCAATTCCCTTTGTCAATCGATATGTTACTTGCCCGAGATTCGATCGTCATTATCCCAATACCTCGTTCAATCTCGTTACCGGCAAGTCACTTTACTCGTACCGTAATGCATGATCCCGTGACCAGACACTTGGTCACTCTGAGCTCATTATGATGATGCATTACCGAGTGGGCCCAGTGATACCTCTCCGTCATACGGAGTGACAAATCCCAGTCTTGATCCATGTCAACCCAACAGACACTTTCGGAGATACCCGTAGTCTACCTTTATAGTCACCCAGTTACGTTGTGATGTTTGGTATACCCAAAGCACTCCTACGGTATCCGGGAGTTACACGATCTCATGGTCTAAGGAAAAGATACTTTGACATTGGAAAACTCTAGCAAACGAACTATACGATCTTGTGCTATGTTTAGGATTGGGTCTTGTCCATCACATCATTCTCCTAATGATGTGATCTCGTTATCAATGACATCCAATGTCCATAGTCAGGAAACCATGACTATCTATTGATCAACGAGCTAGTCAACTAGAGGCTTACTAGGGACATGTTGGTGTCTGTTATTCACACATGTATTACGATTTCCGGATAACACAATTATAGCATGAATAAAGACAATTATCATGTACAAGGAAATATAATAATAATGCTTTTATTATTGCCTCTAGGGCATATTTCCAACAGTCTCCCACTTGCACTAGAGTCAATAATCTAGTTACATTGTGATGAATCGAACACCCATGGAATTCTGGTGTTGATCATGTTTTTCTCTAGGGAGAGGTTTAGTCAACGGATCTGCTACATTCAGGTCCGTATGTATTTTACAAATCTCTATGTCTCCATCTTGAACATTTTCACGAATGGAGTTGAAGCGACGCTTGATGTGCCTTGTCTTCTTGTGAAACCTGGGCTCCTTGGCAAGTGCAATAGCTCCAGTGTTGTCACAGAAGAGTTTGATTGGCCCCAACGCATTGGGTATGACTCCTAGGTCGGTGATGAACTCTTTCACCCATATTGCTTCATGTGCTGCCTCCGAGGCCGCCATGTACTTCGCTTCACATGTAGATCCCGCCACGACGCTTTGCTTGCAACTGCCCCAGCTTACTGCCCCACCATTCAAAATATACACGTATCCGGTTTGTGACTTAGAGTCATCCAGATCTGTGTCGAAGCTAGCGTCGACGTAACCCTTTACGACGAGCTCTTCGTCACCTCCATAAATGAGAAACATTTCCTTAGTCCTTTTCAGGTACTTCAGGATATTCTTGACCGCTGTCCAGTGCTCCTTGCCAGGATTACTTTGGTACCTTCCTACCAAACTGACGGCAAGGTTAACATCAGGTCTGGTACACAGCATGGCATACATAATAGAACCTATGGCTGATGCATAGGGGATGACGCTCATCTCTTCTATATCTTATGCCGTGGTCGGACATTGAGATGAGCTTAATTTCATACCTTGTAACACAGGCAAGAACCCCTTCTTGGATTGATCCATATTGAACTTCTTCAATATCTTATCAAGGTATGTGCTTTGTGAAAGACCTATGAGCCGTCTCAATCTATCTCTATAGATTTTGATGCCTAATATATAAGCAGCTTCTCCAAGGTCCTTCATTGAAAAACTCTTATTCAAATAGGCCTTGATGCTGTCCAAGAGTTCTATATCATTTCCCATCAAAAGTATGTCATCTACATATAGTATGAGAAATACTACAGAGCTCCCACTCACTTTCTTGTAAACGCAGGCTTCTCCATAAGTCTGCGTAAACCCAAACGCTTTGATCATCTCATCAAAGCGAATGTTCCAACTCTGAGATGCTTGCACCAGCCCATAAATCGAGCGTTGGAGCTTTCACACCTTGTCAGCATTCTTAGGATCGACAAAACCTTCCGGCTGCATCATATACAATTCTTCCTTAAGGAAACCATTAAGGAATGCCGTTTTGACGTCCATTTGCCATATTTCATAATCGTAGAATGCGGCAATTACTAACATGATTCGGACGGACTTCAGCTTTGCTACCGGTGAGAAAGTCTCATCGTAGTCAACCACTTGAACTTGTCGATAACCCTTAGCGACAAGCCGAGCTTTATAGATGGTCACATTACCATCCGCGTCTGTCTTCTTCTTAAAGATCCATTTATTTTCTATGGCTCGCCGCTCAACGGGCAAGTCAGTCAAAGTCCATACTTCGTTTTCATACATGGATCCTATCTCGGATTTCATGGCTTCTAGCCATTTGTCGGAATCCGGGCCCACCATCGCTTCTTCATAGTTCGAAGGTTCACTGTTGTCTAACAACATGATTTCCAAGACAGGGTTGCCGTACCACTCTGGTGCGGAACGTGTCCTTGTGGACCTTCAAGTATCTTGATCATTATCATTAACTTCCTCTCTAGTCGGTGCAGGCACCTCAGGAACATTTTCTTGAGTTGCGCCATTTTCCGGTTCAAGAGGTAATACTTCATCAAGCTCTACTTTCCTCCCACTTACTTCTTTCGAGAGAAACTCTTTCTCTAGAAAGGACCCATTCTTGGCAACAAAGATCTTGCCTTCGGATCTGAGGTAGAAGGTGTACCCAATAGTTTCTTTTGGGTATCCTATAAGACGCATTTTTCCGACTTGGGTTCGAGCTTTTCAGGTTGAAGTTTCTTGACATAAGCATCGCATCCCCAAACTTTTAGAAACGACAGCTTAGGTTTCTTCCCAAACCATAATTCATATGGTGTCGTCTCAACGGATTTCGACGGAGCCCTATTTAAAGTGAATGCAGCAGTCTCTAAAGCATAGCCCCAAAAATATAGCGGTAAATCGGCAAGAGACATCATAGATCGCACCATATCTAATAGAGTGCGATTACAACGTTCGGACACACCATTACGCTGAGGTGTTCCAGGCGGCGTGAGTTGTGAAACTATTCCACATTTTCTTAAGTGTGTGCCAAACTCATGACTCAAGTATTCTCCTCCACGATCTGATCGTAGAAACTTGATTTTCCTGTCACGTTGATTTTCAACCTCACTCTGAAATTCCTTGAACTTTTCAAAGGTTTCAGACTTGTGTTTCATTAAGTAGATATACCCATACCTACTTAAATCATCAGTGAGGGTGAGAACATAACGATAGCCACCGCGAGCCTCAACGCTCATTGGACCGCACACATCAGTATGTATGATTTCCAATAAGTTGGTTGCTCGCTCCATTGTTCCTGAGAACGGAGTCTTGGTCATTTTTCCCATAAGGCATGGTTCGCACGTGTCAAATGATTCATAATCAAGAGACTCTAAAAGTCCATCTGCATGGAGCTTCTTCATGCGTTTGACACCTATGTGACCAAGGCGGCAGTGCCACAAGTATGTGGGGCTATCATTATCAACCTTACTTCTTTTGGTACTCACATTGTGAACATGTGTAGCATCACGTTCGAGATTCATAAAGAATAAACCATTCACCATAGGAGCATGACCATAAAACATATCTCTCATATAAATAGAACAACCATTATTCTCGGATTTAAATGAGTAGCCATCTCGAATTAAACGAGATCCCAATACAATGTTCATGCTCAAAGCTAGCACTAAATAACAATTATTAAGGTTTAAAACTAATCCCGAAGGGAGATGCAGAGGC
Source organism: Triticum timopheevii (assembly GCA_963921465.1). Lineage (NCBI taxonomy): Eukaryota > Viridiplantae > Streptophyta > Magnoliopsida > Poales > Poaceae > Triticum > Triticum timopheevii. The sequence goes on from OY997271.1 coordinate 3,553,726, forward strand.
AGCGTGCCGACGGCGATCACATTGACCTTGGAACCATTCCCGACGCGCATCGTCACCTCGTCCTTTGCCAGTTTCCGCTTATTCCGCAGCCCCTGCTTTGAGTTACAAATGTGAGCAACTGCACCGGTATCAAATACCCAGGAGCTACTATGGACACTAGTAAGGTACACATCAATTACATGTATATCACATATACCTTTTGTTTTGCCGGCCTTCTTATCTGCTAAGTACTTAGGGCAGTTCCGCTTCCAGTGACCGCTTCCCTTGCAATAAAAGCACTCAGTTTCGGGCTTGGGTCCATTCTTTGGCTTCTTCCCGGCAGCTTGCTTGCCGGGCGCGGCAACCTCCTTGCCGTCCTTCTTGAAGTTCTTTTTACCCTTGCCTTTCTTGAACTTAGTGGTTTTAGTGACCATCAACACTTGATGTTCCTTCCTGACTTCTACCTCTGCTGATTTCAGCATAGCAAATACTTCAGGAATGGTCTTTTCCATCCCCTGCATATTGAAGTTCATCACAAAGCTCTTGTAGCTTGGTGGAAGCGACTGGAGGATTCTGTCAATGACCGCATCATCCGGGAGATTAACTCCCAGCTGAGTCAAGCGGTTATGCAACCCAGACATAGTGAGTATGTGCTCACTGACAGAACTGTTTTCCTCCATCTTACAGCTGAAGAACTTGTCGGAGACTTGATATCTCTCGACCCGGGCATGAGCTTGGAAAACCATTTTGAGCTCTTCGAACATCTCATATGCTCCGTGTCTCTCAAAACGCTTTTGGAGCCCCGGCTCTAAACTGTAAAGCATGCCGCACTGAACGAGGGAGTAGTCATCGGTACGTGCCTGCCAAGCGTTCATAACATCTTGTTCTGCAGGGAGAACGGGTGCGTCACCAAGCGGTGCTTGTAGGACATAATCTTTCTTGGCAGCTATGAGGATGATCCTCAGGTTCCGGACCCAGTCCGTATAGTTGCTGCCATCGTCTTTCAGCTTAGTTTTCTCTAGGAACGCGTTGAAGTTGAGGACTACGTTGGCCATTTGATCTACAAGACATATTGTAAAATATTTAGACTAAGTTCATGATAATTAAGTTCAACTAATCCAATTATTAATGAACTCCTACTTAGATGAGACATCCCTCCAGTCATCTAAGTATTACATGATCCGAGTTAGCTAGACCGTGTCCGATCATCATGTGAGATGGACTAGTCAACATTGGTGAACATCTTCATGTTGATCGTATCTTCTATACGACTCATGCTCGACCTTTCGGTCTTCTGTGTTCCGAGGCCATGTATGTACATGCTAGGCTCGTCAAGTCAACCTAAGTGTTTGCATGTGTAAATCTGTCTTACACCCGTTGTATGTGAACGTCTGAATAAAACACCCGATCATCACGTGGTGTTTTGAAACAGCGAACTGTCGCAACGGTGCACAGTTAGGGGGAACACTTCTTGAAATTAGTATGAGGGATCATCTTATTTACTACCGTCGTTCTAAGTAAACAAGATGCAAAACATGATAAACATCACATGCGATCAAATAATAAACGTGACATGATATGGCCAATATCACACAGCTCCTTTGATCTCCATCTTGGGGCTCCATGATCATCTTGTCACCGGCTTGACACCATGATCTCCATCATCATGATCTCCATCATCGTGTCTCCATGAAGTTGCTCGCCAACTATTACTTCTACTACTATGGCTAACGCGTTTAGCAATAAAGTAAAGTAATTTACAAGGCGTTTCTCAATGACGCGCAGGTCATATAAAAGAATAAAGACAACTCCTATGGCTCCTGCCGGTTGTCATACTCATCGACATGCAAGTCGTGATTCCTATTACAATATCATGAACATCTCATACATCACATATAGATCATTCATCATTCATCACAACTTTGGCCATATCATATCACAAACCACTTGCTGCAAAAACACGTTAGACGTCCTCTAATTGTTGTTGCAAGTTTTACGTGGCTGAATTAGGGTTCTAGAAAGAACGTCTTCTTACCTACGTTAAAGCCACAACGTGATTTGTCAACTTCTATTTACCCTTCATAAGGACCCTGTTCATCGAATCCGCTCCAACTAAAGTAGGAGAGACAGACACCCGCCAGCCACCTTATGCAACTAGTGCATGTTAGTCGGTGGAACCAGTCTCACGTAAGCGTACGTGTAAGGTTGGTCCAGGCCGCTTCATCCCACAATACCGCTGAAGCAAGAAAAGACTAGTAACGGCAAGAAAGTTGACAAATCCACGCCCACAACAAATTGTGTTCTACTCGCGCAAGAAGAACTACGCATAGACCTAGCTCATGATGCCACTATTGGGTAACGTTGCAGAAAACAAAAAAAAATTCTACTCGTTTCACCAACATCATCTAGGATTTCATCTAGCAACGAGCTATCGGATGCATCTACATACCTTTGTAGATCGCGCACGGAAGCGTTCAAAAGAACGGTGATGATGTAGTCGTACTCGACGTGACCCAAATCACCGATGACCAAGCGCCGAACGGACGGCACCTCCGCGTTCAACACACGTACGGGACGGGAAACGTCTCCTCCTTCTTGATCCAGCAAGGGGGGAGGAGAGGTTGATGAAGATCCAGCAGCACGACGGCGTGGTGGTGGATGCAGGGCATCACAGCAGCATGGCTTCGCCAATACTACGAGGGAGAGACGTAATGGGGAGAGAGGGAGGCGCCAGGGGCTGGTCTGTGAAGTCCCTCCTCTCCCCCACTATATATAGGGGTGCCAGGGGGGCGCCGGCCCTAGTAGATGGCATCTACTATGGGGGGCGGCGGCCAAGGGGAGGTTTCCCTCCCCCCCAAGGCACCTAGGGGTGCCTTCCACCACTTGGACTCTTCCTTTGTGGAAACCCTAGGCGCATGGGCCTATAGGGGCTGGTGCCCTTGGCCCATCTAGGCCAAGACGCACCACCTACAGCCCATGTGGCCCCCCAGGACAGGTGGCCCCACGGGACCTCTCCGGTGGTCCCGGTACAATACCGATAACCCCGAAACTTGTCCCGATGCCCGAAACTGCACTTCCTATATATAATTCTTTACCTCCGGACCATTCCGGAACTCCTCGTGACGTCCGGGATCTCATCCGGGACTCCGAACAACATTCGGGTTACTGCATTTACATATCTTCACAACCCTAGCGTCACCGAACCTTAAGTGTGTAGACCCTACGGGTTCGGGAGACAAGCAGACATGACCGAGACGACTCTCCGGTCAATAACCAACAGCGGGATCTGGATACCCATGTTGGCTCCCACATGCTCCACGATGATCTCATCGGATGAACCACGATGTCGAGGATTCAATCAACCCCGTACGCAATTCCCTTTGTCAATCGATATGTTACTTGCCCGAGATTCGATCGTCGGTATCCCAATACCTCATTCAACCTCGTTACCGGCAAGTCACTTTACTCGTACCGTAATACCTCATTCGATTGTCGATCCGAAAGGTGCTAACAAAGTGTGCAAGCAACACCGATCCATTTATGGACTGGTGCAAGCCTCTCGGAGTTGGAATAAACATTTTGATAGTGTGATCAAAGCATATGGTTTTATACAGACTTTTGGAGAAGCCTATATTTACAAGAAAGTGAGTGGGAGCTCTGTAGCATTTCTAATATTATATGTGGATGACATATTGTTGATTGGAAATGATATAGAATTTCTGGATAGCATAAAAGGATACTTGAATAAAAAAATTCAATGAAAGACCTCGGTGAAGCTGCTTACATATTGGGCATCAAGATCTATAGAGAGAGATCAAGACGCTTAATTGGACTTTTACAAAGTACATACCTTGATAAAGTTTTGAAAAAGTTCAAAATGGATCCAGGAAAGAAAGGGTTCTTGCCTGTGTTATAAGGTGTGAAGTTGAGTCAGACTCAATGCCCGACCACTGCAGAAGATAGAGAGATTGTCGTAAATGGTTACGTCGATGCAAGCTTTGACACTGATCACGATTCTAAATCGCAAACCAGATACATGTTTATATTGAACGGTGGAGCTGTCAGTTGGTGCAGTTCTAAACAAAGCGTCGTGGCGGGATCTACGTGTAAAGCAGAGTACATAGCTGCTTCGGAAGCAGCAAATGAAGTATTTTGGATGAAGGAGTTCATTCGATCTTGGTGTCATACCTAGTGCATCGGGTCCAATGAAAATCTTTTTTGACAATACTGGTGCAATTGCCTTGGCAAAGGAATCCAGATTTCACAAGAGAACCAAGCACATCAAGAGACGCTTCAATTCCATCCGTGACCAAGTCCAGGTGGGAGACATAGAGATTAGCAAGATACATACGGATCTGAATGTTGCAGACCCATTAACTAAGCCTCTCTCACGAGCAAAACATGATCAACACCAAGACTCCATGGGTGTTAGAATCATTACTGTGTAATCTAGATTATTGACTCTAGCGCAAGTGGGAGACTGAAGGAGATATGCCCTAGAGGCAATAATAAAGTTATTATTTATTTCCTTATTTCATGATAAATGTTTATTATTCATGTTAGAATTATATTAATCGGAAATATAATACATGTGTGAATACATAGATAACAGTATGCCTCTACTTGACTAACTCGTTAATCAAAGATGGTTAAGGTTTCCTAACCATAGACATGAGTTGTCATTTGATAAACGGGATCACATTATTAGGAGAATGATATGATTGACTTGACCCATTCTATTAGCTTAGCACTTGATCGTTTTAGTTTACTGCTATTGCTTTCTTCATGGCTTATACATGTTCCTATGACTTGAGATTATGCAACTCCCGATTACCGGGGGAACACTTTGTGTGCTACCAAACGTCACAACGTAACTGGGTAATTATAAAGGTGCTCTGCATGTGTTTCCGATGGTACTTGTTGAGTTGGCATAGATCGAGATTAGGATTTGTCACTCCAGTTGTCGGAGAGGTATCTCTGGGCCCTCTCGGTGATGCACATCACTATAAGCCTTGCAAGCAATGTGACTAATGAGTTAGTTGCAGGATGATGCATTACAGAACGAGTAAATAGACTTGCCGGTAACGAGATTGAGCTAGGTATTAAGATACTGATGATCGAATCTCGGGCAAGTAACATACCGGTGACAAAAGGAACAACGTATGTTATTATGCAGTTTGATAGATAAAGATCATCGTAGAATATGTAGGAGCCAATATGAGCATCCAGGTTCCGCTATTGCTTATTGATCGGAGACATGCCTCAGTCATGCCTACATAGTTCTCGAACCCGTAGGGTCCGCGCGCTTAACGTTCGATGACGATCGGTATTATGAGTTTATGTGTTTTGATGTACCGAAGGTAGTTCGGAGTCCCGAATATGATCACAGACATGACGAGGAGTCTCGAAATGGTCGAGACATAAAGATTGATATATTGGATGACTATGTTTGGACTTCGGAAGTGTTACGGGCAAGTTCGGGCATATACTGGAGTACCAGGGGGTTACCGGAACCCCCAGGGGAGTATAATGGGCCTTATGGGCCTTAGTGGAGAAGTGGAGGGGTGGCCAAGGCAGGGCCGTGTGCCCCCTCCCCCTCTAGTCCGAATTGGACACGGAGGGGGGGGGCAGCGCCCCCCTTTCCTTCCCCCCTCTCTCCTCCTTCCCCCCCTTCTCCTACTCCTACTAGGAAAGGAGGAGTCCTACTCCCAGTGGGAGTAGGACTCCCCCCTTGGTGCGCCCTCCTCCTGGCCGGCCGCCTCGCCCCTAGCTCCTTTATATACAGGGGCAAGGGGGCACCCCAAGACACACAAGTTGATCATTGATCTTTAGCCGTGTGCGGTGCCCCCTTCCACAATAATCCACCTCGGTCATATCGTAGCGGTGCTTAGGCGAAGCCCTGCGTCGGTAGCTTCATCAACACCGTCATCACGCCGTCATGCTGACAGAACTCTCCCTTGAAGCTCTACTGGATCGTGAGTTCATGAGACGTCACTGAGTTGAACATGTGCGGATCGCGGAGGTGCCGTACGTTCGGTATTTCGGTCGATCGTGAAGACGTATGACTAAATCAACCATGTTGTCATAACACTTCCGCTTATGGTCTACGAGGGTACATGGACGACACTCTCCCCTCTCATTGCTGTGCATCACCATGATCTTGCGTGTGCGTAGGAATTTTTTTGAAATTACTGAGTTCCCCAACACGTCGACGGGCTTGTCCTTGTCTTCGATGTCCTCATCGTCCTTTTTGTCAGGAGTGTCTACCATGTATACGTCATAGGTTGAAGTGGCCATCCAACGCCATGCGATGGGTGGGACTTGGCCTGATTCGGCATCAGCATCATCGTCCATACCATCGATGTCTTTGGACGCGTAGTCTAGCATGTCGGTTAAATCCTCGAAAGTGGCTACTAAGTGGGTGGTTGGCGGGTTATAAAGTTCCCCGCTCTCAGCCCCCAGCCCATGCTGGGTGCAGTTTGGAGGCAAAGCTTCCGTAATGGAGAGAGATCCCATTAAGCCTAGTGCTTTGTCTAAGAGCGGAAGTTGGGTAGGAGTCTGCGGATCTGCAGCGCTGAGCTTGGTGATAGTACCTGATCGGGCCCGATCGATGTAGACCTCGACAGTTCGGAGTTGTCGTCCAGGGGCGAGTCCGAGATCGCATCTGGGTCTCCGGTCGGAAGTTCCATGATAGAAAAGAGACCGGCGGGGCTGATGCTCCCATGTTCGGATGATACGACCTGCTCCGGATCTAAGGACGAGGCAGGCATGAGTGTCGACCCCTGGACGGGATCTAAGAGAGGATCTGAAGAGGTTCCTTCGTGAGGGTAGAGGGCAGCATCCGAGGCCGTGAACCATTCGAAGATCAGATCTCCTCGGATATCGGCTACGTAGTTTAGGTTTCCGGACCTAATTTGGTGGCCGGGGGCGTAACTGTCGACCTGCTTGAAGGAAATATGCCCTAGAGGCAATAATAAAGTTATTATTTATTTCCTTATATCATGATAAATGTTTATTATTCATGCTAGAATTGTATTAACCGGAAACATAACACATGTGTGAATACATAGACGAACATAGTGTCACTAGTATGCCTCTACTTGACTAGCTCGTTGAATCAAAGATGGTTAAGTTTCCTAGCCATAGACATGAGTTGTCATTTGATTAACGGGATCACATCATTAGGAGAATGATGTCATTGACTTGACCCATTCCGTTAGCTTAGCACTTGATCGTTTAATATGTTGTTATTGCTTTCTTCATGACTTATACATGTTCCTACAACTATGAGATTATGCAACTCCCGTTTACTGGAGGAACACTTTGTGTTCTACCAAATGTCACAACGTAACTCGGTGATTATAAAGGAGCTCTACAGGTTTCTCCAAAGGTACATGTTGAGTTGGCGTATTTTGAGATTAGCTTTTGTCACTCTGATTGTCGGAGATGTATCTCTGGGCCCTCTTGCTAATGCACATCACTATAAGCCTTGCAAGCAATGTGACTAATGAGTTGCGGGATGATGCATTACGCAACGAGTAAAGAGACTTGCCGGTAACGAGATTGAACTAGGTATTGAGATACCGACGATCGAATCTCGGGTAAGTAACATACCGATGACAAAGGGAACAACGTATGTTGTTATGCGGTTTGACCGATAAAGATCTTCGTAGAATATGTAGGAGCCAATATGAGCATCTAGGTTCCGCTATTGGTTATTGACCGGAAACGTGTCTCGGTCATGTCTACATAGTTATCGAACACGTAGATTCCGCACGATTAAGGTTTCGATGACAGTTATATTATGAGTTTATGAGTTTTGATGTACCGAAGGAGTTTGGAGTCCCGGATGAGATTGGGGACATGACGAGGAGTCTCGAAATGGTCGAGATGTAAAGATCGATATATTGGACGACTATATTCGGACTTCGGAAAGGTTCCGAGTGATTCGGGTATTTTTGGGAGTACCGGAGAGTTACAGGAATTCGCAGGGGAGTATCTGGGCCTTATTGGGCCATACGGGAATAGAGGTGAGGGGCCAAAAGGAAGGAGGTGCGCAGCCCCCCTCTGGTCTGAATTCGATAAGGGGTGCAGCCCCTTTTCCTTCCTCCTCTCCCCCTCTTTCCTTCTCTCCTACTCCAACAAGGAAGGGGGGAGTCCTACTCCCGGTGGGAGGAGGACTCCTCCTGGCGCACCCCTAGGGGGCTGGCCGCACCTCCCCCCTCCCTCCTTTATATACGGGGGCAGGGGGGCACCCCAAGACACACAAGTTGATCTTCATGATCGTTCCTTAGCCGTGTGCGGTGCCCCCCTCCACCATATTCCACCTCAGTCATATCGTTGTAGTGCTTAGGCGAAGCCCTGTGTCGGTAGAACATCATCATCGTCACCACGCCGTCGTGCTGACGGAACTCATCCCCGACACTTTGCTGGATCGGAGTCCGGGGATCGTCATCGAGCTGAATGTGTGCTGAACTCGGAGGCGCCGTACGTTCGGTACTTGGATCGGTCGGATCGTGAAGACGTACGAATACATCAACCGCGTTGTCATAACGCTTCCGCTTTCGGTCTACGAGGGTACGTGGACAACACTCTCCCCTCTCGGTTCTATGCATCACCATGATCTTGTGTGTGCGTAGGAATTTTTTTGAAATTACTACGTTCCCCAATAGTGGCATCCGAGCCTGGTTTTATGCATAGATGTCATATGCACGAGTAGAACACAAGTGAGTTGTGGGTGGTACAAGTCATACTGCTTACCAGCATGTCATACTTTGGTTCAGCGGTATTGTGAGATGAAGCGGCCCGGACCGACATTACGCGTACGCTTACGCGAAACTGGTTTCACCGTTACAAGCACTCGTGCTTAAAGGTCACTGGCGGGTGTCTGTCTCTCTCACTTTAGTTGAACCGAGTGTGGCTACGCCCGGTCCTTGTGACGGTTAAGACAGCACTAACTTGACGAACTATCGTTGTGGTTTTGATGCGTAGGTAAGAACGGTTCTTGCTAAGCCCGTAGCAGCCACGTAAAATTTGCAACAACAAAGTAGAGGACGTCTAACTTGTTTTTGCAGGGCATGTTGTGATGTGATATGGTCAAGACGTGATGCTATATTTCATTGTATGAGATGATCATGTTTTGTAACCGAAGTTATCGGCAACTGGCAGGAGCCATATGGTTGTCGCTTTATTGTATGAAATGCAAACGCCCTGTAATTGCTTTACTTTATCACTAAGCGGTAGCGATAGTCGTAGAAGCAATAGATGGTGTAACGACAACGATGCTACGATGGAGATCAAGGTGTCGCGTCGATGACGATGGTGATCATGACGGTGCTTCGGAGATGGAGATCACAGGCACAAGATGATGATGGCCATATCATATCACTTATATTGATTGCATGTGATGTTTATCCTTTATGCATCTTATCTTGCTTTGATTGACGGTAGCATTTTAAGATGATCTCTCACTAAAATTATCAAGAAGTGTTCTCCCTGAGTATGCACCGTTGCGAAAGTTCTTCGTGCTGAGACACCACGTGATGATCGGGTGTGATAGGCTCTACGTTCAAATACAACGGGTGCAAAACAGTTACACACACGGAATACTCAGGTTAAACTTGACGAGCCTAGCATATAACAGATATGGCCTCGGAACACGGAGACCGAAAGGTCGAGCGTGAATCATATAGTAGATACGATCAACATATTGATGTTCACCGTTGAAACTACTCCATCTCACGTGATGATCGGACATGGTGTAGTTGATATGGATCACGTAATCACTTAGAGGTTTAGAGGGATGTCTATCTAAGTGGGAGTTCTTTAGTAATATGATTAATTGAACTTAAATTTATCATGAACTTAGTCCTGGTAGTATTTTGCAAATTATGTTGTAGATCAATAGCTCACGTTGTTGCTTTCATATGTTTATTTTGATATGTTCCTAGAGAAAATTGTGTTGAAAAATTTTAGTAGCAATGATGCGGATTGGATCCGTGATCTAAGGTTTATCCTCATTGCTGCACAGAAGAATTATGTCCTTAATGCACCGCTAGGTGATAGACCTATTGCAGGAGCAGATGCAGACGTTATGAACGTCTAGCTAGCTCAATATGATAACTACTTGATAGTTTAGTGCACCATGCTTAACGGCTTAGAATCGGGACTTCAAAGACGTTTTGAACGTCATGGACCATATAAGATGTTCCAGGTATTGAAGTTAATATTTCAAGCAAATACCCGAGTTGAGAGATATGAAGTCTCCAACAAGTTCTATAGCTAAAAGATGGAGGAGAATCGCTCAACTAGTGAGCATGTGCTCAGATTGTCTGGGTACTTTAATTGCTTGAATCAAGTGGGAGTTAATCTTCTAGATAAGATAGTGATTGACAGAATTCTCTAGTCACCATCACTAAGTTACTAGAACTTCGTGATGAACTATAGTATGCAAGGGATGACGAAAATGATTCTCGAGCTCTTCGTGATGTTGAAATCGACGAAGGTAGAAATCAAGAAAGAGCATCAAGTGTTGATGATTGACAAGACCACTAGTTTCAAGAGAAGGGCAAAGGGAAAGAAAGGGAACTTCAAGTAGAATGACAAGCAAGTTGTCACTCCCGTGAAGAAGACCAAAGCTGGACCAAAGACTGAAACTGAGTGCTTACACTGCAAAGAAAATGGTCACTGGAAGCGGAAATGCCCTAAATATTTGGTGGATAAGAAGGATGGCAAAGTGAACAAGGGTATATTCGATATACAGGTTATTGATGTGTGCCTTACTAGTGTTTATAGTAGCCCCTGAGTATTTGATACTTGTTCGGTTGCTAATATTAGTAACTCGAAACAGGAGTTACAGAATAAACAGAGACTAGTTGAGGGTGAAGTGACGATGAGTGTTGGAAGTAGTTCCAAGATTGATATGATCATTATCGCACACTCCCTATACTTTCGAGATCAGTGTTAAACCTAAATAAATGTTATTTGGCGTTTGCGTTGAGCATGAATATGATTTGATCATGTTTATTGCGATACGGTTATTCATTTAAAGTTAGAGAATAAATTGTTATTCTGTTTACATGAATAAGACCTTCGATGGTCATACACCCAATAAACATAGTTTGTTGGATCTCGATCATAGTGATACAATTCATAATATTGATGCCAAAATATGAAAAGTTAATAATGATAGTGCAACTTATTTGTGGCACTGCTGTTTGGGATCATATCGATGTAAAGCGCATGAAGAAACTCCATAAAGATGGATTTTTGGAATCATTTGGTTATGAATCATTTGATGCTTGCGAACAGTGCCTTTTGGGCAAGATGACTAAAACTCCGTTCTCCGGAACAATGGAACGAACTACTGACTTATTGGAAATAATACATACCGATGTATGTGATCCAATGAGTGTTGATGCTCGTGGCAAGTATCATTATTTTCTGACCTTCAAAAGATGATTTGAGCAGATATGGGTATATCTACTTGATGAAACATAAGTCTGAAATAGTTGAAAGGTTCAAAGAATTTCAGAGTGAAGTGAAAAAATCATCGTAACAAGAAAATAAAGTTTCTGCGATCTGATCGCAGAGACGAATATTTGAGTTACGAGCTTGGTCTTCAATTTTAACAATGTGGAATAGTTTCACAGCTCATGCCACATGGAACACCACAGCGTAATGGTGTGTCCGAATGTCGTAACCGCACTTTATTGGATATGGTGTGATCTATGATGTATCTTACCAATTTACCACTAGTTTTGGGGTTATGCATTAGAGATAGCTGCATTCACTTTAAATAGGGCACCATCTAAATCCGTTGAGACGACACCATATGAACTGTGGTTTGGCAAGAAACCAAAATTGTCGTTTCTTAAATTTTGGGGCTGAGATTCTTATGTGAAAAACTTTCAACCTGATAAGCTCGAACCCAAATCAGAGAAGTGCGTCTTCATAGAATACCCAAAGGAAACAGTTGGGTAATCCCTCTATCACAGATTCGAAGGCAAAACATTTGTTGCTAAGAATGGATCCTTTCTAGAGAAGGAGTTTCTCTCCAAAGAAGTGAGTGGGAGAAAAGTAGAGCTTGATAATGTAATTGTACCTTCTCCCGAGTTGGAAAGTAGTTCATCACAGAAATTACTTCCGGTGATTTCTACACCAATTAGTGAGGAAGCTAGTGATGATGATCACGAAACTTCAGATCAAGTTACTACAGAACCTTGTAGGTCTTCCAGAGTACAGTCCGCACCAAAGTGGTATAGTAATCCTGTTCTGAAAGTCATGTTACTAGACCATGATAAACCTACGAACTATGAGGAAGCGATGATGAGCCTAGATTCCGCAAAATGGCTGGAGGCCATGAAATCTGAGATGGGATCCATGTATGGAAACAAAGTATGTACTTTGATTGACTTGCCCGATGATCAGCAAGCCATAGAAAATAAATGGATCTTCAAGAGGAAGACGGACACTAATAGTAGTGTTAGTATCTACAAAGCTAGACTTGTCGAAAAAGGTTTTTGACAAAGTTCAAGGTGTTGAATACAATGAGATTTTCTCACTTGTATCGATGCTTAAAAGTCTGTCCGAATCATGTTAGCAATTGCCACATTTTATGAAATCTGGCAAATGGATGTCAAAACTGCATTCCTCAAATGGATTTATTAATGAAGAGTTGTATATGATGCAACCAGAAGGTTTTGTCAATCCTAAAGGTGCTAACCAAGTGTGTAAGTTCCAGTGATCCATCCATGGACTGGTGCAAGCATCTCAGAGTTGGAATATATGCTTTGATAAGTTGATCAAAGCATATAGTTTTATACGGACTTGTGGTGAAGCATGTATTTACAATAAAGTGAGTGGGAGCACTACAACCTTTCTGGTTAGTATATGTGAGTGACATATTGTCGATCAGAAATGATGTAGAATTTTTCTGGAAAGCATAAAGGAGTGTTTGAAAGGAGTTCTTTAAAAGAAAGACCTCGGTAAAGCTACTTAAATATTGAGCATCAAGATCTATTGAGATAGATCAAGACGCTTGATAAGATTTTCAATGAGTACATACCTTGACAAGATTTTGAAATAGTTCAAAATGAACAGTCAAAGAAAGAGTTCTTGCCTATGTTGCAAAGGTGTGAAATTGAGTAAGACTCAAATCCCGACCACGGCAGAAAATAGAAAAGAAAATGAAAGTCATTCCCTATGCCTCAGTCATAGGTTCTATAAAGTATGCTATGCTATGTACCAGACCTATTGTATACCTTGCTCTGAATTTGGCAAGGGAGTACAATAGTGATCTAGGAGAAGATCACTGGACATTGGTCAAGAATATCCTTAGTGAGGACTAAGGAAATATTTCTCGATTATGGAGGTGATAAAAGAGCCCGTCGTAAAGAGTTACATCAGTGCAAGCTTTTTACACCGATCCAGATGACTCTAAGTCTCAATCTGGATACATATTGAAAGTGGGAGCAATTAGTTAGAGTAGCTCCGTGCAGAGCATTGTAGACATAGAATATTTGCAAAATACATACGGCTCCGAATATGACAGACCCGTTGACTAAGCTTCTCTCACGAGCAAAACATGATCACACTTAGTACTCTTTGGGTGTTAATCACATAGCGATGTGAACTAGATTATTGACTCAAGTAAACCCTTTGGGTGTTGGTCACATGACGATGTGAACTATGGGTGTTAATCATATACAGATATGAGTATTGGTGTTAAATCACATGGCGATGTGAACTAGATTATTGACTCTAGTGCAAGTGGGAGACTGAAGGAAATATGCCCTAGAGGCAATAACAAAGTTATTATTAATTTCCTTATATCATGATAAATGTTTATTATTCATGCTAGAATTGTATTAACCGGAAACATAATACATGTGTGAATACATAGACAAACATAGTGTCACTAGTATGCCTCTACTTGACTAGCTCGTTGAATCAAAGATGGTTAAGTTTCCTAGCCATAGACATGAGTTGTCATTTGATTAAAGATCACATCATTAGGAGAATGATGTGATTGACTTGACCCATTCCGTTAGCTTAGCACTTGATCGTTTAATATGTTGTTATTGCTTTCTTCATGACTTATACATGTTCCTACAACTATGAGATTATGCAACTCCCGTTTACCGGAGGAACACTTTGTGTGCTACCAAACGTCACAATGTAACTGGGTGATTCTAAAGGAGCTCTACAGGTGTCTCCAAAGGTACATGTTGAGTTGGCATATTTCGAGATTAGGTTTTGTCACTCCGATTGTCGGAGAGGTATCTCTGGGCCCTCTCGGTAATGCACATCACTATAAGCCTTGCAAGCAATGTGACTAATGAGTTAGTTGCGGGATGATGCATTACATAACGAGTAAAGAGACTTGCCGGTAACGAGATTGAACTAGGTATTGAGATACCGACGATCGAATCTCGGGCAAGTAACATACCGATGACAAAGGGAACAACGTATGTTGTTATGCGGTTTGACCGATAAAGATCTTCGTAGAATATGTAGGAGCCAATATGAGCATCTAGGTTCCGCTATTGGTTATTGATCGGAAACGTGTCTCGGTCATGTCTACATAGTTCTCGAACCCGTAGGGTCCGCACGATCAAGGTTTCGATGATAGTTATATTATGAGTTTATGAGTTTTGATGTACCGAAGGAGTTTGGAGTCCCGGATGAGACCGGGGACATGACGAGGAGTCTTGAAATGGTCGATACGTAAAGATCGATATATTGGACGACTATATTCGGATTTCGGAAAGGTTCTGAGTGATTCGGGTATTTTTGGGAGTACCGGAGAGTTACGGGAATTCGCAGGGGAGTATATGGGCCTTATTGGGCCATACGGGAATAGAGGTGAGAGGCCAAAAGGAAGGAGGTGCGCAGCCCCCCTCTGGTCTGAATTTGACAAGGGGTGCAGCCCCTTTTCCTTCCTCCTCTCCCCCTCTTTCCTTCTCTCCTACTCCAACAAGGAAGGGGGGGGGGTCCTACTCCCGGTGGGAGGAGGACTCCTCGTGGCGCACCCCTAGGGGGCCGGCCGCACCTCCCCCCTCCCTCCTTTATATACGGGGGCAGGGGGGCACCCCAAGACACACAAGTTGATCTTCGTGATCGTTCCTTAGCCGTGTGCGGTGCCCCCCTCCACCATATTCCACCTCAGTCATATCGTTGCAGTGCTTAGGCGAAGCCCTGCGTCGGTAGAACATCATCATCGTCACCATGCCATCGTGATGACGGAACTCATCCCCGACACTTTGTTGGACCGGAGTCCGGGGATCGTCATCGAGCTGAACGTGTGCTGAACTCGGAGGTGCCGTACGTTCGGTACTTGGATCGGTCGGATCGTGAAGACGTACGACTACATCAACCGCGTTGTCATAACGCTTCCGCTTTCGGTCTACGATGGTACGTGGACAACACTCTCCCCTCTCGTTGCTATGCATCACCATGATCTTGCGTGTGCGTAGGAAATTTATTGAAATTACTACGTTCCCCAACACTGCTCAAGGTGGCCAGTCGAGTTGGCATGAAGCACAAAGCCGCCGAACGCAAAGACCTGTCCGGGAGGCAATATTTCCCTAGATACAGCATTATCGTCAATGAAGAGGCGAGCCATCAATCATTCTGTTGACAACACAACGGAGCTCCCAATAAAAGCACCAATGTCGATGTCAAAACCGGCAGATCTCGGGTAGGGGGGGCCAAGCTGTATGTCTGATGATCGATGGTAACAATAATAAAAGGGACACAATGTATACCTAGGTTCGGGCCCTCTTAATGGAGGTAAAACCCTACTCCTGCTTGATTATATTCGATGGGCATAGGGGTTACAAGAGTTGATCTACCTCAAGATCGTAATGTCTAAACCCTAACTTGGCTAGCCTATCAATGTTATGATCCTTCCTTCGGTCTAAATCCTTCGGTTTATATAGACACCGGAGGGGCTTAGGGTTGAACAAAGTCTATTTAACCGAAAGGAAAAAGTATATCCGGACGCCTAAACTTGCCATTCACGCACATGGGAGTCCCAACCGGACACGAGAGATGGTCTTCTTCCTTGTATCTTGACAGCCGATTAGTCCGTCCCACATCGAATAGACCGGACGCCCGAGGACCCCTTAGTCCAGGACTCCCTTAGAACCCATGTTGCTTCTCGGTATAGATGGGATGGTGCTATCCAATGTTGGATCTTCTTGTTGCTGCTTCTAAGACGCCCTTCCTGGCTAAGTGAGTTGATCTGCTCCTGCTGCCGCCTGAAAGCGTGTTCCAACTCCGTGTCCTCTTATTCTAGGCCTTGAAGGCGGACTGCTTCCTCCTTCCTCCGCTCCTCCTCCAGCTTCCTCTTATGCTCCTCCTGCTACTTCTTTCTCGCACGGCTTCTGTAGTCGGTGTTCCAATCCGCAAACCCCTCAAACCACAGAACAACGCCTTTGGCTCGTGTTCGTACCGAGTGTTCAGGATTCTTCAAGGCGCGCCTAAGCTCATTCTTATCTCGGTTGGGCATGAACGCCCCCATTCGAGCCTCTTCTATTGCTATAATTAAAGCGTCGGGGGCTTGTTTAAGACTTGCCCGCTCCATGACCAGCCCTATCTCTGGGGCCAACTCAATATAACTGGAGTCACACCTGCAGCAATCATCTCTTGCTCAGCGAGATCCCACTTAGTCCGGGCGACCTGGTAGCCAACTGGCCCCAGCCGATGGTGCCACTTCTTTTTCGCAGCATTAATCTTGTTTAATCTCGACCATTCCTGAGCTGCTTCCGATTCCTTGAACTTCATGAAAGCGTCCAAGTGATCTCTTGCCTTCTCTAGTGCTCCCTTGAATTCTGGAGTCTGCTTTCCGTCTTGTTCGTACTTGGCCCATATTTTCTTTCTTGTGGTTGTTGAATGCTATCGCCTTCTTCTCAAGAGCTCTCTTCCTGACGTTCTCCCATTATGCATCTGTGAAATGATCGCTAGGGTGAAATGTGACATGAGAGATTCTCAAAGCAGATATTTTGGTCTTTCCGACACAAAAACAACTCCTTGATCTTCCTTTGCTGGCTTGTTCCATTCTTGAACGAAGATCGTGATTTGGACCGTGAGAATAACTCTGCATTGACGAGTAAACTTGTCCACATTCTTCTTAGGTTCAAGCGGTTCGCCATTTGGTTTGATGGCATCGATGTTGAACTTTATGCCAGCCAGGAACCTTTTGGCCGGGCCTCGTACTGCACTTCTTGTATAAGATTCCCAAAGCAGCACCACGACCCAAGTTGAATTTTTGGCAAAACGTAAACGGTTTAAGAGCAGTTTTTAAAACCGTTTTCTCTTCATACAAAAAATGTGAATCGTATTTTTTATCGCATTTCTAAACGGTTTATTGGCATGAGGCAAATAATATGGCGTTGGAAAGATGCTATAAAACTGCTCCTTTCACATGGTGATAGTTTTCTCTAATTCCCTATGGTTAACGAGTAGTTTGGAAAATCGTAAAATTTCGCAAACGGGATAGCCGAGTTCTATTTTTGATGTCAGTTTTAAACAGTTAATCCAATTGAGGCGAATGATATGGCGTTGGAAAGCTTATGAAAATGCGCTTGGTTTTCATATTGAAAGTTTTTTTCCTATTTTCGAACGGTTTAAAAGTAATTTAGAAAACGGTACAAGTTTCACCGAATTCGAATTTTCAAGCTAATTTTTTAACCGCACGTCCGAATGTAGCAAATGATATGGAGTTGGAAAGCATGAACAAATGCGAAACTTTTTTGTATATATTGCTTCTCCCAATTCTTTACGGTTTTAACTCAATTTTAAAAATGGCTAAAAATGTATTTTCACCGTAATTCCTACCAACTTTATCAGAATGGGCCAAATAATATACCGTTGAAAAACTACGAAAAATGTGAAACTTTTACATGTTGATGGTTTTCTCTGATTCCTAGCCATTTTCAGGTAATATTGAAAATGGCGAGATGATTCGTTCTTCCTTTATCGCCAAACAGATTCTTCGAAAATGCACCGCGTGAAGAACCTGAACTTCTCGACATGTCTACTTGAACTTCACTCTGTTTTTCACGTGTTTTTTTCGATTGTAGCTCTCCATCCACTAACCGGATTTGAGCAAGTGATATACCAATGGAAAGCTGCTGTAAACACGCAACTTTCCCGTGTTGATCATTTTTTCATACTCGCGACGGTTTTAAAAGTTTTTATCTGAAATTCATTCAGTGTAGTAGTTGAACTTCCTGCTGTTTTCACCTTGAACTTCTGTGACGTATTTTTGGTTGTAATTTTCTCATCCATTCGTCAGTGTTACAGAAATGATATTTCTTTTGTACAAACCACTCTCATAATAAATTTTTTTTAACTTTTTTCGACCGAGGACTTGAACTTATAACAAAAAAAATTGGGCATTGCCTTTTATTTCATTTTTCTCATATTAAACACACATCTTGTAGTACATGAACATTTCTTAAATTGAACTTCGTACTTTAATTTGGACTTCTAGCAAATACACGATGAACCTCCTTTACAAGAACTTCTGAACTTCCTGAGCTGACCACCTGAACTTCTAGCAAAAGTCTTTTTAGACTTTGCCTTTTTATTCTTTTTCCTTATATGAAACGCACTCTATGTAAAGTTGAACCATTGGTTGTCTTCAATTTGAACTTCTAAAACACTAATTGAAATTATCGTTAGAAATCCTAGGTTTTCGTTTCATGAGTTGTTTAAAAAAATGACAAATTGGCATTCCTTTTTGTTTTTTTAACATGTAAATCCTATGTTTTAATATACTCTGAACTTCTATGTTAGTTTAATTTGAACTTCACCTTGGTTTGATTTTCTATTCTTGGTTAGAATTTGAGTTTTTAGTAAACATTGAATAGGTCATTTAATTTAATTTGAACTTCTAGATCTATTTGGAAACAGGAAAATCCATTTTTCTAATTCAATTTTGAACATTTTTTGTTATTTTAATTTGACCTTCCATTTTGTGGATATTTCGATGTTGTATTCCTTTTTTGGGGAACTTGTTGCAATGAAAATTTTTAGGTTTCATTTTATTACCTTTTCCTCATCCAAAAGTTTTGTGTTGGCACGCACCTACACACACTCACATCGTTTTAACACACATCTAACCATCAAGATGTTCTAAAATTTGAACTTTTGAGTTTTATTCTTTTAAAATGAGAAAATTCTGATTTTTTTAGGCATGAACTTCACCATTTTTAAAATTTGAACTTCTCAGTTTTTGGTTAGTAATGGGAAAATTCTATTTTTTTATAAACGTCAAACCACTAAGTTATTTTAATTTGAACTTCTTTTTTTAAAATGGGGAAAATCATTTACATATTATTTTTTGAAAGCCTTTTTTTAAGTTGAACATTTTTTGAACTTCTTCCTCCACTATTATTTTTGAGCTTCTACAATTGTATTTTTTGAACTTCTCATTTTTTATAATTGAACTTCTTGGTTTTGGAAATAAACAATATACTTATCCGTTAGTTAAGTTACAACCTATAGGTTATTTTTGAAAACGGGGAAAATCCATTTTGAAAAGAGGGTCACACGACCATCTTAATCATGCGGGTTTATGCAATGACCGGCACGAAGGCGTGCTCACTAGTGATACTTTCTTCCTTTTTGTTCTTGTTTGAACTTCATCTTTTTTTAATGATGAACTTCTCGCGTAATTTTTACATGGTTTTTTTCATGTGTTTTGAAGTGAGAGAGTGAATGACACGACCATCCTCGTGGAGAGATGGGTAGTAGCGAAAACCTGGGTGAGTCTGCATCCGAACCTCGGTATAGCGTAACTCAACAAGAATCTCGAACGCAGCCAACTACACGGTCTGAGCGGCGGTGGATGCATAACCGCTCCGAGAGGTACGAATGTAAGAGCCTGATGACGAACTGGTGCGCAGAGTAACCACGGCGTGATACTCATACACGGAGTCGGCTGGACACTCACGGTACACCCGATATGTTGGGTCGTCACCGTGAGGTTACAGTCGATGACATACGTTACGAAGGAGATGCGGTGAAGTGTATGGCATCAGCTCCAACTGGCACGGATACGACACCAGAGCCATCTACACTCACAACCATTAACCAGTTAGAAATAACAATAAGTCTAATGCATGTAATGCAGCATCCAGATGCAAACACTAACGGCACTCAATTAGCAAGGTAGCTAACGTTCAATTTAATGTGTCAGGGTCTAGCGTGTCCTACATTCAGCGCGGCTCAGATACCAAGCGTTGTGGCACCCCGGCTCAGAGCAACTGGTTTACCTTGCATTGCCAACCCAGAGATCACGTCTTTTGGCAATACACAACATCTTGGTACAGAAAACAACCACTTTATTGATACTAGCGGAAGCATAGTGCGATATTACATCAAGTAGTGAGGCCAAGCGGCACACTCGGTGCGGCTGCACAATATACATTATTTAGTGAACATAAAGGGGCGTCGATCACAACAACTACGCGGCAGCGGAACGACAATGAAGCGGGATTCCATAGCACAGGGAAACCGATGTGGACACGATCTAGACACGACAACACTCCGATCCAGTTAGTCTTTCCTGAAATCTGGCATAACACGCCAGGTTAGTACATTGAATGTACTTGCAAGCTCACAAAAAGCATAAACATAATGACAGACAATATCATGACATTTAATCAAGTTAAATGCAAACAACAACATGCTTCTCATGCCATGCATCCAATCTTGTGCACCGAGTCTCTCGGACTTTCTTACCAACGGGTTGCCTCGCAACCGAACGGTGATCTTTCGCGGAACACAAACGGAACCATACTCTGTTCAGCAGGTTACGTTGTAACCAAACAGTGATCATTCACGGATCACAAATGGAACCACAACGGTTAGTTTGACTGACATCATCATGATTCAACCAGTGCAATGCATATAACTTAGTGTGCAAGATTTCTTTACAAAAGTTGATCCATGGTGTGACTTACTTATGAATTGGGCCCTTATCCGCGGGCGCGGCTGTCGATAGATTTAATACACTCTGCAGAGGTAGCGCACTGTACCCATACCATGGATCCCAAGGCCTCACACTCCCATTCGGGGGGACCAACGGCATTCCGACAGAACTCTCCCATTGCCTTGACACTCTTTCGGCCACTCCGACTAACTCCACACTGGGCTAAGTCATGGGTGGCTACGTGCTAACCAAAGGCAAAACGGCCACCGTCGTGGCAAAACAAAACGGTCCCAAATGGGGACAAGGTACCATCTCAACAACAATGGGCACACAAGGTTATGTCTGCTTACCGGACCAGGGTAACGCACGACCATAACCTTCCCTCGTTGGAGGCACCGACAAGAGACATGACAACGGACCGACTAACGGCCTTCCCATAACAAGGCCAATGTGGTTGCATTGGTCAATCCGATTCAGTGGCACCATACCCGATCAACTTTATGTTCAAGTTCAATTAACATCAGGTTTAACTTGAAATAAGATGCTCGAGTCACCATATGCCATGCTCATGCAACCATATGACGTGCATCTCATATTACTTGAAAATAACATATCAACTCATCAAAAATTTCTACTTGCACAAATCATCACTAAACTTTGTTGAGTCTTTTTCACTGCTTAGTTGTACTCATCATTTTTAGTTTCTTAATTTCCACATGAAACTCATCATGCATAAATGCAAATAAAACTGATGCTCATTATACCATAGTCATAACAACATCACATAGTCATTCTACTTATACTATATCTCACTAGTTCAAGCACTAACTTCTATAAACTAAGCATCTTGATCATGAAAAAATAACTAGCATAAATATTATTCATTTAATAACTATATGCAAGGAATAACATATATTCAAGTTGGAAAAATCGTGGATATTGCAAAGACACCATGAAAATGTTTGTGTGGCTTGCCTTAGTTTAGAGGAGCTTCACACTCCTCCTGGATGCCTTCAAGACAAGCTTCTCCTTCTGAAAATAATTCAAATGACAAAAATAAAATATCAAAAACACTTTTGAAAATTACCAGAAAATCTAGACAGCAGAGAAATATCTCATCTTGGGTGCACTGCTAGGGTTTTCTAGTAAGAAAACAATGCAAAAAGAATCAACTCATTTGGACATGTGGCTTACGAGTTACAACTAGTCAAAGTTCTGGTCAAAATTTGATTTAAATTTGAAATAAAAGAAAACCAGGGGGTGACGTCGAAGGCATAAACCCGCGGGGTGCCACCACTTATACTGCTTCGGGCGCGGCTGAGTGGCTGACAGTGGGCCCCTACTATTAGTTTTGAAGGGAGAGAGAGGGAAACATAGGAGGGTGGAGAGTCGCACGAGCTCTCTCCGGCGAGGAGGGCACGACTGCCAATTTGAGAGGGGGAATGGGTAGCTGAGGTTCTTGTGCACCTGCACGTACCCGCGGCTTGGCTAACGGTGGTCGGACGAGGTCGGCGTGGTCGTCTTCAGTGGATGTAGCGGGCGGAGCTCGTCGGAGTTGGCGATTTTGGCGAGGCAGGACCGGCCCAGCAACTCCAACAACCCCGGTGCACACCAGAGGTTCACCGGAGACACGCCGGAGAAGTCAGTTGAGCTCGAGCGGCTCTGGAGATGGTGGGGCAGAGGAAGGGGACCGCTGACATGCTCGGCATCGGGTACGACGGCTTGAGGCCTGCCCGGCCGGGCTGCGGCTACCTACTGTGTCGTGGTGGTTGTGTGAGAGTAGTGGTGAGGAGAAATGAGCTCAGGAGGGGTCTATATATAGGCGAGGCCGAGGCGGGGATCGAGGGCTCGCCGGAGTTCCCTGGAAGGGCGCCCGGTGACGAATGGCGTCAGTGAGAGGGGGGAGAAGACGATGTGGCTCACGCGGGAACTGTGGACGAGCGGAGCGAGCACAGGAGCCAGGTACGCGACGAGCACAGGGGCACGGGCGCATTGTTGGCTTGGCCGCGCCATGCCTGTGCTCGCTGCGACGAGGTCCGGCATCGGCAAGCGCCAGGGCGGAGTTAAGAGGCTGGAGACGAGGATGGTGGCGCGGTTTGGCAAGGTGCGGTCGTCGCGGAATCGAGCATGCGCTCAACATAGGCATGGGTGCATCGTAGAGCCCGTTGGCTACATGCCAACACCCTTGGACGAACGCGGTCACCATGTGAACTCTGACCTCAGGCTGAGCTAAGGGCAAACTTCATTTCCGGCGTGTAGTCCTTAGTGGTTTTGGTCGTTCTATGTGTTTGGATGCACTACTAGGGAAAAGGCTAGTAGCAGCGCGGGTTTTAGATGTATCAGTAGCGCGGGGACAGGGGCTACTAATAAGGCGCTACAGCTAATGCATAGCAGTAGCGCGTGCTCACCGGCGCGACTGCTACACAAGTGTAGCAGTAGCGCGGTTAGAGGAAGCTCGCTACTGCTAGTAGCGCTAGCGCGCTTTGCCTGGACGCGCTACTGCTATTGAGGCACTGCTGCTAACTTTTATACACTCGCTACTGCTAATTTAAGTAGTTTTTTGGCATATTTGTTTTGTATTTGAACAGGCTTTGTAGAAGAAGCTTTAGCACATAGAAATGTCATCATGATACACATACAAATGCCTGCGAGACCACAAATGTAATCATAGCATGTACATACAAATAGTCTCATTATAATCATCATCCAACACAAAGTGATATCTTGTCATCATCTCGAAAATAGCGATACATGCAAGTCTCGAATACTTGCAACTACAACAACGTCATCCATCTAAACAAAGGTATACGCAAGAAGTGCTATCACTATGAGTGAGAGCGGAACTATGCAGTACATGAGGTGGCGGTTACGAGTCCTCTCTCGCGCTAGCGTGAACCTCAAGTAACTAGCTTCTTCTTGTCTGCTTTTGAAGCCTTTATGGCTGGCGCCCGTGAACCCATTCACTTGCGCCTGACACTCATCCCACTCATTGTACACCCCTGGAACCTTCCCTTTGTACACGACATAGCATTTCCATCTCGCCATCAAGAAACTAGGTACCTGTTAGAGATGCATGTTCATGAAGAGGATGTACAATCATATATATGCAACAAAATATACTAGAGCAACACCGAAAAAGAAAGGGTTAGAAACTAGATGCAACATATACAGTACGCAAATGAATTAACTAGAGGTACGCAGGTCATCGTACACAAACTAACAAAGTAGCGTTACGCAAGTTCGGCAGGGACCGTGGACATCACAAAGTTTCATCGCTACAAAAATTATACAAGTTCAACCGACACATATCATCATCATCGGCATCATAAATCACTAGAAGTTCCATCCTTCCATATCATCGAGGACGAACCCTAGCTTCTTGAACGGCGTGTGGTCTAGACGTTGCATGCCTATGCGAGTTCGGACGTCAGCTCGCGATATAGGGCCGTGGTGGAACATCCCCTTCTCATCGACGACTTCTTTCATGATGATCGTCGCAATGTCGCTTTGGATGCGAAAGAAGTCATCTCCAAGTTTATAATTCGCTTCTCCATGAGATTCTAGCCACTTGTGGATATGATCATCATTTCTGCTGTTAATGCGAAGCTTTTGGTGATCTGTGTTGAACTGAATCATGAGATGGACGATGTAGAATCCCTCCTTCTTGCTTGGTTTTGGGACATGGATGCAGGAGAAGTTAGTTTTATGCGCGAAACCCATCTTCTTGTTCCTTTGTTTCCTGATCTGCACATGGCCACCTCTAAAGCTGAAGCCTTGGAGAGCATCATCTAGAATATTCATTATGTGGGTGTAGTCCTTTTTCTCGTAGTCTCTGGAAGGGTCAAAATACACGGCATGGGATACTTGGGGGTAAAGAACGATAAGGACGGCGCGCCCGTTGCTGCGGGGAAAAGACACCTCAAATTATTCCCCATATGAGAGAGAAGGAATGATTGAAATGTACGAAAGGGTTGTCCGGAACTGACTTACTTTGGATGATAAGGCACGAGGACAATTTCCCGGTCCTTATTCTGTACCATGAAGTTTTGGAGGTACTCCCTAGCAGTTTCACGATCAAAGTCACCGAGACTCAAGAAAGACTCGTGCATGTAGTACGGATCCGCCACACAGATTTGCGAGACTTCTTCACTCTTCATGACGGAGCTCATATGTAGCGCAAAAAGGCGGACGATAGTAAAATCAAGCCGCCTTGTTAGAAACATCTCAAAGATATGGTCAAACCGCAGGAAGAACACCTCCGTGGGCCGTGTGTCGACGTAGCACTTCCCCTCAGGCACACGAGCCGCGTATGTCGGATATCCTGGATCCTTTGAGGCTAGTAGGCTTTTCTCAGTCGACAGCACATGGTCGTGCAGTCTCCTGAGATCCCCTGATAGTGCCTCCAGCGGTTTTGGCGGTAGCATCGGCTCGCCCGTGAGATGGAACATGACCGCACCTTTCACGGGTACACGCTCTTAAGAATGCATCGTCTGGCAGCTATGTGCTCTATCTTGTTTGGAGGCAGTTACCTTCCCCGATCTCTTCCTCTCCTTTTTCTTGGGCACACCTTCCAGACCCTTCCTTAACACCTGCCCCAGTGTTCCCGGGCTAAGTTCTATACGACCCTCGCGCCCGGCTAGTTGAGCCTGTGTTGAGGCGGCATCTTCAGGCGTGTCCTGTGAGGATTTCATGAAGAGAGACTTTTTGCAATCCATGGTATGACCCTGCCCGGGCATATCATCCTTATCCTCATTAGCAAGCTGATAGCCCGATTCGTCATATGGTTGACTCATCATATCTATGTCACAGTCATACGCGTTTGTATTGAGGTAATCCATAGGGTCGACCTCCGTCTCATCATCCATTCTCTGTTCTACAGGAGAAATTACATCAGCCAGTACTATTGCACCCCCTTCATCATGTCGTCCGCCGCTCTCACCCGGCACTACAGGAGCTGGTAATTGCGTAGGCGGGGTGGTGGTCTCCGCACATGCTTGTTGATGTGTGGTAGTTATTGGTGTGCTCTCGGCCGGCTCCAGACGAATAAGATTCTTCGGCCATAGCAGCACCCAACCCTTGCAGCTTCCAATCCGCGGCGGGGTCTCGTCGTCCGCTCCCACATGCTGTACTGGAGGAGGCAAATCCTTGTGCCCCAATTTCACACTGGTCAAGCTAACCCTGAAGTGCCCAGCGGGGATCGGCTGATTGTGGAACGTGCATTGAGAGGGGTCCATTATCATCCCCTTTCCCATGTCCACCTTCTGGCCTTTGATCAAGTAGAGTATGGTGCACGGGGTTTCTTTCGCCTGCAAACACATATGTCTGTGGCGTAAAACAACTGAAAGGCAACAAAATTGAATATTATCTATATATATATATATATATATATATATATATATATATATATATATATATATATATATATATGTTGGTGCGACATGTAATTACCGTGACGGCGTCGAGCTCAGCCAAAGACGAAGGCCCACCTAGCGCGCCTGAGACTGAGGACGGGCTGCTATGAGCGGGAGCGGCTGCGAGAGGAGGCCCGGTTGCTTGAGCAAGTGATGGTGCGATGGTGTTGTTGTTCATGGAGTTGCTCGCGACAAAACTGGGCATCGGGAAATCATGTACCGTCTTGTCTGGATTTTCCTTCGCCCAGTTGATGATAACTGGAACCAAGTTAGTAGCGAAATCATTTCTGCAGGCAGTTACAGCTGCATTGACTGCCTGCTGTAGCAACTCATATTTGTCCTCGGCTGCTTTTTTCGCGTCCTTAGCTGCTTTTTTCTCGACCGCAAGCTTCACCTTTGCGTCGATGTCCTCCTGACTAAATTTCTTTTTCTGCTTCTTGGCCTCTGGGCCGTCGTTGTAAAACACCTTCCACGTGGCGCCGTCTCCAGCGCCGTGCACACGACCATATTGCGGCCGCTGGTCCAAAGGGAGTCCCTTAAGTTCGTTCAAGGCCCGGTTGAGAGGGGTGTCCCACTTGGGCCTCATCGGAGAAGTAGGGCTTTCGGCTGCAAGCCGGTGTTGCTTCTCTCGTAGTCTAATCAATTTCCTCGTGATCTTGTCCGTGTAAAAAACCTTTTTCTCCTTGTCCCACTTGTAGCGGGCCCTGATGAAGTCATGCTCCAAGGGGTTGGTGAACTTCGCGAAGGGGTCTGGGAGACCCGCGGCTTCATGTTCCGCATCCTCCTTATCCCATATGGGCCTTTTACCGAGGTAGCCACGGCTTCCGAGGCGATGCTTCCCCGTGTTCCTTTGCTGAAGGCTTTTGAATTTCGCAGCCTTAGCCTTGGTTGCCTCGGTAGCGCAAGTGTCCTTGAACTTTTCAAACTCCTCTTCCGTAAGTGACGGATTTTCCTCCAGAATCTTGGACAGGGGTTCATCAGCCTCAATAGCTCGTTTCACCCTCCCTTTCCAGGAGGCCAAATCATTGCTGAACATGCCCATGGCGTGATTGTTAATCTTTTTCACCTTCAGATCATCCCACGGTTGTTCTATGTTATCATCCCGGTCGGGGAACTTGAATCTCTTGTGCATCTTCATTAGGAGCAACTGCGTCAAATGTTCTTTACTCCTTAAGTCATCGTCGTTGATGCTCGCGCATTCCCGTAGGATGCATCCTACTTGGTTCCCATAGCACTTGCGAGGTTCTTCCGGCTCTAACGGCTCAAACTTGCCAGGTGCCATCTTTGTGATCACAAGTCGTCCAATCCCTAGTTTGTTAGGTTTTCGTATCCTCTGCTTCTTATGCTTCCTCTTTTCGGTAGCGGCATCGGGGCCGGTACCTTCCCCGTCGGTACCTTCCCCACCGGTCTCGGTGCCGCCATCGGTGCCGGTGCCGTTGGTGTCGATGTTGGCGTCAGTACCATCATTGAGGCCGACCTGCAAACCTTGCTTAGCAGTCAAATAGTCGAGGTACTCTTGTTCACCCTCATAATCCATCTCGTCTGTATCTTGGTCAGAAGGCCCAGTTTCTTCGTTGTTCGACATGTTTCCTATGATTAAGTGTCCTCATTTATTTCTAAAAGTATGAATAAATGAGAAATGACATAAAAAGAAATCTATGTGCCAGCACTCGATATGCCAACTATGTAGCACAAATCATGCCTTTATTCACGGGAAATTTCAGCATGACATTTGCTAAAAAATGGACATATCGAGCGCCTGAAATTCACCGGAACGGAAATGAATCAACATTCCGGCGTAACATAGGCCACTCGGATCATTTTCCAAACATGACATATCCAAAACATGACATATGCACATATCACATGTCCAGTTCAAATTTGCATATAAATTCAGCTAATTTTGAAACCTAGCTAAATTCATCACTAAATATATAACCTAATTAACATAACCGAAGAACCCTAGCAGAGAGAGAGAGGGGGGGGTTTACAGAGGGTGCAGGGGCGAGGAGGCAGGCCCGACGACGGCTGGCAGGGGAGAGGAGGGAGGCGAGGGCCGACGGGTCGGGGGCGAGTGCGCCGGGGTCGGGGGCGAGGGCCGGCCGGGTCGGGGGCGAGCGCCGGGGTCGGGGGCTAGCGCCGGCGCCGGGGTCGGGGTCGAGGGCCGGGATGGGGGCGAGCGCTGGGGTCGGGGGCTAGCACTGGCGCCGGCGGAGTCGGGGGCGAGCGTCGGGGCCCGCGGCGGTGCGACGGGGAAGAGAGAGTGGGGATTTGGGGGAAAAGGCGGGATGAAACAGGGCGAGTGAGAATTTTGGGATAAGTGGATGTAGAAGTAGCGCATTATGTCAAAACGCGCTGCTACTAACATCAGTAGCTGTAGCGGTTTATGCAAAACGCGCTACTACTAAATTCAGTAGCTGCAGCGGTTTATGCAAAACGCGCTGTTACTACTGTCGCTACTGCCAGTTTTTCTTTTTCTTTTCCTTTATTTTATCCCACTTTTATTTCCCGAGGGCAGTGAACGAAGGGAGGGCGATATATATTGCATCATTTGACGGTTAAATATGTATGCAAAATAGGAACATATATATTACACATCATTGGACCCATGCATAATAATGGCTAAGTGTGTATACAAAATAGGAACATATATATATATTACACATCATTGGACCGATAACATACGTTTCCTCAGTGCTGACGTTTTTGTTTTTGAGTCAGCTTCTTTCCCTTCTTGTTCGTCGAAGAATAATTGAGCCCCTCATTGTGACTTTGCCTTTTCCATGGAGTACGATTTTTCTTAGGTAATGTAGTATTGATTCTTCTTTTGACGTATACTTCATCATCATCGTCATCTTCCCTCATTGGGTTGTCGTACTGATCATAGTCTTCCTCGTTGGCGACTCCATCCATTCCAATGATGTTCCTTTTTCCTCTCCTCACGACAACACCGCTGGGATTGCGCGGGTCAGTTATGAAGAAGCATTGTGTCACGTGCTTAGCGTGTACCCATGGCTCGTTTTTTGCGATAGCGTTCACGGTAGCGCTCTTGGCGTCGGGTATAGTCATGGTAGTGAACATCCGGCTTTCTCTTTCGACATTCTTAGCCCATCTGACACGGAACATCGTCGTGTTGTGCAGTCCAGAGTAGTCAAGCTCCCAGATCTCCTCAACCCTTCCATAATATCGTTCAGTTGCGCCGTTGTCACTGCCGGTCATGCATTCCATCGTCACCCCTGAGTTCTGATCATCACTGTCCATATCTTTGTCCTCCGTGTAGAACGTGTATCCGTTGATATCATATGCCTGATAGGTTACGAGGTTGGGCGAGGGGCCATGTGCTAAGGCGTATATGAGCAATCCGTCCTTAGAGCCCTCCTCCGGGGGATTAGCAATAATATGCTCTTCGAACCAATGCAGGAAAGTGGAGTTGTGCTCTCTAGTAACTTCGGCGTCCGTCCTGCATACCCCCCGGTCACGATACTTCTTTGCGATAATTTATTTGTGCAGTTCCACGAAAGGATCTACCTCGTCTAGGTGTTGTAGCACTACCAAGTTTGCTCTGTCAAAGTCGCTGCGTCGATCTAAGTATGCCACGTGCAGTTCCCTGCGACCGTTGCAGTGACCATCTTCTTCGAGCCTCCCATCGTGCTTGTTAACGGGCAAACCAACACTCACACCAGGCGGCTGGTCTGCGCCATATAGAAAATTCTCGCAGTAAGAGATGCACTCTTGTGCCAAATAGCCCTAGACGATGCTTCCATCCGGACGGGACATGTTACGAACAAATCCATTGATGATCCCATTCATCCTCTCAAACGGCATCATGTTGTGCAGGAATGACGGCCCCAGGTCTATTATGTCATCCACAATATGGACACACAGATGCACCAGCACGTCGAAGAACGCGGGCGGGAAGTACATCTCAAGCTCATTGAGTATCACAACGATCTCTTCCTGTAGCCTTTGGAGCTGCTTCACACTAATCGACTTTCGAGATGACGTCGAAAAAGTTACAGAGACCAATAAGCATGTCACAGACGTGCTTGTCCATTATCCCTCTAAGGGCAACAGGTAGTATCTGCGTCATCATCACATGACAGTCATGAGACTTTATCCCGCTGAACCTTTTCTTGTCTGTGTCTAGATATCTGCTTATCTTGCCACAGTAACCGGAACTAACTTTGACTCCGGTAAGGCACATAAAGAATTGATTGATCTCAGCCTGACTTAAGGTGAAGCAAGAAGGGGGGCAATAATCCTCTTTTTTTTATTTTCTTGCCCTTCTTCTCCCGTGCCTCTGTCTCCGTCTCTGTCTCGTCTGACATTTTACGGGGCGGCATGTGCAGATCTTCCCTGATTTTCAAATCTTGCAAGTCTTTTCTTGCCTTCGGCCCATCCTTGGTCTTATCCGGCATGTTCATCAGTGTTGCGAGCAAGCTCTCAAGGACATTCTTACAGATATGCATTTGATCAAGGCAATGAGGTGTATCGAGTTTGTGCCAGTACTCCAAGTCCCAGAACACAGACCTCGTCTTCCATACCTTCAGTAGCGGCTCCGGCGCCTTTCTCATCGTCTTTCCCGGCGCAGGGCACTCCTTCCAGCTTTTCAACAGCTCATCGATTTCGGCACCGCTCCGCTTACGTGGAGGTCCTCGATGCTCAGCGTGACCATTGAATAGATCTCCACGGTTTCTCCACGGGTCGTCCTGTTCAAGCCATCTTCGATGCCCCATGTACACGATTTTCCCAGACCCGCCATCTTTCCTTGACGTTAGCTGCTGAGACGTCGTATCATCCGTCCACCGCGTGCATCCGCAATATCCATGGCACACCTGGCCTGCCACATATCCGTAACCGAGATAGTCTTGCACTGTCGTGATCAGCGTGGCTCTCATGTTGAAATACTCACCTTTGCTGGCGTTCCATGTCTTGGCCGATGTTTTCCATAACGTGTCTAACTCCTCTTGAAGTAGCCCCAGATACAAATTAATATTATTTCCTGGTTGTTTCGGCCCTTGAATAAGCATGCTCATGTGAATATACTTCGATTTCATGCACAACCAGGGGGGAGGTTGTACATCCATACAAACACGGGCCATGTGCTATGGTTGGTGTTCTGGTTGCCAAACGGATTCATGCCATCGGTACACGCGCCGAGCACGATGTTCCTTGCATCACATTCAAAATACCGATAGAAGCTGTTCAACACTCTCCACTGGCTTCCATCCTTCACGTGTCTCAGCTTCGGATCATCTCCATCGTCGGGCTTCTTCCTCTCCGCGTGCCAGCGCATTAGCTTAGCTTTCTTAGGATCTACAAAATACCTCTGGAGACGGGGAGTGATCGGTAAGTACCATACAACTTTCTGGGGACATTTCTTCCCGGCCTTCTTGTATCGAGAAGCATTGCACACCGGACAGCTTGTTTTTTCCGCGTGCTCCTTCCGATAAATTAAGCAATCGTTGATGCATGCATGGTATCTAACGTGTGGCAGATCAAGAGGGCACACGATCTTCTTGGCCTCATCAACACTAGTAGGACATAGATTACCCGCGGGAAGAACATCCTTTAGGTACTTGAGATGCTCATCGAGGCTAGTGTCGGTCCATTTGTTTTTAGCCTTCGTCTTCAAGAGTTGGAGCGTGAAACTCAAGCGGGTCACCTCAGGATTGCAACCATCATACAATGGAGTGTTCGAGTCTACCACCAGTTGCTCCAGCTTAGCCTCCTCTCTAGAAGCAGCTCTCTCAATACTCGTCTCCTTGCGAAGCAATGCTTGAACATGAGGGTCCTGCACAATTGAACTTAGTACCGATGAACTCTGCTGCGTGGAGTCCATGTCGTTCTCTCCGCCGCCATGTCCGGGCCCTTCTCCGCCGCCATGTCCGGCCTCTTCCCCGCCGCCATTATTGATCATCTCTTCATCTTGCCCCGTGTCATCATTGCCTGCCCCGTCGGCATCCTCAACATCGTCATCCTCATCTTCAATTATCCACCGAGTATAGCCATCCATGAAACCAGTCATGAGCAGGTGCGCTTCGACACGACCATCGTCATGGGGGTCAAGCCAAACTATTCCTTTGCATTTTCGACACGGACATAAAACCTCTATCCGGTTATTTTCTTTCATGTCCTGCACCGCCGACCGTAACCACCTGTCCACCATCGTTCCACTGACCATCATCAACTTTGCACGGTAATAATAAACAAATTGATTATAAAAATGCATGCATGCATCAAAGTCGTAAAAAAATTGGGCATGACCTTCCCTAAAAATAGGACATATATGGATCTAGAGTTTGCCTGGAATTCGCCGAAACGGAAATAAATCGACATTTCGGCAAAACACAGGCAACTCAAAAGCACAATTTGGCGGTGTCAACTCATGCCACACACACAATTTCCACAAACATATCACACACACACAAACATATTTCCATTTTGCAAAAACATGAAATTTTCATCACCTCTATCTCGATCGAGATTGAGCACACGGTGGAGATGATGTTGTAGGGACATCAAAAGTGCACAAAGCTCTTCTTGACAAAGATAGATCTATTTAGGGGGCAAATAGGTCACTTAACTAAATCCTACATCTACCTAGCTACCTAATTTGGGAGGAGACAACTTCAACTAGTGGAGTGGGAAGGAAAAAGAGAAAGGAGATGCATTAATGGAGGTGGTGTAGTTAGGTAGGAGTAATGAAGAGAGAGAAAGGTGGATAGAAGAGAGAGAGTAATGGGGGAGAAGTATTGAGGAAGAAGAAGAGTGAGAGTGGGAGCATGTGGTGGAGGTAGGGGGAAGGGAAGAGAGGAGGGGGAGGGGGAGGTAGGGGGAAGGGAAAGAGAGAAGGGGGAGGGGAGGGACGGGTGGGGAAAAAGGTGGTGGGTTGGTGCGGGTTAGCAGTAGCGCGGGACGTAAAACGCGCTGCTGCTAAGGAATTAGCAGCAACGCGCTTTGGGATACAGCGCTACTGCTAACAGGGACAAAAAAGTGTGGCAATTTGAAATTTAGCAGCAGCGATCTCAGAAAAAGCACGCTACTACTACAAACTTAGCAGTAGCGCGGTTCTCGCGACCGCGCTACTGCTAATTAGAGTTAGGTGAACACCACCGGTCGATATTTGTAGCAGCGCGTTTTACGCCGAGCGCGCTACTGCTAAATCCTTATCAGCAGCGAGTTTCCAGCACACGCGCTACTACTAGTTAGCAGCAGCGCTCCTTTTTGAGCCGCGCTGCTGGTAAGATTCTGTGTATAGGCTTTTCCCTAGTAGTGATGGGTCACAGGTGAGCTGTGCGAGTGGACTTCTTCCTGGCAAGTTTCTAGACATAAACTTGTGAGGTTAACTGCGAAAAATCTAGTAAAAATTAGGGATAATTAGATTTATGCCCCTAGTTGTGTCCAACTCGTCTGTTTTAACCCTAATTCCCAAAAGTCACCGGTTCTGTCCAAGTCACTTTGCTCCTCTTATGCTTTTGCCCTTTGACCATTTGATCGTCAGTTTGGAAACTTCATAACTAATTCATACTAAATCAGAAAAATGCAAATAAGATACCAAAATGTTCATAAAAACATCACCTATATGTCAGTGTCATTTGCATTCATGAAAAAAGTTTTGGAAAGTGCCCATCCGAGTATTAGCTCTTGTGCTACCACTATGAATAGTAAAATCTAAAAAAATTCAAAAAAAATTTAAAAAAATGGTGGCAAAGAATGATAAATGTTTTAAGTGCCTGCCAAGTTTCATGAGGAAATAACATTTGTGGGGGTCGCGGCAAAAAAAACAATCAGCACTCCAAAATAGATAATTTTTTTGCCACGACTTCCACGAATGTCGTTCCCTAATGAAACTTTGCAAGCACTTAGAACATTTGTCGTTCTTTGCCACCCTATTTTTTTTGAACTTTTTTGCATTTTGTTAGAGTTTACTATTCATGGTGGTATCAAAAGTGCTAAAACTCGGATGTGTACTTTCCAACACTTTTTTCATGAATGCAAATGACACTGACATATAGGTGATGTTTTTTTGAACATTTGGTATCTTATTTGCATTTTTCTATAGTATGAATTAGTTATGAAGTTTTCAAACTGACGGTCAAACGGTCAAAGGGCAAAAGCATATGAGGAGCAAAGTGACTTGGACAGAACCGGTGACTTTTGGGAATTAGGGGTAAAACAGACGAGTGGGACACAACTAGGGGCATAAATCTAATTATCCCTAAAAATTAAGGGCTAGGCTTTGGGGTTTAGCAGTCTCTTAGGAAGGTAATGAAGCTCAGAAAAGATCAGCGCCAAAGTATCAAGGAAAATTATACTTGATGTGTAAAGTGGCTAATCTGTCCAGAACAGAAATGATTTTCTATAGCAAAAATATTCCAAAAGGTTATTCAATACTTTTGCTCAGGGAGGTGCCCTAGGGTTCAAATAATATTTGTGAATTTTCTCAGGATTTTAGGAGCAATAAAAATGAGGGTTGCTTTAATCATACTTCCCTGAAGTAATTTTCATGGAAGAATATGAATATTTTTCTTTTATGTAAAATATCCTTGGGTTATTTTTGGAGTTTTTCAGAGAAAGAAAGTTGAGCTAGGGGTGGATGGGTCCATTTGATTTGATTCAAAACTCCAAATCCAAAGCAAATGCAACAGGAATTCAGGAAAAAGAGAGAAAGCAAATCCAGGCTGTCACAGCAACCATGCGGACCGCCATCAGGGGCAGCCGCCCCAGCGTCCCTATCGCCAGATACCATGCGCCGCGTGTATCACAACACACTCAAACACGAGAGGAAGAGTGACGGCAGTCCATCTACTCCTAGCCTAGCAGCAGCCCCCAAGTTTGCATAGGCGCCCCGCTGTAGGAGGCACCAATACCTGCGTCCCCAGCCAGTGCCCAGTGGACTGGGGTGACACGACTCCGATACTATCGATGGCCGCCGGCGAGCCAACCCCGAGCACATGGCCAGGCGAGTTCACATGGCACGAAGTCCATGGTCACCGGTGTTGATCCGGGCATAGACACAACGCTAATGCGACCACCACCAGCGAGTAATGTACATGCGAGGAGAGCATGAGCAGCACCTACGGCCATCTCCCGGGCTAAGCCCGACCTTTCCTACCCAAAGCACAAGCTTCTATCCGCCTCGGGCCCCAACCTGGCACGCCTGAGCACGAACCCTACATCTGAACAAGCTGTCGGCACATATCTAGGAGAAGGAGGTCACTGCCGCCACCACTCACCAACCGCAGACCTGCGGCAGCCACGATGCTCTAGCACCTCTAGGCGCGCACCCCCGCTCTGCCCCCAACCTAGCCACCAACGGTCAAGCAGGGACAAGTCAGACATCCCCAGCCACCACGTCCGAGGGACCGAACCATGCCAGCCAGCCGAGGCCATCTAGGCCCGCACCACCTACCAGCCAAGCTGGCCGCCGTGACCAGATGCGCCCCTCCAGCTCTGCCGTCCCCGACCCTTGCCACTAGCAGCAGCTGCCACGGGATCTGGCACGCCGTCCCCATCGCCACAGCCACCACCGTGCACCCCGCCACCACCAACGTCGTCTGAATCCCAGCCAAAGCACCGGCAACCACCCAGGGCCCCATGGTGCCCGAGACGAAGAGGCCGCTTGCACCAACCCCAGACGTCACGGGAACGAGGAGGCCCCGCCGCTGCCGGCTCCGGTCAGGCTTTGCCCGGCCGAGCTCTGGGGCGACGGTTGGGGAGGCGTAGAGGGGAGGGGGGAGCTGGCGGTGTCAGCTATGGATCGCCCCGGTCGACGCGTGGGGGCGACCCGGGAGGGAGATTGGGGGGGGGGGGGGGGGGAGTTTCCGCTGCCACTCACCACACAGATGCACCACATCGGTCAATAAATCATGTGTAATGTAGGGCCTTTCCCATTCAAACGGACATAGACCCTATATAGGGCACTGAATTATTCTTTTCCCTCCAGCCTTCTCATCTTCCATCATTCGATGCTATATCTTTCTAATTTCCCGCATCATTATGGTCAGACTATACGTGCTCTTATACATGTACATTTTTTTTTTTTGGAAAAAGGAGGATGACCCCCGGCCTCTGGATCTGGGAGATGCATGCGGCCATTTTATTAATTATGTATTAGTACTGCGGCCATTTTCTTATACACGTACATATAGTGATAAAACTAAGTATGTATTAGTACGGTGCTGATCCACGATTCTGACCGTAAAACGATGCTTAGCCATGTACCTGTGGATGTCGACATCTCCTCGAATGCATCAAGCTTGTCTTGTCTCTAGTTTATTAGCATACAGAGGCAGGTGCAACGTCTCCCATTTGATTCCTAAACTATGGTTAGGGTGGGTGGTACTCGGTCACTGTGAAAACAATAAACATAGCGCAGCATCTGATAGGTATTTAATTAACTAGTGAGCCGATGTCCCTATGTCGACATCGTTGAGTGATTCCGGGTGTCCCTATGTCGACATCGTTGAGTGATTCCGGGTGCGCAAGAAAATTCAGAAAATAAAGATTTGTTGGTGATTTGTTGGTGATTTGCTGGAGCGTTCATCCCAATAACCAGAAAAGTGTTACTAGGGAGTGCAATAGGTGGTTAGAGAGTGGTTTTTCAGCTCCAGGATGCCTAAGCACCCTCTAGAACAATAAAATTAAAAAATAGAAACAAATAAAAATAAACTGAAATTTTGCAACATAAAAAATGATCAAATTTTGAAGGTGCTTGCATGTTTTCATGCCAAAAACCATTGGAGGAGCTTTACATACGAAAAAGATTTCAGTGCTTGAAGTTTTGAGCACTTTTAGCACTAAAAACTGAAACTCGTTTGTACATGATATTCTGCCATGAAAACTTGCAAGAACCTACAAAGCTTGACCATCTTTGCTGTTTTATGGTTTCAGAATCTTTTTATTCTTTTTTCTATTTTTTTGAATTTACTGTTCATATATGGTGCCTAGAAACCTGAGAGCTGTTAAACCTTTCTGTAGGTGGTTAGTGGGGAAGTTTTTTTGATGAGCTGTTGGAGATGCTCTAAGGAGGATAATATTAGTACTAGTAGCACTAGCGGTGTACTTGCCACTTGTTCTTAAAAAAGTGCTCACTCATTGGTAGGTGCGTTAATAAACTCATAAATGGAGTCGCTTTCTTTGATTATGTCTCCGTTCCCCTCTCTCTACTCCCTTTGTCGGGATGGAGCTAGATCTCACCTCATCTCTATAGAAGTCTCCCATCCGCTCTTCTCCCTTTCGACAGCTTGAGAAACGATCGGTCATCCTCGTCCTAGTGTGCAAGAAATCATCTCATGCTCTCGCCCCGACATACAGGTAATTACAAAATTTTCGTTGAAACAAGCTTTTCCAGATCTTTGTTCCCCATGCTCTTCTCCGGAGTTTACTTGTTCTAGTTGCCTTTGCAATCACCTTAGGTAGGTGAACTGTGTGTTTCTTTTACTAATGGAAGCTGCAACCAGAAGGAGGCTTAAGATTTGACTACTTCTAATATAGATGGATGACCTTTTTTTTATGTGGGAAGAGATTTGAGGACCTACTGAACACATGAGAGAAAATAAGCTATAATTCTGTCAAGCACGATGAGTAGTAGTGGGCAAGGATGGCAAACAACTGACTAATGTTGCTCTGTTTCAGAATACGTGTCTAGTAATACCGACTGCTGTTGTTTTGCAATATTTATCTCTCTAAGTCCATATTTGGATACACTAATCCCATTTAGTGAGCCTCGGTCAGAAGGGATTAAGTTCAAACCAGATTAGACACAAGCTTGAAGTGTACACCGATATCTCACTCATCGGAGTGTGGCTGATCACTGATCTCTGGCTGCCGCACCAACATAACTTTGGCTGCTCTCTCTACCGCGCTCGCGCCGGCCACCGCCAAGCGGTATGAGGGGATCCTCTGTCCACCGAGCTCGCGCCACCAGCAGCAACAGCCTCCACTGGCGACAGAAATGACGCTCTGGAGGTGGCTTAGATCTGAGTCTTTCTTTTTTCAAACCATTTTTCCATGCAACAAAATCCATGGTCAAAGTTGATTTTCTTCCTTCTAGGAGCTGATTCAGTGAAGATCTTGCCATGGTTAAACATAGGGCAAACCGGAGAGCTAACATTGTCAATCAGTCATGGATTACTAGCTTCATTTAGACTCTTTCTTTGTGCCTTTTCTTTTCTTTTCCTCCTGCACACAGATATAAATATACACAGTAGTCAAAAGCTGGCATTATGTAGATTTGGCACTTGAGTTTAGTCGAAACCTGTGATGAACTTGGTCGGATCTAGTTGATTCAAACTTGTGCAAACATCTTATGGATGAAAGTTACACTTCTCCATGTCGAAAACTGTGTTTTGGGGGTTAAAATCTTCAAACTCTGGTTTGCGACCTTCTCATTTTTGGAAACCATAATTTTCTTTTTTTTTGAAACAGAGAAAAAGGCATCGGAGGAAAAAGCTGCCGGAGCTGGAGGTAGCAATCCCATTGCAGCACCCAGAACATCAGAGAGCTCTTTCGATCCTGCAAGCAGAGTAGTATGGAGATGGTGACCGGGGCGATGAGCACCCTCGTGCCCATGCTCGGCGACCTACTCAAAGAGGAGTATAGCCTTCAGAAGAGCACCAGGGGTGAGATCAAGTTCCTTAAAGCAGAGTTGGAGAGCATGGAAACTGCCCTCATAAAGGTTTCGAAGGCACCCTTGGATCAGCCTCCTGACATTCAGGTCCAACTCTGGGCAAGGGATGTCAGGGACCTGTCTTATGAGATTGAAGACAATGTCGACAGATTCCGGGTGCATCTTGAGTGTCGAGAACAAAAGAATTCTCACAGCTTTATGGGTTTCATTCACAGAACCATGGACATGCTGACAAAGGGAAAGATCCGACACAACATAGGCATCGATATCAAAGACATCAAGAGTCGTATCAAGGAGGTCAGTGAGAGGCGTGAAAGGTACGAGGTTGATACCGTTGTGCCCCAGTCCACTAGCACAAGTACTGATACACTTCGCCAGTTAGCCTTGTTCAAAGAGGCGACAGAGCTTATTGGCACCGAACAGAAGAGCCTCGACATAGTCAGGATGCTAATGGAGGGAGACGAGGTTTTCAAGAAAAAGCAAAACATGGTCTCTATTGTTGGCTTTGGAGGCTTAGGGAAGACAACTCTTGCTAATATGGTGTATGAGAAGCTTCGTGGGGAATTTGATTGTGGGGCTTTTGTTTCCGTGTCTCTTAATCCTAGCATGAAGAAGGTTTTCAAGAGTTTGTTAGATCAATTTGACATCAAGTACGAGGTAACATGGGACAAAATACAACTCATACGTACGATAAGAGATTTCCTTCAAAAGAAGAGGTATGTACGCTGGTGTACCTGCAGATTTGATCTTCTGTTTCGAAGTTCATGTTACTATAGTTTTTCAGTTGACATTTGTGCTTAACTTGTAGACTGGTAGAAGTATTTCCTACAGTTTGGTCTATTACATGTACTGCTATGTTTCTCTAGGTATCTAGGATGGTGTTGAGCGAATACCATGTACTTCTTTACTTTTTTAGTTCGAAAAAAAGATTTATTATGCAACATATCTAACAAGAATAAATAGATCATGAAAAGTGGAGTCTATCTACTTCTTTACTTGTTCTAGAAAGAAAAGCCCAAGAAATTTTTAACTTACATGTGCTAATTTGGTACACAAAAGTACATGGTCCTAGGAGAAAATTTCTGATGTAACAATTTTAGAGTAATCAAATAAAATTTGCGGTACTTATTTATAAATCAAATAATACATGGTCCCTAAGAGAAAATTTGTGATGTAATAAATTTAGAGTAATCAAATAATAGTGTCTACCTGCTGGAGGCTTCTCTCTCAGTAAATAGATGGAGGTTGAATATTTGCAGTACTAAGGATATGCTTACAACAATAACCACACAACTCGAATGCTATTCTAGTATAGAATCAAACAGGACCTCCCTTATAATGTGAACATTCATGGCAAACAATTGAATATCATGATACTATCACAAGTATATCTCTAAACACATGGAGTCTGATGGCTCCCCTAGTATCTATCTTCGTAATTAAGTTTACATTTATGTCATCCGCCTAATTTGGTTAAACCATAGGTCTAGCTAAGTGGCTCTGACATAGGGTAATGAATAGTCTACATTGGCAATTTCTTTGCTTTGAAGAGGTGAACAAACTAC
Source organism: Triticum timopheevii (assembly GCA_963921465.1). Lineage (NCBI taxonomy): Eukaryota > Viridiplantae > Streptophyta > Magnoliopsida > Poales > Poaceae > Triticum > Triticum timopheevii. Next base: position 3,594,259 of record OY997271.1, read on the forward strand.
TGAGTCTGATCATCCAAACTAGGACTAGCTCAAATTCTATTTTTGACCCATTAGATTTCCAGTTGGCAAATTTCTACCTAAGAATCATTTTAATCCCATAGTCCTACAAATTAGGGTTACATTATTTACTGGGTGTTACAACCATCCTCAGTTTCCTGATTATTCCTTGTATATATCACTTGGGTAGCGGAAGAGTGGTCAAAGCGCATACAATAGATTTACTAATATATAGCTCTTTTGTATTACCTCGCAGGTACTTCATTGTCATTGATGATATATGGGATAAATCTGTGTGGACAAGTATTAGATGTGCTCTGATTGAGAATGAATGTTGTAGTAGAGTAATCGCAACAACTCGCATTATGGATATTGCTAAAGAAGTTGGTGGTGTTTACCAGCTTAAACCACTTTCTACCAGTGATTCAAGAATGTTATTCTACCAAAGAATATTTGGAACTAGAGTCAATTCCCCTTCTGTTCAGTTGGCTGAAATAAGCGAGAGCATTTTACGGAAATGTGGTGGAGTACCATTAGCTATCATTACAATGGCTAGTATGTTGGCAGGAAAAAAGGAACATGAAAATACATATGTGTATTGGTACAAGGTGTACCAATCTATGGGTTCTGGGCTAGAAAATAATCCTGACCTGATGGACATGAGGAGGATATTATATGTCAGTTACTATGTCTTACCTCCATACCTTAAGACTTGTTTATTGTATTTAACTTTGTATCCAGAGGATTATGATATTAAAACCAAAGAGTTGATATGGAAATGGATAGGTGAAGGATTTGTTCGTGAAGAGCAGGGGAAGAGCTTGTATGAAGTAGGAGAGGATTGCATTGCTGAGCTCATTAACAAAAGCTTGGTGCAACCAATGGATATCAATATTGCAAATAAGGCGAGCTCTGTCCGTGTACACGACATGGTGCTTGACCTTATCACTTCCTTGTCAAATGAGGAGAACTTTTTGGCAACATTGGGTGGTCAGCCGACGAGGTCCCTACCCAGCAAGAATATCCGTTGACTATCTATCCAAACCATTAATGAGGAGGATGTCAAGCAAATGCCAAACAGGAGCAGCTTGTCCCATGTGAGGTCACTTACTGTGTTCAGTAAAGACCTCAGTTTGTTGTCAGAACTTTCAGGTTTTCTTGTCCTACGTGCATTGGATTTAAGTGGTTGTTGGGGAGTGGGTAATCATCATTTGAAGGACATTTGCAATTTATTTCACCTGAGGTATCTGAGTCTGAATGAGACATATATCACTGAGATGGCGAAAGAGATCGGCAATCTGCAGTTTCTGCAAGTGCTAGGCATAAGGTCCACATGGATGCACGTATTGCCATCAACCTTTGTTCAGCTAAGACAACTGGTGTTCATTGACATGGGTAATAGGAAAGTCTCTACATTGCTTCTAAAATCAATGTCCACCTTGCCCACCCTCTTTTCCCTTGCAATCGCATTAGGAGAACTGAGAGAGGAAGACCTCCAAATACTAGGGGGCATGCCGTCTCTGCGTGACCTCTCTATATTTGTACTGGATAGAGCAGATTTCATAGATAAAAGGTTCGTCATTGACAATGGTTGTCGCTTCTAGTGTCTAACGAGGTTCAGTTTAAAGGCATGGTTCGCCATTGATTTCATGTTTGCACAAGGAACCTTGCAAAAGCTCCAAATCCTGGAGTTTGATTTTGAACCCTCACGCTACACAGCAGAAGTCCAATTTGTTGATTTTCAATTTGGGCTGGAAAACCTCTCGTCACTGGAGCATGTCTATGTGGTGGCTAGTCATCGTGGTACTTGTGGTGGGCTGACTGATGCAATTCAGAAAGAGCTTGATATTAATCTCAACAAGCCCACAATGACGGTGAAGGAGGTAACTCCACGCTGATTCACATTTGTTCACCGTTAGTACAGTAACTTAATTATAGTTGCTACTTGTCTGCTCTTTAATACTCCCTTTGTCCAATAATATAAGAGCGTTTTTGACACTAGAATCAGTGTAAAAACGCTCTTGTATTATGGGACGGAAGGAGTAGGTGTATATTGATTCTTACTCCATTCGCATATTTGGCACTTCAAGTACTAGTTCAGTCGGAGCAGGTTCATAGGCTAGTTAACTTAAAAATGCGGCCAACGCAGAGACAGTGGGCAGACAGGAGAAGCCCACAACACCTTGCTGTTGGAAGGGAAGACCGTGAAGGCGAGTGGCAGGGATGTGCGACATCGCCTGCACTAGAAGGAGGGGAGCAGCATGCGTCCCACTCCCACCTTGACGTTGAGAGCACCCAAGAGCTGCCGCTGCACATGGTTTGCGAGGCCAACAGCCGCAATAAGCCACAAATAATGTCTCTAGGAGCTCTAGGGTCGAAGGAACTAACCCGGGAGGTTCTATATTGCCCCCCACATTGAACTTATTTTCCACCTCGGGCGAGTCATCGCCACCATGCGATCTCCTGCTTTGTGGCGCATCCTGCATTCCCCATCAACCTCCTAGGCTTTGTGGACCCGTAACAAAGCTTCTGCTACCGTACCTTTGAAGCTCCATGACCCCGGTGGTGGTGTTGATGCCTCGCTCGGGCAGATGCATTGGTAAACCATGTCCTTGCCTCCGCGTTTTCCCGGCATTCCAGAGTACAGACCATGCCGATGTGGTCTAGGTGAGCGCCTCGTATCCCCCCTTCTCCCGATTTTTCGAAAAGGAGGATGATCCCTGGCCTGCAGCTGGGAGTTGCATCTAGTCATTTATTAATTATTCACAAAGACCTTACAAATTATACATCAGGTAGCCTGAAGCCATCATCTTAGCAACATCTGTTGCTACTCCTATCCACTTGATGAAGGGGTGCCGATAGTCCGAGCCTAATACCAAATAGACATCACGCAAATGCCTGGCAAAGCCGGAGGCCCCAATCAAGCCACGTACTGAGTTTGGGGCGCAAACCGGTCCGACGCACTCTCATAGGTCGTCACCGCCGTCTTCCACGGATCCATCTTCAGAGCAGGAACTGACGCATCAACCTTGCCAGGCCTGCCGTCGACGCCCCACGGTGCCAGACAACGCCTCCTTCTTGCGCGCGTCCATCATCACACATCTGTTGCTGTGGCCAGCCACACCATGCCGCGGAGACTCAACATCGCCGATGCGTCACATGGAATGCCACTCCACCATTGGAACCGTCCACGGGACCCTCAAGCTAATGCAACACCTCCCAAAATGACACCCCGAAGGAGGGAACGACACAAGTGTGCCGCCGTTATCAGACAGACTGCTCCTGGGTTTACTCTAGAGGTAGAGGAAGGAGCTGGGAGCTTCACCTTGATGATGCCTTCAAGGAGGAAACGACGCCACCGACCGGAGACCAGATTTTTACCTGGATCAGTCCCATGAGCATCCAACCGAGAACATGTGTACCATCCCGACCGTCTTCAAAGACCCAGATCTGTACACCAGATCCGAAGACCATCCACAATAACACTGCCACCGTGTGAGCCGTGGCACACCAGCCACTGCCTGCGTGTGCCACCACTAGAGCATGGGAGGAGGGCTGCCACCCCACGTCGCCAAACCACGAGAGCCGCCGTGAGAAATCCCACGCGCTCGTCACCATCGCTAATCCGATCCAATCCGGAGCCGAAGTCACTAGATCGCCGCCGCAGATCCGCCTTGGATAGGGACAATGCCACGCCATGCCGCTACGAGAGGCCTAGGCTTCACCTGCTACCACCTTCAGGGCCGCCGCCCCTGATGGCCACTACCATGAAGTCCTCCACGCCACTGCATCACCCACGCAGGCACCCCACGCACGTGAGCCGGGGCGCCCTGTGCCACGCCTAGGCCCGAGGAGTCCGGCCCGCGCCGCCCCATCGCGCAAGGTGAAGAAGACGCCCCGCCGCCGCCGCCGTCGGTCAGGCTTCGCCCCGGCCGCACCCTTGGGCGGTGGCGAGGGAGTGGGAGGCAGGAGAAGGCAATCGGCGGTGCAGATTGAAGGCTTCTCCCCGTCGCCTCGCGGGGGCAGCACGGGAGTGTTAGGTCCAGGTTGGGAGGGTTAGGTCTATGGCATGATCTGAGTTTGCATGTTCTGCTCTACCATCATCGGAAGGAAGAATACTCGAACCATTTCCTCATTCGAGGAGCCATGTCCATCAACCATTAGAGTGTTTACCATGGCACTTGTTGGGGTAGGAAGAAAAGAGTGAACGAAATGAGGTGGAGTATCCAAGATCCAGTTGTCGGACAAGATCCCTTCTTCACAACCTCAGGACCAAACAAAATACTCCTCCATGTATAAGATGAAGATCTGGGTTTTGGTGCCTCCCAAAAATCACCATTGGGAAAGTAGCGACACTTTTGGACTCGAGCACGAAGTGAGTCAGGCTTAATTAATAATCTCCAGCACTGCCTTCCCACATCGTTTCGTTAAGAAGTACTAGATCTCGGAAACCAAGCCCACCAAGACTTTTTGGTGCGAAAAGCCATTCCCAAGATCTCCAATGGAGTTTCTTCTTACCATCCTCCCTGCCCACCAAAAATCTGCAAATCATTTGCCTTAGTTTGTGACAGGTGGATACCTGGATCTGGAAACAGCTCATCACATAGGTAGGGATCACCTAGATAACAGATTTAAGACTAGTCTCCTTACCCGCTCGAGAAAGGGGATGATCTGACCATGCAATGATGCGCTCCCACTCCCTACGATGCAGATATTTGAAAGCCTCTTTGGGTGAGCGCCCCACGTGAGAGGGCATACCGAGGTACACGTCATGGAAAGGTTCATTGGTGACACCCACACAATTCTTCACGTTCTGCTTGACAGTGAACACACAATGAATACCAAGGAAAATGGACACTTTGTCCAAATTTATCTTTTGTCCTGAGCCATCACAATATAGAGTCAAGACATCCTTTAGGGAGTTGACGCTTCATTGATCACTTTGAGCAAAGAAAATGTTGTCATCGGCAAAGAGTAGGTGTGAGTTTGGAGGGCCCTGGTGATCTTTCCGTAATCCTTGTAGCTCGCCACACTCTTCCCTGTGCCGAAGCACGCTAGATAGACCTTCAGTGCGGAGAAGGAACAAATAGGGACTAATGAGGTCCCCTTGGTGGATACCTCTCGAAGGAATAACCGGTTGAGTAAGTTCTGGATTAACTCTCACAGCATAACGGAATAATGTGACACATCGCATGACAGTTTCAATCCATGTAGGTGCAAAACCATGTTTGCCCAAACATCCGTGAAGATAGCTCCACTCCGCAAGTTCATATCCCGTGGTCATATCAATCTTGACTGCAAAGTGCGGCAGCTTAACACGTTGTCATCCGATAGTGTGGAGGCCGTCAAGCGCTGTTAAACCATTGTCTGTAGTTAGTCTACCGGGGACGAAAGCACTCTGCTGCTCAGAAATAATGCTCGATAGAAACAGCTTGAGCCTTTTGGCTAAAAGTTTCGATGCGATCTTGTAGAGGACGTTGCACAAGCTTATTGTACTGAAGTTCTGGAGATGTTTTGGCCTCACAACCTTCAGAATCAACACAATAACTGAGTCACAAAAAGCCTTCAAGAATGGATCTCCCGCCGAGAAAACACCGAACAACATCACATATCTCATCCTTCAGAAAATCCCAATGGGTCTGGTAAAATAGAGCGGGAAAACCGTCCGGACCTGGCGCTTTTGTTAGGCCCATTTGGACTAGGGCAGCCTTGATCTCCTCATCCGAATAGGGCTTGCACAATTTTGTGTTGATAGAATCATCGACTTAGCACGGAATATGGTCTACAATTGCAACAATAGAATCACACACTTCAGTAGTAAATAAATTTTCATACAATCCTTGGACCATACCTTTATTCTCCTTTGGATCTTCACACATAGATCCAGCAGCGCAAGCTAGAACACTGATCTTGTTTGAGTTTGAATGTCGGCGTGCTGAAGTTGGTGCCTGAATGTCCGATCTCCCTCGCGGAGCCAGTCCACCCCAGAGCATTGTCGCACCATAATCTCCTCCCTCTCGAAGAGCTCACAAAGGGCCTTGACTGTTGTACCAAGTAAACTTAGGACCAGAATAGCCCAGGTCTATAATAGCCCAGAATCAGCCATATACTGGTGGAAAGTGAGTTTGTTCGATCATGGAGCCCTTGGTGCTCATCATGACAAAGCACTTAGTTGAAGTCGCCACAGCAGATCCATGGACCCTCCCACTGGGCCTGCATAAAACGAAGAAAGTCCCAATAGTTTGTGTGACGTTCTCTTTTGGTTCTCCATGAACAAAGGTAGCTCTCCAGGTAGTTCCAGTCTCTAGCATAACATGAACATCAATACATCTGTTTTTGAAAGCCTTCACAGAGGCGTACACTGAAGAAGACCAAAACATCAAAATATAGACACAGTAAAAAACTTGCTATGCTGTTGAACCTGTCTGTATGATGATCGTACTTTGGGAACTATGTAAGTTTGGTTTTAGTAATGAAAATCGGAAGGGGGAAGCCCTTCTTTGATAAAAAAAAAAAGACACAGTAAAAAACACTTGCAATATTTCCTGCTGATATTTCCTCTTTATTCCAGGAGGGCCGGATTCCGAACTACATGATGCAAGAATATGAACGCGCAGTTGGTATGGCACCAAATCCTCTGAAGACATTGTATTCAGTTTAAGTGAATAATTTTGTCTATTATTTCGTAGTTTTTATAAGTGTGGTAGATATATAGTAAATTTCTGATTAAGATGCCGTAAATGCTTGGATTGTAAACTGTCATAGAAAAATATCGCAAGTTTTCGTATAAAATGTTGTAAAACTAGGGTTTGGTAGATTAAGTTATTCTACTCATTGCGTAGCTGCTGGAATGAATTGTTATAGAATTCAAAAATGATTGTCCGTGAGAACTTTGATATTTTGAAAACAGTAGAGATAAGCTAGATATCGAAAGATACAACTTAATTCATTTGTACGGGGCTATCTAATGCGTTGTTTGGTGGGTGCAGGTCTTCGGGAGTTGTCCATAGAGGAATAACGAGAGCTGAGGTGGATGTGCTGCCCAGGAAACGATGCTGGTGGCCAGCATACAGGGTAGGGGATGTAGTGAAGTCGTCCATGGAGTTTCTATTCCTTGCCGGCATAGGTTGAAACCTTTTTGGCGCCACCGAGTCGAGATTTCTAAAATACTCTGGTTATTATTCAGTTATCCCTTCCATCATCATATTGATTTCCTTTCCAACCGGTTGTAGCGGCAACTATATAGACCTATCTTTTGCGCAATCAAACGCATGAGATTCAATTCTGTCTTGTATTATTTAAATAAAGAAATGGTGGATTAGGAGGTGACCTGTGACGATTTGCGATAAAATTGTAACTTCCTCTTCAGTTTACTTTTGGGAATTGTTGACTCAACTCATGTCTACATATGTACTCCCTCCGATCCATAGTACTTTAAATGTTGTCTGTAGTGGAATTTATTGTTCACTCACCAGCAGTCACAACCAAGATTTTATTTGCTGAGTGGAATAACGTGGTTATTGTCTGTAACCACAATTATGGGTCCCCAGGGTAAATGAGCTTACCGGACTAGCCTTATGGATTTCTGCTTATATATGTTTCAGCAAGTTGGTTCAAACGAAGGATGGACTACCTACTAGGTAGATGTTTGTGCAGATGTGTTTCTTACGTTGACGGATTTCTGCCTATGCATGTTTTCAAGAACTTGGTTCGATTGGTGGGACAAGATCATCTGAAAATATTTCACTGCTAAAACAAAAGCTGAAACAAATCAAGTCCAAAACTGTTTATCAACCCTTAAAAAAGGGACAATGGTCATCGAAATGCCCCGTCCGAACCTGCGGGAAGGCACCTCCCGTCCAAAGGGAGTGGTAATTACAATGAAAAGATTGCTCTGAACTTGCCACTATAGGATCCAAATTTCAATAAACGAGAAAAATAGAACTTTTATGCTTCAAAGGTGCAGATCTCAAAGCGATCGAGCCAATGGTACGTGCCTATTTGGGTGACCCCAGAATCACAACACACACACACACACACACGCACATGTGCGTGCACTGAGGGGGTGCTTGGATCCAAGTGACTATTTTTAGTCTGACTAAAAATAGTCTCTTTTAGAGGCTAAAGTTCCAAGCACCCCCTGACTAAAGAGAGGCTAGGACTAGTCTTGAGGCTAAAATTTTTTAGTCATAGGAAACCTACTAAAATATGTATTAGCCCTCTCTCTCCTTATTTAATTCCTCTCCTTTAACACATGCGAGTTCTGGATTGGAGGATTTGGAGGATAATAAATGCTCAATAACTTGATTTTTGTCTCTTTAGTATTTGGATCCAAGCATGGGTGAGGCTAGCAAGTTTTAGTCCCACTACTTTTAGTCATGGGACTAAAACGTATCCAAGCACCCTCTGAGTGATGATCAGTGATTCACAGATTCAGTAAGTAAAACAGAGTGGTCTGCTACTCTATTAGCTAGGTACAACCAGGTGCAACACAAACACGTACATAAACACATGAACGTCAGTCGTCATCTAGGCTCTAGTGTCTGCACTGAATTATTATTAGCAAATCATGCATGATGAAATCAATGTTCCTGGAATTATCCTGGTGCGGCTGCTGCACGACATCAATGTTCCTGGAATGTCTAGTGAAATCGCTACTGCATTTGTAAGGCACTAACTAGTACAGGGAGCAAAAGCAATTCACGGAATTTGAATTTCCCATCCGCTGCAGGCAGAGCATTGGAATGGAACAACAGAATGAGAAATCCAACGGTGGCAAACTACAATAGTAAACAGGAACCCAACTCAACAAATTCAGAAGCAGACCAACATCTGTGCAACAAGTTCAAAAGAATTAACTGAAGAGATTTCTTTTCAGAAAAGAAAAAAATTAACCGAAGAGATTTGCAAAACACCATACTCCAACACATAAGAGAGAAGAGATTGCATATAGACCAAGGTAAAAAGTTAAGAACACATACAGAATCAACTACATTATTCAGACTCTCCCGCAAAAAAAAAAATCATAGTAAGAAATAATATGTCTCCCGTTCCAGTATCAACAACATTATTCAGACTGAAAAAACAGAGCTGTTCCCAGATGAAGCGCACAATTCTTACAAGATGACATACTCCAACATCTAACAAGATAGGGACAAGAAGACTAAGAGGAGGTGACGGAGACGGAGTGATTGGCGAGCTCGCCGGGGAGCACGCGGCGGACGGACGCCTTAATCTCGCGGGAAGGGGCACAGAGGAAGTAAGGGGACGCCGGCATCGTCGTCGTCTCCGTCTCGTTCTTGCGCCTCGCGCCTCGTCTCGTTCCGTGAGGTCGGCGGTGGGGAATTGCGGGACGGGGGCGGCCTGGCGTGGGTAATTTCGAGCAAGTTTAGATAAGGCTCCTGGGGAGGAAGAGGAATTCAGAATTCAATGCAAACCTATGGCTTACACTGGTTCAGAATTTGCCACAGCAGCAACCGGAGCTCGAACGGCGATCATTGGGGATAAATAGCTGAGAAACCAAAAAAAGGAATGAGCATGTGCATTGTTTGTAGAAATAAATAGAATTCAGCCAAAACTCTAGAGAAGAAACAGAGAGAAAGGACTCACGAGTAGTGAAAAGGGTGGGACGGTTGGGATGGGTGTCCACTGCATGCCTCAGCACAACAACAGCTTCCTCCTTGCACTTATCTGAAGAGCTGCCTTCCTCAAGCCAAAAGAAAACCTGGACTTTCCGGAGGGAAGGAAGGTTCCCCATGCCGACATCCAGCTGACCACTGGCAATGTCTGACGCTCGGGCATGAAACCGCAGGATTTCAAGCCTTGGCATAGCTCCTCGTGGAAACATAGATGGCACCGTGAGAAAACCATAGAAGATGCACTCTCTCAAACATGGGAATGCGTTAGCGCCAACAACAGCGCTAGCAACAAACGTTTCAACACGAGCGTACTGAGATCTGTTGGCCCAAAGCTGGAGAACACGAAGAGCGGGAAACATCCCAAGGATCTGAATGTCGACTTTAGGCTGGACTCTCTCCACCTCAATATTTATGAAGGAGAGAAGGGGAAACAATGATGAATTAACCCACCTAGGCAATGTGGTGGTGCATCCGGTAAACCAAAGGTAGCGAAGCTGTGGGTTGGGCACCCAACCATCCCAGCTGGCATCAGACCTTGCACTCCCTACACCGTAAATTGTTAAACTCTGCATTTTCGGCAGCTTGCCCAGGGACTCCACCAAAGAATTACACACACTCTCATCTTTCCCAGTCCAGTAAAGGAAGAGCACTCTCAGCTCGACCAGTTGCCCTAGCTCTTTCACATCCACCAGTAGTCCTTTTAGCTCTTCTAAGGACGTCAGGTTCTCGATCCCAACTGGTAACTCGGCATTTTGTACATCTAGGAATATCAAGCGTTTTAGACGTACAATACTTGACGGAATCGTTTCTACACTTGATCCATTTTCTGCCAAGTCCAGTGTCTCCAAAAACTGTAGCTTCCCTATTTCCTCAGGGAGCTCACGAACAAAAGTCCCTCTTAGCCCTAGATACCTTAGGTGTAACAAATTCTCAATATACCTTAGATCAATATGGTGGCGATCTCTCGCAAACTCACAACCTTCTAAATCCAATACACGTAAAGCTTGAAAGCATGAAATACTCTGGATTAGATCAATATCTGTTCTAAAGAGAACAACAGACCTCACTTGTGGCATACTTGTGGCTTCGACCAGATTGGTGGTGGGCTGTGACATGCTATTTTGAAAAGACAATCTGCGACTTTTGCTGTGTGAAATTGGTTTGCTTTGCTGAGTACCATCTAATAATGTAGTAAAGTTTTGTTCACTGGACAGGGAACATAGCAGATCAAGGACCATATCATGCACACGACAAGCTGCAGCCTTGCCTGTAGCATCAACATCTACTGGTTGAATCAAGTTTCTATTTGCGAGCTCATTGAAGTAACTCTCTCCGAGCTCAAATAATGTAGTTCCTTGTTTTCCACCTTGCACAAACCCTTCGGCTATCCACATCCATATTAACCGGTCTCTCCTTATCTCAAAATCCTCTGGAAATATACTGAGATATAATAAACAAGTCTTCAAATGGGAAGGTAAATCGTAATAACTAAAGGACAATATTCTCTGCATGTCCTTTGCACTATCACCTTCTGCAAGTCCACGACCAATAGAGCCAAGTATGTAGTCCCAATGATACTTTGGCTTTATGTGCTGATCTTGACCATTAATAGCTAAAATACTAGCAATAGTGATGATGGCTAGTGGTACTCCACCACATTTCTTTAAGATTTTTCTATATACCTCCCGCAATGCATCAGGACACTTACTTCCTTGAGGAAATATTCTTTTGTCGAACAGTCTTTCGGATTCATCGTCAGGAAGTGGTTTCATCTGATATATTATATCATCACCAGAAGAGCAACATACTTTAGAGATACTGCCTATCCGGGTGGTAGTCATTACTCGACTACCGAGATAGTGGTCAGTGAAAGCACACTTAATAAGTTTCCATGCTTTTTCATCCCATATGTCATCGATTACAATGAGGTACCTGTATTTTTTAGTGCATTAGTTTGCAAATCAACCAACATAACTAGGTCTATATATGTTCTGCCAAGTCAGCACCAAATTAATTAAGAGAGAGTATTGCCAGCTCAAGAAATTTTTAAAGAAGATAATTTGAAGACTCATATAAAACAAAAAAAAGTAAGGCCTAATATCAGTGACATTTAACAAAACCAGAATAAAACTTACTTGGGACTAAATGTTCACTAACTAGCACAACATGCTCTCCTGGAGAGAATAATGATACTCATTTGCTGCTACATACATACCTCTTGTCCTGAAGAAACAATCTCAGTTCATCGATGAGTTGTTCATTGTCCCTAGCAGCTTCGTTGATGGTTGCATACTTTCTCTTGTCAAGTTTATATAAGACCTTCTTGAATATCTTGGCCATGTCAGGATTCCGAGACACAGAAACAAAAGCTACACTATCAAACTGCACTTTGATCTTATCATACACAGCTTTGGCCAGAGTTGTCTTGCCCAACCCGCCAAATCCAACAATAGACATGGTCCTTAATTGGTCCTTGGACCTCTCATTGCCGTCACACAGCTTCTTGATCAGCTCATCTCTTGTGTGATCTATCCCAACAAGCTCTGTGACATCTCTGTACACCGCCTTCAGGCGAGGGTCAATGGCATCACCATTACTGTTGGCGTGCGCCTCAAGCATATACCTTTGGCGTAGCTCGCCCAACTCCTTGGCAAGCTCATGTGCTTCTTCAATGGCGTCAGAGATCTGGTGAAGAGCCTTACCCTTGGTAACCAGTTTGGTGGTCTTTCTGAGGAACTTCTTGACTCTGTTCTTCATGTTGGTGAAGCCATGGTCATAGTCGTCCTCCAGGCGCACGATGAAAGCGTCGACGGCATCCTCCATGTTGTATGAGAGGTCCCTTACTTTACCCGCCCAGATGAGGACCTGCGCGTCGAGCTGCTCCGGCGGCTTGTCACCGATCTTGCATAGAACGACGTGCATTATCTCCAGCTCCGTCATCAGAGACTTGACGCCTTTTCTCACGCGTTTCTCCAGGTTGTACTCGTCCATGAGTAGGCGGCCGAGTTTGTTGATCAAGGGGTTCATGGCCCCCGTCGCGACATCCACGCCATTGATGAGGAGGGGTGCGTTTTCTTGCTGTGGTGGAGTCGTTGGTGGTGCTAATGTTGGATTTCTTGGTTCGTTTGTAATAGGTTTTGGCACCATGTTTCCTGTACCTTGGACTCCATGAAAAGGCCAACCCATCCATTGCACCTTAGGATTTCTTGAATCGTTTGTAATAGCTTTCTGCCAGGTAGACTCTGCACCAACATCCACAGAACCAATTATTGCAGAGATCTCTTTAATTCCTGACAAGTGTTCGATGATGATCCCTTGTCTATCCACTCTTGTGGCATTGAAACCTAGCCTGAGCTTCTGGATATTAGGCATTGCACCCGCCAAGAATTTCAGCCAAGGCACAGTGCATGTGAACTTGAAGTATGTGAGACCCGAGAACCCTCCCTCGCCAAAGACAATCATTTCTGCAGACCTTGTCGCCACATGCAACGAGAGAGCAGTTAGGGCAGATAATGCTTTCAGGATATCAATATCTTCCTTTGATAGCTCCCTAACTGCAATCTTAAGATTGCAGAGTTGGGCGAGTTCCCCAAACCACTTGGGGAGTCTGGAGAAGATGCAACAGTGACGCGACAGCTCGAGTCTCTGAAGACTCAGGGGCGGGGCTGCGCTGCTGAAGCCGTCACAGGAAATGCTCATGCTTGAAACAACAGAATAATCTGATGGAGTATTACCCTTACATGATCCTGAAGCAGGTGCCAGAGTTACAGACTGCAGGCTGCTAGGTTTGTGAAGAACTGAGCCCAGGAGTTGCATATTCCTTCCAAGAATTGCAGCTGGCTGTACTGTAGAACAGGTGAGCTGAAGATCCTGCAGATTTTCCAGCTCACCAAGACCCCTCACATTGTCTTCTGAGTTACTGCCGAGATCAAAATACGCTAGAGTGAGAAGAGATGTCATGTGGCCAACCCCATGAGGCAGAATAGACTCGCTCAGAAGGCGGAGGTGCAACAACTTTTCCAGATGAACAATATCAGATGGAACAGCAGATAATCTTGCATCTACTTGCAGAGTACCCAAGTGCCGCAGCCTTCGAATCTTCCCTGGAAGCTTCACGGTCATATTACTATCGATCTTCATATATCTCAGTCGATATAGTTCACCGATTGTAGTGACATCAAAAATCTTGTCTTGATCAGACCAAATATGAAGAATCAAAACTTGAAGAAGCCCATAGTCTAAAATGGAAGGTACGCATTTGAAGTATCCAGAAAATAATAGTGATCTAACTTGGGATATTCTCATATTTTCCGGTATATGGTTTGCACCTTTTGCACCTCCCAACTGGACAGACAGTCGACGAACCTTGTCAGAAAGTCCAAGAATTGTTTGAAAATAATTCACAATAGTGACGAAATTCTCCTCCATGGATTTTTGTCTTATAAGATCCAATACCATGTGGTGAAGTGTACATGACAATACCTTACCATTATGATTGGTATCCACAGATTGGACCAGTCCACTACTGATGAGAGCATCAAAATAGTAACCTGCAGTCTCCTCTATGCCTTGTCCTTGTACTGAGCCGATGAAGCCTTCAGCTAACCATTGCTTCACCAGTTCATCCTTCCAGACCGTGTATCCCTCGGTATACATATTCAGATATAACAAGCATGTCTTCAAACAGGGTGTGAGATTATTATACGCAAGGTTTAGATCTTTCTTCATCCCTTCGGAACTAGGATATGTAGTACAACCGCCCTCAGATTTTCCTGATTGATTGTCATTAAGAGGGGTAATAATCTCATATATATGCTTTAACTGATAACTGCAGCATGCCAAGGCTACATCCTCAATCTGTGTTGTTGTTATTATTCTGCAATAATCATCATCAGGAAGAGCTCGGAAGATAATATCCCAGGTTGACGTGGTCCATAGGTCATCTATTATAATTAAGTAGCTGCAAATTTTTTTGCCATTAGACATTTCTTGACAAAAAAGAAAAGAGGTAAATAAACATAATAAGATTAAAAAAAGCTAAGACAAACTACACAGCAAAGTATTACCTCCGTCCCACCATATAAGACGTTTTTGCAAGCTGTTTTTGCTTGCGAAAACATTTTATATTGTGGGACGGAGGGAGTATATTATCAGGAGATAAAAAGATCAAGTTAAAAAGCTCCTTCATATTCATCCCCTTCAAGTTAAAAAGCTTTTTCCCGCTTTAGCACATAATATAACATCTACTTGCAGAGTACCCAAGTGTCACAGCCTTCGAATCTTTCCTGGAAGCTTCACGGTCATATTACTCTTGATCTTCAGATATCTCAGTCAATATAGTTCACCAATTGCAGTGAGATCAAAATTGGAGTAAATATGTGGAATAATGATGTGGGGCACTATGGAAGAGGTGTGAGCAGATTTTTGAAACCTAGCTAGGGACGCCTGTATTCAACATTTGGATATGAGTCCCCGAAATTGAGAGAGATTCTTACGCAGACCTTAGTTTCAAACGAAGTTTTTGAATTGACATCTAAGTCCAAAGCTAATCTAAATGTGAACTTCACTTTCACGTGAGTCCCACGACAGGCATATACTACAAGAATGTGGAGATTGTGGTCTAAATTTTGAGGACAGTAGAATCAGTGACTAGAGTATTTTTCTAGAAAATGTTCATTGCTTTGCTGGCATTAACTATGCTTTTTGGAAATATAAAGTGAATATGTATCTGTCCTTGAAAACTTTAACTTGGAAGATTGTGAAAAGTATTCTTACTACTTTGTGTTCTCTAGATATCAATTTGTATGTGAACACGAAGAACATCATCCACATCAATATTCAAGAAACTGATCTCAATACTTTGCATCCGAATTTAGTCCAATGGGGTGAGCCACCTTGAGGATGCTAACTCGATTTCTTTTCTTAGAAAAGGTGCTAACTCGATTTCTATAGTAGCAGAAATTTATGAGGGCACATCATCAATCAAGGAACAAGAATTGATCTCCTTTAGAAGGTTGGCTGATTCACAACGACGGAGAATGAAACCATGAGAGACATATACACCTATCGTACCCACACTGATTGTGAATGGGCTCAACACTAAGAATGTTTCCTCCCCTCACCAGCAAGTACAAGATAACCAGGCTTAAATAGTCTCAGAAGAAGAGAGCCAACCTCAAGGTCCTATTCTCAATACATTCTTAGGAGGCTACCCGCTTTGAGATGGAGTTGAAAGCATAACTCCAGGAAGAACATCACCTTGAAAGCATAACACATTGAAGAAAATTATACAGATTTTGGTTGCCCATTACCCCTAGAGTATGGGTTATGTGTTAAAATCAATTTGAGTTGACTCTTATTTTTTTTCTCCGGCCCCTAAGGTCATTTCTTGCTGATATTTGCTCTTTTTATGTAAGAAGAGTTAACTAATAAGCTTTGTTTTGGGTTATGTCCAACCAGCCCCAAACATAGAGTGATGTTATTACAACTGTTATATGCACATATTGGTTGTAATAACATCTTATATTAATGGACGGATGGAGTATTGCGTCATATATATATATCATTAACTTCATTTGATGAATGGCACGGTACAATTTCTTTATTTAATCTGTAGGAAATACCTTTTTCCTTGCAGATGTTTGGTGATGTGGACTATAAGTTCTCGGACATTAGAAAATTCATTTGCCGGTGGCGCCTTTATTTGTGAGAGCATGTCAGTGAGAAGCCTCCTCATATCGGGATCTCGAGTGACCCGGATGAAAGCCCGGTGCTGGAACCTCCCTCCATGCTGGTGATACAAGGTCCTGGCAAGTGCTGTTTTGTCAACACCGGCAGATCCAAAGATAGTTACCACCTTGAGATTTTTCTCCATCTCATTGCCATCCAAGTCCAGCAGCTTGTTGAGCTTGTCGATGTGGAGTTCGGGGGTGGTAATCTTGGGCATGACAACAGCTGCTTGTCCATAGTCAGGTTTGCTGGGTGTGTGTGAAGAGAGCTTGAATCTTTTGCGTCTTTCATCCGCATCCCCGACACGGGCTGCCAGTGCTGACAATTTTGCAATCAAGGGCGCTCGCTTCAATTTCTTCACCTTTGGCAAGGAAAGCCAGGTGAGCTTCCCGGAAATCCGAAAGGTCTTGGATCCAACAGGACGATTATTCCCCCCAAAAAGACGGACCCTAATCCTACGGCGGTGGGTACCGGAGGAGCAGTGGATGAAGTGCACGAGCTCGTCGAGGTAGTCCGCCGTATCATAGCACAGATCCCGGACCTGCTTCATCCAGCACATGGTGATGGCGTCTGCCGGCGTCTCCGATCTACCCTTGAGGTCGATGCATAGCCACTCCAGTTCTTGGCCGAGAATCTGGATCTGGGCCTTAACCCCCTTGAGCTTGAGCCGGTCACTGTTGCCTTGGAGGGCAGCAATAACAGAACGGAGCTGCTGGAAGAGAGGGCCAATGGGGCCGAGCGAAACAGTGACCGGCTCCTCCTCCATCGGCGGCGCCGCCCCGAACCAGGCAGAATCATGAGCATCAGGAGGCCAAACCTTGAGATATCCGAACAAGGCTTGAAGCCAAGCCCAGATATATCTGAACATCGTCGATGGATCTCCACCTGAAGATTAAGTTGCCAGGCAAAATAATATGCTTAGCAATCATAATAACCAGAGAAAAGAATATGAAATTATGTGCGTGAGCAGTCCGGCGAACCTTTAAGCAACCTCTCCTCCCCTCTGAGACATCCTGCCACTGGCTCACATGCTAGTAGACTGGTTGTTAAAGAACATGGGAGAGAGCCGGGCGAAGACGATAGGGGAATGAACAGAGGAGGGCGCTGGGGGAAAAGGATGATAGAAAAGAATCACGCTGTGGACAACAGAGCTGCTTGCTTTTCCTTTGTTCAGTTTTTGAGAACAGGGCACCGACAGCTCACGACGAGGTTGAAAGTGACACCGACAGCTTTATTTTCTCCACCAAACTATTGAATTATTGGTGGTAAAAGAAAAAACGGCCCAACTCCCACCTCCCAATACCCTTCTGCGTTTATACTGTGTAAAAAAAAATACCCTCCCGAATAGTTGGTGGTGTAGAAGTGCATGCTCTGCTCCTCACGCGTGGTTCTCTCAGGCCTAAACGTGAATCAAAATAGTTGCATTTTAATTAGTGCATGCTCTAGGCAATGTAATCAAAAGACCGTTCTGATGAAAAAGATTAGGCAACACATTTACACGTCAACAGGTGGGAGCCAAAAGACGGAAAAACCCGCACTCCCGCACCACGCCTATCCATCACCTTTCGCTGCGGTGTCACCACCGCCGTTGAGGACACCCCACCCACCCGCACCTCACTGCCATGCCCCCAGCACTAGTAGAAAAATGGCTAGCCACAACTTTAATTGATGCAGTGTCATTTGTAATCCACGCCACCACTACTTTTTTCAAATAGCGGTGTCGCGACCATAATTCGTGCGCCAGCTATATTACACTATCAATAGTGTGAGTCGTTAGTACGCCACAATTCCTCAGTACCATTACGGGAGGAGGGGGGGTGAGTTTGACTGGTACTGCTTGCCCACAAGGGGTCGATCCGGTGGGATACTACTTAGGGTTAAGTGTGAGTCATTACAAGTGGTAAATGTGGTGTATGGAGATTTTGTCGTCAAATTAAGGGTGAGAGCCGGGCGAAGACGATAGGGGAATGAATGTTGGCCCAGTCACAGCGCCGAGTACTTCCGACGATGGGATATGACCGACGACAAACGACGACGAAGCGAAGCAGCACTGACGGTCTTGGTTTCTGCCCCAAGCCGGCTCGAGTGCACGTTCCAAGCTAGCACCACTAGTTGGACGTGTACTGCTTGCTACTAGCAGAAGCTAGCTAGCAACCTGATCGATCTCACGATTGATCGATTCCGACCGATGCTCAACACACCTGCACAAAAAGGCGGCGTATTGCCACAGGCTCGTATCGAGCCTGTTCTGATTTGTATTACTTCACAAACCCATGGTACAAGTTACATGGCTGATTACACGCATATAAATAGTACTAGCGCCTAGCTATCCAGGACAATACTACTCGGAGACCAAGTCTTGTACTACTCGGATACATGCATGCAAGCCAACCTGAACACGTACCGGCTAACAGGGGATTGAGTCGTGTTTAACTCCAACAATCACCCCCCTAAACACGACGTCATCACGTCACAGCTCCAGCGCTGTTCCTTCTTCTCATCTTCAAGAACTTCTCTCGATCCAAAGCCTTGGCCAGTATGTCCGCCTTCTGATCATCGGTGCAATCGTAGTTGACCTTCATC
This sequence comes from Triticum timopheevii, assembly GCA_963921465.1. Taxonomy (NCBI): domain Eukaryota; kingdom Viridiplantae; phylum Streptophyta; class Magnoliopsida; order Poales; family Poaceae; genus Triticum; species Triticum timopheevii. The sequence continues at coordinate 3,613,206 of OY997271.1, forward strand.
TTACCTTCTTCTACGCAATCCTTTGTGTAATGATACATCGTATCAACGTGCTTGCTCCCTTCACGCCGCACTGGATCCTCACGTAGAAAAGTTGTAGACTCACTATCAACATTGAGCACCACTTGTTTCGGATCTCGATCCATGAGATCGCCGTGTAGCCTCCCTAGCCACACACCTTGACACTCTGCTTCACTTGAAGTCGATGTCACCACTTTTTGTCTTCGTGATAGCCAGCTTACTATGCTTCTGCCAAGGAAATATGCCACGTCCGAGGTACTCTTACGGTCGTCAACAATCCCTTCCTTGTCACTACCACTATACCCAAGTAGTTTCACCATCTCCTTCTTGCTCATCTCAAGACAAGGTTCCATTGAAGCGACAATGTGATTGCAATCTTTCATGCCACGGCTTTCAAGTACCTTCCTTGCATATGCCTCCTGGCATAGTCTGATCCCCTTCGGCTTTTGATGTACCTCGATCCCGAGGTTGCAACTCAATAAACCTAGATCATCCATCTTGAAAAGCTCCTTCATTTGTAGCTTAAACTTTGCAATCACCTCTTCATCTGCTCCAGTTATCAACAGGTCGTCGACGTAGATGCCAACTAGTAGACGATCCCTTCCTTCACCTCTCTTGTACATCGCATGCTCTAGTGGGGCTTTCTCAAATCCAAGAGAAATCATCGTCTGATCAAGTTTGATGTTCCACGCCCGAGAGCCTTGCCGTAGCCCGTACAAGACTTTGTGTAGCTTCAGTACCTTGTGTTCCTCTCCCTCTTTGATGAATTCCGGTGGCTGATTCACATACGCATCTCCTTCTAACTCGCTATTCAAGAACACGGATTTTACATCCAAGTGATGTATCTTCCATGATTCTTGAACCGCGAGAGCGATGAGTAGTCTCACCGGTTCCATCCTTTCAACGGGAACGAACACTTCTTCAAAGTCCACACCATCCTCTTGTTAGGGAACGTAGTAATTTCAAAAAATTTCCTACGCACACGCAAGATCATGGTGATGCATAGCAACGAGAGGGAAGAGTGTTGTCTACGTACCCTCGTAGACCGAAGCGGAAGCGATCACAACGTAGAGGAAGTAGTCGTACGTTCTCCTCGCGATCCGACCGATCCTAGCGCCGTTACTCCAGCGCCTCCGAGTTGTTGACACACGTACAGCTCGGTTACGCTCCTCGGGCTCCAATCCAGTAGAGCTTCGGGGAGGGAGAGTTTCGTCAGCACGACGGCGTGGTGATGATCTTGATGTTCTACCGACGCAGGGCTTCGCCTAAGCACCGCTACGATATGACCGAGGTGGATTATGGTGGAGGGGGGCACCGCACACGGCTAAGGAACGATCTCAAGGATCAACTTGTGTGTTCTAGGGTGCCCCCCTGCCCCCGTATATAAAGGAGCAAGGGGGAGGCCGGCCGGCCCTAGGGGCGCGCCAAGGGAGGGGGGAGCCCTCCTCCTAGTGGGAGTAGGACTCCCCTTTCCTAGTCCAACTAGGAAGGAGGAAGGGGGAAGGAAGGAGAGGGAGAGGGAGAGGGAAAGGGGGGCCGCGCCCCCCCTCCTTGTCCTATTCGGACTCCCCTGGGGGGGAGGGGGCGCGCCACCTCCTGGTGCGGCCCTCTCTCTCCCCTCTTGGCCCACTAAGGCCCATAACTTCCCCGGGGGGTTCCGGTAACCCCTCCGGCACTCCGGTTTTCTCCGGAAACTTCCGGAACCTTTCCGGTGTCCGAATATAGCCGTCCAATATATCAATCTTTATGTCTCGACCATTTCGAGACTCCTCGTCATGTCCGTGATCATATCCGGGACTCCGAACTCCTTCGGTACATCAAAATATACAAACTCATAATATAACCGTCATCGAAACCTTAAGCGTGCGGACCCTACGGTTCGAGAACAATGTAGACATGACCGAGACACGTCTCCGGTCAATAACCAATAGAGGGACCTGGATGCCCATATTGGCTCCTACATATTCTATGAAGATCTTTATCGGTCAGACCGCATAACAACATACGTTGTTCCCTTTGTCATCGGTATGTTACTTGCCCGAGATTCGATCGTCGGTATCCAATACCTAGTTCAATCTCGTTACCGGCAAGTCTCTTTACTCGTTCCGTAATACATCATCTCACAGCTAACTCATTAGTTGTAATGCTTGCAAGGCTTAAGTGATGTGTATTACCGAGAGGGCCCAGAGATACCTCTCCGACAATCGGAGTGACAAAACCTAATCTCGAAATACGCCAACCCAACATCTGCCTTTGGAGACACCTGTAGTACTCCTTTATAATCACCCAGTTACGTTGTGACGTTTGGTAGCACCCAAAGTGTTCCTCCGGTAAACGGGAGTTGCATAATCTCATAGTTATAGGAACATGTATATGTCATGGATAAAAGCAGTAGCAACATACTAAACGATCGTGTGCTAAGCTAATGGAATGGGTCATGTCAATCAGATCATTCACCTAATGATGTGACCTTGTTAATCAAATAACAACTCTTTGTTCATGGTTAGGAAACATAACCATCTTTGATTAACAAGCTAGTCTAGTAGAGGCATACTAGTGACATTCTGTTTGTCTATGCATTCACACATGTATTATGTTTCCGGTTAATACAATTCTAGCATGAATGATAAACATTTATCATGAAATAAGGAAATAAATAATAACTTTATTATTGCCTCTAGGGCATATTTCCTTCAGTCTCCCACTTGCACTAGAGTCAATAATCTAGATTACATAGTAATGATTCTAACACCCATGGAGTCTTGGTGTTGATCATGTTTTGCTCGTGGAAGAGGCTTAGTCAACGGGTCTGCTACATTCAGATCCGTATGTATCTTGCAAATCTCTATGTCTCCCACCTGGACTAAATCCTGGATGGAATTGAAGCGTCTCTTGATGTGCTTGGTCCTCTTGTGAAATCTGGATTCCTTTGCTAAGGCAATTGCTCCAGTATTGTCACAGAAGATGTTCCTCCTATCTTTCTTTGAAGTACCGGTAGGGGTACAGAAAAGACTAGACTTCTATCAATCTTGATTTTTCTGGCAATGCGATGAAGTTAAGATGAAATACAGGTTGGCCAGATGGGATATTATTTGCATACGCAAAGACCATGGTGGGTTAGGGATCGAGAACTTAGAAGTTAAGAATAAATGCCTCCTCTCCAAATGGTTATTTAGACTATCTACCGAGAATAAGGGTACGTGGATACAAATTTTGCTTATAAGTATCTCCAATCTAAGACTTTGGCCCAGGTTACCACTAGGGGACTCGTTGTTCTGGAAAGGGTTAATGAGGAAGAAAGTCTCCTTTTTTCAGAGGGTGAAATTTATCGTTGGTAACGGTAACACGTCTAGATTCTGTGAAGATGCATGGTTAGGGGAGACGCCCCTAGCCTTTCAATATCACACTTTATATAATATTGTGCAACGTAAGGAAGATTATGTTGCTATAGTATTACAGTCGGCGCCCCTTAATATACAATTCAGGAGGTCTCTAGTGGGGGAACGTTGGAACTCATGGCTGCACTTGGTCCACAGGTTGATGGGTGTTCAACTCTCTGGCCAGTCAGACACCATTCACTGGAAATTATCTACGAATGGTAGTTTCTGAGTGAAATATATGCATTTGGATCTAATTGACTCTAGGCAAACTTCGAGATCTATCTGAAAGATTAAAGTTCTGCTTAGAATTAAAATCTTCATGTGATTTGTCCACAAGGGAGTGATCTTGACGAAAGATAAGTTGGTAAAGCAAAGGTGGGTAGGTAGTTCTAGATGTTGTTATTTTGACCAGGACGAAACTATACAACACTTCTTTCTCGATTGCCCGTTGGCAAAACTACTATGGCGCATGATACATATAGCCTTCAATGTTAATCCTCCAACCCGCATTAACACGTTATTTGGGACGTGGCTAAATAGAGTGAAAACAAATATAGCAAGACATATTCGGATAGGAATATGTGCACTACTTTGGGTTATATAGAACAACAAAAATGATATAATCTTTAACCGAGAAAACTTTATCATCTTTTTGCAGGTTATCTACAGAGCCACCGCTGGGATTCATATGTAGTCATTACTCACTCATGCGGACTCTTCGAAACTTTTGGTTACTGGGTGTAACTGTTGGGAGACGGTGGCACGGGTTATTTTCAACCGATTTGGATGGCGAGCTAATAATAGGCTAGGTGTATAGGCATCATAGCCTATTGCTACTTTCGCTGGTTGTGGCATCTTTTATTTTCCATTTTGTTAAGCTCCGTTTATGAGCCAAGTTTGAGATCTGTCACATTTTATTGAATATTATGGCTGCATGAATCCCTATGATGCAGAGACCGGGGTTATCTTTTTTTTCTAGAAAAATCAAACAGGCCAATATTGCATGGTACAGCCTGATTGAACCTAATGCAAGCTACAAACACTGAAACACGCCAGTAGACAACACCACGAGTGTAGTGCCAGCAGAGCATCTTCATTGTTGATTTGCTGGTAGAATTTGAATTTGTTGACACAAACACATAATAAATTCGATGAGAGAGATTATATGCATCATGGTTTCGCGGCTGCTACTGGATTTGGCGGATCAGATCCATCTCCGATGACCATGGCGGCAACTTTGACCAGTGCGGATAGCGACGGCTATACCGCTACTGATTGCGGTAGTCAACGATTTCATGAGGGTTTTCCTCTTCAGATCTTGTGGTTGGCTTCGATGGTGTGACGCATTCTACGGACGATGGCTTGACGCAGAGGGTATGGATGTGCAGCCGTGGCGGTTGGTTTTCTAGACCAATGCAGGTAGCTGCTTGGATAGTGGAAAAGTGATGGCAACAACACTTGATTAACTACGACGAGCTCCGGGGTGACAACCTAGGAATAACACATCTTTGTTATACCTGGCAATGGCGGCGTTGTTTCGTCGTCACCTCGGTCTCTTTCTACAGGGTGAAAACTTAGATTCTAGTCTCTAATAGCTGGATCCGGTGACGATAGCGCTTGAGTGTTGCTCCCTTTCTGAAGGCGTTGCTGTTGAAGAATTTCGTTGTCCTTGTGGTGTCAGAGATGGTTGGTGTGAATATGGTCATTGTTGTAGTTTGTCGATAGCGGATTTGATCACTTCGAGGTTTTTTCTTTTCCCTCGTTAGGCATGCTTTGGTCTTAGATGACTTTGCTATCTGCGAGCATGTTTTCTATGTGTGTCGGGGTATTGGCTGTGTGCATCAGATCATAGCTATGTAGACGTCGGGTGTGTGCTCATTGTGTTTGTATCCTTTTGATGCTTCATTTTAAGTGAATAAAATACACCTTTATCAAAAAAAAATGGTTTCAACACAGTAAAGCTGAAGTGCTCGTGTGAAAGCGGTTCAAGACTTTGCCCATGCAGCACCACATGTGCTACAAAGCTGACGCGACTTGTCACATCACATCAACTCAATGCGTACGATTCTGCCTAATTACACAAGTGGAGTACTGCATCGTGTGTGTCACGGGCGCCAACGCCACCCTCTCTCTCTCTTCCATGATTGCAGCGGAAGAGACTTCCGTGTCAAACATGTTGATGATGTTTACGTTGCCGCAATACAACTGTTCAAAAGAGTTTTCTGTTTGTTCCGTGTCTGAAATCTTTTCAGCGTTTGCTATTTCACAGCCGTCAATTTCCCACATTTGTTAGAGCATTTACAGACGGGCGCCCCCATGTCTTAAACAGGCCTCAAATATCCAGACTGATCGGGGCCTTCATGTTCAGCCCAAATATGGGGCAAATATGGGACACCTGGGAGCGCCGGGAGCTCCTATAGGACCCTCAAAGATAACGCGAGTGGGCCAACCCAGGAGACGCGCAGAGCAGCGAACGCAAATCTCACAAAAAAGCAGGAAAGAAAATGCTCTCAACAGGTACCGAACTCACGCGCATGCACTTCACGTAAAAGACTCACTACCAATCGAGCTGCCTGACATAACTGATTAGTAACAGCGGCAAAAACCTAATAATAGTGTCGTCCACTATTTTATTGCGTCGAACCATCTATCTATTGTATCGCTTCATTTTTTTGAATTACATAGAAAAATAATCGTGAATATGGAAAAGTTCATGCATTTTGACAAAAGTTCACAAACCGGGAAAAAGTTCATTGTTTTACAAAAAAAAGTTCACTGAATTTGAAAAGAATTCATCAAATTTGAAAAAGTTCAACGAATCTGAAAAAAGTTTATCGAATTTAAAAAAACGTTCATCAAATTTAAAAAAAAATCATCTATTTTCAAAAAAGTTCACCAAATTTGGAAAAAAGTTCATCGATTTTGAAAAAAGTTTATCAAGTCTGGAAAAAGTTCATCGGATTTGAAACAAACGTTCATCAGATTTGAAAAAGAAAAAAAGGAAAAAACAGAAAAAAAGGAGAAAGAAGAATAAAAGAAGGAAGAACTTGATGGTTACCAGATTGTGCCGTGTAGTGTGATGGTTGCACCTAGTACGAGGAGGGGCGCATGTTCGATTCTCAACCGGCGCAGATTCTTTTTGTCTATTAACATAACACAGAAAAGGAAACGTCATATGGGCCGGCCCAGCGTGGCAGCGCCCGTTAGCGAAAACACACGTTAACCAGCGCCGCCCGCCACGTCGGACTTATGGCGGGTCCCACGCGGAAACGCCCGGAATCCACCGCCGGGTGAGGAGCGAGCCATTTTTGACGCCAGAGCGCAGATTCGAGCTCCTTGAGCAGATCCGGGTTAGGTGCGAAGTTCGGATCGATGCAGTGGGTCTGGAGGAGGAGGAGTAGGACGATAAGCCAGGGGAGATGGATGTGGGGCACGCTGGCGACATAGATCTACAGGCGGAGCAGCAAGCCGTCCTCCATTCCCTCCGGTCAAAGTCGGCTGCGGAGGCTAGACGTCGCCGCCGGCAGGAGATGGAGGCGCAACAAGCCGCGAAGGAGACGGTGATGCTGGCTTACATGGATGTTTTCCAGCAAGAGGAGGATGAGGTTGAGCCCTCCTACCCGTCCGTCCAGCCAATGCCCGACACTGTCGTTGTGGACATCTCGAACGATGAAGAGTAGTTAGTGTCGTAGTATTGAACCCTAGATCCAAGGGCCCCTGGATTTTTCTTTTTGTTGAGGCGAAGGTACCCTGGATGTAATTGAGGTGATTTTTTCTTTTTTTTGCCCAGGCCCACTCGGGCGTGTCTTCCTCACGCCGCACGCCACTCCCCTCCATGCCCATAAGGTCCAGATCCGTGTCCTCGGCCGCCCCACCCCCCCACCCCCCCCCCCCCCCCCCTCCGGGGTTGCACGCCGAGAGCCGCCCTTGTGCCGCCGCCGCCACTCTCACAGCAAGCTCACTTCCCCGAGCACCCCCATCTAGCTAGCTTAGGCAGGGAGGATTGCAGAGTGGTATATCACCGAGCAGGGGAAGGGAAGAGAGATGGAGGCGGCCATAGTGGGCGCCATACTGAAGGCCTCCCTGCCGAGCCTGTTCAAGTTGGTAGGTGACAGATGCAAGCGGCTGGAGCCTGTTGTTGGATCCATTCAAGATAAGCTTAAGATTATGCAATTTATTTTCCAAGATCCTAGCTGGGGAGGCAATAAAACCAGCGATTTCAAGATCACTCAACTCAAAAGGCTGGCGGAAGAGATCAACGACTGCATGGCCAGCTTCGATGCCAAAATGAAATCTGTTACACAGTTTGCCAGAAAGATTTCTGAGCTCAAGGAGAGAATAGATTCTTTATTCGTGGGGCTACAATCTTTTAGCGGCCTGGCGCCGATCAATTCAAGTTCTCCTCCAATGACGGCTGATGCAGAAGAGGATCTTCTTACCTTGGTACAGAACCAATCGGAGATGAAGGCCAAGGTTATCTGCGCCATTGGCTTCGGTGGCCGAAATACTCTTCTTGCAAGGCAAGTCTACAACAATGCTGAAGTCCGCCGGCAGTTCGGTCAGTGGGCGTGGGTTACTGCGGCAGAAAAAACCATGGATGATGTTCTGGTGGAGATACTCGGGCAATTTGGGAATGCGCCGCACCGTAGGCCGGGCATTGGCATGGGCACGGTCATCCTCAGCTGGCTTCTTTGCATCTTCACATTTTTTCACGGACTGCTTCTCAGGATTTTCGGTGACCAGATGCCTGGGCCACCTGCGGCCGCCGCCGACGCTGCAGAGTTTGACATGGAGCATCAGCTCAAGTCACGCCTAAGCGAAAAAAGGTGAATCTACAATCTTCCTATATCTAATATACACCCCCATTTTAATATTAAAAAAAATGTTAATAGTTTGCACCATCTTTCAGTATCTAATTTACAACCTTTAACAGAAGAAGTCTAAAAGTTTTATTGTCAATTCAATTTAACAACAAAGCATAATGGGGACCTTCTTTATTAATGATCCTTTTATCCCACTGATCTTAAGGACTGCCTTGTTGTCAAACTTTATCCATGTTTCTTATAGCCACTAATTTCTGTGAGATATAGTTACATAGCCTCTAGCCGCAGAGGATTGATATAGTTTTATTTACATTAGTTTCTTAAAATTTACCCTGTCAAAAAAAGATTTACCTCAATTTATATGCTCTGTAGGTATTTGATTGTAATTGATGACGTGAGGACAGAAGAGGTGTTTAATAGAATATCCGCCTTCTCTTGGACCAACAGAGTGGGTGGCAGAATTATCGTGACGACGAACATCCGGCCAGCAGAGAGACCATGCATCTGCGGTGACGACGAAGATAACAGCACAACTGGCCTGGTTTTTGTTGGAGAGGTGGACACTGGGATGGTGTATGGAAGAACCTGCTTCCAACTTTGTGATGCGGCCTTAGCAAGAATGCAAGGGTTGCTTGGCTGTAACCACCAGAAGGCTGTTCTTGAAGAGTTCTTGCTATATTTCAGCATGTTCCCGCATGATCATGATGTCAGAAGGAACCCTCTAATAAGGCAATGGCTAGCCGAAGGACTAGTTGTACACGCAAAACAGAATGTCTCTGAGTATGTATACCGTTCTGATCAGGACATTGTGGCCGATCATTTAGACATCCTCATCAACAACAATATTATCAAGTCCGTTAAGAAGAGCAGCAACGGGAAAGTGAAGAGATGCCAGCCTCCAGGGTTTGTGTTCAACCACATTTGCGCCAGGGCAGCGACAGATAAATTTAGCACCTTGTTGTGTGGTCCGATTCAGAATGAGATCGCTGGAGAAGCATATGTTCGCCGGTTTTCCCTCCATCCTTTCATGGACACTTCGAATGGTGGGCTCAATGTGCCTGATGCAGTAAACCATCTCCATACTATGTTTGTCTTTCCAACTGCAGGTGCCCGATATGGAGCTATATTGAGTTTTAACAACCGTAGGCTTCTGCGGGTGTTGGATCTGAAAGAGTGTGCTGATGTGACTCCAGACCATCTCTTAATAATATGTGACCTGTTGCTGCTGAAATATCTGAGCCTCGGGAGCAGTATTGACCATGTTCCGAGGAAAATAGGGAAGCTGATACGTTTGGAGACACTGGAGATGAGGACAACTGATGTAGTGGTGGTGTACTCAGAAGTGCTCAAGCTGCCAAAATTGAAACACCTCCTTGGGAAGTTTCGGCTGTCTAGCGTTGACTGCCCTCCACCCAATAAAAAAAAGGAAACTGATGACTGCCCAGATGAAGATCCAAAGAAAGTGTGGAGGTTGAAGGGTGGATTCTCAAAGCTAAAGGACTTCTTGAGGGAAAACAGTGCCCTGGAGACGCTAGCAGGAATTGTCATCGGCAATGGCATAGGACTTCCACAGCTGCTGAGTTGTATGTTGCGGTTGAGGAAGGTGAAGATATGGTGTACTCCTAATCCCAATCCAAATGAGCCGACAGACTTGAGTGGTATTAGGAAAGGCATCAAGGTATTCATCGGTCATGGAACCCGTATGACTACTCTTGATTACTCCCTGTCTATTAACTTCAATGGGTCTTCACAATCATTCCTGGATGCCCTGGCAGATCCGGGTAGGCTCACATCGCTTAAGCTGAGTGGCAATCTGTCAATACCCCTTTCGGTGGTTGCCAAGATGGCTAGTCTTCAGGATTTGTGCCTCTCACAGACTAATCTCAGCGGCCATGTAATCCAAGCCGGACTGAGTAATTTGAGATGTCGACTGAAATTTCTGAAGCTGGTTGAGAAAAATCTTAGGGACCTATCTATACAAAACCAGGGCCCCTTCGTACGACTGGAGAGGATATGCCTCGTGGGCATGGAAAGTCTCACGGAAATAATAATTCAAGATCTGACTAAGCTTGACACACTCCATTTGATCTGTCCAACTCCAGGTGCTCTTCCTGGTGTCCAGATCGGAAGCCTGCGAAATCTCAAGGAAGTTGGGCTCCACTCTAGAGTTGATGGTGCTATCAAACGTGGATGGGAAGCTGCTGCAAGGGACCATCAGCGTCAGCCCAACGTCGTGACCATTGAAACACCCTAATGCAAGTTGTGCCAAAATCCTCCACGAAGCAGCATCACATATGGTCAGTTTGTTTCTCCATCTCCTGCTCCGTTTGCTTGTATATAATTGGTCTTCAGTATTCTACTAGCTAGTTGTCGTTGCCGGCGTGCACCTGGTAGATATAACAATGACGTTTGCTTCTTCTACATTGTGTGCAGTGCAAATTGTTGCAAAGATGAGCCAATCACTTGAGGCATCGCTTCCTGTTCTGCAAATCTCCTCCCTGCCTTCATTCCGTGCCAGAAGCACAATGGATTTTATAATGAAGTTCTACAACTACGTGAAATCCCAAATTCTCGTATAGCCTGGTACTCCTAGGGCTTGTATCCAGATTATGTTGTTTTCCTAGGGCTTGTATTCAGATTGTGTTGTTTTAGTATCATCCGGATTATGTTGTTTTCCTAGGGCTTGTATTCAGATTGTGTTGTTTTAGTATCATCCGGATTATGTTATTTTCCTAGGGCTTGTATTCAGATTGTGTTGTTTTACTATCATCCGGATTATGTTGTTTTCCTAGGGCTTGTATTCAGATTGTGTTGTTTTAGTATCATCCGGATTATGTTGTTTTCCTAGGGCTTGTATTCAGATTGTGTTGTTTTAGTATCATCCGGATTATGTTGTTTTCCTAGGGCTTGTATTCAGATTGTGTTGTTTTACTATCATCCGGATTATGTTGTTTTCCTAGGGCTTGTATTCAGATTGTGTTGTTTTACTATCATCCGGATTATGTTGTTTTCCTAGGGCTTGTATTCAGATTGTGTTGTTTTAGTATCATCCGGATTATCTTGTTTTCCTAGGGCTTGTATTCAGATTGTGTTGTTTTAGTATCATCCGGATTATGTTGTTTTCCTAGGGCTTGTATTCAGATTGTGTTGTTTTACTATCACCCGGATTATGTTGTTTTCCTAGGGCTTGTATTCAGATTGTGTTGTTTTAGTATCATCCGGATTATGTTGTTTTCCTAGGGCTTGTATTCAGATTGTGTTCTTTTACTATCATCCGGATTATGTTGTTTTCCTAGGGCTTGTATTCAGATTGTGTTCTTTACTATCATCCGGATTATGTTGTTTTTCTAGGGCTTGTATTCAGATTGTGTTGTTTTCCTAGGGCTTGTTTTCAGATTGTGTTGTTTTACTATCATCCGGATTATGTTGTTTTCCTAGGGCTTGTATTCAGATAATGTTGTTTTACTATCCAGATCATGTTGCTTTCCTAGGCCTTGCGTTCAGATTATGTTATTTTCCTAGGCCTTGTAGTTTTGCTTTCTTGAAGTCCAGGGGATGAGATTTCAACCAATAATAATCGCAAAACCGCTTGTGGAACAGCAAACATAACTGCACCTTGCCCATTCGACAACAGAAAACACACGTAGAAGATAGATGGGGATATTTGAATGTTAGGAGCAACAAGTAATACGGATTGGAGAGAGTACTAATTAAGACACCGAAATGGTAAGTGCCACACGTGTGGCATGAAGCACTCCGGTCCTGACGTTTTTTATAACTAAAGTTGTCATCCGAAAAGAAAAAACAAACAAAAATAAATAAACTGAAACTTGCTATCTAAAAAGAAAGTTGTAATACTCCCTCCGTCCGGAAATACTTGTCGAAGGAATGAATGTATCTAGACATATCTTAGTTTTAGATACATCCATTTTTATTCATTTCTCAGACAAGAATTTTGGGACGGAGGGAGTACTAAACATTTTTATTCATTTTTATTCTCGCACAACTAAACATTTTTTTTTATAAAGGGTGAGTTTTATTGGCTCAAATGGAGCATCGAGAAGATACAATATGAGCACACACCCGGCCTTTGCATAATTAAAATGCACACAGCCAACCCAACACATGCACGCAAAAAAGAAGCCAACAACTATCAAGGTCACAAGACCAAAAGCTATGCATAGGCGTGGAGAAGAGAAAATAAAAAGGAAAAAGAAAAAAAAAGCTCCAAAGCGATCAGATCAGCAATGGACAAACTACAACTAAGACCATATCCGCACCAACCATTGACATCACATGGAGGCCGATGTTCTTCAACAGCAACGCCTTCAGGAAGGAAACGACACTCAAGCGCCGCCGTTGCCGGATCCAACCACAAAGGTCAGAATCAAAGTTTTCACCCTGAAAGATAGTCTGAACATATCCGAGCAATGCCTCCAACAAGGTAACGACATAGAAAACATCGCCATTGCCAGGTATGACCACTTGGGTCTGACCTAGGCCTTCACCCCGGAGCTCGAGACCAGGTGCTCACAACACCACCATCAAAGTCACACATGTGTTGTCGCCACCACTTTTCCGCAATACCAGCAGCAACAATTTGACCGCCGCCACCCCACAAAACATCCCTGTGCGTCAAGTCATTGTCCATAGTTTGTAACACACCACAAAAAGTCATCCACCGGATCAAGAGATAACACCTCCTGAAGTCTTTTCGATAACCTCGCTGTCGTGGATCCGTAGGAAGTCACTGCAGGACAGTCAGCAGTCACCACCGTCTGGCCAATTTGATCAAAATCACCACCATCAACCGAGGATCGCAATGACGGCGGCCCGCACCGCACACGCAAAAGGCCACCTCATCGCGGCAAACCCACATGTCCAGAGACCGTCATGGCCGGAGCAGTGCCGTTAAAGATGCATCGCAAAAGTAGCCGCCATAGTGGGACGAGCAACGTTGCGACAACAACCACGACGCCAGAGCCACCACCACCGATCGAGGAATGTGGGCGGGGGACCGGAGTAGTGTCGACAGAGAACCGCGGCGAATCTTCAACCCTATGCCAAAGGCACGCCGTGACACACACACACACACCATGGACAGAGGATGGTCAGCCAGATCCGATCTGGAGCCATGAGAGGGTGGTTCTCCAGATTCGATCTGGAGCCATGATGGGGTCCTCTAGCTCGTCATGGTGGAGGAGGGGATCCGCCCCGCCGCAGCCCGGCTAGCCGGAACCAGATCTCAGGGGGTGGGGTGGGGGGGGGGGGAGGTGTTGCCGCCGCGGGGTGCGATGTTGAGGGCGGAAGTGCCCCGCCGCCGCCATCCCAGGGACAGCGCGACTTCGCCGGCGGGCCCTCCGGCGGCGGCGACGCGGGGTTTGGGCGGAGGGGGCGGGCTACCGGCGCCGGCGGCTAGGTTTCCCCCGTGTCGCCCGTGAGGGGCGACGCGGGGGTCGTGGGGGTGGGGTGGGGTGGGGTGACAATTTTCTTGAAGTTACCATGTGTTCGTGTCACAGTGTGGCACTTATCCTGGTCATAATTAATTTGCACCATTCACAGGCTCACAAACAAGACATCCATCGATTACTAGCCCAGATAATAACAATCAGGGAGAAAAACGAGCACTGACAAGTAACAGCGCACGCGTCACAAAATAAAACGACAAGTAACAGCGCAGAATTGTCTAAAAGGAATAACAAACAATCTCTGGTGACATTCCGTCAAAAATAATTGGTTTGTGGCTCATCGGGTTCGCAGTTAACCCTACGGAACTCGACGGTGGCCGTCGGCGCGAGCTGCAGGCGGATTGGGCAGCGGAGGCTTAGCTTGCGCGTGTTGCCAATGCCAAGCGTGATCTCCCCGGAGAGGCGCACCTCCACATCGAAGACGCCCGTGGCGTTTTGCCTCTTGAGTTCCTCGGCCGCGGCCGGGCCGAGTAGATCCGAGGGGACCTCCCCGCCCGGGTGCAGGAGGTGGACATCGGTCCTACTCGCAGGGTGCCTGTATCCCTGGTAGACGACGCTGGCGTTGCACAGAGGCGATCTGCCGAAGACGAAGGCGGCCACCAGGGGCTCGGTGTACCAGATGCCCATGACCTTGTTCGGGTTGCGGACCTTGAGGGCGACGGAGATGTTGAAGCGCAAGATGGACGTGCCGTTCTTCGTGGTGGCCAAATCGAATTGGTTGAGACGGGCGTCCTCCACGTCGGCCTTGACCTCGGGGACGACGGCGAAGCGCAGGACGATGAGCACCACGGCGGCGAGGACCGCGGCTACGGTGAAGCCGATTGCCAGCAGCCGGGACAGCTTTGCGCACCTCCGTTGAGTTCCGTGGGAGAAGTAATCACGGCGACGTCGGCCCATCTCTGCCCCTACCTGTGACTGTGAGATCGGGTGGGAATGGAGAAGAGCCTCTCCGTGCGGTGTTTGGCAGGGCCGCGCGGAGACCGGAGACCAAAAGTCTTTGGTCTTTCAACAAAGGTACACAACCGCAATAATCACTCTCTGGCTCTCTGCTACTACTTTCATATCAATAATCGCGTCTCTAGCAGAACCCGCATCCTGCCAGCCCGCAAAACACGTTTTCAGTTCGCGGAAAAACCAATAATCCTAGACGTACGGGCCTATTACAGGCAAGTTACGGAAGCCCTTCGCTAATTCTCTTCGCCCCCCCTGATTTTCACCGGGGTGGCCCCGCTTCCTCCCGTTCTTGCGAATCGAACCATGCCATGTCAGCCTGTAATTAGTCTCAGCCTGTAAATGTCCGTACGTGTAGCATTACTGCGGAAAAACGGTCTTGCGTGCCGGTGCGAACGGCCGCAGAGGCAAATCCCGAAAAACGGACCCGTATAAAAGGATGTTCGCGGATTATACTATTTTACGGGTTGACTTTGCGGGGTCCGGTCTGGCGCCGCTCCCGCCGGCCCGCAATTTCTAAATTTGCACCTTAATTTGATACAACATAATGCATTTGTTTACTTTTCCAACAATATTGGATACATAGGACATCATCAAATTTTTTGCTAGAATAGCAAAGACCATTATGCATTTTAGAAGATTTCCAACTTCTATAACTGCTCCGTCTAGTTGAAGCAATTACCTTCGATTATACTAAGGTGTGCACGAACGTCTAGTAAGTTTCTTTCTATCAATAAATCAATGTATTCGCCTTCCCAAAACCAAAATTAGCATACATCTTCGTACACACATGATGGTGTTCGAAATGAGCTATGGCAACTGAACCAAGAATGTGGTGCCAAAGCCAAATGAAAACAGCACGTACCTCGTCATTTTCGCATTTGAAGAACACCCATCCAGGGTGCTTTGGCATGCCCGAAGTTAGCCGCAGCACTGTCTGCGTGCAGTTGTCGCACTATATGAGCGGCATCGGCGAGCCACAGAGCCTCTGTGCAAGCGCCAATCCCGACGGCCGGCCGGCCGAATCCATGCCCGCAAACCGTCGGCGTCGGTGACAGGACGAACCCGTACCTGCATGCGGTGATGCGACTTTGCCAGGGCTGCGCAAGATGCTCCCCGACCATTCCATCGCTTTGGCGCAGCCACCGGTGGCCGAAAAAGCCAAATTCGGCCGCCCGCGACGAAGGACCGTAGATCCGCAACTTTCCGGCCCGCCAACGCAGGAGGGGGGAGGGCAACCTCGTGCGTGTGGTGGCCTTTCGGCGTGCTCCTGTTGGCTACTTTCACAGGAATCGTGGGTGGAGGCCCGACGGTGGGGCGAGGGGTAGAGGGGAGGTAGTTGGTGGGGAAAAGCGCGGGCTGAAATGTCCTTCCCACCAGCCGCTCCCGCTATATGCAGGGCATCGACGGGCTGAGGGGGAGAACCCGCATATTCGCGGGTTGGGGTCAAGATTTTGCCGTGCCCCTTAAAAAAATTTGCAGGTCGGCAACGTTTGTGGGGTCTGTTCGGGCCGCATTTTCTGCGCCGACTTGCATTTTGGCTGTTATTTTGCAGGTCGGGGCTTTTTGCGGGGTCTGCTAGAGATGCTCTAATGGCAACTCCAACGCGCCGATGCGGTGTTTGTGCTTTTTTCGTCCGTTTGGATCGGCCGGAGGCGTGCTATTCGGCCGCGTCCGCCCAATTCTAATCGGTACGCCCAACCGATCGACATAAGTGCCTGGTCCCAATGTGCAGTGCAACCATGATCTAGTGGACCACTTGGTCGCAATTTGACGGCCGCGCGACCGGCGGATGCGGCGAGAAGATCAGTCGGTTATTTGGAAGCTTTTCCTTTTTCATAAATGGCGCTTTTACTATCTTAAAATATAGCATCATATTCCGTCAGTCCCAAAATAAGTGTTTCAACTTTAATATAACTTTATATATTAAACTTGAGACACTTATTTTGGGATAAATGGAGTACAAAGTATTAAGAGTATCATCCGGCCTCTGCATAATTAGAATGCATATATCCAAACACTAATAGTCTAACAAAAAGAAAGATAAAAAACAGGCAATTTGCAACCGTCGAGTCTTTAACTTACAATATATTTTGGACGTTGATAAGTCCTGAACGTTTGGAATTTTGAGCATGGCAAAACGGCCCTTTTTATGGCAATTTTTACTTGTTGACCAAGCCACGTTTAGTTGGCAAGCATGACAATTTCGTTCTCCCTCGTGTCAACCAAGGTTGCCATCTAAAATGTTCGAATTGCTATGGCCAAATCCTGAACGTTCGGGATTTAGCAGGAAGAAATTTCCTTCCCAACATTCACCTCTCGCTGCCGGCGACATTTCCAGCCTTGTCACCGACTCTGGCGAGCTCCACCTGCCCTCACTGCCCACGTCCTTGCCGATTTCTGTCCGCGCCACTGCCTATTTTCGCCTCTAGTCACCACCACATCTCTTCCGCTGTTGCGCCAATGCTTGTACATATCCGCAAAATTCCGAGGAGTTGTAGATTTTAAAAAAGGGCTAGAAGGGGCTTAAGAGCAACTCAAACGGGCCGACCCAAATGGATGGTGCATTTGTCCGTTTGGGTCGGCTTCCCGCCCGGTGATGAGGATATAGACCTAGCGTACGGGCATAGGCCTGACCTATACGCCCTACCCAAGGTCAGTACCCTAGAAGCAAAGGCACCCAAGAGACAACAGAGAGTACCAGCTGAAGGCGTCAAGTCCAATCCAGTCGACCAATCAATACCACTCGGGTACCTCTCCCTCCTGATATCACTCGACCTACCAAGAAACCACTCGACCTACCGAAGACCAGGTGTCATACATGACAACAACAGCCATACGTTCACTCCGCAGTCTTCAAGTACATTAATACACTTTATAACTGGCGTTACCAGTAATGTCCTGTCTTTATGTACATTGAACCCCTGTAATGGAGGTGGGTTGGTTCCTGACGCACTCTATATAACCCACCCCCCTCCTCTGGGACAAGGACTCGCACCCCCTGTAACACAAACCATATTCCAGTCCACCGCCTCAGGGCACCGAGACGTAGGGCTTTTACCTCCTTCGAGAGGGGCCTCAACTCGTAAACACTTGCGTACAATCTCGCCGTAGCTAGGACCTTGTCTCCTCATTCGTACCCCCTATACTTACTGTCAGACTTAGTACCACGAAAGTTGGCGCCCACCTTGGGGCAAAGCGTCTTAGCGACTTCCGGCGAGGTTGCGTTTTCTTCAATCTTCATCAACATGGTTTCCGGCGACGGTTTGGTCATGGGCCGCGAGTTCCGACTCGGTGCGCTCACTTTCGTCGCCAACGACTCCACCTGGCTTCAGAAGGCCCCCCTGGACGTCGAGGCCCTCCCGATTCGTGGCTCGTCGCACTTCCACGTGAGTGCCTGCGGCATCCTCCTTCGACAGTCGTCGACTCCGTATCATTCGGTCCTCGCATCGTCGTCCCACTCTGCCGGACTCCACCGTAAGCGATCTAGTCGTTCACGGCTCCAGCGGTGGGTAAAGCACGCGGTGTCCCGTCAGGTGTTCACCCCACAAGTCGCGGTGATCGAGCCCGACGTATTTCGCTGCGGATCAGTCGACCTGTCGACTGGTTATGCAGACACCTTTTCCGAGAGCGGGAGTTGTGAACCCGCGGCGGAAGTCCTTATGGTCGACTCGAATCGCGGTCCACCTGGTTTTCGTCGCAGCGGCGACGGCAGGGACGGCGATGGCACGTCATTCGGTCATGAGGAGTATATGCCTCAGCCTCTCAGCTCGCAGCGGAGGGGCGAACTGCACCGCCTCAACGTGGAGGCTCTCCAGACTCCCATCGTTTGGGAAACCGCCTAGGCTCGGGCCTTGGAGGCAGTGCACCTGGCCATGCTGGCTGAGCGCGCCCGTTTGGAGAATCTCCAACATTCTCTCGACGAGCATGCCCGTCGACTGATCCCTGGATCCATTCGATGTTCACGACAATTGTTTCCATCGGAAACTCAGGTATTCCGTATACCGATTCAGAATTTAGCAGCTGCTGCACGTATCGCAGAGTCCATTCAGCTGTCCTGCTTAGAGGCTGGAAGGGGCTTGGAACAGATCAGAGCACTGGTCCGAGCAGCGGGATACCAGAACTCCGATGTATCCCAGTCGCAGAACAGAATCCACAACGAGTCGGTAAGAGCGGACACCGTTCAGTCAGCACATAGTCCCAGGTCACCTTTGCAGCGTGAAGATCGTGATCGCCGCCAGGATCGGCATCTGGGAAGAGCTCATGGAGAGTATGATCACAAGTATGCCCGCGACAACCACCGTCGAGCGCCTTCGCCCCTTCCGAGGGACGGATCATACGCGCCCCGGCGATATGATGACAGGCGTCCATATGGAAACAACCACAGAGTTCCAGTCGACCCCAAAGAGCCTGGCTTCGACGCAAGGTCCGTCCTTGTGCAGGGTTTGGTCGACCGGAACAGAGCATGCAGAGAAGGGTTGGATAAAGACAGGCCCAGTGGAAGCAGGGTCCATGTTTCTGGCCCAGAGTGTTTCAGAAGAGCCATCAGAGCCGCTGAGATCCCTCATAACTTCAGATTGGCGACTGGCGTCAGTAAGTTCAAGGGAGAGTCGAAGCCCGACACTTGGCTCGAGGATTACCGAGTGGCTGTGCACATCGGTGGCGGTAGCGATGAGGTGGCTATGAAGCACCTCTCTCTTATGTTTGAAGGTTCTACCAGGGCTTGGTTAACCCACCTGGTCCCTGGGAGCATTTTGATTTGGGATGACTTAGCCCGAGTGTTTACCAGAACATTTGAGGGCACGTGCAAGAGACCTGCTGGTCTGCCGGAGTTGCAGCATTGCATACAGAAACCGAATGAAACCTTGAGAGATTATATCCAGAGATGGATCACTCTACACCACACAGTGGAGAATGTGTCAGATCACCAAGCAGTATGTGCCTTCAAAGAAGGGGTTCGCTACAGAGAGATCAACCTGAAGCTCGGTCGGACAGGAGATATGACCCTGACCCGGATGATGGAGATTGCCACCAAATATGCTAACGGTGAAGAGGAGGACCGACTATGGAGTGGTAAGAACAAAATAGTGCCCAAGACACCGGAGGAGGAAATTCTAGTCGAAAGCAGAAGTGAAACGCTGAGGCAGCAGGTCCTGCCGAAGCAGCAGTGTTGAATCACGGAAAATTCAAAGGGAAGCCCAAAGGGCCTTGGACACCTAAGAAGGTGAAGGACCAAGATGAGAACGATTTGATGGATTTGCCGTGCCACATAGATACGTCTCCAACGCATCTATAATTTTTGATTGTTCCATGCTATTATATTACCTGTTTTGTATGTCCATGGGCTTTATTTTACACATTTATATCATTTTTGGGACTAACCTACTAATTGGAGGCCCAGCCCGTATTGCTGTTTTTTTTGCGTATTTCAGTATTTCGGAGAAAAGGAATATCAAACGGAGTCCAAACGGAATGAAACCTTCGGGGGCGTGATTTTTGGAACGAACGTATCCGGAGAACTTGGAGTGCCAGTCAAGAAGAAGCTGAGGCGGCCACGAGATAGGAGGGCGCGCCCACCCCTCCTGGGCGCGCCCACTATCTCGTGGGCCCCTTGGGCGTCCACCGACGTACTTCTTCCTCCTATATAAGCCTACATACCCCGAAAACATCCAGGGAGCCACCGAAGAAATATTTCCGCCACCGTAACCTTCTGTATCCGCGAGATCCCATCTTGGAGCCGTCGTCGACGTTATGCCGGAGGGGAAATCCACCACAGAGGGCTTCTACATCAACACCATAGCCCCTTCGATGAGTTGTGAGTAGTTTACCACAGACCTTCGGGTCCATAGTTATTAGCTAGATGGCTTCTTCTCTCTTTTTGGATCTCAATACAATGTTCTCCCCCTCTCTTGTGGAGATCTATTCGATGTAAACTCTTTTTGCGGTGTGTTTGTCGAGATCCGATGAATTGTGGGTTTGTAATCAAGTTTATCTATGAATAATATTTGAATCTTCTCTGAATTCTTTTATGTATGATTGAGTTATCTTTGCAAGTCTCTTCGAATTATCGGTTTGGTTTGGCCTACTAGATTGATCTTTCTTGCCATGGGAGAAGTGCTTAGCTTTGGGTTCAATCTTTCGGTGTCCTTACCCAGTGACAGAAAGGGTTGCAGGGCACGTATTGTATTGTTGCCATCGAGGATAAAAAGATGGGGTTTATATCATATTGCTTGAGTTTATTCCTCTACATCATGTCATCTTGCTTAAAGCGTTACTCTGTTCTTATGAACTTAATACTATAGATGCATGCTGGAGAGCGGTCGATGTGTGGAGTAATAGTAGTAGATGCAGGCAGGAGTCGGTCTACTTGTTGCGGACGTGATGCCTATATACATGATCATGCCTAGATAATCTCATAATTATTCGCTTCTCTATCAATTGCTCGACAGTAATTTGTTCACCCGCTGTAATACTTATGCTATCTTGAGAGAAGCCACTAGTGAAACCTATGGCCCCTGGGTCTATCCTTTATCATATACGCTTTCAATCTACTTTTATTTGCATCTTTATTTTCTGCATCTATATTATAAAATACCAAAAATATATTTATCTTATCATACTATCTCTATCAGATCTCACTTTCGCAAGTGGCCGTGAAGGGATTGACAACCCCTTTATCGCGTTGGTTGCGAGTTCTTTGTTTGTTTGTGTGGTTCGTGGGACTTGTGAGGAGCCTCCTACTGGATTGATACCTTGGTTCTCAAAAACTAAGGGAAATACTTACGCTCCTGTGATGCATCACCCTTTCCTCTTCAAGGAAAACCAACGCAAGCTCGAGACGTAGCAAGAAGGATTTCTGGAGCCGTTGCCGGGGAGGTCTTTGCTCAAGTCAAGACATACCAATTACCCATCACAAACTCATCTCCCTCACATTTACATTATCTGCCATTTGCCTCTCGTTTTCCTCTCCCCCACTTCACCCTTGCCGTTTTATTCGCCCTCTCTTTCCCAATCTCTTCTCTCTTTCGCTTGCCTTTTTCAGTTTGCTCATGTTTTAGGTCACTTACTTTGTCGTTATGGCTAGCTATGTTTTTATCCCTCATCTCCCGACTTTGAAGTTCTTCACTTGAAACAAAGACAAGGAGAAAATTTAAAAGATGATGTGTTCAGGATGCTAGAATCTTATCGTAGTTGCGCTGTAGAAGGAGATTTCAAGATTTTAATTCGCAATTTTTATGTTGGGTTAACCCTACCCCATAGGCAATTCCTTGATTTTACTGCCAAAGGGTGTTTTATTGAAGTTGATCCTAGTTTTGTATATAAAATTATAGAAGGGATAGTAGGAGTACCTCCCCTACAAAAGGGATCACCCTTCTCTCAAGAAGAAACTCAAATTTTAGAGAAACTTGGTGAATTGCAAAAATTTGTTGAACCACTTAAGAATATTGGTGGAAATATCAACCGCATGAATAACTTGATTGCACTTTGTAATAAGCGGTTGGATGCCTTAGATCAAAAGATCTCCAAGTATGAAGGGAAACGCAAGGAGCCTCCCGGATTCAAGCATAACCCCATTAAAAATCAAGTGCCAAAGATGGCACTACTTAGATCTATCTTCGCTTTTATGCCTAGCTAGGTGCGTTAAATGATAGCGCTAGTTGGGAGGCAACCCAATTTTCTTTGTGTTTTTTGTTTTTGTTTCTGTTTAGTAATAAATTTTGCATCTACTTTCTGTTTATATGTGTTTTCATGTTTTATTTAGTGTTTGTGCCAAGTAGAACCTATAGGATAACCTATGATGATAGTTGATTTGATTCTGCTGAAAAACAGAAACTTTGCGTTCCCGAGAAAAAATTCAATAAATCACAGAAACTTGATTTTTCATTGATTATTTTTGCTGCTCATCAATAAACAAATTGTACAGTATGTCCTATTTTGGTAGGATTTTTAGAGTTCCAGAAGTTTGTGTTAGTTACAGATTGCTACAGAATGTTATGTTTTTGACAGTTCTGTTCTTCGTGTGTTGTTTGCTTATTTTGATGCATCTATGGCTAGTATGTAAGGGTATGAACCATAGAGAACTTGGAATGCAGTAGGTTTAACACCAAAATAAATAAAGAATGAGTTCATTACAGTACCTTATGTGGTGGTTTTGTTTTCTTTCACTAACGGAGCTTATAAGATTTCCTGTTGAGTTTTGTGTTGTGAAGTTTTCAACTTTTGGGTAAAGCTTATATGGACTATGGAATAAAGAGTGGCAAGAGCCTAAGCTTGGGGATGCTTATGGAACCCCAAGATATTCAAGAATAGCCAAAAGCCTAAGCTTGGGGATGCCCCGGGAAGGCATCCCCTCTTTCGTCTTCGTTCATTGCTAACTTTACTTGGAGCTATATTTTTATTCGCCACATGATATGTGTTTTGCTTGGAGCGTCGTGTATTATATTAGTATTTTCTTTTTAGTCTACCACAATCATCCTTGCTGTACACACCTTTTGGGAGAAGCCTATTTGATTGAAATTTATTAGAGTATGCTATGTGCTTCGCTTATATCTTTTGAGCTTAATAATTTTTGCTCTAGTGCTTCGCTTATATCTTTTAGAGCATGGTGGTGGATTAATTTTGAAGAAATTGCTAGTCTCTCGTGCTTCACTTATATTATTTTTAGAACAGCATGGTATTTGCTATGGTTACAAATTTGGTCCTAGAATGATGAGCATTCAAGTTGGGTATAATAAAAACTATCATAGGAAGTGAATTGGATGCTATGATCAATTTGTCGCTTGATAATTGTTTTGAGATATACAGGTAATAATGTTAGGGTCATGCTAGTGGATAATTATGAAATTGAGAAATACTTTTGTTGAAGTTGGCAAGTCCCGTAGCATGCACGTATGGTAAAAGTTGTGCGACAAATTTGTTGCATGAGGTGCTCTTTTGATTGTCTTCCTTATGAGTGGCAGTCGGGGACGAGCGATGGTCTTTTCCTACCAACCTATCCCTCTAGGGGCATGCGTAGTAGTACTTTTCTTCGAGGGCTAAGTAGACTTTTGCAATAAGTATATGAGTTCTTTATGACTAATGTGAGTCCATGGATATACGCACACTCATCCTTCCACTTTGCTAGCCTCTATTATGCCGCGCAACTTTCGCCGGTATCATGCACCCATTATTTACCTTCCTCAAAACAGCCACCATATCTACCTATTATAGCATTTCCATAGCCATTCCGAGATATATTGCCATGCAACTTTCCACCGTTCTGTTTATTATGACACGTTTCATCATTGTCATATTGCTCTTTGCATGATCATGTAGTTGACATCGTATTTGTGGCAAGGCCACCTTCATAATTTTCATACATGTCGCTCTTGATTCATTGCATATCCCGGTACACCGCCGGAGGCATTCATATAGAGTCATATTTTGTTCTAGCTTTGAGTTGTAAATCCATAAAAGTGTGGTGATCTTCATTATTAGAGCATTGTCCCGGTGAGGAAAGGATGATGAAGACTATGATTCCCCCACAAGTCGGGATGAGACTTCGGACTTTACAAAAATAAAAGAGGCCAGAGAAGCCCACCAAAAAGAAAAAAAAAGAAAGAAAAGAAAAAGAAAGAAAAAAAGAGAAAAAAGAAAAAGGGAAAGAAAAAAAATAAAATAAGAGAAAAAGAGAGAAGGGACAATTGCTACTATCTCTTTTTCCACACTTGTGCTTCAAAAATAGCATCATGATCTTCATGATAGAGAGTCTCCTATGTTGTCACTTTCATTGGCTAGTGGGAATTTTTCATTATAGAACTTGGCTTGTATATTCCAATGATGGGCTTCCTCAAAATACCCTAGGTCTTCGTGAGCAAGCGAGTTGGATGCACACCCACTTGGTGCTTTTTGTTGAGCTTTCATATATTTATAGCTCTAGCGCATCCGTTGTATGACAATCCCTACTCACTCACATTGATATCTATTGATGGGCATCTCCATAGCCCGTTGATACGCCTAGTTGATGTGAGACTATCTTCTCCCTCTTTTTGTCCTCACAACCACCACCATATACCACCATAGTGCTATGTCCATGGCTTGCGCTCATGTATTGCGTAAGAGTTGAAAAAAGCTGGAGCGCGTTAAAAAGTATGAAACAATTTCTCGGCTCGTCATCGGGGTTGTGCATGATGGGAGCATTTTGTGAAATGAAAATGAAGCATGGCCTAACTATATGATTTTGTAGGGATAAGCTTACTATGGCTATGCTATTTTGATAGGACATGATTATTTGTTAGTATGCTTTGAAGCATTATTATTTTTATGTTTTGTTAGCTTTTATCTTGAATCATTTGGATCTGAACATTCATGACCCAATAAAGAAAATTACATTGAGATTTATGCTAGGTAGCATTCCACATCAAAAATTCTGTTTTTACCATTTACCTACTCGAGGACGAGCAGGAATTAAGCTTGGGAATGCTTGATACGTCTCCAACGTATCTATAATTTTTGATTGTTCCATGCTATTATATTACCTGTTTTGGATGTCCATGGGCTTTATTTTACACATTTATATCATTTTTGGGACTAACCTACTAACCGGAGGCCCAGCCCGTATTGCTGTTTTTTTGCCTATTTCAGGATTTCGAAGAAAAGGAATATCAAACGGAGTCCAAACGTAATGAAACCTTTGGGAGCGTGATTTTTGGAACGAACATGATCCAGAGAACTTGGATTGCAAGTCAAGAAGCAGCCGAGGCGGCCACAAGATAGGAGGACGCGCCCACCCCTCCTGGGCACACCCCCTGTCTCGTGGGCCCCTCGGGCGTGCACCGACGTACTTCTTCCTCCTATATAAGCCTACATACCCCAAAAACATCCAGGGAGCCACCGAAGAAGTATTTCCGCCACCGTAACCTTCTGTATCCGCGAGATCCCATCTTGGAGCCGTCGCCGGTGTTATGCCGGAGGGGGAATCCACAACGGAGGGCTTCTACATCAACACCATAGCCCCTCCGATGAGTT
Source organism: Triticum timopheevii (assembly GCA_963921465.1). Taxonomy (NCBI): domain Eukaryota; kingdom Viridiplantae; phylum Streptophyta; class Magnoliopsida; order Poales; family Poaceae; genus Triticum; species Triticum timopheevii. Next base: position 3,638,853 of record OY997271.1, read on the forward strand.
GTGAGTAGTTTACCACAGACCTTCGGGTCCATAGTTATTAGCTAGATGGCTTCTTCTCTCTTTTTGGATCTCAATACAATGTTCTCCCCCTCTCTTGTGGAGATCTGTTCGATGTAAACTCTTTTTGTGGTGTGTTTGTCGAGATCCGATGAATTGTCGGTTTATGATCAAGTTTATCTATGAATAGTATTTGAATCTTCTCTGAATTCTTTTATGTATGATTTTTGCAAGTCTCTTCGAATTATCGGTTTGGTTTGGCCTACTAGATTGATCTTTCTTGCCATGTGAGAAGTGCTTAGCTTTGGTTTAATCTTGCGGTGTCCTTACCCAGTGACAGAAAGGTTGCAAGGCACGTATTGTATTGTTGCCATCGAGGATAAAAAGATGGGGTTTATATCATATTGCTTGAGTTTATCCCTCTACAACATGTTGATGACCCACAAGTGTAGGGGATCTATTGTAGTCCTTTCGATAAGTAAGAGCGTCGAACCCAACGATGAGCAGAAGGAAATGATAAGCGGTTTTCAGTAAGGTTTTCTCTGCAAGCACTGAAATTGTAAGTAATAGATAGTTTTGTGATAAGATAAATTGTAATAGTAACAAGCAATAAAAGTAAATAAGGTGCAGCAAGGTGGCCCAATCCTTTTTGTAGCAAAGGATAATCCTGGACAATTTCTTATAATGAGAAAAGTGCTCCCGAGGACACATGGGAATTATCGTCAAGCTAGTTTCATCACTTTCATATGATTCGCGTTCGGTACTTTGATAATTTGATATGTGGGTGGACCAGTGTTTGGGTACTGCCCTTACTTGGACAAGCATCCCACTTATGATTAACCCCTATTGCAAGCATCCGCAACTACAACAAAAGTATTAAGGTAAACCTAACCACATCATTAAACATATGGATCCAAATCAGCCCCTAATGAAGCAACGCATAAACTAGGGTTTAAGCTTCTGTCACTCTAGCAACCCATCATCTACTTATTACTTCCCAATGCCTTCCTCTAGGCCCAATAATGGTGAAGTGTCATGTAGTCGATGTTCACATAACACTACTAGAGGAAAGACAACATACATCTCATCAAAATATCGAACGAATACCAAATTCACATGACTACTAATAGCAAGACTTCACCCATGTCCTCAGGAACAAACGTAACTACTCACAAAGCATATTCATGTTCATAATTAGAGGTATAATAATATGCATTAAGGATCTGAACATATGATCTTCCACCAAGTAATCCAATAAGTATCAACTACAAGGAGTAATCAACACTACGCGCAACCCACAGGTACCAATTTGTGGTTTTGGATACAAGATTGGATACAAGAGATGAACTAGGGTTTGATAGGAGATGGTGTTGGTGAAGATGTTGATGGAGATTGACCCTCTCCCGCTGGGAGAATCGTTGGTGATGACGATGGTGATGATTTCCCCCTCCCGGAGGGAAGTATCCCCGGCTCTGCTGGAGCTCTAGATTGGTTCCGCCAAGGTTCCGCCTCGTGGCGGCGGAGTTTCGTCCCGTAAGCTTGCCCATGATTTTTTTCAGGGTAAAAGCCTTCACATAGCGGAAGATAGACACGAGGGGGCCACCATGGGACCCATGAGACAGGGGGCGTGCCAAGTAGGGGTGGGCGTGCCCCCACCCTCCTGGCCAGGGTGTGGGCCCCCTGAGGTGTTTCTTTCGCTCAATAATTCTTAATAAATCCAAAAATAAGTTTTCGTGGAGTTTCAGGTCTTTTGGAGCAGTGCAGAATAGCTTTCCAATGTTTGCTCCTTTTCCAGCCAGAATTCCAGCTGCCGGCATTCCCCCTCTTCATGGTAAACCTTATAAAATAAGAGAGAATAGCCATAGGTATTGATATATAATGTGTAATAACAGCCCATAATGCAATAAATATTGATATAAAAGCATGATGCAAAATGGACGTATCAACTCCCCAAAGCTTAAACCTCGCTTGTCCTCAAGCGGAAGCCGAAATCGAAAAATATGTCCACATGTTTAGAGATAGAGGTGTCGATAAAAATAAAATACGGACATGAGGGCATCATGATCATTCCTATTACAACAACATATCTAGATTTTGTCATATGAATTCTTATGATCCCGTAACAATCAATTCACAATGTCAAGTATGGTTCAGAAACTTCATTGAAAACTAACAAACTATAATCTCAGTCATTGAAGCAATTGCAATTTATCGTAACATCACAAAGAGTCAAGAATAGAGCTTTTAAGCAAGTCCACATACTCAACTATCATATAATCTTCTACAATTGCTAACACTCACGCAATACTTGTAGTTATGGAGTTTCAGCCGGACCTGAGAAAGATAGGGGCTTATTGTGTTGCCTCCCAACATATTCACCTTTAGGTGATGTCAACAATAATAGTCCATGCTAACGAACATCCAATTGGATATATATATATATATATATATATATATATATATATATATATATATCATGATCTTTCAAACACGAGGAGCTAGCCAAAGGATAAAATGAAAAAAAACGGGAAAGGTGAAGATCACCTTGACTCAAGTATAAAGTAAAAACATAAAGTAAGAACATAAAGTAAAAGATAGGCCCTTCGCAGAGGGAAGCGGAGGTTGTCATGTGCTTCTAGGGTTGGATACACAAAATCTTAGTATGAAAGAACGTCACTTTATATTGCCACTTGTGTATGGACCTTTATTATGCAGTCCGTCGCTTTTATCGCTTCCATAACAAGATCGTATAAAGCTTATTTTCTCCGCACTAATAAGTCATGCATATTTAGAGAGCAATTTTTATTGCTTGCACCGATGACAACTTACTTGAAGGATCTTACACAATCCATAGGTAGATATGGTGGACTCTCATGGCAAAACTGGGTTTAAGGATATTTGGAAGCACAAGTAGTATATCTACTTGTTGCTAGGAATTTGGCTAGCATGAGGGGGAAAGGCAAGCTCAACATGTTTGGAAGGTCAATGACAACATAATTTAACTGAGATGTGAGAAAGCATAAACCATTACGTTGTCTTCCTTGTGCAACGTCAACTCTTTTAGCAGGTCATACTTAATGAGTGCTCACAATCATAAAAGATGTCCAAGATAGTATATTTATATGTGAACCTATCTTTCCTTATCACTTCCTATTAATTGCAATGATGACCAAAACCATGTTTATCAACTCTCAACAACTTTTAAGCTTCATACTTTCTATGTGTGAAGTCATCACTAACCAAAAGATCAATATGAACTCTTTTATTCTTTTTACTCTTTCAAGATCATAGCAAGATAGCAAAGCCCTTGACTCGCACTAATCTTTATTATAGATAACTCACGGACTCGATTACATAAAGAGATCACAAAGCAAAACTAGAAACTACTTAATGTCAAAACTTCAATCTACTAGATCAAGATACTCTAAAAAGGATCGAACTAAATAAAGCAGTAAAGATAGGAGTGTGATGGTGATACGATACAGGGGCACCTCCCCCAAGCTTGGCAGTTGCCAAGGGGAGCGCCCATACCCATGTGATTATGTCTCCTTCTTCAGGGTCGGTGTTATGATCTTTTCGGCGATGATGCCCTTCAGGATACAGTTCTCCTCTTCGAGCTTATTGATTTGTTGTTTGAGGTCCATAATTTGTTTACGGAGCTTACCCATACCGGCTAGAGCTCCCTTTACCGAAGGATGCTGCATAGCTTCTGGAGAACAAGTGACGCTCTTTTTCATATTTTCATAAGAAAGATATCTAAAGTTAGAAGGGATGACCGAATTTGGAATAGCCGAGCTGTGTAGTTACCCCATGGTGAAATATGCTTGGGGACGAGAGGTAACTTCTTGATCTTCCTCCATGGCACCTATCCTTTTCAAGTCGGCCTCCATCTCATCCTCCGTTGATGGTCCAAAGTGATAAGCATGGCTATTTGCTCCTGGTCCCAGTGTTGGGTGAGACACCCGACTCTCCCCGACTGACTCTTGAGAAGACATCTTGCTCTTGACCTGCAACAGGAATCATCTCGAAACGAAAACAGAGGATATTTGCGTGATACGGTGGTCAAAACCTTCGGGAGTTTATATAATGAATTTTTACCGACCAAAATATGTAACTTGCAAGAAAACGGAGTCCGGGGGACACACGAGGTGTCCACGAGACAGGGGGCGCGCCCAGTAAGGGTGGGCGCGCCCTCCACTCTCGTGGAGGCCTCGTGTCCTCCCCGGACTACTTCTTTCTTCCTGAAATTCTTAAATATTCCAAAACTGATAAAAATTGCCTTTAGAATAGTTTTGGAGTCGGTTTACTTACCGTACCACATACCTATTCCTTTTCGGAGTCTGAAACCTTCTGGAAAGTGTCCCTTATGTATTCCTCCGGGGTTACGGTTTCAATAATATTAGTTTCAACATTGATAGGATTACCTGAAATATAATGTTTAATTCTTTGACCGTTCACCACCCTCAGACTTGTGCCTTCGAAGTTGTTAATTTTTATGGCACCCGAACGATAGACCTCCTCGATAACGTAAGGGCCTTCCCATTTAGAGAGATGTTTTCCTGCAAAAAATCTTAAACGAGAGTTGAATAATAACACATAATCACCTATGCTAAACTCACGCTTTTGTATTCTTTTGTCATGCCAGCGTTTAACTTTTTCTTTGAATAGCTTGGCATTTTCATAGGCTTGGGTTCGCCATTCATCAAGTGAGCTAATATCAACCAACCTCTTCTCACCAGCAAGCTTGAAGTCATAGTTGAGCTCTTTAATAGCCCAATATGCTTTATGTTCAAGTTCTAGAGGTAAATGACAAGCTTTTCCATAATCCATCTTATAAGGAGACATACCCATAGGATTTTTGTATGCAGTTCTATAGGACCATAATGCATCATCAAGATTTTTGGACCAATTCTTTCTAGATCTATTCACAGTCTTTTGCAAAATTAATTTGAGTTCTCTATTGCTCAACTCTACTTGACCACTGGACTGTGGATGATAAGGAGATGCGATTCTATGATTAACATCATACTTAGCAAGCATCTTACGGAAAGCACCATCAATAAAATGTGAACCACCATCAGTCATAAGATATCTAGGGACTCCAAAACTTGGAAAAATAACTTCTTTAAGCATTTTAATAGAAGTGTTATGATCAGCACTATTGGTTGAATAGCTTCTACCCACTTAGTAACGTAATCAACAACAACTAAAATATGTGTGTAACCATTAAGGCAGGAAAAGGTCCAATATAATCAAAGCCCCAAACATCAAATGGTTCAATAACAAGAGAATAGTTCATAGGAATTTCTTGACGTCTAATAATATTACCAATTCTTTGACATTCATCACAAGATAAAACAAACTTACGGGCTTCTTTGAAGAGAGTAGGCCAATAAAAACCGGATTGCAATACCTTATGTGCAGTTCTGTCTCCAGCGTGGTGTCCTCCAAATGATTCAGAGTGACACTTGCGTAGGATCTGTTCCTGTTCATGCTCAGGTACACAACGTATAATAACACCATCTACTCCTTCTTTATAAAGGTGTGGGTCATCCCAAAAGTAATGTCTTAAATCATAAAAGAACTTTTTCTTTTGCTGGTATGTGAAATTAGGTGGTATAAATTTAGCAACAATGTAATTAGCATAATCAGCATACCAAGGAGCAGTACGAGAAGCATTAACGACCGCTAATTGTTCATCAGGAAAGCTATCATCAATAGGCAGTGGGTCATCAAGAATATTCTCTAACCTTGACAAGTTGTCTGCAACGGGGTTCTCAGCTCCCTTTCTATCAATAATATGCAAATCGAATTCTTGTAGCAAGAGAACCCATCTAATGAGTCTAGGCTTAGCATCTTTCTTTTCCATAAGATATTTAATAGCAGCATGATCAGTGTGAATAATCACTTTGGAATCAACAATATAAGGTCTAAACTTATCACATGCAAACACAACTGCTAAGAATTCTTTTTCAGTAGTAGCATAATTTCTCTGGGCAGTATCAAGAGTCTTACTAGCATACTGGATAACATTCAATTTCTTATCAACTCTTTGCCCTAGAACAGCACCCACGGCATAATCACTAGCATCACACATAATTTCAAAAGGTAAATTCCAATCAGGTGGCTGAACAATAGGTGCAGTGATGAAAGCTTTCTTAATTATTTCAAATGCTTCTACACAATCATCATCAAAGGCAAAAGGAATTTCTTTTTGCAATAAATTAGTCAGAGGCCTAGAGATTTTAGAAAAGTCCTTAATGAATCTCCTATAAAAACCGGCATGACCAAGGAAACTTCTTATACCTTTTATGTCCTTGGGACATGGCATCTTTTCAATAGCATCAACTTTAGCTTTATCAACTTCAATACCTTTCTCGGAGATCTTGTGCCCCAAGACAATGCCTTCGTTAACCATGAAGTGGCACTTTTCCCAATTCTAGAAGAGACTAGTGTCTTCACATCTCTGCAAAACTCGATCTAGGTTGCTCAAGCAATCATCAAAAGAAGATCCATAAACGGAGAAATCATCCATGAATACTTCACAAATCTTTTCACAAAAGTCAGAGAATATAGCCATCATACATCTTTGAAAGGTAGCAGGTGCATTACATAAACCAAAAGGCATACGTCTATAACTAAAAGTACCGAAAGGGCAAGTAAAAGTAGTTTTTGATTGATCTTCCGCTGATACAGGTATTTGAGAGAAACCAGAATAACCATCTAGAAAGCGGAAATGTGTATGTTTGGATAGTCTTTCTAGCATTTGATCAATAAAAGGTAAAGGGTAATGATCTTTCTTAGTAGCTTTATTTAATTTACGGAAATCAATTACCATCCTATAACCTGTAATAATTCTTTGCGGAATCAATTCATCTTTATCATTAGGAACAACAGTAATACCTCCCTTTTTAGGAACACAATGGACATGGCTTACCCATTCACTATTAGCAACGGGAAAAAATATACCTGCCTCAAGGAGCTTCAATATCTCATTTCTTACCACTTGTTTCATCTTAGGATTTAATCTCCGCTGAGGATCTCTAACTGGTTTGGCATCTTTTTCCACTTTAATTTTGTGTTGGCATAGAGTAGGACTAATGCCCTTAAGATCATCCAGAGTATATCCAATAGCAGCACGGTGCTTCTTCAGAGTTAGCACTAATCTTTCCTCTTCCTGCTCTGAAAGGTTAGCACTAATAATAACAGGATATATCTTCTTTTCATCAAGATAAGCATATTTAAGATTATTAGGTAATGGTTTTAACTCAAACACGGGATCACCCTTGGGTGGAGGAGGATCCCCTAGGATTTCAATAGGTAAGTTATGTTTCAGGATAGGTTCCTGTTTAAGGAATGCCTCATCTATTTCCCTTCTTTCTTTCATAAACATATCATTTTCATGGTCTAGTAAATAATGTTCTAACGGATCAGTAGAAGCAAGACCAATTATTTCATCTTTACTAGGTAATTCTTTATCACGGGGTTGTCTACGAAATTTAGCAAAATTAAACTCATGAGTCATATCATCCAGGCCAATCATAACAACATCCTTTTCGCAATCAATCTTAGCTTTAACAGTGTTGAAGAAGGGTCTACCAAATATAATGGGACAAAAGTCATCTTGAGGGGAAGTAAGAACAAGAAAATCAGCAGGGTATTTAACCTTCCACACAAGACTTCAACATCTCTAACAATCCCAATTGGTGAAATAGTATCTCTATTAGCAAGCTTGATAGTAACATCAATATCTTCTAACTCAGCAGGTGCAATGTCATGCATAATTTCTTTATATAAATCATAGGTTATTGCACTAGCACTAGCACCCATATCACATAAGTTGTGATAACAATGATCTCCTATTTTAACAAAAATAACAAGCATGCCTACAACAGGTCTATGTATCTTAGCATCTGATTTTGTAATATTAGCAGTTTCACCACAAAAGTAAATGGCATGCCCATCTAAATTATCATCCAAGAGATCTTTAACCATAGCAATACTAGGTTTAACTTTGATTTGCTCAAGAGGTGTATAAGTTCTAGTATTACTCTTACGAACAACAGTAGAAGTTTTAGCTTGATCCTTTATCCTAATAGGAAAAGGTGGTTTCTCAACATAAGTATTAGGAATAATAGGTCACTATAAGTGATAGTCTTTTCTTCAACTTCAATAGGTGCAACTACCTTTACTTAAATGGGAGGATTATATTTAAACCATTTATCCTTAGGGAGATCAACGTGAGTAGCAAAAGATTCACAGAAACAAGCTACTATCTCAAAGACAAGTCCGTATTTAGCGCTAAATCCACGAAAAACATCGGTATCCATAAAAGATTTAACACAATCAAACTTAGGTGTCATACCTGACTCCTTACCATCGTCGGAACCCCAATCTTCAGAGTTGCGTTTAATTCTTTCCAATAAGTCCCATTTGAATTCAATAGTCTTCAGCATATAAGAACCAGCACAGGAAGTATCGAGCATGGTGCGGTCATTGAGAGAAAGCCGAGCATAATTTTTTTGAATAATCATATCTCTGGAGAGCTCACGATTGGAGCAAGAATATAACATTGATTTAAGCCTCCCCCAAGCTTGAGCGATGCTTTGTCCTTCGCGAGGCCAGAAATTATATATGTAATTACAATCACGATGAACAAGATGCATAGGATAGAACTTCTGGTGAAATTCCAACTTCAATCGCTTATAATTCTAAGATCCCGTATCATCACATAGCCTAAACCATGTCAATGCATCTCCCTTCAAAGATAAAGGGAAGACCTTCCTTTTGACAACATCATCGGGAATACCTGCAAGCTTAAATAATCCACAAACTTCACCCACAAAGATAAGGTGTAAATCGGGATGCAATGTTCCATCTCCTGCAAATGGATTACCTAGCAGTTTCTCTATCATACCCAAAGGAATTTCAAAGTGAAAATTTTCAGTAGGTTCAGTAGGTTGAGGAGCAACTCTTTGCTCTACTGGTTGGGGTGAAGAGACCCCGAACAGGCCCCTCAAAGGATTAGTTTCCATAGTAACAAGTGACAGTAAATTTCAGCACACTATATAAATGTTTCCTTAGCAAGTTCCACTCACCAAAGGCGCTTCACTCCCCGGCAACGGCGCCAGAAAAGAGTCTTGACGACCCACAAGTGTAGGGGATATATCGTAGTCCTTTCGATAAGTAAGTGTGCAGAACCAAATGAGGAGCAGAAGGAAATGATAAGCGGTTTCAGTAAGGTTTTCTCTGCAAGCACTGAAATTGTAAGTAATAGATAGTTTTGTGATAAGATAAATTGTAAAGAGTAACAAGCAATAAAAGTAAATAAAGTGCAGCAAGGTGGCCCAATCCTTTTTTTAGCAAAGGATAAGCCTGGACAATTTCTTATAATGAGAAAAGCGCTCCCGAGGCCACATGGGAATTATCGTCAAGCTAGTTTCATCACGTTCATATGATTCGCGTTCGGTACTTTGATAATTTGATATGTGGGTGGTCCAGTGCTTGGGTACTGCCCTTACTTGGACAAGCATCCCACTAATGATTAACCCCTATTGCAAGCATCCGCAACTACAACAAAAGTATTAAGGTAAACCTAACCACAACATTAAACATATGGATCCAAATCAGCCCCAAACGAAGCAACGCATAAACTAGGGTTTAAGCTTTTGTCACTCTAGCAACCCATCATCTACTTATTACTTCCCAATGCCTTCCTCTAGGCCCAATAATGGTGAAGTGTCATGTAGTCGACGTTCACATAACACCACTAGAGGAGAGACAACATACATATCATCAAAATATCGGACGAATATCAAATTCACATGACTACTAATAGCAAGACTTCACCCATGTCCTCAGGAACAAACGTAACTACTCACAAAGCATATTCATGTTCATAATCAGAGGTATAGTAATATGCATTAAGGATCTGAACATATGATCTTCCACCAAGTAAACCAATAAGTATCAAGTACAAGGAGTAATCAACACTACTAGCAACCCACATGTACCAATTTGTGGTTTCGGATAAAAGATTGGATACAAGAGATGAACTAGGGTTTGAGAGGAGATGGTGCTAGTGAAGATGTTGATGGAGATTGACCCTCTCCCGGTGGGAGGATCGTTGGTGATGACGATGGTGATGATTTCCCCCTCCCGGAGGGAAGTATCCTCGGCAAAACAGCTCTATCGGAGCTATAGAGTGGTTCCGCCAAGGTTCCACTATGTGGTGGCGGAGTTTCGTCCCGTAAGCTTGCCCACGATTTTTTTTCAGGGTAAAAGCCTTCATATAGCGGAAGTGGACACCGGGGGGCCACGAGGGGGCCCAGGAGACAGGGGGCGCACCTAGTAGGGTTGGGCGCGCCCCCCACCCTCCTGGCCAGGGTGTGGGCCCCCTGAGGTATTTCTTTCGCTCAATAATTCATAATAAATCCAAAAATAAGTTTCGTGGAGTTTCAGGTCTTTTGGAGTAGTGCAGAATAGGTTTCCAATGTTTGCTCCTTTTCCAGCCAGAATTCCAGCTGCCGGCATTCCCCCTCTTCATGGTAAACCTTATAAAATCAGAGAGAATAGCCATAAGTATTGATATATAGTGTGTTATAACAGCCCATAATGAAATAAATATTGATATAAAAGCATGATGCAAATTGGACGTATCACATGTCATCTTGCTTAAAGCGTTACTCTGTTCTTATGAACTTAATACTTTAGATGCATGCTGGATAGCGGTCGATGTGTGGAGTAATAGTAGTAGATGCAGGCAGGAGTCGGTCTACTTGTTGCGGATGTGATGCCTATACATGATCATGCCTAGATAATCTCATAATTATTCGCTTTTCTATCAATTGCTCGACAGTAATTTGTTCACCCACCATAATACTTATGCTATCTTGAGAGAAGCCACTAGTGAAACCTATGGCCCCCGGTCTATCCTTTATCATATAAGCTTTCAATCTACTTTTATTTGCATCTTTATGTTCTGCATCTATATTATAAAATACCAAAAATATATTAATCTTATCATACTATCTCTATCAGATCTCACTTTCGCAAGTGGCCGTGAAGGGATTGACAACCCCTTTATCGCGTTGGTTGCGAATTCTTTGTTTGTTTGTGTAGGTTCGTGGGACTTGTGAGGATCCTCCTACTTGATTGATACCTTGGTTCTCAAAAACTGAGGGAAATACTTACGCTACTGTGCTGCATCACCCTTTCCTCTTCAAGGAAAACCAACGCAAGCTCGAGACGTAGCACACATTCACACCAAGAAGGATGAGGAGGGGAACCTGATTCTCTCCAAGCATACCATTCGACAATGCCCACTCATAATCCAGAACTTCCGAGAAAACAAACCCAATGAAAAGGACAAAGAGTCTGACAAAGAAGAAGAAGATAAGGATGATCATGATGGTTACCCCAATGTCAATAACACCTTGGTGATTTTTGCTGATCGCGAGAGCAGAAGTCGACTGAAGGTCATTAACAGAGAGGTGAACATGGTTGCTCCGGCAACACCAAGGTACCTGAAGTGGTTAAAAACCCCCATCACATTCGACTAGTTCGACCACCCGGCATGCGTAGCCATCCCTGGGCGGCAAGCACTGGTGGTCGACCAAGTTGTAGGGGGCACCCATCTGACCAAGGTTCTGATGGATGGTGGCAGTGGTCTGAACATTCTCTATGCTGAGGCCCTCAAAGGAATGGGCATCCCGATGTCCAAACTCAGTGAGAGCAACATGCGATTCCATGGAGTCATCCCAGGAAAGAAAGCCGAATCAATCGGCCAAATCACTCTTGATGTGGTTTTCGGGGATGAGAAGAATTTTCGCAAGGAGAAATTGACGTTTGAGGTCATGGACTTCCAGAGTGCCTATCGTGCCATTCTGGGCAGACTTGTCTATGCTAGCTTTATGGCTTGACCGTCTTATGTATACCTTAAGATGAACATGCCTGGCCCTAGAGGTGTTATAACGGTTTCAGGCAACCGCAAGAGAGCAGAGGACTATCTTCAGGACGGTGCAAAGATAGCAGATGAGCAGATGGCAGCAGTAGAGTTTCAAGAGTACCAGAAAACTGCAGATCTAAGTGATATGCTGCATGCCAAGAGGCCTGCTTCGGAGTCCGCATTTCAGTCGGCCGGCGAAACCAAGCCAGTCCACATTCACCTGACCGACCGCAATGCTGCTCCGACCCATATCTCAACTACACTCGACAGCAAATAGGAAGAAGCGCTCATCCAGTTCCTCCGTGAGAACTGGGACATCTTTGCATGGAAGCCAGCTGACATGCTAGGTGTACCGAGGGGACTGGCTGAGCACCATTTGCGAGTCGACCCAAAGGCAAAACCCGTTAAGGAGCATCTTCGTCAGTCCGCCACGGAGAAGTGAAAGGCAATTGGTGAGGAAGTGGATCGGCTCCTGGCCGCTGAGTTCATCCACGAGATTTACCACTCCGAGTGGCTTGCTAATGTCATTATGGTTCCCAAGAAAGATAAGTCACTCCGAATGTGTATCGATTTCAAGCGCATCAATCGGGCCTGCCCGAAGGATCATTTTCCTCTGCCCCTCATCGACCAGATAGTCGACTCAACTGCGGGATGTGAGCGACTGTCCTTCCTGGACGCTTATTTCGGGTACCATCAGATACAACTGTATGGACCCGATGAGATAAAGACAGCTTTCATCACCCCGTTTGGGTGTCTTTGCTATGTTACTGTGCCCTTTCGCCTCAAGAATGCTGGTGCCACGTTCATGCGCATGATTCAGAAGTGCCTGCTCACTAAGATCAGTCGGAATGTGGAAGCATGCATGGATGACATAGTAGTGAAGTCATGCAAAGGTTCCAACCTGCTGACTGGCCTTGATGATACTTTTGCCATCCTAAGAAGGTATAATATCAAGCTTAACCCATCAAAGTGCACATTCGGAGTCGCTGGAGGAAAGTTGCTCAGTTTTCTCGTTTCTGAAAGAGGAATCGACGCGAATCCAGAGAAGATTGGCACAATCCTCCGAATGAAACGCCCAGTGCGTGTGCACGATGTCCAGAAGCTTACTGGTTGCTTGGCTACATTGAGTCAATTCGTCTCACGTCTCGGTGAAAAGGCATTACCTCTTTACTGATTGATGAAGAAGGCTGACAAGTTCGAGTGGAATGACGAAGCTGAAGCAGCGTTTGAGGAGCTCAAAGCCTTGCTTTCCACCCAGCCGGTGCTTGCTGCTCCAATCAGCAAGGAGCCTTTACTGCTTTACATCGCAGCGACGGGACAAGCTGTTAGCACTGTGCTCACGGTCGAGCAGGAAGAGGAAGGCAAGGCCTTCAAAGTTCAGAGCCCATGTATTACATTTCAGAAGTCTTAAACCCATCCAACCAAAGATACCCTCACAATCAGAAGCTTGTTTATGGGATTTACTTGACCATGAAGAAGGTTGCAAACTATTTCTCTAATCACTCAGTTTCAGTCGTCAACGACGCTCCATCATCAAAGATTCTTAATAACAGAGATGCAACTGGTCGAGAGGCAAAGTGGGCGATTGAACTTCTTCCTTTATATATCAAGTTTGAGGCAAAAAAGGCCATCAAGTCTCAAGCAATTGCAGATTTCCTCGCAGAGTGGACAGAACAACAGCAGCCGACTCAAATCTAGTCAAAACATTGGACCATGTTCTTTGATGGATCCGAAATGTTAAATGGCTCTGGTGCAGGAGTGGTCTTAGTATCCCCACAATGAGACAAGCTCAGTTATGTCCTCCAGATTCACGTTGATTCTTCGAACAATGAAGCAGAGTATGAGGCGCTATTGTATGGGTTGCGTACGGCCATTTCACTCGGCGTCCGGCGCCTGATGGTTTATGGCGACTCAGATTTAGTGGTTAATCAAGTAATGAAAGAATGGGACTTCATGAGTCCCACAATGACAGGATATTGCAATGCATTGAGAAAGCTAGAGAAGAAGTTTGAGGGGTTAGAGCTCCACCGTATACCTCGAATCAAAAATCAACCTGTTGATGATCTGGAAAAGATAGGTTCCACTCGGAAACCTATTCCCAACAATGTGTTCTTGGAGCATCTCCATACCCCGTCAGTGCAAGAAGATTACTTCAAGGAAGAGCCCCCGCAACCAATAAGTTCAACTAACCCGACTAAGATCGAGATGCTAGCCGTGGTCAACTTAATCATGGAAGTCTTGGTGATCACGCCCGACTGGACAGTACCGTACATCGCATATATTCTCAGGAAGGAACTCCCAGATTATGAGGATGAAGCTCGCTAGATAGTCCGTTGATCCAAAGCCTTCACGGTGATAAAATGTCAGCTTTTCAGAGAAAGCGTCACTGGAGTGGCTCAGCGCTGCATCACCCGAGAAGAAGGTCGAATGATCCTAAACGATATCCACTCGGGGACCTGTGGTCACCAAGCGTCCTCTCGGACCATCGTGACCAAAGCATACCGAGCAGGATTCTATTGGCCTCAGGCAAATGAGATGGCAAAAGATATAGTTGACAAGTGCGCAATTTGCTAGTTCTATTCCAACATGTCCCACAAGCCTGCATCTGCCCTAAGGACCATTCCACTTGTCTAGACGTTTGCAGTCTGGGGATTGGATATGGTTGGACCTTTCAAGACTGCCGCAAGCAGTTTCACCCATTTGCTCGTAGCAGTCGACAAGTTCACCAAGTGGATCGAAGCCAAGCCCATCAGAAACCTTGGTGCAGGCACTGCCGTCAGTTTCATCAAAGAGTTGATATTCAGATATGGAGTTCCCCACAACATTATCATAGATAACGGTTCCAACTTTGATTCTGATGAGTTCAAGGCATTCTGTGCGTCCCAAGGCACTTGGGTTAACTATGCGTCCGTCGCACATCCGTAGTCGAATGGACAAGCAGAAAGGGCGAATGGTTTCATCCTTCAAGGGCTAAAACCCTGGCTGATGCGCGACCTGAAACACGCTGCTGGTGCTTGGGTGACTGAATTACCGTCCATCCTCTGGGGGATGAGAACAACGCCAAACCGGTCGACTGACCGAACCCCTTTCTTCCTGGTGTACGGCGCCGAGGCTGTGCTACCGAGTGACTTGCTGCACAATGCTCCCCAAGTGGAACTCTTCTCAGAAGCTAAAGCAGAGCAGGCATGCGAAGATGTAGTTGATCTCCTGGAAGAGGAACGTGAGATGGCTCTGATTCGGTCGACCATCTATCCGCAAGATCTGCATCAATTCCATGCCCACAATGTCAGAGGTCGAGCATTCCAGGAAGGAGACCTTGTGCTCCGAGTGGATCAGAAACGGCCTCACAAGCTCGCTCCGGCCTGGGAAGGTCCCTTCATCATCACCAAGGTGCTTCACAATGGAGCATACCACATCTACAACGTAGCCAAGAACATGGACGAGCCACGCGCATGGAACGCAGAGCTGCTTCGTCCTTTCTATACTTAAAATTCACTCGACCAGACGAGTTGTAATAAGAGAACTTCCGTTTTCTTTTCAAAGACAAGATTTTTACAGTATCTTAATGATTGATTCCCCATAATCATTTGTGTTCAAATCCCCCAGTGGGTAGCTTAGCCGCGAACCTGATTCGCCTAAGTTAAAAAAACATTCAGATTGGAGAGCAACCCTCCCACTCGGAGCTTAGCCGCGAACCTGGTTCGCCTAACTTAAAAAACATTCCGAGTGGAGAGCGATCCTCCCACTCGGGGGCTTAGCTGCGACCTCGTAATCGCCTAAGTTAAAAACACTCCAATTGGAGAGCGATCCTCCCACTCGGGGGCTTAGCTGCGACCCCGTAATCACCTAAGTTAAAAACATTCCGAATGGTGAGCAATCCTCACAATGTGCGCTCCATCCCAATCCGCAAGGACGACGAGGTATCGATTGAACACCTCGTATGAGCTGCGCCACAAATACAACATGCATCCATCTCGATCCGCAAGGACGACGAAGTGTCGACTGAACACCTCGTATGAGCTATGTCACAAGTACAATGTACGTTCCATCCCGATCCACAAGGACGACGAGGTGTCGATTGAACACTTCGTATGTGCTGTGTCACAAGTACAATGTACGTTCCATACCGATCCTCAAGGACGGTAAGGTGTCAGGTCCACTCGACGAAAAGATCAAGCTCACTCAGAGTCGAAAGACATTCAGAAACAATAAAAGCAAAAGCCATGATATTCAAGGAGAACCAAGCTCAGATAAAACCAGCAAAAGTTCAGAACCGCGACGAGAAGAAGTGCGCAGGCATCAAGCCTGAAAGAGTTTAATGGTTACATTAACCACTCGGCATTCCGAGGCAAATAAAATTAGTACATAATGTTTCGTTCACTAAGCCGGAGAAGGACTTGCTGGATCACAGAAACTGTCAAGGTCGATGCTGTCTGCAATGCGAGTGGTGGCATCCAGGAAAGTGTCCATGAAAGACTGGAAAGTGAGCTTCTTTGTGTTGGCGACCTTGAGGGCTGCCAGCTTGTCTTCTCTGACGTCCTTGCAGTGCACTCGAACTAACGACAGGTCAACGTCAGCACCACAACGAGCAGATGACTTCTTCCATTCCTGCACTCGACCGGGGATTTGGTTCAGTCGAGCCATCAGAGACTCGAGGTCCTGCGAGAGTTCCGCCTGAGCCCAGAGTTCAACATCAACTCGCGTCATCGCGGCCTTCAGTCAAGCGAGGTAGTCCACGGCGCTGTCCAGGTGAGACTTCAACCGCAACACATTCATTGCAACGTCATCTTTGACGAGACAGTTTATGGGATAGAGACCTGTCTCGGCTCGCCCAGTTTCTGCTTCAAAGTCTTGGCAAAATTCTGCACAATCCGAAAAACGGTGAATCGACAGATTTTAACGAGGCATGCCAGACAACACCAACAAATCAGTCGAACAAGGAGAAATATATTCAAGTTTTAGGACCAACTTCGCAGCAAGCTGCCCCAGATAAGACTCCAGTTCGCCCTTCTTAGCTTTAAGGCTCCCCACTTCATCAGTCAGGCTTTCCTTATCCCTCCTCAGTTGCGCAATCTCCTCTTCCAACATGCTGACTGAAGCCAGCTTCTTGTCCGCAAGTGTTGTTTTCTCTCGCGCCTCCTTCTGAGCCGCGGCAAGATCTTGATCCTTCTTCTCTAGAGCCTGCTTCATTTTGTCTAAAGAAATAACATTCTTCAGACAAGCTTGAAGTTGACGATTTTCACTATGCACATCTGTTCGAGTGGAATCACTCGGTTCAAAGAGACTGAAAAAATAGACAGAGAATCATAAGGTGGACGGTGGACGAGTGGTTACCTCCCATGATAGTTGTTTCGTCCTGTGCCTTATTGATGTTCTTCTTTGCCAAATACAGATCAAGGCCGAGGCTGATCTTCTTCTTATTCAGCTTAGAAAGTTGAGCTCCAAGATCACAAGACTTCTGCAGTCAGCAAATAAGATATGCAGTCGACAGAAACAAAAGTCAATCACAGCGAAAATTGTTGTAAGACTACCGGTGAATCAAACATTCAACAGTAGTATCGAGGACTACACCCAGCCAGCACGGTCTGCCCAGCATGAGTAAGAAAAAGAAGAGAGATTCTCAAACACCAGCCGGCTACCAAGCAGTCGACCGCGGTCTCGGGGACTACACCCAGCGGGTGCACTCTGCGTGCCCCCACTGGTTCAAAAAAATACTCGACTCATGAAAGAGCTACTTAGTTCCAAAGCAGAAACACCCCAGTGGGTGATTAGATGTCAAATGCAGATCCATAGATGCACATAATAGGTTCCAAAACGCTCATCCGAGGACACCAAATGGACAGTGAAACAACAGTGACATCTATTACTGCTCAAGGGACCAGCTGGAAATCAACTAACCTGGACATTGGCTTGCAGAGCGGTGCTGGCATTGTAAGCAACCTGACTGGCCTCATGCACCACCTTCATGTGCTCCACCACGAGGTTCACCTGGAGAAGAGCCTCCCTGACGGCACTCAGCGGGTCATCTGGAGTCTGGTATGCAACGAAGAGTGACGGTGCAGCACAGTCGGGGCAGTCATGGGATCAGATGCGTGGAGTTGTACTGGAGCAGCAGGGGCCTGAGAAGACAACACTGATGGACGGTCAGTCGACAATGGATTGGAAAAGGTGACACTGGTCCGAGCCAGGTCTCCGGATCGCTCGACCACTGTCTCAAGCACTGACGTCAATTGAGGCACCTGACCCTCGGTCGCCTTCCCGCTTGAGGCCCTGCTCCTTCTTCTTCTCTCTCTCAGAGGCCCTTCTTCTTCGTCGTCATCCGGAATATTAATAACATCTCGCGGAGCTGCAACAAAAACAATCTCAAGATTTCAATCGACCAATGACCCAATCGGCATAACAAATTCTAATCGGAAAGGGCTTACCAGCTTTGGAAGTGGCCGCGTTGCCGGCCTCCTCGTCACATGGGGCCTTGTCAAGGTCCATGTTAGTCTCAGAAGTTGCAGGGCTGAAAAAATTCATAATCCACTCGGTCAAAACAGAAAGATCAGTCGGAAGAAGAAAATACAAAAAGATCGAGCGCTCACCCGGAGGCGACAGGAACGTCTATCTTGATCTTGGGCAAGGTCTTCCGAGCCTTCGAGGGCGCGACCTTGGGCTGCTTTGTGACCTTCTCCGTCGGCTCCGGAGTCGATGTCCAAGTGCATTTCTACGCTTGGGTGGTTGGAGCCGCGGTCTTGCCGCGCCCTCCCACTGGATCATTGAGAAGCTTGGATCGCCACTTTGAGCGTGGTGGCGAGTCGACCACCTCATCGTCGTCTGACTCGTCGCTCTCCTCCTCGTCATCATCCTGTGGAGACTGCCAATCACCGCTCTCTTCCGCGCTGTCCTCCCCCTCCTGGTCTTGCTCTAGAGCTTGTTCACCGTTGGGCATAGAGTACGTCTCAGTGCAAATCTACAAGACAAAGAGTCAAACAAATTTCAGTCAGATTCAGAGACAGATGCAAGACATACAGGAAAAGAGTCGGTAGCAAACGTCAAACCTTATCTGGCTGGTTATTGGTGCTAAATGGGTTGACTCTCCTGGCTCCTCTGGGGTTATCCTTGTTTCCTATAATGCCTTTCAACCACTAGGCCACCGTCGCGGCTGAGACCTCCTCTGGGTGGACCTGAGCGGTGTCGTTGGCCCTAGAATACATCCACATCGGATGGGCACGAGCCTGGAGCGGCTGGATGCGTCAACTAAGGAACACCTCCAGCAAGTCCATGCCGGTTACACCCTGATTGATCAACTGAACCACTCTCTCCACCAACATGTCTGTTTTCACCCTCTCAGTAGCTGTCACTTTCAGCAACGAAGGTTGCTAGGCGCTATCTAAAGAAAAGGGGGGAAGGCCGGTCGAGTGACCGGGAATCACAATGTCCTCGCAGTAGAACCAGCTCGACTGCCAGCCCCTGACAGACTTGGGTAGTGTCATGGAAGGGAAAGCACTTTGTTTCCTCTTCTGGATCCCCAAACCCCGCACATTTGGATCACATGCGTCCTCCCATCACTCGAATTGGCATTCTTCACCGACTGGGAGCGGATAGTAAAGATATGCTTGAAAAGACCCCAGTGCGGCCGATAGCCTAGGAAATTTTTGCATATGGACACGAATGCAGCGATGTACTTAATGGTGTTGGGGGAGAAGTGGTGGAGGTGAGCTCCGAAGAAGTTCAAGAAGCCTAAAAAAGGATGCGGGGGAAGGGAGAAACCCCGGTCGACATGGGTGGCGATCAAAACACACTCACCCGGCCGCGGGTGAGGCTCCGTCTCCCCTTTCAGCAGCCTTGCTACTCCCTCGATGATCAGAACGGCATCAGCCAGCTCCTCCAAGTCCTCTGGGCGGAGCGAAGATCGGATCCAATCACCCTGAATCCAACCCGCCGGCAGCCCGGACCTCGACGACGACCCGCGAGCCGTTTTCTTGCCCTTCGCCGCCCCCGTCGCCTTCTTCGCGCGTTCCAGCGCCGCCGTCCTGTCCTTTACCATGGTGGTGGCGTGGCGGTGTCGAGAGCGAAAGAGAAAAGGGGTAGCAGAGAAGCAGAGGAGAAAGGGGGAAGATGGGTGCGCACAGTGCGGACGCCTCGGCGCCGACGCCTAATAAAGAGTCGCTTCCGAGTGGCTGATGTGTGGGCCCAAGCGATCCTGTCAAATCCCGCAACAGTCGCGCACTGAGTACGTGGCGCAAAAGGTAGCACAGAAATCGAGGTGCCCCTGTCTGTCCATTCTGCTCACTGCGGCGCGCTCCGTCTCGTGCGCTTCCCCACAATTTTGAATCCCATGAGATCCAGCACACGCTGTAACCAATCGCGCCGAAGATTTCGCGTCAAAAGTAACACTCGACAGGGTGGCGGTGCAAATCCACTCGACAACCTACTGAATCGATCAAGGCGACTGAATCGAAGCCACAGTTTCATCACGGAACTCCAGTCCAACGCAAGCGTCTGCGAAACACGAGGGTCTAGGCAGGGTTAACTTTAACCTTCTTTTCACTTGGACCTCAATCCATTCGGGAGCTAATGATGAGGATATAGACCTAGGGTAGGGGCATGGGCCTGACCTATATGCCCTACCCAAGGTCACTACCCTAGAAGCAAAGGCACCCAAGAGACAATAGAGAGTACCAGCTAAAGGCATCGAGTGCAATCCACTCGACCAATCAATACCACTCGGGTACCTCTCCCTCCTTTTGTCACTCAGACTACCAAGAAACCACTCGACCTACCAAAGACCAGGAGCCGTACAGGACAACAACGGCCAGACGTTCACTCCGCAGTCTTCAAGGACATTAATAGCACTTTATAACTGGCGTTACCAGTAACGTCCTGTCTTTATGTACATTGAACCCCTGTAACAGAGGTGACCTGGGTCCTGGCGCACTCTATATAAGCCACCCCCCTCCTCTGGGACAAGGGTTCGCACCCCCTGTAACACACACCATATTCCAGTCGACCACCACAGGGCACCGAGACGTAGGGCTTTTACTTCCTCCGAGAGGGGCCTGAACTCGTAAACACTTGCGTACAATCTCGCCGTAGCTAGGACCCTGCCTCCTCATTCATACCCCCTACACTTACTGTCAGACTTAGTACCACGACACCCGGCGTCCTCCCTGTTTTGCATTTGGGTCGGCAGTGCGCCCAACGCGCCGACCCATTTTCATGTCCGCACTCAATTTTTTAAAAAGGCCCGCAGCCATATATCATGCCATCGGCCATGTCTCATGCCAGCACCATGGCAGCGCCGGCATACATTGTCGGATTCGAAAAATGCACCACACAGTTCATGCTGGCGCACTCGCGAGCGGCCGGCACACATGCCAGCACACAAAAAGGGTTGGGACTTGAGTTCGACCACGCCATCACGGCCCCGTGGTCATGCCAGCGCAGAAGCCGGCATACAAAAAAGAAGGCGCTCGTGGACACAAGATCACTCGTCGGTGAACTTGAGCATGTCGGCCTGCATTTTCTCGAACCATGGCCTCTTCCTTGGCGACACGGTGTTGAGATCCACGTTCATGCTCTCCACCCCGGTCATCATGCTTGTGAGAGACACTTCTTTGGCCTTGGTCTTGGCGTTGGCAGCCTCCATCTTGAGCATCTTCGCTTGCTTCTCCGCCTCCAACTCAAGCATCTTGGCTTTCTTCTCCGCATCCATCTCTAGCCTCCTCCTTTGGATCTCCATGAAGGCGTTCATTTGCTCCTCTTTGAAACGCCGGCGCTCCTCCTCTCTTGAGTCCTTCTTGTTCATCATGCCCTCCACGCTTGCGATCAAGGCGTTCGATGCCGCATCCCACTTGTCCTCCTTCTTGGAGTTGGTCTTCCCCCGCGACCGAGCCAGCTCGCCGTCCCCAACCTCCTCCACGGCTTCCTTTCCCCCGCACGACTTGAGGGTGGCATATTGCACCTTGAACTTCTCCTCATCTTTGATGACTCTATAGCAATGGGAGAGGTTGAAGCACTTGCCATTGTGTTGGACCTTGAATGCCTCCAAAGCTTGAAATGCCTACAAATGTTTTCATGCAACCATGTTGGGACAAATGGGATGCAAATGAACACGCAAGCATGAACTTGATGACACAAAAGAGGGCGGCTTGCTACCATACCTTGTCTTGCATGCCGATGCCGCTCACGGGGCGGGCCTTGACGCTCTCAAGAGTGGCACAAAACTTGTTGCACTCTTGTTGGATCACTCTCCATCGCTTCGAAATGGACACGCACCCATGAGTGCTCGCAATTTGGTAAGGAGGAAACTTCTTGCGCTCATGAAACTAATGGTGGACACGAATCCAAAAAGTTGAATGCTTTTGTTCGGTGCCAATCTTGGGGTCTTGTCCAATGTCCCTCCAACAGTGTCAAAGAAGCTTGTCCTCGGCCGCCATGTATGCCTTCGTGCGCTTGCTCTTGCGCTTCGGTTTTGGCCCGGCGGCTTGGTTGGCGAGCTCGTCCTCAAACAAAGGCTCCACTTCGATGGCACTCGTCTTCTTCCTCTTGCCCGTAGTCATCTGGAAACTCGTGGTCACGTGGGAAGCTATCCAGGTCCATGCCGACCTCATCGTGCATGAAGGCCGACTAATCATAGCCAGCGCCCGGCGTGAACACCCCGCGGCCATCCTGGCGTTGTGTCTCGTCGGGGTCATAGCCAGCGGCCGGCGCACCGCCCTCGAAGATGAGGTCCTGCATGTAGTACTCGTCACCGGTGGCCGGCATTTCGTCGAACAGGTTGCGGGCGTTGAAGGAAATATGCCCTAGAGGCAATAATAAAGTTATTATTTATTTCCTTATTTCATGATAAATGTTTATCATTCATGCTAGAATTGTATTAACCGGAAACATGATACATGTGTGAATGCATAAACAAACAACATGTCACTAGTATGCCTCTACTAGACTAGCTTGTTAATCAAAGATGGTTATGTTTCCTAACCATGAACAAAGAGTTGTTATTTGATTAACAAGGTCACATCATTAGTAGAATGATCTGATTGACATGACCCATTTCCATTAGCTTAGCACACGATCGTTTAGTATGTTGCTACTGCTTTTATCCATGACTTATACATGTTCCTGTAACTATGAGATTATGCAACTCCCGTTTACCGGAGGAACACTTTGGGTGCTACCAAACGTCACAACGTAACTGGGTGATTATAAAGGAGTACTACAGGTGTCTCCAAAGGCAGATGTTCGGTTGGCGTATTTCGAGATTAGGTTTTGTCACTCCGATTGTCGGAGAGGTATCTCTGGGCCCTCTCGGTTATACACATCACTGAAGCCTTGCAAGCATTACAACTAGTGAGTTAGCTGTGAGATGATGTATTACGGAACGAGTAAAGAGACTTGCCGGTAACGAGATTGAACTAGGTATTGGATACCGACGATCGAATCTCGGGCAAGTAACATACCGATGACAAAGGGAACAACGTATGTTGTTATGCGGTCTGACCGATAAAGATCTTCGTAGAATATGTAGGAACCAATATGGGCATCCAGGTCCCGCTGTTGGTTATTGACCGGAGACGTGTCTCGGTCATGTCTACATTGTTCTCGAACCGTAGGGTCCGCACGCTTAAGGTTTCAATGACAGTTATTATGAGTTTATGTATTTTGATGTACCGAAGAAGTTCGGAGTCCCGGATGTGATCACGGACATGACGAGGAGTCTCAAAATGGTCGAGACATAAAGATTGATATATTGGAAGCCTATATTTGGAGTTCGGAATGGTTCCGGGTGAAATCGGGAATTTACCAGGAGTACCGGGAGGTTACCGGAACCCCCCGGGAACTAAATGGGCCTTAGTGGGCCTCGAGGGAGAAGAGGAGGGGCCGGCCAGGGCAGGCCGCGCGCCCCCTCCCCCCCTAGTCCGAATAGGACAAGGAGGGGGGGCGGCGCCCCCCTTCCTTCTTCCCCCTCCCCCAATCCTACTCCAACTAGGAAAGGGGGGTGGGGAGTCCTACTCCCGGTGGGAGTAGGACTCCTCCAGGCGCGCCTCCTCTAGGCCGGCCGCACCCCCCCCCTTGCTCCTTTATATACGGGGGCAGGGGGGCACCCTAGAACACACAAGTTTGATCTACGGATCGTTCCTTAGCCGTGTGCGGTGCCCCCCTCCACCATATTCCACCTCGGTCATATCGTCGCGAAGCTTAGGCGAAGCTCTGCGCCGGTAGAACATCAAGATCGTCACCACGCCGTCGTGCTGACGGAACTCTCCCTCGACACTCGGCTGGATCAGAGTACGAGGGACGTCATCGAGCTGTACGTGTGTCAAGAACTCGGGGGCGCCGGAGTAACGGCGCCGGGATCGGTCGGATCGCGAGGAGAACGTACGACTACTTCCTCTACGTTGTGATCGCTTCCGCTTCGGGTCTACGAGGGTACGTAGACAACACTCTCCCCTCTCGTTGCTATGCATCACCATGATCTTGCGTGTGCGTAGGAAAATTTTGAAATTACTACGTTCTCCAACAGGCGTCCGGTAGCACGTCGGCCGGCATCTGCTGCGCACATTTCCTCGCGCCTCCGGATGATGAGCCATCGGCTACCGGTGTGGCGTTGAGGTCGATGGGCACGGGCGCGGGCGTGGAAGGCGCCACCACGCTCATGTCGGGCGAGCACTTTCCGGAGAGGTGCGAGGCCAGTGGATACACGTGGAAGCCGGGTATCGGGGTGCATGCCGACGCGCCGGGCGAGTCGGCAAGCACCATCCGAGGGAACGCGGACGAGCCGGTGTTGGCCGCGGCGGCCACTGCGGCGTTGACGAGGTCGTGCTGGCTAGGGTTTAACCCTAGGATGTAGAGCGCCTCCCTCGTTGCCGCCGCGACGCGGGCGTTGGTGACCTCCTACTACGCAGCGGCGGCGACGGCGGCAGCCGCGGCGGCTTCACCCCTCGCGTACGCGACGTGCCTCCGGCTCTTCCTTTTGGCCGACTCCGCCGCCTGTTGTTCGGGCATCAACGCCTTCTTTGGCTTGGCTGCATCGGTGGTTTTGCCCGGGGCACAGGGCTTGCCTTTGCCGGAGGGGGCGCTCTTCATGCCGGACGAGGCGAGGGAGGCGAGGCCAGCGGCGGCGGCGAGGTCGAGGTCGTCGTCCATGGTGGTGCGGGGCGGGACGCACGCGGGCGGGAGGGTTTTAGAGAAAATGGAGGGAAATGGTGCTTGCTGCCACCGACAGGCGGGCCCGGGGAGAGAAATAGGCGTGCGCCGTCCTACGCTTGTCCGCGCCGACGCAAATCCGGCTCAAAATTGGCCGGAAATTGGTCGCCTGCGGACGAAAAGCGGTCGCGCGTCCATTTGGGTCGGCGCGTTGGGCCGCCTTTTTTGTCCGGGCCGACCCAAACGTACGGCGGCGGACGAAATGGGTCGCCCGTTGGAGTTGCTGTAACTCCTCGAATAGAAACTGTTGGAAGAGTTAAAAATGGGTTAGGCGGAAGATGCTCTAAGTTGAATTCATTATTATTATTATTATTATTATTATTGAGAGAGAGAATCAGCTGCATTCACTTCGTTATATTGTCTGACAAATAGAGCTCATCGATGAGATGAGGAGAGACAGCAATAATACACCACCGTCCACCAGCTGTACTGTGTACAAGTGATGTGACAGAACAAGCAGACGCACCGCATCAACGAGCGTTGCGTTGGTGAGCATGTGCTGCGCATTATTGCGGTTGGACTCTTGTAGTAGTAGTGCAAGTTTTACAGTGGTAAGAGCAGACGGCCCCCATGCACCACGCCAACGCTTGGATGCATTGAAACATTTCCCCTCCCGGATATGTACAGCCTTTTGCCCCATTCTTGATTGAAAGAGAGAGCTTGAAACGTCTCCTGTGCTCTCCCTTTTGCTTGCACGCATACGTTGTAGCCAGAGCCAGTTATTGCATTGCTGGATGATTCTGAAAAAAAAAGGAAAACATTGGGAGATGTGCTTCCTTGCGCTGCTCTGCTTTTCTTCGGAGCACGAAACAAGTAGAGGATGCACGCTATGCTAGCAGCCAGAGCCAGCGGTAGGCAATTCCTGTGTTATGTCATTCACATGTACATTGCCAAGTGCCAACATAACACCATGTACATTGCTAGAGTCAGAATCATCACTTGCCCTCATTTTAATTTGTGCTACATAAACTGCTGGTAGTAATTGTTGCTGCTGAAGCTACAACATAAACTCACTCTGCCACAAGAATGTCATGCTAGCTCCACCACATTTTTGTCACTCCAAGACACTAGCTAGTGCAGGCCTTCTGATAACTTGAGCTCTGACTTTGAACGGGTTAGTTTAATACTTCCTCTGTCCGGAAATACTTGTCGCAGAAATGCTTAAAAATATATGTATCTAAGAACTAAAATACGTCTAGATAGATCCATTCCTCCGACAAGTATTTCCGGACGAAGGGAGTAGATACAAATGAAGGGGACTAGCCTTGTTAGGGCATCTCCAACTCCCGCATTCATTCATGGACTAGGGGACCAGTCCGACTACACGGATGCAGGAGCCGGCCATCCAATGCTATCCACATTGGTTTGGTTATATTTTAAATTAATTTTAACTAAAATGAACAAATTTGATGCATATTTGAACGTATCGGACGATATTCCTTCAAACCTGGATGATTTTTACACAACACTGGATGTTTTTCATCCAAACCGGAATAAACTCATTACATTTAGACATATTTCAACTAGATCGGACCCTAAACCTAGACTAAAATGACCGCTGGCGCTCGTTCTCCATCTCCGACCGGCCATGAGCCTCAAAAATGAAGCCTTGCCCCACCTCCTCCGCAGCCCTCCACTCCGACGACATGTCATCCCCATCTCTGGCAGCCCGCTCCTCAGACTGCTGGATGCCCTGGAGGGATATGCTTCAGCGAGAGGGGGAGAGTAAGCCCCGTCATATTCTGCGCTGCTCCTTCGCTTCCGTGAAGCATGGATCAGGGCTGGTTTTGGGGCCGGGGGGGGGGGGGGGGTGTTGGGGAACGTAGTAATTTCAAAAAATTTCCTACGCACACGCAAGATCATGGTGATGCATAGCAACGAGAGGGGAGAGTGTTGTCCACGTACCCTCGTAGACCGTAAGCGGAAGCGTTATGACAACGCGGTTGATGTAGTCGTACGTCTTCACGATCCGACCGATCCAAGCACCGAACGTACGGCACCTCCGAGTTCTGCACACGTTCAGCTCGATGACGATCTCCGGCCTCCGATCCAGCCGAGCTCCGGAGATGAGTTCCGTCAGCACGACGGCGTGGTGACGATGATGATATTCTACCGGCGCAGGGCTTCGCCTAAACTCCACGACGATATATGACCGAGGTGGAATATGGTGGAAGGGGGCACCGCACACGGCTAAGGAACGATCCGTAGAT
Organism: Triticum timopheevii; assembly: GCA_963921465.1. Lineage (NCBI taxonomy): Eukaryota > Viridiplantae > Streptophyta > Magnoliopsida > Poales > Poaceae > Triticum > Triticum timopheevii. The sequence goes on from OY997271.1 coordinate 3,666,201, forward strand.
CAACTTGTGTGTCCTAGGGTGCCCCCCTACCCCCGTATATAAAGGAGGGAGGGAGGAGGAGGCCGGCCCAAGGGGGGCGCGCCATAGAGGAGGGGGAAACCTACTCCAAGTAGGTTTCCCCCCCTTTTCCTTATCTTATTTAGAGGAGGAAGGAAAGAGTACTAGTATTAGGAATAAGTACTAGTAGTAGTAATAGGAAGAGGGGGGAAGGACAAAGGAAAGGGGGGGCCGGCCCCCCTCCCCAATTCGGATTGGGCTGGGGGGGCGCGCCCCCCTCCCTTGTTCCTTCTCCCTTCTTCCTATATGGGCCCAATAAGGCCCATATACCTCCCGGGGGGTTCCGGTAACCTCCCGGTAGCTCCAAACTTCTCTGGAACCTTTCCGGTGTCCAAATATATCCGTCCAATATATCAATCTTTATGTCTCGACCATTTCGAGACTCCTCGTCATGTCCGTAATCACATCCGGGACTCCGAACAACTTCGGTACATCAAAACTCATAAACTCATAATATAACTGTCATCGAAACCTTAAGCGTGCGGACCCTACGGGTTCGAGAACTATGTAGACATGACCTAGAACTATTCTCGGTCAATAACCAATAGCGGGACCTGGATGCCCATATTGGCTCCTACATATTCTACGAAGATCTTTATCGGTCAAACCGCATAACAACATACGTTGTTCCCTTTGTCATCGGTATGTTACTTGCCCGAGATTCGATCGTCGGTATCCAATACCTAGTTCAATCTCGTCACCGGCAAGTCTCTTTACTCGTTCTGTAATGCATCATCCCGTAACCAACTCATTGGTCACATTGCTTGCAAGGCTTATAATGATGTGCATTACCGAGAGGGCCCAGAGATACCTCTCCGACAATCGGAGTGACAAAACCTAATCTCGAAATACGCCAACTCAACATGTACCTTCGAAGACACCTGTAGTACTCCTTTATAATCACCCAGTTACGTTGTGACGTTTGGTAGTACCCAAAGTGTTCCTCCGGTAAACGGGAGTTGCATAATCTCATAGTTACAGGAACATGTATAAGTCATGAAGAAAGCAATAGCAACATACTAAACGATCAAGTGCTAAGCTAACGGAATGAGTCAAGTCAATCACATCATTCTCCTAATGATGTGATCCCGTTAATCAAATGACAACTCTTTTGTCCATGGCTAGGAAACATAACCATCTCTGATAAACGAGCTAGTCAAGTAGAGGCATACTAGTGACACTATGTTTGTATATGTATTCACACATGTATTATGTTTCCGGTTAATACAATTCTAGCATGAATAATAAACATTTATCATGAAATAAGGAAATAAATAATAACTTTATTATTGCCTCTAGGGCATATTTCCTTCAGTCTCCCACTTGCACTAGAGTCAATAATCTAGTTCACATCGCTATGTGATTTAACATCAATATTCATATCTGTATATGATTAACACCCATTGTTCACATCGTTATGTGACCAACACCCAAAGGGTTTACTAGAGTCAATAATCTAGTTCACATCGCTATGTGATTAACACCCAGTGAGTACTAAGGTATGATCATGTTTTGCTCGTGAGAGGAGCTTTAGTCAACGGGTCTGTCACATTCAGAGCCGTATGTATTTTGCAAATATTTTATGTCCACAATGCTCTGCACGGAGCTACTCTAGCTAATTGCTCCCACTTTCAATATGTATCCAGGTTGAGACTTAGAGTCATCTGGATCAGTGTAAAAGTTTTCACTGATGTAACTTTTACAACAAACTCTTTTATCACCTCCATAATCGAGAAACATCTCCTTAGTCCTTACTAAGGATATTCTTGACCAATGTCCAGTGATCTACTCCTAGATCACTATTGTACTCTCTTGCCAAATTCAGAGCAAGGTGTACAATAGGTCTGGTACATAGCATAGCATACTTTATAGAACCTATGACTGAGGCATCGGGAATGATTTTCATTCTCTTTCTATTTTCTGCTGTGGTCGGGATTTGAGTCTTACTCAATTTCATACCTTTGCAACACATGCAAGAATTCTTTCTTTGACTGTTCCATTTTGAACTATTTCAAAATCTTGCCAAGGTATGTACTCATTGAAAATCTTATCAAGCGTCTTGATCTATCTCAATAGATCTTGATGCTCAATATGTAAGTAGCTTTTACTGAGGTCTTTTCTTTTTAAAGAACTCCTTTAAAACACTCCTTTATGCTTTGCGGAAAAATTCTACATCATTTCTGATCAACAATATGTCACTCACATATACTAATCAGAAAGGCTGTAGTGCTCCCACTCACTTTATTGTAAATACAGGCTTCATCGTAAGTCCATATAAAACTATATGCTTTGATCAACTTATCAAAGCGTATATTCCAACTCCGAGATGCTTGCACCAGTCCATAGATGGATCGCTGGAGCTTGCACATTTTGTTAGCACCTTTAGGATTGACAAAACCTTCTGGTTGCATCATATACAACTCTTCTTTAATAAATCCATTAAGGAATGCAGTTTTGACATCCATTTGCCAGATTTCATAAAATGTGGCAATTGCTAACATGATTCAGACAGACTTAAGCATCGATACGAGTGAGAAAATCTCATCGTATTCAACACCTTGAACTTGTTGAAAACCTTTCGCAACAAGTCGAGCTTGGTAGATAGTAATACTACTATCAGTGTCCGTCTTCCTCTTGAAGATCCATTATTTTAACATGGCCTACTGATCATCGAGCAAGTCAATCAAAGTCCATAAATTGTTCTCATACATGGATCATATCTCAGATTTTATGGCCTCGAGCCATTTCGCGGAATCTGGGCTCATCATCGCTTCCTCATAGTTCGTAGGTTCATCATGGTCTAGTAACATGACTTCCAGAACATGATTACTACACCACTCTGGTGCGGATCTTACTCTGGAAGACCTACGAGGTTCTGTAGTAACTTGATCTGAAGTTTCATGATCATCATCATTAGCTTTCTCACTAATTGGTGTAGCAATCACTGGAACTCATTTCTGTGATGAACTACTTTCCAATTTGGGAGAAGGTACAATTACCCTATCAAGCTCTACTTTCCTCCCACTCACTTCTTTCGAGAGAAACTCCTTCTCTAGAAAGGATCCATTTTAGCAATGAATGTTTTGCCTTCGGATCTGTGATAGAAGGATTACCCAACAGTTTCCTTTGGGTATTCTATGAAGACACACTTCTCCGATTTGTGTTCGAGCTTATCAGGTTGAAAACCTTTTTCATATAAGCATCGCAACTCCAAACTTTAAGAAACGACAACTTAGGTTTACTGCTAAACCATAGTTCATATGGTGTCATCTCAACGGATTTAGATGGTGCCCTTTTAAACGTGAATCCAGCTGTCTCTAATGCATGATCCCAAAACGATATTGGTAAATCAGTAAGAAACATCATAGATCGCACCATATCCAATAAAGTGCGGTTACGACATTCGGACACACCATAATGTTATGGTGTTCCAGGTGGCGTGAGCTGTGAAACTATTCCACATTGTTTTAATTGAAGACCAAACTCGTAACTCAAATATTCCTCTCCGCGATCAGATCGCAGAAACTTTATTTTCTTGTTACGATGATTTTCCACTTCACTCTAAAATTCTTTGAACCTTTCAACTATTTCAGACTTATGTTTCATCAAGTAGATATACCCATATCTGCTCAAATCATCTTGTGAAGGTCAGAAAATAACGATACTTGCCACGAGCATCAATACTCATTGGATCGCATACATCGGTATGTATTATTTCCAACAAGTTAGTAGCTCATTCCATTGTTCCGGAGAACGGAGTTTTAGTCATCTTGCCCAAAAGGCATGGTTCGCAAGCATCAAATGATTCATAACCAAGTGATTCCGAAAATCCATCTTTATGGAGTTTCTTCATGCATTTTACACCGATATGACCCAAACGGCAGTGCCACAAATAAGTTGCACTATCATTATTAACTTTGCATCTTTTGGCATCAATATTATGAATATGTGTATCACTACGATCGAGATCCAACAAACTATTTTCATTGGGTGTATGACCATTGAAGGTTTTATTCATGTAAACAGAACAACAATTATTCTCTGATTTTAAATGAATAACCGTATTGCAAAAACACGATCAAATCATATTCATGCTCAACGCAAACGCCAAATAACATTTATTTAGGTTTAACACTAATCCCGAAAGTATAGGGAGTGTGCGATGATGATCATATCAATCTTGGAACTACTTCCAACACTTATCGTCACTATCCCTTCAACTAGTCTCTGTTTATTCTGTATCTCCTGTTTCGAGTTACTAATCTTAGCAACCGAACAAGTATCAAATACTCAGGGGCTACTATAAACACTAGTAAGGCACATATCAAAAACTGTATATCAAATATACCTTTGTTCACTTTGCCATCCTTCTTATCCACCAAATGTTCAGGGCATTTCCGCTTCCAGTGACCATTTCCTTTGCAGTGTAAGCACTCAGTTTCAGGCTATGGTCTAGCTTGGGGCTTCTTCGCAGGAGTGACAACTTGCTTGTCGTTCCACTTGAAGTTCCCTTTCTTTCCCTTTGCCCTTTTCTTGAAACTAGTGGTCTTGTCAATCATCAACACTTGATGCTCTTTCTTGATTTCTACCTTCGTCGATTTCAATATCACGAAGAGCTCGGGAATTGTTTTCGTTATCCCTTGCATACTATAGTTCATCACGAAGTTCTAGTAACTTAGTGATGGTGACTAGAGAATTCTGTCAATCACTATCTTATCTAGAAGATTAACTCCCACTTGATTCAAGCGATTGAAGTACCCAGACAATCTAAGTACATGCTCACTAGTTGAGCGATTCTCCTCCATATTTTAGCTATAGAACTTGTTGGAGACTTCATATCTCTCAACTCGGGTATTTGCTTGAAATATTAACTTCAATTCCTAGAACATATCATATGGTCCATGACGTTCAAAACGTCTTTGAAGTCCCGATTCTAAGCCATAAAGCATGGTGCACAAAACTATCAAGTAGTCATCATATTGAGCTAGCCAAACGTTCATAATGTCTGCATCTGCTCCTGCAATAGGTCTGTCACCTAGCGGTGCATCAAGGACATAATTCTTCTGTGCAGCAATGAGGATAAACCTCAGATCACGGATCCAATCCGCATCATTGCTACTAACATCTTTCAACACAGTATTCTCTAGGAACATATCAAAATAAACATATGAAAGCAACAACGCAAGCTATTGATCTACAACATAATTTGCAAAATACTACTAGGACTAAGTTCATGATAAATTAAAGTTCAATTAATCATATTACTTAAGAACTCCCACTTAGATAGACATCCCTCTAATCCTCTAAGTGATCACGTGATCCATATCAACTAAACCATGTCCGATCATCAAGTGAGATGGAGTAGTTTCAATGGTGAACATCTCTATGTTGATCATATCTACTATATGATTCACGCTCGACCTTTCGGTCTCCGTGTTCCGAGGCCATATCTGTATATGCTAGGCTCGTCAAGTATAACCTGAGTATTCCGCGTGTGCAACTGTTTTGCACCCGTTGTATTTGAACGTAGAGCCTATCACACCCGACCATCACGTGGTGTCTCAGCACGAAGAACTTTCGCAACGGTGCATACTCAGGGAGAACACTTCTTGATAATTAGTGAGAGATCATCTTAAAATGCTACCGTCAATCAAAGCAAGATAAGATGCATAAAGGATAAACATCACATGCAATCAATATAAGTGATATGATATGGCCATCATCATCTTGTGCTTGTGATCTCCATCTTCGAAGCACCGTCGTGATCACCATCGTCACCGGCGCGACACCTTGATCTCCATCGTAGCATCGTTGTCGTTTACGCCATTTATTGCTTCTACGACTATCGCTACCGCTTAGTGATAAAGTAAAGCAATTACAGGGCGTTTGCATTTCATACAATAAAGCGACAACCATATGGCTCCTGCCAGTTGCCGATAACTTCGGTTACAAAACATGATCATTTCATACAATAAAATATAGCATCACATCTTGGCCATAATACATCACAACATGCCCTGCAAAAACAAGTTAGACATCCTCTACTTTGTTGTTGCAAATTTTACGTGGCTGCTACGGGCTTAAGCAAGAACCAATCTCACCTACGCATCAAAACCACAACGATAGTTTGTCAAATAGACTCCGTTTTAACCTTCACAAGGACCGGGCGTAGCCACACTCGGTTCAACTAAAGTTGGAGAAACAGACACCCGCTAGTCACCTGTGTGCAAAGCACGGTGGTAAAACCAGTCTCGCATAAGCGTACGCGTAATGTCGGTCCGGGCCGCTTCATCCAACAATACCGCTGAACCAAAGTATGACATGCTGGTAGGCAGTATGACTTATATCGTCCACAACTCACTTGTGTTCTACTCGTGCATATAACATCAAACCATAAAAACCTAGGCTCGGATGCCACTGTTGGGGAACGTAGTAATTTCAAAAAATTTCCTACGCACACGCAAGATCATGGTGATGCATAGCAACGAGAGGGGAGAGTGTTGTCCACGTACCCTCGTAGACCGTAAGCGGAAGCGTTATGACAACGCGGTTGATGTAGTCGTACGTCTTCACGATCCGACCGATCCAAGCACCGAACGTACGGCACCTCCGAGTTCTGCACACGTTCAGCTCGATGACGATCTCCGGCCTCCGATCCAGCCGAGCTCCGGAGATGAGTTCCGTCAGCACGACGGCGTGGTGACGATGATGATGTTCTACCGGCGCAGGGCTTCGCCTAAACTCCGCGACGATATGACCGAGGTGGAATATGGTGGAAGGGGGCACCGCACACGGCTAAGGAACGATCCGTAGATCAACTTGTGTGTCCTAGGGTGCCCCCCTACCCCCGTATATAAAGGAGGGAGGGAGGAGGAGGCCGGCCCAAGGGGGGCGCGCCATAGAGGAGGGGGAAACCTACTCCAAGTAGGTTTCCCCCCCTTTTCCTTATCTTATTTAGAGGAGGAAGGAAAGAGTACTAGTATTAGGAATAAGTACTAGTAGTAGTAATAGGAAGAGGGGGGAAGGAGAAAGGAAAGGGGGGGCCGGCCCCCCTCCCCAATTCGGATTGGGCTGGGGGGGCGCGCCCCCCTCCCTTGTTCCTTCTCCCTTCTTCCTATATGGGCCCAATAAGGCCCATATACCTCCCGGGGGGTTCCGGTAACCTCCCGGTAGCTCCAAACTTCTCCGGAACCTTTCCGGTGTCCAAATATATCCGTCCAATATATCAATCTTTATGTCTCGACCATTTCGAGACTCCTCGTCATGTCCGTAATCACATCCGGGACTCCGAACAACTTCGGTACATCAAAACTCATAAACTCATAATATAACTGTCATCAAAACCTTAAGCGTGCGGACCCTACGGGTTCGAGAACTATGTAGACATGACCTAGAACTATTCTCGGTCAATAACCAATAGCGGGACCTGGATGCCCATATTGGCTCCTACATATTCTACGAAGATCTTTATCGGTCAAACCGCATAACAACATACGTTGTTCCCTTTGTCATCGGTATGTTACTTGCCCGAGATTCGATCGTCGGTATCCAATAGCTAGTTCAATCTCGTCACCAGCAAGTCTCTTTACTCGTTCTGTAATGCATCATCCTGTAACCAACTCATTGGTCACATTGCTTGCAAGGCTTATAATGATGTGCATTACCGAGAGGGCCCAGAGATACCTCTCCGACAATCGGAGTGACAAAACCTAATCTCGAAATACGCCAACTCAACATGTACCTTTGAAGACACCTGTAGTACTCCTTTATAATCACCCAGTTACGTTGTGACGTTTGGTAGTACCCAAAGTGTTCCTCCGGTAAACGGGAGTTGCATAATCTCATAGTTACAGGAACATGTATAAGTCATGAAGAAAGCAATAGCAACATACTAAACGATCAAGTGCTAAGCTAACGGAATGGGTCAAGTCAATCACATCATTCTCCTAATGATGTGATCCCGTTAATCAAATGACAACTCTTTTGTCCATGGCTAGGAAACATAACCATCTCTGATAAACGAGCTAGTCAAGTAGAGGCATACTAGTGACACTATGTTTGTCTATGTATTCACACATGTATTATGTTTCCGGTTAATACAATTCTAGCATGAATAATAAACATTTATCATGAAATAAGGAAATAAATAATAACTTTATTATTGCCTCTAGGGCATATTTCCTTCAGGGGGGGGGGGAGGTGGCCTGTGAGTGGGGAAGATACCGGCTGTGCACGCTGACTACGCGTCGGCAGTAACCTTCCTGGGACCCAAGCGATGGCAGCCTCCCATGTTCTACTTTTCCTCGACCTTGGCAGCGTGTACGGACGTGCTGGCCGCCGCTTCATCGATCTCCATGAAGTCGGCTTATTTCTCCGCCGGAAGGGCGCGGTTTAGTGTATGTTGACGGCAGATGAGACGGTCGTGGCCGCGAGAGGAGCGGCATGGCAGCAGCTCGCCACTCCTTCACGAGCTGGCTTTTAGTAGCGAGTTGCTGCAGGGCGCGCCGGCTTGAGGCCTGACCCATGGTACTGACGACCTGGAGCGGTAAGGGAGGTGGAGCAGAGAGTTGTTTGGCTCGTATCTGGCAGGCTCGACGTGCCACCCAACCGGCTTTTATGCCGCAGAACTCCTCTTCCTGCTCGCCGGATGCCATGGGCGGTGTGAAGAAAATGGTGCAAGAAGGAGATGGAGAGTGAAGGTGTGGGGCGATTTTTACTCGACGTCTGCGATTGCTTAAATATAACATTTTTTTATCAAGTTGTAAACTTAAATTAAACTATTTGCGACAAGTCAAGCTTCATTAAAATTGAGAACATGCTCCGCATCTTCAAGGACTGACTGCATCATCGTCGTCTCATCCGTGTAGTCCACCTCGTCGTACGAGCCGTTAAACGACTCAACATAGTGCTCGTATATCTACTCCAAATCCGAATCCATTGCTTCAAAGAAGACGAGACAATTCTTTTTAGCTCCTACAATTCACCGAATAGTTGCCAGGCATGGTGAGTATAGCGGTGGCCGATTGTACCTGGCGGGGTGGTCGGAGGAGAGGGGTGGAACAGCGACAGAGAAGAAGCGGGGTGGTCGGAGGAGAGGTGTGGAATAGCGACAGAGGAGAAGCGGGGTGGAGCCCAGGCAGAACGCTGCAGGTGACGAAGACGTAGAGTTCCGGCAGTGGTGTGGCGTTGTGGACGGAGTGGGGAACGGCGGCGAAGGCGAAAGAGGACAAAGGAAGGAGAGAAAATGGGAAGGATGGAGGCGCGGGATCCAGAAAAGATTTTAGTGGCTGTTGTCCGAACTCCTGTGAAGCCCCCCCCCATGTTTCTCTCTGTTAGAAGGGAGAGAGGGATTTGGTGGAATAGTTATTGTATTGCTTGAGCCTCGTGGGCATATATATACAGGAGTACATGATCAACTTGGAGTACAAGACAAGACAGAATAATTCCTAGTCTATCTTATGTTTCCTAAGTAATCACAATACTCAACATTCCCCGCAGTCACAACGGTAGCGACGCAGACGGTGAGACTGGAGAAGAATCCGAAGGCAAGCCAACGGACACCTCCCCACAGTCGTAACGATCGACGCATCGCGGAGTCGTGGCTGGAGTGGCAACCGACGAGGTTGCTCAAGCAAGGCGGTAGCCCTTTGTGCCGTTTGTCGAGGTAGCCGAGAGCATGTGTGGTGGAGCCATGGTCGAGGAAGCCGTGCAAAGAATGCCATGGTCGATGTCGAGTCGGGGTGGCCGGTGTCGAGGAAGTCACCGTGGAGCCGTGGGCGCAAGGAGGCGCCGAGTTAGCATGGGTGCATTGGTGTCGAAGTAGTGATGCGCCGGGAAGAAGATGTTGTTGGGGACGCGTCGCGACGGGTTTGCCAAGCCCGGGGACACATCGTAGACGAAGGCACGCACCGGTGTTGCCAGCACCGGGCATGCGTAGACGGACGAAGACGAAGTTGACGAAGCGCCGACCAGGCTTGCCAGGCCCGGGGACACGTTGTGGATGAAGGCACGCATCGGTGTTGCCAGCACCGGGCATGCGTAGACGAGGGATGAGGGAGTCCTGGACTAGGGGGTGTCCGGACAGCCGGACTATCATTATCCGCCGGACTCCAGGACTACGAAGATACAAGATTGAAGACTCCGGCTCGTGTCCGGATGGTACTTTCCTTGGCGTGGAAGGCAAGCTTGGCAATACGGATATGTAGATCTTCTACCATTGTAACCGACTCTGTGTAACCCTAGCCCTCTCCGGTGTCTATATAAACCGGAGGGCTTTAGTCCGTAGGACAACATACATCTCAACAATCATACCATAGGCTAGCTTCTAGGGTTTAGCCTCCTTGATCTCGTGGTAGGTCTACTCTTGTACTACCCATATCATCAATATTAATCAAGCAGGACGTAGGGTTTTACCTCCATCGAGAGGGCCCGAACCTGGGTAAAAACATTGTGTCCCTCGTCTCTTGTTACCATCCGCCTAGACGCACAGTTTGGGACCCCCTACCCGAGATCCGCCGGTTTTGACACCGACATTGGTGCTTTCATTGAGAGTTCCTCTGTGTCGTCACCGATAGGCTTGATGGCATCTTCAACCAGCAACGCTGTCCAGGGTGAGATTTTTCTCCCTGGACAGATCTTCGTATTCGGCGGCTTTGCACTGCGGGCCAATTCTCTTGGCCATCTTGAGCAGATCGAAAGCTACGCCCCTATCCGTCAGGTCAGATTTGGAAGCTTAAACTTCACGGCCGATGTCCGCGGAGACTTGATCTTCGACGGACTCGAGCCACAGCCGAGCGCGCCGCACTGTGACGATGGGCATGGTCTAGCTCTGCCGCCGAACAGTGCCTTGGTGGCCGCACACGGATCGGCTTCGGCCATTAGCCCGGAGCCGATCGCCCAGATCGAGGGCCGGTGGATAGACGCCGCCCTGGGGGCTTCAACATCCGCGGCGATGGAGCCGAACACCAATCTTGTCCCCCACGAAACTCGTGATTCCGAGGCGCCGGACTCCTTGCCGGACTCCGAACCTCCCGCGGCCCTACCGATCGATCCAGATCGGGCGCCGGTTATGGAATTCACCGCCGTGGACATCTTCCAACACTTGCCTTTTGGCGATATCCTGAATTCACTAAAGCATCTCTCGCTATCAGGAGAGTCCTGGCCGGACTATGGCCAGGATGGTTGGGATACGGACGACGAAGAAATTCGGAGCCCACCCACCACCCACTTTGTAGCCACTGTCGAGGATTTAACCGACATGCTAGACTTCGACTCCGACGACATCGACGCTATGGACGACAATGCCGGAGATGAACAGGAGCCAGCGCCTACAAGGCACTGGAAGACCACCTCGTCATATGACATATACATGGTGGACACCCCAAAAGACGGGGATGGCGAAGAAGCAGCAGAGGCAGATTCCCTAAAGAAGCAGCCCAAGCGCCGGCGTCAGCGGCGCCGCTCTAAATCCCGCCACAGCAAGAATAGAGATTCCGGCACAGGAGACAACAATACCCCAGAGAGTGCCGAAGACAATCCCCTCCAGCAAGACCCAGCGCAGGAGGATGCAGAAGCAAGCCCTCATGAAAGGGCGGCAGACGAAGAGGTTGAGGATCATAACTATATACCTCCCTCCGAAAACGAAGCAAGCCTCAATGACGACGAACTCGTCGCGCCCGAAGACCCCGTCGAACAAGAGCTTTTTAAGCGCAGGCTCATCGCCACGGCAAGAAGCCTGAAGAAGGAAAAGCGGAAGCTCAAAACAGCGGAAGACACGCTCAGAATAAGATGGAGCAAAGTGCTCAAAACCGCAGATAAATACGGCAATGGCCACCAATCGAAGAGCTACCCGAAGCGTAAGCTGCTACCAGAATTCGACGAAGAGGCCATAGAGCCTCCACCGTCGAATGGCCTAGCCAGGTCCATCTACGGACCCAAAAAGAAGGCCCCAGGAAGCAAAGTAACACGTCAAGCGTCTGATGATAGCAGCACATACAAGTACAGGGGCGCTGCACACCCACTATGTTTCACCGATGAGGTGCTGGACCATGAATTCCCAGCAGGGTTTAAACCCATAAACATAGAGGCCTACGATGGAACAACAGACCCTGGAGTCTGGATAGAAGATTATATACTACATATACACATGGCCAGAGGAGATGATCTCCACGCCATAAAATATCTACCCCTCAAACTCAAAGGGCCATCCCGTCATTGGCTCAAAAGCCTCCCAGAAAACACTGTTGGAAGTTGGGAAGAGCTCGAGGAAGCGTTTAGAACGAATTTTCAAGGAACTTATGTCCGTCCTCCGGATGCAGATGATTTAAGTCATATAACTCAACAGCCCGGAGAGTCAGCGCGGAAATTCTGGAACAGGTTTCTTACCAAAAAGAACCAAATAGTCGACTGTCCGGACGCCGAAGCCCTAGCAGCTTTCAAGCACAATGTCCGAGACGAATGGCTCGCCAGGCACCTCGGTCAAGAGAAACCGATGACAATGTCCGCACTAACAAGCCTCATGACCCGCTTCTGTGCGGGAGAAGATAGCTGGCTAGCAAGAAGCAGCACCAGCGATCCAGGTACATCCGAGACAAGAGATGGAAACGGAAAATCACGGTGCAGAAAAGAGCAGCGCCGGAATAAAGAGAAAAGCCCAAAGAGCACAGCAGTCAACGCCGGATTCAAAAGCTCGCGGCCCAATAACAAAACACAGCCTCTTAAGGATGACAGTGACGAATTGTCCAACTTAAACAAAATTTTGGGTCGGATATGCCAAATCCACAGTACCCCCGGAAGGCCTGCAAATCACACTCACAGGGATTGTTGGGTTTTTAAACAGTCCGGCCGATTAAATGCCAAACACAAGGGGCTCGACGCGTCAAGCGAAGAAGATAAATCCCGCCAGCAGGGCACCGGAAAACAAAAGACTTTCCCACAAGGGGTCAAAGCAGTAAACTCACTTCATGTGATAACACGGAAAAATAGTGCGGCACTTTCTAAAAAGAGCTTCGACGGTCCAACCCAGCAGACCATAGAGATTGGATATCAAAACCAATCACTTTCGACCACCTGGACTATTCCAGAAGCGTTCGAAACGCGGGACGGACTCCCCTGATATTGAATCCCATAATAGGCGGATTACAATTCACTAACGTCCTAATGGACAGAGGCAGTGACTTAAACCTGCTATATTCAAACACAATCCGTAGGATGGGGATAGACCCTACCAAAATTCGACACAGCCGCACTTCCTTCAAAGGAGTGACGCCAGGCCCTTACGCCAAGTGCACAAGCTCTATATTACTAGAAGTCGTGTTCGGATCACCGAACAATTGTCGACGCGAAAAATTAATTTTTCATATCGTCCCATTTGAAAGTGAATATCAAGCACTCTTGGGACGAAAGGCTTTTGTCCGCTTCAACGCCATACCGCATTACGCGTCTCTTACACTCAAGATGCCCGGTCCACATGGCGCCATTTCAGTGCGAGGGTCACTTAAGGACCCCGGACTCGGATAGACGAATCCGACCTCAGCAGGCTAGGGGCTCCCTAGCCGCATACCCCCTCACAGGGGGCTGCGCGCACAAACAATTGTGGTTTCATATAAACCTTGCTTTAATTATTTATATTTCTTATTTTACATATTTTTCGCACGAATGGTTTCTAAAACTAAAATGTTCCTCTCTTTCTACAGATGAACAATGTGCATAGCCGTCCAGGATAACGGCGCAACGGAGACACACGCGCAGACGTGCAGTAGGGACCCGTGGCAAGGATTCTTTTCAGATTAAGACCCTACATAGACCTTTTTTAAATGTCTCTTGTTGTTACTCTCCCATGGTTTCTTCCTATAGCCAAAGCGGAGCCTGACGCTTTGGCATCGGCCGCGTCAGAAGACCATGCCCGTACCTGGACACTAGGGGCTTAGGGCATCATTCTGCCCATTATTATAAAGACCGAACACCTTAGGGAGTGTTCGGCGTCTCGAGTTAGGCATTATATGCATCAGCTCCGAATCATGTCTTTGGTCAAATGTTGGGTTTGCCCGGCTCCTGTGTTTTGCTGCCTTACGTTCCGTATCATCGGCTAACGCGGCACCAGGAGAACTACTGCGATTGTGCCCCAGTTCGGCTGGGCGAGCACCTCAGTAGAGAAAGCCGAAAACTGACTGTCATGATACAGCGAGAGTCTGGTCAGTCACTCGATCGACTACCGGAATGTTTAGAATTCCCCGCTTTGACGAAGGACCGTTTCCCGGTCAGGCACATACGCACCCCGAATCCGGAGATGTGCGGTGCCACCAGGGGCTATGTCGTAGCCCCACCCTCGAGCTCCACTGGCTAAGTGAAAGTGATAAAGCATTATAGTCCAGATTGCCTCGTTCGCTACGCTACCACCTCCTTATAACAGGACCGAGACGTCGGATTAAGTGTGAAAACGTGCTATTTTTGCGAACACCCCAGCACCTTGTGCTTGGGGGCTGAAGCCGAAGACTGCCATCTTTCAAGTTATACACAAGTATACGTAAACGGCCGCACAGGAGAAGTTTTACTACTTGGACGCACAAGTATAAAAAGCAGTTATAACATAATCATCGATTTACAAGCTAATGCGTTCATTTGAAGTTACATTCTTTGAGCACTGCGACTCTATTATACGAGCGCCGCGCATGACTTCTCCGAAGTAGTGCTCGGCAGGGAGTCGGCTTTCGTCCGGACCCTAGGCGGCAACAGCGGTGGAATCCATCTCCGGACAATGCACCTTCACACGGGCAAGAGCCATCCGCGCGCCTTCGATGCAGGCCGACCGCTTCATCTCCTTTATATGCGGCACCGCTCCAAGGAATTGCTGCAGTAAGCCGAAATAGCTCGTCGCCTTGGACCTTTCTGGCCAGACATGAGCCACGATGTCAGTCATGGCAAGTCCGGACAATCTATTTAGCTCGGCCCATTCGGCCAACCGGTCCATTAACGGAAGGGAGCGATCCGGACTGTGGAATTGAGACCAGTATAGCTCTTCTGTCTCGTGATCCCCCTGGCTCCGGAAGTGCTTAACGGCATCAGCCGCACTTGCAGCTAAGTCCATATACGGATCCTCCGGACTCCACAGCCGCTCAAATTGAGCATACTTCGCATTCATAAACCGGCGACGCAGCAGAATAGGCTTGCCAGCCATGATCTCTCCGGCCTGGCGCAGTTCCTCCTTCATAGCCCGCATGGCAGAGCGGGCATCCTTGGCTTCGGCGGTGGCCTTCTTCAGGTCTTCCCGCTCCGATAAGCGCTCCTTTTCAAGAGCCTCATTGCGGTTGGTAGCATCCTTTAATTTCATGGTCAATTCGGCCACCTCCGCCCTGCTTAGGCAGTGCGCAGCCTTTTCGGCTTTCAACTCTTCGGCCGCCTTCGAGGCAGCCGCGTCACTCCTTCGGGCTTGCTCCTTAGCTCGAGCAAGTTCGGCCCGAAGGCTCTCCACAGCAGCAGCACCGTCTGTACAACAGCATACAATTTATCAGAGGAGGGCTTTGACCCCCTTAAATAAAGCAACTGCGGAGAATTTATTTACCTTGCGACTCATCAAGTCGCTGGTTGACAAGCGCGATATCAGCATCCGCCACGTCAACTTGCCGACTTAATTCGGCAAACTCATTAGTCCGGCTGGCCCTCGGACTATCCGCCACCTGTATAGGGACGGAAGTATTCATTACTTGAGATTTCAAGATTTTGATCCTCGGCACGCTGTCGTTTCCGACAACCTACCGAGTCTCAGGGGCTACTATCTATACAGGCCGCATTTTTATATGCAAAACTGTTAAAAGACGAAGGGGTGCGTCATTATTGCATACCTCAAATCCCGCCAGCAAACTCATGGCGGCATTACGCAATCCGCTCTCAGCGGACGAAATCCTTCCAATCACCATACGCATTAACGCACGGTGATCTTCTGAAATGGACGCCCTCTCAAGCAGATTCTTCAGTTCTCCCGGCCGGACACTAGCAGGTGCCGAACACTCTGGCCCCTCCGGACTCGGGGATACCCTCCGTGATGACACTTCGGGTTCGCCTGCCTCATCTGGCGGCACTGCGGATGGAGGCGTATCGCTCTCCATCATCTCCGGAAGAAGGTCCCCCGAAGATAAGCTCATCTGAGAAGGCTGCAGATCCGAACTGCGATATAAATATTTCGGTTACCTACAGAAGCACAAATGAAGGTATTTCCTTACTAATTAACTCCCTCTTTCATACTCACGGCTCGCTGGAGGGCCGATCCTTTGGTGACGATTGTGCGTCCGGATTCTCTCCGGGCGCCGGACCCCCCGGGGAAGATCTCTTCCCGCGCTTAGGGGCTTTGGCCTCCGGATCTTCGGAGGCGGTCCTCTTCTCCCCCTGAAGGGAGGGATTCTTGGTTCCCTCCTCTTCTGTCGCCCCTTTGGGCGAAATATTAGCTCCTCTATTTTCCCCGTTGCCCCCTTCTGTGGGAGCAACCTCCAACATTCTGACCAGCACGGGCTCCAGTGCGGTCTCTGGGAGGGGGGCCGGACACCTTATCAGCCTTGATCGCGCCACCCATTCCTGTAAAGAACAAAGGGTCAGGAGGCGAACTCTAGAAAGGGACGTAAATGGAATGTCCGGACTCTGAGCTACTTACCTGAGTATCCGGGCGATCGCGGCTTAGACCTGCATCCTCGGCTAAATCCTGACACGCCACCTGCGGTCCGAAGAACAACTTGTACATCTCCACGGGTGTCGCACCCATGAAGTGTTGGAGAATCCGAGGTCCCTCCGGGTTGAACTCCCATAGACGGAGAGGACGGCGTTTACAGGGCAGGAGATGCCTGATTAGCATAACCTGCATCACCTTGATCAGGTCGATCTCCCTCGATTGGCGATCTCGAATCCGGCCCTGCAGTGAGAGCACGTCTTCGGACGGCCCCCAGTTGAGCCCTTGCTTGACCCACGACATTAGTTGGCGTGGAGGTCCCGGGCGGAATGAGGGCGGCGGCTTTTGCCTGCTGCCCCTTGGAGCGGTGATATAGAACCACTCCTGCTGCCACAGTCCGAGTTCCTCTTGGAAGGAACCCTCAGGCCACGGGGCATCGACCTTCTTGCTTATGGTCGCCCCGCCGCACTCCGCTTGACGCCCCCCGACCATCTTCGGCTCCACCTTGAAGGTCTTCAGCCATAGGCCGAAGTGGGGGATGACGCGGAGGAAGGCTTCGCAGACGATGATGAATGCGGAGATATGGAGGATGGACTCCGGAGCCAAGTCGTGAAAGTCCAGCCCGTAGTAGAACAGGAGCCCTCTCACGAAGGGATCCGTCGGGAAGCCTAAACCCCGGCGGAGGTGGGATACGAAAACGACGTATTCCCCGGGCTCGGGGGCTGACACAGCCTGCCCCTTGGGCAGGCAACCTGTGCGAAACCTCGTAGGCCAGGTACTTGGCCTCACGCAACTTCAATATGTCCTCCTCCGTGACGGAGGAGGGCATCCACCGGCCCTGGAGGTCGGAGCCGGACATGATTGAGGATCCGAAGCGCTCGAATCTGAGGCTCTGGGTGTCGGAACAGGGAGCGGGGAAAAGATTCGATGCGAGATTGAAGAACAAGGGCGAGCCTTGGTCCTCTTATAAAGGGGAAGAAATACCAAGGGCCGTCTCCATGACCGTTTGGGATTCCCCTTCGATAGAGGAGGCGTGGCGACGGGAACGGTTGGGTTACCCATGCACGTATTGATGAGGATCCCGGAATAAGGGTAACACGATCTCTGCTTCGACAAGACGTGCCAAGGAAACCGCTTCGCTAAACGTGCTGAGATGGTATAGTAAAAACGATTCAAACAAAGGCTTGGTTGCGGTGTGATGACACGCCGCGTAATACGTCAGCAGATTGAGCTAAGTGTACATTTTATTCTCTCTACGGTGGAATGTGGAAATTATTTTTGCAGAGCCGGACACTATCCTGGTGTTCATTATCTTCTCTGGATTATTCAAGGGAGGAACCCGCCTTGCAATGCCGAATATTATGCACGCCGGACTTATCGTCATTGAAGACTGGTTCAGGGGCTACTGAGGGAGTCCTGGACTAGGGGGTGTCCGGACAGCCGGACTATCATTATCCGCCGGACTCCAACACTATGAAGATACAAGATTGAAGACTCTGGCTCGTGTCCGAATGGTACTTTCCTTGGCGTGGAAGGCAAGCTTGGCAATACGGATAAGTAGATCTCCTACCATTGTAATCGACTCTGTGTAACCCTAGCCCTCTCCGGTGTCTATATAAACCGGAGGGCTTTAGTCCGTAGGACAACATACATCTCAACAATCATACCATAGGCTAGCTTCTAGGGTTTAGCCTCCTTGATCTCGTGGTAGGTCTACTCTTGTACTACCCATATCATCAATATTAATCAAGCAGGACGTAGGGTTCTACCTCCATCGAGAGGGCCCGAACCTGGGTAAAAACATTGTGTCCCTCGTCTCTTGTTACCATCCGCCTAGACGCACAGTTCGGGACCCCCTACCCGAGATCCGCCGGTTTTGACACCGACAAGGGACCTGCACGAGTTGTACGCCATGTCGGAGAAGTCGGAGAGGCCAGCAGAGAAGGACTCGACGACGGTCGCGGCGCCAATCGGCGCGGGGCCAATGTCGCCCGCGGTTGTCGGAGTAGATGAAGCGGTCGGGGTAGATGACGGCGACGCTGGCGACGAGCTGGTGCTGGACGAAGACGAAGGGGGTGGACGGGCGGCGGCGGCGGCTACAAAGTAGCGGTGGCGGTGGCCAAAGAAGAGCGGCTGCGGCGGCCTGACGGCGGCAGCGGCGTCTAGGTTAGGAGTGCGACGGCGGTGCTCGAAGTAGGCGAAGAACCCTGACAGCGTGACGAAGACCGGCGCGGACGGTGGCGTTCCCACGCCAAGGAAGAAGGTGCGGCGCATACTACGTGAGGTCGACGCGGGGTGACGGCAGAGCGGACCGCGGGCCGCGGCGCTACGTCCCGAAGGGGCGACGCAGCGGCGGCAGGCGGGTCGGGGCGACGGCGGAAGACCTCGGGGCGGCGGAGGGGACCACGCGCCGCAACGCTGCGGCCCGAAGGGGCGACGCAACGGCGGTTCGCGAGTCGGTGCAACCGCGGGGACGGCCTCGGGACGGCGGCGTGGACCGCTTGCCACGCTCGCTACGGCCCGACGGGGCGACGCAGCGGCGACGCGAGGGCCGGTGCAGCCACGGGAGAAGAACCACGGGGCGGCGGCGCTGCGGCCCGACGGGGAGACGCAGCGGCAGCCCGATGCTCGATCGGTGGAGAGGCGCGCTGAACTCGGGGACGATCTTCACGGGACCTGCTGAAGCGCACGTAACAGACAGGCCAGGTCGGTCGCGCGGCGTAGATGAGGCGGATCGCGGCGGCGAGCGGGTGATCAAGCCGATCGCGCGCGAGGTCGGGGACGCCGCTCGGTGAAGGCGTGGTGGCGGCGGAGTCCGAGATGAAGCCGGCGGCAGGGCGGCTATGATTGGCCGCCGCATGGCGCGAGGCCGCCGGGTCGAGGTGATGCAGGAGTCCCGGTCAGAGCAGGGCGGTGACGGCCGTCGTAGATCGACGAGCGGGCCGTCACGCGAACGGCGGCAGTGAAGGGCCGCCGCATGACGCGAGGCCGCCGGGTCGGGGCGACCGGCTGGCAGACGCGCGGATGACGCGCGAGGCCGCCGGGTCGGTGAAGACGCCAGTGGAGTCGACGCCGAAGTCGGAGTAGAGGCGCACGGGGTCGACGGCGGCGGTGGGCGACGCAAACCGGATCACAAATACCGAAAAACCAAAAAAGTAGACGCCGATCAAAGCGACCGGCGAAAGAGAGAAACCCGGAACAAAGGATCGAAAAAAATACTCTCTAGGGCCGCCGGCCAACACGACCGGCGGACGAACCCTAGGTATGGGCGGCGCGGCCCCCGGCGACCGTCATGGAGGTCGACCGCCCCGGGGGCGGCGCGCAGGTGCGGAAGCGGCGGCGGCTAGGGTTTAGGATCGACTTGCGATAGATACCATGTTAGAAGGGAGAGAGGGATTTGGTGAAATAGTTGTTGTATTGCTTGAGTCTCGTGGGCATATATATATAGGAGGACATGATCAATTTGGAGTACAAGACAAGACAGAATAATTCCTAGTCTATCATATGTTTCCTAACTAATCACAATACTCAACACTCTCGAGTTTCGGTGGAAAAAGTACGTCTAGTCTGCTTGCAGGACCGATACAGACCCGCATTGGATGCTAACGGTTGCGGGTGGTTTGAGAGTCTATCTTAGAGATGCCCTTAGTACTATATTTCCAATGTATTGCTATACCACTATTCTTTACATTTGCGAAGTACTCATATTTTTAAAGAATCTATTAAAATCTGTCATTCACCCCTTCCCCCCTTCGTCGCCTGCAATACTTGAGTACCTTGTTGACGACAAAGAAAGTCGTGACTGAGGGCTGTGGCCTGTGGGCAGTGGCGACGCGGTGTCTGTATGTGATTTAATGAGAAACCCCTTTACAAAGGTGTGTGAGCAAATGCGGTTTTCTTGTTGCGGGAAAATAAATGTAAGCGTAGGCGTACAGACAAGCAGAAAACCTAGCATTTGTGTCACACAGATTGTTTTCATGAATTTAAATCTGTTACAAACATACGGGGGAAATATGTATGTAAAGTCCTCCTCCGCTGCAATCGTACGAGGTGGGCGTTGGCGCCCGTGACGGAGCAGTAGGCCACTTGCCTAGGCAGTAGTACAAGACAAGATGAGACGTGACTCGTCAGCTTTGCAGCGCCGCAATGCAAGACTGACGTCTTGAGCTCCTTTTCCCTTCATTCAAAAAGAAAACGTTCATGAGCACTTTTCACACCACCAGCACCAAGTAGTAGTACTCAGATCGATCTCTAGTCCCACTGACTATCTGGCCCCACGTGTAATATTCATCTCCTTCCGTTGTCTCTCTCACACACAAATTCACTTCAGATCCCCTTCCTGTCTCTTCACGTGCTGGCCTACCCCGCCTCATTGAGTAGCTCGGTGAAGGAACCGGCCTGCACAGGCGAGATGCTTGGCACGGCGACCTCCTTGTCCCGGCCGGTCCCGACAGGAGCGGACGCGACCCGGCTGTCGAAGCACGAGAACACCACAGGACCGTCCCGGACTAGAGAATGAGGGCACGCCGATGCCGGCGATGCGGCGCGGTGAATAGATCTACTGAAGGAGTCCTGGACTAGGGGGTGTCCGGATTGCCGGACTATCATCGTCGGCCGGACTCCAAGACTATGAAGATATAAGATTGAAGACTTCGTCCTGTGTCCGGATGGGACTTTCTTTGGCGTGGAAGGCAAACTTGGCAATACGGATATGTAGATCTCCTACCATTGTAACCGACTCTATGTAACCCTAGCCCTTTCCGGTGTCTATATAAACCGGAGGGTTTTAGTCCGTATGACGAACAACCATTACAACAATCATACCATAGGCTAGCTTCTAGGGTTTAGCCTCCTTGATCTCGTGGTAGATCTACTCTTGTACTACCCATATCATCAATATCAATCAAGTAGGAGTAGGGTTTACCTCCATCGAGAGGGCCCGAACCTGGGTAAAAACATCGTGTCCCTTGTCTCCTGTTACCATCCGCCTAGACGCACAGTTCGGGACCCCCTACCCGAGATCCGCCGGTTTTGACACCGACACCGATGTCTTGTTGGCCACAAATGCGTCCCATTGATCTATGAGCTTCTCAAATCGGCCGACGAATTCTGGTGTCTTTTTTTTGTCGACGAACTTTGCTTTTAGCTCATTCTTCCACCTCTTGAATAGATCTGTCATCTTCTTGAACGCAAAGGACTTGATCATTGGCTCCATAACTGGATTCTCCGGATCCTCCTCTTTCGGTAGGGTGAAATTTACCTTCAGCGCTTTACAAAGATCCTCTTTCTGTCTATCTTCGACAAAAGAAACTTGAAGCTCTTCATTCTTAGGCTGATTCCATTGCTCGATGCTGATCGGGATCATGTCCCTAACAAGAACCCCGCACTGAGCAGTAAATGCGTCCTTGGTCCGAAGGGGTTCAATCGGTTGGCCATCGCACGCGATTGCTGTGATCGTGAACCTTTCATCCGAGCGCAACTTTTTCTTCGGGCCTCGTCTCTTTACCGAAGTTGTGCTCGATCCGGAGGGCTAGAAATAAGAAGAAAAATGAGAGTTAATATGTGTAGATACCAAAACAATGAATGCATCATTTAGCTAGTCATAACAGGCTTAATTAATATATATACTTGGTCGGACTCTATTCGGTCACCGGAGCCGTCATCACGGTCTCCTTCTTGCACCGGCATTCGGTCACCGGAGCCATCATGTCCTTCCTTCTCTGTTGTTCGATAACCGTAGCCTGCTTCTTCATCCTCTCCTTCCAGACCGTCAGTTTCGTTGAGATACGACATGACATCAGCTCCGGCTGCCATTATGTCCCCGAACACCCGTTCTGCTTCCTCGTCTCAGTCGTGCTCCATAGTTTCTGCAAATATTACAACATGACAATTATTATACAAACATGACAGATGGATATATTAGTGGCAAACGTAGACCTAGCTATAGCTATTCACAACAAGGAATTATATTAATTAATGGCCTCGACGCTTCTCTAGGGTTTGGGGTGGCCTCGGCAACGCTTAAAGGGTTCGGGGTGGCCTCGACGACAACACTTTTTTAACTTGGTAAGGGATGGGGTATATCGACAACGACGACATATATACATGCAAAAAAATGTTATCGGGGAGGGGGTATATCGACCCCCCCTCATGTCGAAGTCATCGGGGAGGGGGTATCGACCCCCCCCCCCCCTCATGTTGAATATATGTTGAATTCCCGAGAGAGTTAGGAACCGGAGGGGGACTCCTCCCCCCTCATGTCTGATGAGTTTTTACTCCCTCTCTCCCATGAAACATTCATGTTGAATATATGTCGATGGTTTATTTTGGCGGCGGTAGTGGTTGTCCAGTGGTATAGAGACCTCGATGTAATATTTATTACGTTTGTTGTGTTTTGTACTTCAGGTGAACTTTAATAGTAGATTTAGATAATTTTCAGAAACAAAAATGTTCACCCATTTAGAAAATGTTTATCATGTATTTATAAAAGTTCTCATTAAAATAACCATGTATTTTTAAAATCTCATTGTTGAAAAATATTCATTATGTATAAAAAAATGTTGTTCATGTTTTCAGAAAATGTTCACAATATATTTTAATTCATCATGTGTTTACAAAATGATCATTGTGTATTTAATAAATGTTTCACGGTGTATCTAAAAAATGTGCAACATCTTTAAAAAATGCTCATCATTCATCTAAAAATGTCAATGTTAATTTAAAAATAAAAAAAGGAAAAAATATTCGATATAAATTTCGAAATATCCAACACTTATTTGAATAAATATTTGACATGTATTTAAACAATGTTCAACACAGACCTTAAAATTGTTCAACTTATGTACAGAAATGTTCTATGCCTTTTCAATAGAAGGACAAAGTTAAAAAATGAAAAGTAAAAAAAGAGAATAAAACATGAAAAGGAATAAAGGAAGAAAGAAAACAAGAAAAAGGGTCTTTCCAAAACCTATGAAAGGCTCCCAAAACTAGTCCCAGTTTACATTTCCTTTTTAATCTGCATCTTATAACAGATAACAATTGATAGTAGGTAGAGACATTTTTTGAGGAATGCTACGTAGAGACTGTAAATGTTCGAAGTTATTTGTGAATTTGTTTGTAGTATTAAACTTGGCTTGTGCATAATGTAACCAGAAGAATATATATGATGTGCTAGAGGTGGCAGCAATGTGTTGATAAGACCGGAATAGGAATGCTACTTCCTCCGGTCACAAATATAAGATGTTGACCAAAGCTACAACATTTCTCAGCGTGAGATGATTACTCACATCTGAGCAACTTTTCATCTCAGCAAGATCATGCACATACCTTTTGTTAACTTCTAGCATGATTTTGCTGACAAAGTTGCTTTATAGACTGAAATGAAGGGGAGTATAGAAGTGTTAACAAATACCATGAAAACAAGCTTCAGAAACTTGTGAATCTTTTAGCTAGTCTTGTTCTGAAACCCGTATTAGATGGTCACTAAGGCAAACAAGCAATAAATACCGAAAAAGGGTTTCCCCCCGCTTTGTATACAAAGCAACCAACCGAACCATACATGGATAGGTGCTGGGGCGGAAGCAGCACAGTCACGCCCAAAAGAAACGACAGAGAAAAGCAAAAGAAACAAATGCCGAAAATGGCGGATCAACAAAACGAAGAAGCCTCGCGATCGCAGCGCCCACCATAATCTTCCACTAGACTCCAAGACTCCGAAGCGCCGGCACCTATCAACACCTCCAAGAAGGATCGCGACGATGACGACGCTGCTGCTAAGGGTTTCCCCCGGTACACGACGAGGCGAGAGGAAGGGTAGCTCCGACGCCCTCCCGGAAGGTCAGGTGGCACCCACAGGCGCCACCGCGCCGGTGTTGGCCATGCCGACAGGGGTTTCCCCCGATCCCAACCCGCACCTCGGGTGCCCCGGAGCCTGCCACCAAACCAACCACCATCGTGCGCCAACGCGGTTTTGAGGCCCCCACGCCGTCTCACCACGGCACCGCGAAGTGAGGATAGCACGACGAAGAATCAGAGCCGGGACTAGGGCATCAGCACCATCGGCACGCGGGAGGGCCCCACCTCCAACGTCCGCGACGGTAGCCGTCCGGACGCAATAGCGGGAGCACACCAGGCCCGTGGGCCCACCGGCCCGGCCGAGCCCTCGTGGGCCCGCAAAGCTCCCGCCTTCGCGCTGCTGCCGGCACGCCGGCGGTGCCGCCGCCCCAATCCGAGCCGCTCATCTTCCTCACCGCGCCGTAGACAACGAGGCCACGCCCAGGGACCGGCCCGCTAGGACCCAGATGGGCCCTAAGGGCCTAGATCTGGGCCGAGGACGCGCCGCCGGCCACCCTGCGCAGCCAGGCCGCCCCGCCGCCAAAGGGCGGCGCCACCACCGCGACGGGCCGCCGCCAGCCACCTCCAGGCCGCCGGGCCGCCGTCAGCCGAAGGGCACCCGCCGCCACCCCTGTCCCCGGGTCAGGAGGTGCGCGCGCGGGGTAAGGGAGAGCCCGCCCGGCCAGATCCGGGGGCGCCGGCGGCGGCGGCGGGGGGGAGGGGCGCGGGGGAGGAGGACGGAGAGGCGAGCGGGGGGAGCCGCCCCGGCCGCCCCCCGGGGAGGCGGCGCGGGCGCGGGGTCGGGGGATGAGCGTACGCTCTCTTTCCAAGGTAGCCAGCGGAACACGGAGAGATGCCTTTGGCCACAAGCAATAAATACATCACACTATCCAGCTCCCTGACCGACATTACATAGCACACGGGAACAAATAGCAGCAAGTCTTCAAATCCAGCAGTTCTGCCAACATTACTAGAGAACAGGAGTAAATCAACAACCTTCTAATTCTTCTCCTTTGCATCATTGGCGTTGTCATGGGCCATCCTTTTCCCTCGAAAATCACATCAAAAGAAATCTACTAGGAGTTTTAAACCACATCGATCAGAGTAGCAGGAATCACATACCATCAGGCGTCCTTTGTTCCCATGCTGAAACGTGAATTACTACCAGATGGATTAACAAACATAAGCAGAGTTAGTCGTAGATCATCAATTATGGAGGCAATGAAGAAGAAAAAGACAGGGCAGCAAAAGGGATTACAGTCTTACATGGTTTCCTGAAATTTTTTGTAGGGGATGTGCTCAATCTTTTGCCAGTTTGGATGTCCCACTGTTTTGCAAGATGTTAAGAGCTCTTCATCGCAGGCTTCAAGACGAAACTCCTCGAGAGACTGGGGCAGTGTTGGAAGCAAACAGATGTTCGAGCATCTAAGTATTTCCAGTTCCTTGAGCGATGTGAAGTGCTCTTTGTTGCCTGGTAAGGCTTCCCAGCAGCAGTACCAAAGCCGGAGCACACGAAGACGTAAGAAAGCCCCAAGTTCAGGACAAGGGCCCAGTTGGGTGCATAAACTGAACTTTAGTTCTTGCAACCCCTGTGGGCCACCGTTCTGCCTAAACACC
This sequence comes from Triticum timopheevii, assembly GCA_963921465.1. Classification (NCBI taxonomy): domain Eukaryota; kingdom Viridiplantae; phylum Streptophyta; class Magnoliopsida; order Poales; family Poaceae; genus Triticum; species Triticum timopheevii. The sequence goes on from OY997271.1 coordinate 3,692,362, forward strand.
ATCCAATCTGGGTACCTGGAACCTCCGTAGCCACATATCTCCAGTGTTTCAAGCCCCACAGGAGGGCACATCCCCTCAAGTACCGCTGCTTCAACTTCTTCATCGCCCCACATATAATTAACAGTATCCCAATTCAGTTTCAGGCTACTGAGCCGTTCCTTTGCAGCTAGATTGGCTTCAAGAGATTCCTCCTTGCTTTTCACTTCTCTAAGGCCCCAGATCTCCAGGCTGCCGTGAAGCTTGTTTAGGTCCCTCAGCTGCTTTAACTCGCAACCTTGTTCATTCCTTATTATGAATGTGTTGTTCGGTATCGTTTGGAGAGAGTTCAGTTTGCCTATGTCAGGAAAGTTTATGCCCCAGCTGATTATGTGCTGCAAGTTGGTAAGGTCGGTAGAGGTAAATTCCAATTTTGCACAATGACCAACATCTAGCAACCACATATGGTGAAGTTTATTTATTGTGCTTGGTACAATAACTGTGCATGAACTATGTGTCCTGAAAGCAAGATAGCGTAGGTGCTTTAACTGACTAATTGATTCTGGGACTAAGAACTTGTCGGGTTGCCAGATTACATGACATTCATGGCTAAAAGCAAAGGCTAGCACCCGCAATTTCGACAGCCTCTTGCATATATCCTCATTGACTTCTTCTTCTACTAGTGTATCCCCTCCAACAACATAAATAATGAGAGTCCGTAAATTTTTCAACCCAATGACCGTCTCAGTCATCAAATCTCCATCATAATTCTGAACAAAAAGATGATGGACATCTCGAGGGACATCTCCTTTCCAGCATTCTCCTCGCTGGCTCCTTTCATTCTCGATTCTGAAGCAATCACTTCCAGAGACCTTGTCTAATAAATCATGTAGCAGACCATGAATTGTAAAGCAATCAGTATCAGAACTAGTTCCGTTTGGTTGTAGAAATGAGCATGCCATTAACTCTTGAATGTAGCACTCAGCTACATCTTCCATGTCCTCTTTCGCACAACTCGTCTTTACAAACCCTTGTGCTACCCACAGCCGAAATAACTTGTCCCTTCTCAACTTGGATCTTTGAGGAAAAATATTGCAGAATCCAAAGCAACGCCTGATGTCCGCATTAAGCGGCTGATAGCTCCACCAAAGAGCATCCATGGTGTCATTCAACATGCCATAGTTTGCAGTATTTTTCCAAAACTTGATATCTGGGTTTGTCCCAAGCCGTCCTGCCACTGCTACTGCTGCAATAGGTGATTGGTGTAGCTTTTCTGCAACCACCCTCCCAACTCGTTTAAATTCTTCTTCATCAGCAACACTTGTGCCGCCCAGTACATAATGCATAAACATCGAAAAGTACAGATCCTTGTCCAAATCAGGCATTTCAGTAGGTTCATCATCACAGAGAGCTCTAGTTGCAACTATTGTTCGAGCCGTCACCAAGATTTTGCTTCCTTTCATCCCAATATTGAGTGGAGAGATTAGTTCCTCCAGTTGTGGGTCGTTCTTGGTATTCACCCAGAGATCATCCAATATCAACAAGAAACGTTTGCCATGCAATGCCTCCTTGAACTTCTCTTCAAGCTCCTCAGGATCTGAAATATTGGAGTGCCGATCTCCGGTAATATCCTTCAGCATTTCATGAAATATATCATCGACACTGAAAGTCTTCGAAACAGGAATGCACATGATGGTGTCAAAAAGTTTGTCCTCCTTGCATTCCTCCTCTATGTAATCTCGAGTATATCGTGCAAAGGTAGTCTTCCCAGACCCTGCAACACCATATATGCCAATCACCGAGTAACATGGACTAGTACCCGAGCTCGGTGATGTCTCATGGAGCTTTGCCCTGATATTATCGCGGAACGCCTCTCAACCAAATACCTTCCGCTTGATAGCAGTTCTAATTCTGCTCCTGTTATTGTTGGCAATATCATTCGCTGCACTCTTGCTTGCTGTGCCTAAGAGTAGATACTTGTTCACTTCACTGATGGTGCTTTCTACCTTCTCAATTCTTTTCTTTAAGCACCGTCTTGGGAAAGCAGTAAGGACAAAATCAAACGCAGTGGCATTCTCCTGCAAGAAGCAAAATTTCAATTTAGTGTCTATTGTATATAAACATTGGTGACCATAATGCAGAACAAATTAGATATCATGGTGGAACAGAACAAAAAGGGCCACGCAGAAGGAATACAAAAATCATTTGATAAACCAAAACTGATCTTGATCTTCACAAAAGAAAACTCATGAGAAACAAATAAACTGGCTATCAAATATCAGTGACTCCATAGGTTCAACATGGATTGTGCATGGTATGTACATACAAAAAGAAAAGTAGGGTGCAAACACAATATATTTTTTTTAGAAAAGGAGGATGACCCCCGGCCTCTGCATCTGGGCGATGCATGCGGCCACTTTATTAATTATTCTCACAAGACCTACAAAGTCATACAACAGTAAGACTGAAGCCATCGTCTAAGCAACAACTGTCACTACACCTATCCAGTTGATGCAACAGTACAACTCTGAAGATGGAAGCACGAATGGTAAACAAGAAAACATATAATGATGATAATAAATATTGTTTATATTCCAAATCTGAAATGTTACGCGCATAGAATGCTCCCCATTATGGTAAATACAACCATTCTGTAGTAATCAGTGACGAGACATCTGCACAAACAGTATATATAGTTGAAACGCGCATACATGACATGGCATGTTGGTTCTCACAAGATAAACAGACAATTTCATTCTGAAGACATGCCAAGAGAAAATTCAAAAAAAAAAGGATATTCGTTTACACATTGCACAGAGACTCGCAGAGGGCATATGAGATAAGAAAGTGTACCTCGTAACTCGTGATGCCAACCACGTCATAGGACCAATCTCGACAAGTGCAGACGACCTTGAATGCATCAACTATCAGAAGGTGTATGGACTATGGAGCTAAGGCAGTTCTTCGATAAGTTGAACGAGCTGCGCAAGCAAGAGCGGCACCGGCCCGAGGAACCCAAGGGTGCAGTCACCGGGACAGATTCGCCGGAGGGTGCAGCACTTGTAGCGACCAGAAGCGGTCCAGCTGAGGCCCCAATATCGATACTCACTGAAATATCAGAGGTCGCCGGAACGGGCTTCTCTGACCTGCGTAGGACGAACCGAGTCGATCCCTTACAGACGACGCGTGCTATCCACAGGCAGCGAGCAATGGAGGTCTGGATGGCGCCGCGGAGGCAACGCAAAAATCGGAAGCGGTATAACTGGATCTCCTGCTGGTCATCCAAGATATCTTCCACTCCCTCCCGAGCATGCCTGAGCATGCGGTCCATCCTGTCGAGCGCGGCCACCACATCCATGTCCGCTTCCTTGTCTCCTCTGCGCGACATCCTCTCTTCCTCTACGGCCCGCATCGTCTTCTTCAGCTCCGGGATGATGTGGATCTCCAGCTCCGTGAGCTTCTTGGACCGAAAATATATAATAGAGCATATGCACCCAGGCCCTCTCTATCTAGCCATCCATTTTCTGCATCGCGATTCGTGTAAGTACATTTCTTTTTTTTGTTTCTCCCACACAGAATATATCTTGAAGTTCAAACCTATGCAGCATGGCAAAGCTTTCTAACTAGAATCTAGGATAAATCTTTCAGATTTTTTTGTCAAACATAAATATACAAAATATGTTTTCTTTGATTAAAAAATCAAATTTTTAGTATTCATGCCGGACAAAAAATTCTGAAAGATTTATCCTAGATTCTATTTAGAAAGCTTTGCCACACTGCATAGGTTTGAACTTCAAGAGATGTTCTGTGTGGGAGAAACAAAAAAGAAAAAATTTCGTATAGAAAGTTAGTTGTGTCGCACGGATCTTAAAGCAATATTGGAGAGCTAGGATAGCAGGGCCGGGGTGCAGGTGCTCTAAAAATCCACGTCCCTTCTTGGACGCGTCGAAGCCGAGGCAGGAAAGAATCTTGGGCAGGAAGAAGGTGATGACGGGCACGGCCAACCAGCTGAGCACGGCTATGACCTCGGCCGCTTTCCATTCCAGACCACTGGCCATGGAATGCTCCTGTGGATTTTCTGCGGAACAAAGTGAGCAGTGTGAAATGAGGAAAAAATTACCGGCCGGAGGCGACGAGGTAGAGAGGAGCGATTTTTAATGACAAGTGATGTTTGGTTACCTGGTTGACGAGGAAGAAGCTGATGCCGGTGTCGCGGCGGCTGGGGTTTACTGTTAACGAGGATGAAGGTGATGCCGATGTCGTGCCGGCGTAGGGTCGCCGGTGGAGGGCGGCTGGGGTTTACTGTTTAGTTGACCGGGAGCTGATTTTGCTGCGCAAAGGGTTCACTTTTTACCGGGGACGGCGAGGAGGCAGCTTCACGGTTGAGGAGGAAGACGGCGCTCCCGAGTAGCAGCAGATTTTGCCGTCCGCCGCCGTGGAGGGTCGCCGGCGGAGGGCGGTGCTGGTGCTCAGGAGGAGAAGTATTTAGCTACGTCGTTGACGAGGAAGAAAGCGTCCTTCATCCGGGCGCGGTGGCGGTGGCGGCGCTGCTGGGTGGCTTGGGTTCAGGCGGGCGGGAGCTGGGGTTTCTCGGTGCGGACGGCGAGAGAGGATGCGCGTGGGGAGTTGGAGTTGGAAACCAGGGGGCGGTTGGACTTGGACCTTGATATGGAGGCTGTTTTGCTTTTCAGAGTTTTCTTGATCCAAGTTCAGCCCACTAGTGTCTGAATCCTTCCGCTCCAAGCATACGAGAGAGGGAAAGGAAAAGACAGCTCGTGACACACGACGCTACTCCACTCCACTTTGTGTAGCAGCTACGAGGAGATGTTGTGATGAGACATGGCGCGTCAACTTTGTCGCCCGAGTGGTGCGGCAATGCAAGACCAAGCAAAGCATTTGGGCCCTTTCCACACCAGCACCGAATAGTAAGGGCACCTATAGCCTCGGGTGTCTATTCACTCAAAAAAAAAAATCTATAACCGGGTGTCCTGTACCCACCTTAAACGTCCAGGCGGCCGGCCGGACGTCTTCATCAGTGACCAGTCATAAAAAAATGATCTAGACAGACGCCTCAAACAGGCATCAAACGCCAGGATTGACTGGTACCTCTCATATCTAGCTCAAATATGAGGCGATGGGTGCCCGGGCGCCCGTCACGTCAGACCCGACAGGACTACCCCATCACAAATTGTACCAAATCCACCCCCTCGAAATACCAGATCCATTTTGCCTCTCCTATATTCTTCCTCCTCCGTGCAGGATGCCTCGCAGGTCCGTCGACACCCCTGCTCCACCGCTGTTTCGAGCATCCGTGCCACTAGGACCAGCACAACAGTCCTCTCACCTGTGCTCGCCGTCGCAGATATCATCGCCGGCCCGGAGACCACCGCAGTACGTCCTGCAACTCTCGAGCTGCCCTTGCCCTCTGTGTGTTCGACCTTGTTTTTTTGTGATTTGTCTGTAGGGAAAGCCTGAATTCCAATGCTTCTTCAGGCTAGGAGTATGGGCGCACAGAGATTGACAGAACGATAGAAACATAATTTTTTTGATTCATCGGTTTTAGACAAAAAAAAGTGGGCATGATCATGCTTATGAGCATGCAAGAGGAAAGGGACCGGAAGATGGAGCATATTCTGAACTTCAAGGGCTCAATCAAAAGGAGAAGGGTGTCAAATCGAGATAGGGTCTCCCGAGCATGACTAATGCAAAAGGATTACTTTGCTCCGAAGACAAATTTTCGGGATGATCCATGGCTGCGACACCGTTTTTTCATGCAGAAACCATTGTTTTGGCACATTGTGCAGGGAGTGGAAGCACACAATGACTACCCACAAGGTCCTCGCCGGTGCGCATTGTTTTGGCGTCCTCAACATCGTCCTTTGTCATCGGCGCCGTCTGGAGTGGCGCCGTCATCGGTGTCGTCGCCATTGGCAGTGTTATTGTCGGCACATCCATTGTGAGTGCTCTTTGCTTGTCGTTTTCTGCATAGGCGATTGAGGGGTTTCTTTTATCCTTCATCGTCCTTGGGAGTGTACACCATGTAGAGACATCGTAGGAGGAGGTGGCCGCCCACTTGCGAGTGTTCCATGTGGTTAGAGGTGATGCAGTCCAAGACATGTTATCGACATCTTCATCCATGTCAACCGCCTCGCCAGAGGCGTAGTCTAGTAAGTTGGTTAAATCTTCTACTATAGCAACTTGGTGAGTGGAGGATGGGATGAAAATTTCTGTATCTTCGTATTTACATCCGATCTGGCATAGACCGAAGTCTGTCCATCTGAAATTCTGAGGTTTTGAATCCGATCTAACATCTTGTTCAGAAGTGTGAGGTCGGTCTTGTCCAACTTTTCACAGTAGGTGGGGCTGACCTGTAGTGCGCTCAGTGTTCTATGTGACGTAGCTTCGGGACGTTTATCCGCTGGGCTTGAGGCCTGGTCCAATAATAGGATGCTCGGACCCGAGCTCAAAGCGGGGTCCGAGGTACAGGCTGCTCCTTGGTCCTGTCCTCAGATCGAATCTGAGGTCTGGACGATGGTACCCGTAGGGTTCTCGACAAAGCTTGATAGCCAACATAAAAGAGCAAAATCATCACGGGAGTCTGTGGTGTATTCTAAATTTCCAAATCTGATTACTTGGCTTGGGCTGAAGTTCTCAACCTAGCCGAGACAGTCGGGCGAATCAGCGTGCAACACGACACAATTGAAGGCGAAAAGATGGCCAGGGACAAAGGTACTCACATAGCCGATGTCGTCATTGATCTAGAGATGAGTCATTGAACCTTCGTAACCTCACAACAGGACCTATATGGGTCACCAATGTCGGTGATCGTGGACCGATGGTGAATAGGAAGTAAGGCTACACAGTTTTACCCAGGTCCGGGACCTCTCGAAGAGATAAAACCCTATGTCATGCTTGTATTGTATTGACTGTGGATAAGTTACAAAGTACAGGATGATACCTCGAGATCATATGATTGTTCTCTAAGGTCTAAGCCATTAATGTGTGCCTCTAAAGACTAAACCCCTTGACTTATACAGGCACTGGGGTATCTAGGGTTTACACATGGCCAGTTACAATCTAGGGATAAACATGCTGGCTATTCAAATACGCCTTGAAGTGTATGCCAAATCTTCGGAGGATTCCATATTGAGTACCCCGAGGGCCACAGCTTCGGTGGCCCTTCCATCAATGGTTGGTGGGTCCGCCAGCCCACGGATGAAAGGCCGACGCGATCTGCACCCCTTAATCCTGGACACCGTCACAGGCGAGCACCCCACGAGCTCACTTAGACCCCACAAACAGCTAACATGGAGCATGGCGATGGACACGATCGGCCTCGCTGCCCTGTATCTTGTGCACATGGCTAGCACTGCTTCAGGGACAGAGCGTGTGGTGGAGTACGCAGACCAGAAGCAGTCCTTCTACTATGGTCTACGATGCCGGGTGTACAAGCTCGATGGCTTGGATGATCATATCGGAGATGCGCATTGGGAACCCATTCACAACCTTGGGTCTCATTCTATTTTCGTCGGGGAAAGCTATCCATTGATGTTGGAAGTAAATTCTCGGTGCAAGACCGTGAAGGCATGCCTTACATCGCGCACAAGCGCTTTAGCAAAGTAATCATGCATAATACAAAGCTATAACAGTCATGCATAATACAAAGCTATAACAATCATGCATAATCAAGTTCAGAAAAAACTAAATTACTTTCAATGAATAATCTGATCATGAATCCATAATTCATCGAATCCCAACAAACACACCGCGAAAGAAGATTACATCGGATATAACTAGATCATGAAGAACTTTGTATTGAAGATCAGAGAGAAAGAAGAAGACATTTAGCTACTAGCTATGGATCCGTAGGTCTATGGAAAACTACTCACACATCATTGGAGGTGCAGTAAGGATGATGTAGGAGCCCTCCTGATAGATTCCCCCTCCAGCAGAGTACCGGAAAAGGCCTCTGATGGGATCATGGGAGAACTGAAGCTTGCGGCTGCAGAAAAAGTTTTTTCGGGTTGCTCTCTGTTGGTTTGGGGATATTTGAGAAGTTATAGAGGTGGAATTAGGTCAAACAAAGTTGCGTGGGACCCACGAGCTTAGGGGAATCCCTCTCCCCCCCTCCCGGTGCATCGGGTGAGCTCAGCTTAGGTAGTATTCAAGTTCGTATGTTATCATCATGATTGTATTTCCTCAGTGGCGTTACTATTAGAGAATGCATGATTGTGATTTTTGTGTTTACTAAAGTGGTTGCTTCCGGTCGTTTGCTAGCTTGTTTCTGTACTGGGCGAAAATATTATTTGTGCATCCAAAATTTTTAAAACAAGTTTATGTCATAAAGTGCCGAGGTTATATCACGTGAGGTCATAGAACTTACATTGGATATTCAGTTTGGTACTAGAACTTTGAAAATACGGATTTATGGTCACCTAATTTATGTTTTCGTGCAAATACACTCACTTTATCCGTATCCGGACGTATCATGCGCCTAAGTGACATGACTGGAACCATTTTTTTAAGAAACACCCCTGCTTTGTTTTTAATTTCACAGAAGCCCCCTCATCAGCACATGTGGGTCACACTTTTTTTTGAGGGATGGCCATCATGACTAGCTTTATTAAAAATTAATAAGGGGTACATCAGACTTGATAGAGAAATGAGAAATAAGGGCCGTGCGGGGCTTGAAATCGCGACGCCATGCCCGCACATGGCCTGAGCCAACCATTGGAGTAAGCACGTCTTTAAAGAAATATACCTTATTTCACTTTATAATGTAAGCAGGGATCAGCTGATATTTTCACAAACTTGCAACCTAAGGTCACCTACTGGATGCGCAGTACTAACCACTGGAACATGCCCCAGCTTTGTTCTTTTATAGTTTCAATTTACATATTTTAATACCAAAAACTTTTGAATCCAAAATCCATTTGAACAAATTCCGGTGAAAAAATCCGCTCATCCTCGAGTAGTCGACGTTGCCAACATATAAAATTCTAGGTTAAAATCGCTCACGCTCGAAATGTTGAAATTTCTTTCAGACAAACCAACAATTTTTTTGTTTGAATTCAAATAATTTAAAATTTAGAAGTCTAGATAAAATAAAATATGGAGCATAGTGATATATCATTTTTATCGTGATGTTAGTCCATTAATTAGCTTGCAACTGGCCTAGATTTGAATATTGTGTAGGTTATAGTTTTGCCAAAAAAAACATATTCAGTACAAAAATAATCAAAACTAACCTACTGCAACAGTACAAAATTGGATTTGAATTTTAAGTGATCCAAGTCCACTTTGGCATAGGAGTTCAAACCAACCATAAACAATTTGAACGGAATGAAAAAAATTGTGCACCCTCTAAATTCGTTTAGATAACTTGATATTAGAGCAGGCTTATTGCTAACATCATCGTTCTTTGTATATGCTTGAATTTATGGTTGTGTCGGCTAAAAAAGAATTTATTTGTCGCAACAAAATTTAAAAGAAAAATAATTTATTTGTCGGGATGAACAATATAAACAGCATATGCATCTCAATACTAGATAGACATATAACATGGCACGATTAATTTTTAAATCTTCAAAACTTTCTCACGTCCCGTGGCAGGTGAGTCCGTTATAGGTCCAACTGTCAAATGGGACCCACAGACTTAATAATCAGTAGTTATTACATGCGAAGGAATTATGCAGCCGCAATTATCAAAAAGCTGGGGCTGTTTCTGCAAAATGGACATTACACATGTCACACCTAACCTTCCCCCAACAGTCGTTGACAGTGGGGCCATGCATGCGTGGCACTCCATGCAAGCGGCGGACACGACCGTATTTGCATCACAACTCAAGTTGAATGACCACAAATCCGTATTATCGAAGTTCTAGCATCAAACTGAACATATAAAGCAAGTTTCATGACTACCTATAACACTGCTTTAAAAAAAATGTAAATATTACCAACACATTTCAGGCAAAAGCCTCTGGATTCTTCCACTGCAATCATGAGAGAGAGAGAGAGAAAGCAAGAGCGCGCCCGTGACACACACTACTCCACTCCACTTGTGTAGGTGTAGCTCGATGCGATGGTGTGACGAGACATGGCGCTTCAGCTTTGCCGCACAAATCAATGCAAGACTAATACAAAGCATTTCCACACCAGCACACCTCACATGCATAGCTGGCTGGACTGTTGGCTGCACTGTAACTTTTTTTGCATACATAATGTCGACTACCTGATCGATCTATTGCGTTAGTTTTACTACGTGGCAAGGCAAGTTAAAATTCTACTTACATTAAGACCAACTCCAACGCACGACTCCCAACGGATGTTCGTTTTCTCCGGATTTTGCCGTTTGGGTCAGCAAAAAGGACATGCCTATCGGCATGTGGTCGTGCAGCCGTCAATGCGTAAAACCGGCCCGCCTCATCCCAAACTTTCCATTTTTTGGACTTGAAATTTTACCTCAAAACAAACCAAAATAAACATTGCAAATAATTTAAAAACGTTAATATAAACGCCCACAATAGTCAAGTTCAACACATTAATATAAAGTTAAACTTAGAAAACATAGTAAAACTAGATAAAAGGACCGTCGCCACCGCGGCCGCTATCGTCTTCAGTAGTTGCTATCCTACTGGTCGTCATCATCCCCGGTGAGGTCGACGTATGGCAGTGGCTGCCAGATTTGGGTTGGCGGCCCCTGGTAGGCCAGATGCGCCTGCTGTGGCGGTTGCGGTGGCGCCTGCACAACCTCTTCTCATGACGGGGATGGTGACCATTGGCCGGCGTCCACCCACCCAGGCTCAGGCATGCACGGTACGATATCCGTCCACTACCAAGACTGCCCGACTAAGCCCTATAGCTTAGTGGTCCGGCTTGATGTACATCCGCATCCGAGGTGCGGCTGCTAGTGGTGTGATGTGCAATGGGGGAGGTGGAGGTGGAGGTGGATGGGTGGAGCTGCAACGACGGCCGGATGACCACCCGGCTTCGTGGTCGTGTCTCCTCTTGCGGCCTGGGATGCAGCGACCAACCATTGCCACCGGCGAGTAGAGGTGGAAGAGCTTGGGGCTAGGGTTTGCGTGTCCGAGCTTGAGGAGGCATGCATCAATGGAAGTGGAAGCCTGTGGACTCGCGTGCGCCGTAAATGTGGACGGTGGGAAGTAGGTGGGCAGCTGTCACACGGGCCCGAGGCAGACACAGAGCGGGCGTGTGTGCGTCCGTTTGCCAGCGTAAGTTAAGCTGAAAATGGGACGGGCCAAGCGCCAGATGGACAAAAAATGCGGATGCGGTCGTGCGCTGGACCGTGTCATCTATCCGTTTGAGGCAAAACAGACAGACACGGACCGGATGGGGTCGTGCGTTGAAGTCGGGCTAATCCTAAAAACTGAGTTCGTATTCTCCTTAACTTTGTCTCACACTCACTGTGCCAGGTGGTCGACTTGCCTCTCATGCGCTTGGCCAATTCAGTAATGAAGATGCTGTGTCGGCCGGCAATCTGCCAAGACCTCGCTCAAGACTTCCTACAAGACTAGAAAAGACTACACGCATGATACCATTTGGCAATGCGTCGCCTCACCTGCACTTTAGCTTCTCCGAATCTACACTACCGAACCAACCACACAACACTTGACACTTGAATTTCAGCTTCAAAAATATTCCACTAGTAGCCGAGATAATTGAATTTCAGCAATTTTGGTTTATATTTCAGCCAATAGTCACTTGAATTTGATTGAGGGCCAACATAATGTTTCAAAATAATTGCGGTCGACGGTGGCGGCAAGGACCTTTCTGCGCTTGCGCTTGGGGATCTCGGAAACGGCGAGTGGTCTCTTGGTCGTCTGCGCATCGCCCAAGGTGTTGGTGCCCAGATCCGTCCGATCTGACGCTCCTGGCTTCGGCTTCCTGGTCCGTCACCGGCGAGCTGCTCGGCACGCGAGCGCGGAGCTGCAAGCAGAGGTTCGTCTTGGTGCTCGCTCGTGGATCCCATCTACCTCACGTGACGGCGCGGGCTGCACTGTGGCTGCTCCTTATATGACGGCGCGGGCTGCACGGAGGTATCCCCTGCTGTGGGCCACTGCAGCGGCCAGAGTCCAGAGAGGTGGATGGCCTGCGGGAGCCTTGTTGGCGCCGCCTCTCGCAGCGCAGACCTTCTTCTTCTACCTCGGTGGCTGCCTCTCACAGCTCACATATACAACAATGGAGGCGCAAGAAATTTGGTGGCCGGAGCCTCACACTGCCGGCCTTTTCTTCTCTTTCTATTCTCTTGGCTCTGTATACCAATTGTTGGCGCCGCCTCCTCGCAGCGCCGCTCTTTTTCTTCCTTGCGCTGCCTCGCACAGCTCTCTCTTCAATGGCTTTTCTAAAGAACACACACGGTGAAAAAGAACTCATACACACACGCACGCTTCACCAAGGAAGATGATCAACAGCTTTGCCAAAGACACTTCCCTGATGACAACACAATGGCTACATCTTTTCTCCTCTAGCCCTCACGGCCTCCCATCTCATTCATCTCTTCAAGTTAAATAGCCAGTACAGACGCACTAACCCACTAACTAATACATGACCTTTTCCTACGCCCACTAGTGCACGGACGACCCCATCTTTCCTAGAATCTCTCCAGGACTTGCACCATCGGCTAACAACTCATGCATGCATGCAATAACTAACCTATCTTATCTCTTGACTACAACTAACTTATCCAGCCGATCTGCCTCCAGCCATCCCACGCCTTGCCGCTTCTCACGGCCGTGCTGCCTCGAGCAGCACCACAGCGTCACGCCTACACACCGCATCGCACGGTTGCCGGGCATCTCGCTTCCTTGCGTGCTTCATCTGAAACTTCACCGAAGGACAACTCGCTATGCTAAGCTACATGCAGAATCAAATTTAACATGCTGATACAAATATCAAGATTAGTTCTAACATTCAACCCCTAATCTTGATATCACAATCATCATGCGGATCACCCGCAGCCACTTGTCGACGCCGTCGCAGCGCCACATCCGGTCACTCCTCGCCACCGACGCCGTCACAGCGCCGGTCACCACCGTGCACCATCTTGTCGTGGTCGACGCCGTCGCAACGCCCATCACCACATCGTCCTGCCGCACGTAGCCGCCACCTCATGACGTGGACGACGCCTTCACAGCGCCGATCACCATGTCGTCGCAACGACCCATCTTGTTGATGGCATCACACCACCCTAGACAGCACCGTCGACAAGCTCGACGCCAATCCTCATGACAGTTTCGCAACGCCGTACCTCCCAACGGCGTCACACCGTTGTCTTCTTGTGGCAGCTTCGCGCCGCCATCTCCATCTAGCGGCATCGCACCGCAGCCGGACATCAGCGGCATCGCGCCGTCGCCGGCCTCCTCCTCGCGCCGTCATCCTCCACCTCACATGGAGACGACCGCGCCGCGGTCGATACCACGGACCAACCTGGCTCTGTATACCAATTGTTGGCGCCGCCTCTCGCAGCGCAGACCTTCTTCTTCTACCTCGGTGGCTGCCTCTCACAGCTCACATATACAACAATGGAGGCGCAAGAAATTTGGTGGCCGGAGCCTCACACTGCCGGCCTTTTCTTCTCTTTCTATTCTCTTGGCTCTGTATACCAATTGTTGGCGCCGCCTCCTCGCAGCGCCGCTCTTTTTCTTCCTTGCGCTGCCTCGCACAGCTCTCTCTTCAATGGCTTTTCTAAAGAACACACACGGTGAAAAAGAACTCATACACACACGCACGCTTCACCAAGGAAGATGATCAACAGCTTTGCCAAAGACACTTCCCTGATGACAACACAATGGCTACATCTTTTCTCCTCTAGCCCTCACGGCCTCCCATCTCATTCATCTCTTCAAGTTAAATAGCCAGTACAGACGCACTAACCCACTAACTAATACATGACCTTTTCCTACGCCCACTAGTGCACGGACGACCCCATCTTTCCTAGAATCTCTCCAGGACTTGCACCATCGGCTAACAACTCATGCATGCATGCAATAACTAACCTATCTTATCTCTTGACTACAACTAACTTATCCAGCCGATCTGCCTCCAGCCATCCCACGCCTTGCCGCTTCTCACGGCCGTGCTGCCTCGAGCAGCACCACAGCGTCACGCCTACACACCGCATCGCACGGTTGCCGGGCATCTCGCTTCCTTGCGTGCTTCATCTGAAACTTCACCGAAGGACAACTCGCTATGCTAAGCTACATGCAGAATCAAATTTAACATGCTGATACAAATATCAAGATTAGTTCTAACATTCACCCCCTAATCTTGATATCACAATCATCATGCGGATCACCCGCAGCCACTTGTCGACGCCGTCGCAGCGCCACATCCGGTCACTCCTCGCCACCGACGCCGTCACAGCGCCGGTCACCACCGTGCACCATCTTGTCGTGGTCGACGCCGTCGCAACGCCCATCACCACATCGTCCTACCGCACGTAGCGGCCACCTCATGACGTGGACGACGCCTTCACAGCGCCGATCACCATGTCGTCGCAACGACCCATCTTGTTGATGGCATCACACCACCCTAGACAGCACCGTCGACAAGCTCAGTCCAGTGATGTGTTTGCACCTGGTAGCCGTGCCGCCAGAGCTAATAGACGCCGTTATCTCCGCAACGAAGAGGACATAAAGGAGGAGGTCCATGAAGAGGAGCCAACACATCAAGAGGAGCCAGCACATCAAGAGAACATAGAGGAGGAGGTACATGAAGAGGAGCCAACACATCAAGAGGAGCCAACACATCAAAAGGACATAGAGGAGGAGGTCCATGAAGAGCATGAGTGTAATGTTGATGCTCCACAACCATCACAGGTTACACAACCCACACAAGGCAATGCTCGCTCTAGGAAAGGCAAAGCCATAGCTAAGACACCAGCCAAGAAAGGTAGAAAGAAGACATGGAACCGGCAATTCCATAGTCCGGAGTATCCTCATCAGCTTATGCCACTAGGAATGCAAAGATATAAGTCCAACATTGATGTGGAGGAGGAGGCATACAACAAAGAGGAGGAGGCTAGTGAAGAGGAGGAGCCTACACTTGCAACTATCGTAAAGAGAGGAAGGAAGAAGTGAGCTTGGTGTAGTTTGTTTCAATGAACTTGGTGTAGGTTGTCAAACCTTGACTTGGTGTAGTTCGTTTCCATGAACTTGTTGTCGTTTCTTTCCATGAACTTGTTGTCGTTTGAATTAAGTTGCCATGAATTCGTGAATTTGCTATGAATGTATGACATGAATTTGTCGGTTAAAAGTAGTACTCAGTCATGTGATTTATGTGAAATGTTGTTTTTGTGATGTCTATGAATTTGTTGATTGCTGTGAAATGTTGATGAAATATCTCAAAAGGAGGAGACTTTTAGCCATTTATATGCACAGAGGACCAGGCGCCAGGGTCCTTGGCGTCTGGTTGCAAGTCAGGCGACCAGACGCCAGGGTCTCTGGCGTCTGGGGGGTCGACAAGAAGCAGAAACAGGGCAAAACAGGGGAGCCAGACGCCATGGTCCATGGTGTCTCGGTGTGCACCTTCATAGTCTATGCTAGCGTAGTATTTTCATGTCCATGATAGAGTAGTATTTTCATGTCCATTGCACATTTTTGTTGATAAATGCGACCATAGCTAATTAATCTGACAGACGAGGTGCAACTAGTTCAAATGACATAAACCTTACATAGGGGTGATGCCACTAGTTCAATGACACAACTAGTTCATGACCACGATAGTTCAAACCACATAGACATAAGCATTACATAGTCTCAAATGACACAAATAGTTCTTGACCACAGTGGTCCATGATAGTTCAAACGACATAAACATCACATATAACTCGGTTTTCTATAGCAATGCAATTCAACACCCTTTTCCATTCCCATTCTTCGAGCATTTCATGAATTGTATCATCATCAGTTATATCAATCAATTTCATTTCACCAGGGCTGAGGGAGTCCTGGACTTGGGGGTGTCCGGATAACAGGACTATCATCATCGGCCGGACTCCAAGACTATGAAGATACAAGACTGAAGACTTTGTCCCGTGTCCGGATGGGACTTTCCTTGGCGTGGAAGGCAAGCTTGGCAATACAGATATGTAGATCTCCTACCATTGTAACCGACTCTGTGTAACCCTAGCCCTCTCCGGTGTCTATATAAACCGGAGGGTTTTAGTCCATAGGACGAACAACCGTTACAACAATCATACCATAGGCTAGCTTCTACGGTTTAGCATCCTTGATCTCGTGGTAGATCCACTCTTGTACTACCCATATCATCAATATTAATCAAGTAGGAGTAGGGTTTTACCTCCATCGAGAGGGCCCGAACCTGGGTAAAAACATAGTGTCCCTTGTCTCCTGTTACCATCCGCCTAGACGCACAGTTTGGGACCCCCTACCCGAGATCCGTCGGTTTTCATACCGACATTGGTGCTTTCATTGAGAGTTCCTCTGTGCCGTCGCGATCAGGAAGGATGCCTCTTCCCGTCTTTAAAGACAGTATCATCGCCAAAGGAGCCCTGGCCGCCGGCCAAACTATCCGGCTAGGTGGTTTTCTCATGATCGCCTGTTCGGCCACCGCTTCGACGATGACCTCTCGGGTCATCAAAAGCAATCTTCACGTCAACTTGGAATTCGCCGAGCAGCTGGATCCAATAGAGCTCTTATCCGTAAACGAGCTCTTGGATCGCATCGCCGCCCTGGGAGTCGCTACAGACTACAATCAGATTGGGCTTAAAACCGATCTGAGAGAGATTAACTCTCCCCAGGTTACCCACCACGTTGCTGTGGTAGAGGAACAATGCGGCGATTCTTCTTCTACATTGAATACTAGTTATGTCCGGACTCCCGAACCCTCCATGCCGGATTTCCGCAGAGGGACGGACGTCGATCAAGCACTGAACCGAAAGTCAGACATCGGACCAGACTCGTTGGACAACGTCCAGGAATCCAAGCTTCCAAATTCGGAAACTTTCCGGCCCTTGAGCCTCGAGATGGGTAGGGTTCCGGACTCAACTCCACCCACCCACCCAAACATATGCGATCTATCTCAAATCCGGCAAGAGCTCGCTGAAACAGTACATCATTACTGGGCCAGATTCCTCCTGGTTATGGACAGGATAAAAGACTGCCGTGAGGAAAACGCAATTTCAATTTTCTGCAATAATTGCACGGACAAGGGAATCTTGAACGCCGTAAGTCGTCGTGAAATTACACGATTCTCCGACCTGGCGTCCATAGTACGCAAGTACTGTGCGATGGAGAGTTTCCGGAAAACCGAAACTAAGTTTTGGGACAATCCGGCTCCGAATACAACCCTAGTCCGAAGCAAAAGGGTGCATCATACTCAGGCACCAGGTACAAAAAACAAAAAGCAAAAACCCCATAAAGGGCACGGAACCGTACTGGAGGGGTGGCTCAGCGGACCCTGTAAAATTCACAGTACAGAAGGCGCCACTCCAACACATAGCCTTCGAGCATGTTGGATACTGCGGCAGGTGGCCAAAAGTGGGGAAGAGCTTCTAACCCCAGAGAACCACTCTAACAGTACCAGTACGGTGTCAATAGTCTTCGAGACTTTCGCATCAAATAATATGCGGAAATGAACAATCCGCAGCCTCGCCGAAGTCTACGAAGTAGCAACAACAAATCCATGGAGCGACACGGCCATCACCTTCAACGCCAGCGACGAACCTAAATTCCGAACAGCCCGAGCACCAGCCTCATTGGTCCTTAGTCCAATAGTGGATGACTTTCGTCTTACCAAGATACTCATGGATGGCGGCAGCGGATTAAACCTCATCTACAAGGAAACTCTTCAAAAAATGGAAATAGACTGGAGCCACATTGAGCGAAGCAGCACAACCTTTAGAGGAATAATCCCTAGCCGGGAAGCACGCTGCACAGGAAAAATCACACTTGATGTGGTGTTCGGCTCGCCGGACAATTACAGGTCCGAGGAGGTCACGTTCCAAGTGGCCCCGTTCAGCAGCGGATGTCACGGTATATTAGGATGAGAGGCATTCACAATTTTTCAAGCCATACCCCATTACGGGTACATGAAGCTTAAGATGCCCGGGCCCGACGGAATAATCACTCTCGTCAGTGATCCGGACACAGCACTCCGCGCCGAAAACAAGACAACCGCATTAGCCCTGGAGGCACTATCCAAAGCCCTAGCGGCGGAGGAACTCACTGCGCTGCGCTCTACGGTGAATAGGGATGATGTAATACTCGATAAGAGATCCAAGTCCACCTCCTTTAAACCAGCGGACGAAATAGTCAAATTCCAGGTCCATCCAATGGACCCAACAAAGACGGCCTCCATCGGGGCACAGTTGAACCCTGATGTAGACGCCGCACTATGAGAATTCCTTCGGGAAAATTGGGACATCT
This sequence comes from Triticum timopheevii, assembly GCA_963921465.1. Classification (NCBI taxonomy): domain Eukaryota; kingdom Viridiplantae; phylum Streptophyta; class Magnoliopsida; order Poales; family Poaceae; genus Triticum; species Triticum timopheevii. Next base: position 3,710,745 of record OY997271.1, read on the forward strand.
TTGCCTGGCACCCTTCAGATATGCCAGGAATCCCACGCAGATTGGCAGAACACAGCCTAAACATCCTAAAAGGATTCAAGCCAGTCAAACAGGCACTTCGGCGATTTTCCGAACCCAAAAGACAGGCAATGGGAGAGGAGCTAGCCAAACTATTGGAAGCCGGATTCATCCGAGACATCAAACATCCGGACTGGCTAGCAAACCTGGTAATGGTACCAAAGAAGGACAAATCCTGGCGCCTATGTGTCGATTTTAAAGACCTCAACAAGGCATGCCCAAAGGATCCTTTCCCCCTTCCCCGCATCGACCAAATAATCGATGCTACTGCAGGGCACGATTCATTGTGCTTCCTTGACGCATACTCCGGCTACCATCAAATCAAGATGGCGGAGGCGGACCAAGCCGCAACGGCATTCATTACTCCGTACGGACCATTCTGCTTCAACACTTTGCCCTTCGGACTCAAAAACGCCGGCGCAACATATCAGCGCATGATTCAGACATGTCTGGCTACCCAGATCGGCAAAACAGTAGAGGCATACGTAGACGACGTAGTCGTCAAAACCAAACTCATCGAAACTCTAGTAGACGATTTGAGGCTCACATTCGACAACCTCCGAGCATATGACATTAAGCTGAATCCAGAAAAATGCGTTTTCGGCGTACCAGCCGGAAAGCTCCTGGGCTTCATTGTATCCGGTAGAGGAATTGAAGCTAACCCAGCCAAGATCCGAGCTCTGTCACAGCTGGAGATTCCAAAAGACCTCAATACAAAAGTTGACCGGATGTGTGGCGGCTCTAAGCCGCTTTATCTCCCGTTGGGGAGAAAAGGCATTGCCCCTCTATCGCCTCCTCAGGCGCACCGAACACTTCGAGTGGACGGATGCTGCCAGTGCTGGACTCGAAGAAATAAAAGCCATATTGGCAACAAATCCGGTCCTGGCTGCGCCTAACCTGGGTGAACCAATGTTGTTATATATCGCGGCAACACATCAAGTTGTAAGCGCGGTGCTCGTCGTCGAACGAGAAACAGAAGGGCATAAATTCCCTCTTCAAAAACCAGTGTACTACGTATCCACTGTCTTACTCCCTGCAAGTCCCGGTACCCGCATTATCAAAGGATAGCGTACGCGGTGTTCATGGCATCCCGGAAGCTCCGACACTACTTTCAAGAGTGTTCGATAATAGTGGCCTCCGAAGTGCCCCTCAACGACATTATAAACAACCGCGACACGACGGGCAGGATTGCAAAATGGGACATTGAGCTCTTACCATTCGATATAACTTATAAACCTCGGCGAGCTATAAAGTCGCAAGTCTTGGCTGACTTCATCGCTGAATGGACCGAAGCCGAACTCCCTAAAGAGTACGACGCATACTCCAATTGGATTATGCGTTTCGATGGCTCCAAAATGTTGGCCGGCTTGGGGGCTGGCGTCGTACTGACGTCCCCAACCGGAGACACAGTCCAATACGTACTTCAGATAATGTACACGGACTCCAACAATGCAGCCGAATACGAGGCCCTCCTACATGGTCTCCGGATGGCAATCTCCATGGGTATTCAACGCCTAGAGGTGCGCGGGGATTCAAACCTTGCAATATCCCAAGTAAATAGAGACTTTGACGCCAAGGATCCGAAAATGGCAGCCTATCATAACGCTGTCCTAAAAATGTCAGCTCGGTTCGAAGGACTCGAATTCCACCACGTAGCCCGGGATAATAACCAAGCAGCCGATGTGTTGGCACGCATCGGCGTGAAACGCGACGCTGTCCCTCCAAACATCTTCCTAGAACGGCTCTTTAAGCCATCCGTACTATGGGAAGAGGAGTCCAGAAATAACAACCCGGAAACAACTGCGCCACCCAACACAGAACAATCTGAAATAATCGGCGGTTCAGCCGACGAAATAACACCTTCAGCCCACGAAATAATGGCGGTAATTGCCCCGTGGACAGAACCATTCCTAGCCTACTTAATTAGGCAGGAACTTCCCGAAGACCAAAATGAGGCCCGCTGCATAGTTCGGCGATCTAAAGACTACAAGGTCCATGAGGGAGAACTTTATAAGAAAAGCACAACCGGAGTCCTTCAAAGGTTCATCTCCAAAGAGGAAGGGCGAAATCTTCTGGCTGAAATTCACGCCGGACTAGGCGGACACCACGCTGCAGCCCGGGCCCTTGTAGGTAAGGCCTTCCGTACAAGATTTTATTGGCCGACGGCCCGGGCAGATGCTCAGGACTTAGTCCAAAGATGCGTCGGTTGTCAGCTCTTTGCTAATCAAAGCCATATGCCACCCACCGCCCTCAAAACTATACCCATTACCTGGCCGTTCACGGTCTGGGGGCTTGACATGGTTGGACCCCTTAAAGGGGGAACCCACAAGCAAAAGTACCTATTGGTCATGGTGGACAAATTCACCAAATGGATAGAGGCCAAGCCAGTTAAAACGGCAGAGTCCGGACCAGTGATAGACTTCATATCCGGGGTGGTACACCGTTATGGTGTCCCCCATAGCATCATTACCGATAACGGCACGAACTTCATGGCCGACGAGGTCAAACTCTGGTGCAAAAATATGGGCATTAAGCTCGATTACGCTTCAGTCTATCATCCTCAAACCAACGGTCAAGTTGAGCGAGCAAATGGTTTGATAATGAGCGGCATCAAGCCCAGACTTGGTGCGGTCCCTTACGGAATCTAACATGCACTGGGTAGAGGAGCTTGACTCCGTACTCTGGGGGCTGCAGACCACGCCAAACCGTACTACCGGATTCACACCATTCTTTATGGTATACGGCGCAGAGGCAGTTTTGCCCTGCGACATAATTCATGACTCACCTCGAGTGCGCATGTACGAAGAAAGAGAAGCCGAGCTGGATCGGTAGGACAGCTTGGACGCATTGGAGGAGGAACGCGATGTGGCAAAGGCCCGTTCCGCATTCTATCAGCAGCAGGCTTGAAGATATCAAAGTAGAGAAGTACGGGCTAAAACTTACAATGTTGGCGAACTAGTTCTACGCCTGCCGGACAAGAAAAAGGACAAACTCAAGCCCAAATGGGAAGGTCCCTTCATCATTGACCAAGTCCTGACCAGCGGAGCATACCGTCTGGGAAATGCATCGGACAACCGACTCGAGCCGAACCCATGGAACGCGGCCCCCTCCGAAGATTCTACGCCTAGCACCGGATTAAGAGTTCGTCTCCTTCCTTCGTCCACATTTTCATACTTCAGCTGTCTTTTGTTTCTCTCTTTTCTCCCACCTTTTTCATAAAAGCCCTTGAGGGCCTATTTGCTTATTGTTCGCACACACTTGATGTGCTACCCGCACTCATTATACCTGGGGGCTTCTTTAACAGAAGCTTACTTATACGGGCTTCATGCCCAGCACATGTGTCAAACTTCCACATGTACCTTTTATTCACCATTATATGCATCGATATGACTTAAGTTTTGGCCAAGCTTGGTTGCCTGGCTCCTGTGCTTACCCCTATGTTCCCGATTGTTCGGCTAGGAGGTAAAGGGAGCACCTCTGCGATTGTTACTGCCGGGTCAGCCGGATGTGTATCTCAGACTGGGTGAAGCCGAAAGCTAGCGTTCTTAAGGGAATATTCGGTCGGTGACTTGAAAGATGATTTTTTACGCATTTATTTATCTGCCCCCAGATGTTTTCCTGCTCTTGCCGCAGTCCAGACATGCACTTTAGGGCATGCCTCCCAGGGAAAGGAACCCTTAATGGAACTATTCTCCCTGGAAGATGTTTCTTACTAATCATGTAATATAACATAACTAGTTGGGCACTTGTCTGAGAAAGCACTAATGACCCCTACACCTGGTCTCTATGCATGCCCCGGTTTTTTCATAACCGAGAAGGTATTCGGACACACTCCGGACTCTAGGGTCCCGAGGTTGAAGCGAAAAGGTCGGCAAAGACAAACGATCTACAATCCGGCTAGAAGGCATTTTACATGTCATTTTAAATACATCGTCAAATCGACTGACTGTACTCCTCCTCAATCTCGTCTAACAGGCTGTCTAATTTACAGTCCCGTTGGGAATACTTAGCGGCCAACTCTACTTGGCCGTACACTAAGCTCACAGGGATCTCCTTCCCATCGGGCCCCACAGGTCCGACCTCGGCCATGTGGTTTGGATCCGCCTTCTTGTACCGCGTCTTCACCATGGCCCAGGCCTCCCTGGCACCTTGACGGCAGGCCGATATCTTCCATAAACAGAAGTGCTGTCACGCTCCCTAAAGCTTCTCCGCAAGCTCTCCAAGGCCCTCGGGTAGGGAGAGGGATGGCCATAAGGCCTGGACGACGCCACTCATCGCCTGCCGAACACGTTCGAGCAGTTGCACCAGCTCGGGAAGTAGGTCACCCGTTGAACCGGGCATTTCCTCCGCAGGGCGACCTGTGAGCACACCTACAGACATATTTCTGTCAATTGACTTCCTCGCCGAACTCTTCTTTTCAAAGGAGTTCGCTCAAGCACTTACTATAGATGCCGCGACGAAGCCGCTGATTCTCCTTCACGGAGCCAGACAGCTCGGCCCGAACACCCTTTAGCTCTTCTCCCAGCTGGGTGTGGGCATCCTGGAGTTTGTTCCTCTCCTGCTGCACCTTCGTAAGCACCCTCTCGCCGGCCTTCAGCTGGCGCAGTAGCTGTTGCTTGTCCGGATCAAGTCCGGCAACATCTGCAATACCATTGTCAGATTTATATGTACGCCGCACACCGCTCATCTTCTTGAAATAATGTTTTACCGGAGGGGGTCTCTGTGCCTCCTTCTGCAGCAGCTAGTGCGGCCTCAAGTTGGACCTTGCACTCTTGTAGCTCCTGGGACAATTGGGTATTCTTCTCCGTAAGATCCTGCACATTATATGATCCTTAAATCAGTTATTTTAACTACTTTAAGTCTCGGGGGCTACTGGTATATACAACTATTATAATCCCTTACCCGTATGTCTTTTACATACTGCTCCGTGGCTCTGGTTAAACCATCTTGAGCGGCACGGAGGTGCGCGTCTCTCGCGTTAAAGGCATTCATTGCCTCTGGGGAGAAACACGCGTCACGCAGAACCGTCCGGCGACGCCTATGATTCATGGCGCTCTCCACCTCAGACCCGGTGGCGGACAGCCGGTCGGCATCCTCCGCTGGAGGAATATCCGGCTCGCGCCTTGCGCTCGCCTCCCCCTCCGGACCAGGTGTTGGAGTCTGGCGGGCGGAGACTTGGTTGGCAACCTCTCCGGGCACAGTCCAGCGAGCGCTCTTCCTCCTGGAAAGGTCATGAGCATTAATACACCTCCTAGGAGTCTCTTCCCTGAATAACGGTCGCAAGCTATACCTTTGCGGCGACGTCTCGATCCGCACCGCACTCCTCTTCCGCCTGCTGGGCCGGACTGACCCTTGTTGGTCAGTCGCCGTGGGTTTGGCTTCCTGCCTTGAAGGCACCTCCTGCGAGACACCATTGTATACGGTGGTCAGAAATGCGCAAGGACGAAATAATGGTGTCAGGACTTCGGTCACAATCACCTGGGGAGCCGGAGATAAGCCGGGGTAGTCAGCCGTAATGGCGACTAGAGCATTGTCCATGCTGAGTTGGTGGAACACCCCGTCAATTAGCTCCACCTTTATGTCCGGATCCTCTTCGGAGGACGGATCAAGGGATCTTCCCGGATCCTCGGGCTGTGGAGCCGGACTATGTATGCTCTCCACATTCCGGCGCAGTTCATGCGTCAAAACCATAAAATAAGATACTTAACTTTGAAAGCACGGGTCGGATAAGTAAACGTCCACTTACCCAGCTCCGAGGGTTATTCATGGAGAACCCATTCAATGGGCTCGTCTGGAGGAAGTCCTCTTTCTCCCCCTTGTACAGGCCGGACAGGATCTTTACCAGATCCGCGGCCGATCCCGGCCCCTTACGGCCATGACAGGTGGCGTCGTTCTCCCCGTTGAAATCCCACATGGGTTGGCCCCTATATTGGAGCGGCTGCACCCCTCGCATGATGCATATGGCCATGACTCCAATCATGGTTAATCCGGAATGGGCCATCAACCTAATCTGTCCCATCAAGTAATGTACGCTCCTGTCTTCCTCCTGTTGAGGGCTCCGTGGGCGCCAACTTAGGCGTTTCTTCAGAGGAGCCTTGTTAAACTCCGGGAGGCTGATCCGAACTGTGTCCGGCAGTGGATCGTCTTCCACATAAAACCATTCCAAGGGCCAGTCTTCGGACGCCTTCTTTGGGGTTCCGGATAGATATCCGGTCCCGGCGATGCGCCATATTTCGGCTCCGCCCACTTGATATATTGACCCCTCGTGAGAACGGGGTACGAGGCAGAATAACCTCTTCCACAGTGCAAAATGGGGCTCAATGCCCAGGAACAGCTCGCAAAGAGCTACGTAACCCGCGATGTGCAGAATGAAGGCGGGCGTGAGGTGATGAAGCTGGAGTCCGTAGAACTCCAGAAGCCCCCGGAGAAACGGATGAATGGGAAATCCGAGCCCCCTTATTAGATAAGGGACAAAGCACACCAGCTCCCCTTTGGAGGGACTAGGGGTGGCCTCCGCTTGCTTTCCACCTTTGTAAGTGGCCAGCCCGGCTCGGACCGGGACCATAAAGGCCGGAGGAAGGTATCCCTCCGCTTGGAGCGTCACCAGCTCGTTGTGCGGAACAGAACATCTCCTCCAATCTCCTGGCAGAGGGCTGGGAGCGCGAGAGGAGGAGCCGCGTCGACGGTCCATGATGGAATGGATTTTTGGTCAGAAGCGCTCCGATGAGTACTCGCGGAAGGAAGATGGTGTGATTTGGATCTGGATTCTTGCCTCTCTTATAGGCAGGTTATTTGCGCAGCTAGGGGTAGAATATAAAAGATACCCTGGCCTTTCGCATTCGTGCGACGCGTGGAAGAGGGCCATTATTGGGCGTGGAAGCCAAGGAGCGCAACATTTGTAAGGGTGCCGGACACTATTCGGCAGGCACATGGAATTTGAAGGAGAACCCGCCTTGCAACGCCAAAGACAATACATGTGCTGGACTCGTCGTCATTGAAGCCTGGTTCGGGGGCTACTGAGGGAGTCCTGGACTAGGGGGTGTCCGGATAGCCGGACTATCATCATCGGCCGGACTCCAAGACTATGAAGATACAAGATTGAAGACTTCGTCCCGTGTCCGGATGGGACTTTCCTTAGCGTGGAAGGCAAGCTTGGCAATACGGGTATGTAGATCTCCTACCATTGTAACCAACTCTGTGTAACCCTAGCCCTCTCCGGTGTCTATATAAACCGGAGGGTTTTAGTCCGTAGGACGAACAACCATTACAACAATCATACCATAGGCTAGCTTCTAGGGTTTAGCCTCCTTGATCTCGTGGTAGATCCACTCTTGTACTACCCATATCATCAATATCAATCAAGCAGCAGTAGGGTTTTACCTCCATCGAGAGGGCCCGAACCTGGGTAAAAACATCGTGTCCCTTGTCTCCTGTTACCATCCGCCTAGACGCACAGTTCGGGACCCCCTACCCGAGATCCGCCGGTTTTGACACCGACAAGGGCCATCTAACTGCTTCCTGCTAACGTAGTACACAAAATCGTCTTCCTCCAACCCTTATTTCAGCATGAATTTAGTCTTCAACCAATCAAAAGTGAGGTCCACTTAACTAACTTGCACAACGCTTGGAGGAAAGCCTTGGACATGAACATTAGGGCTAAGCACCCACTGAGTACCCTTAGCCATCTGCAACACACAAATCGCACTGAGTACCTAACCTACCCCTTGAGCATAACCACTAGGGAAAAGAAACTAGGTTTTGCACAAAACTAAAAAACTAGGCTTTGCACAAAACTATGATACATTAAACATGAAACATGCCCGGGTTCCTATGTGCAATCGCTCCCAACAACCTCGGGAGCTGGTTGTATGCTTCTTCGTAACCACCATACAACATCCTAATAGCATTTGCCTTTGCCTTCCATGCCTTCCCATACTTTGCCTCAGTTTCACGGCTGGATCAACGGCTATGTCTTTCATCCATTTGTATCCGAGATACTCGGATGTGAGTTGACGGTGTGTCTTTCTAAGTCGTTTCAATGGCGGTTTGCACCTATGAGTGGCAACACAATTTTTTAACACCCATTCTTCGGTTTCTTTAAGCTTTCTTGCACGAACCTTCCATGGGCATCCTTCTCCCTCACACTTCATGGTGTAACGCAACTTCATGTCCGAGTGCTCAACATAAAATGGCCTATGATTCCGAATGGCATAGTCAGACAACCAAAACTTCGGCATAGGCAAGCTCAGAAACTTCACTCCTTTCTTCAAATGAGCATTCTCTTCCTCATTCTCCTCCCTTGGTTCGCCTGGATCCGGGCATGGTGTTGGCTCAATCGCCGTCATTCTCATTCCACCATCAACAACAGCTTTATGGGCAAGGCTGAGATCTTGAAACAAGTGAGTTCTTGATTCTAAGCCTGTCAGCTCAAAGTGGATTTGGTTTTCCTCCTTTGTGAATCCATCCTTGTCCAAACATTCACCCGGACCCTTGTCATCCGAGTCATAGGCATATTGACGCCTAAAAGGCAACTCACGATCCATGTCCTTTTGCGCTATGTATGCATCCAAGTCACCAACATCATTACCATGAAACCCTTCCTCTTGCTCTTCGTCATCATCATGAGCATCTTCATCCTCTTGAATTACTTCGTCACTAGCAATCACCTCAACTTCATTTGCTTGGCTAGTTGGTGGTTGGCTAGAAGCATTGGTGGCATACAAATCAACCTCATTTGCTCCACTAGATGGTAGACATGGACGTGGTTGGCGATGAGCATTGAGGGCATCAACCACAACCCTATGCTCAACAAGTGGCACCATTGTCCTCTCGCTCATGTCATCCATTGGGGAAGAGACATGCCGGTTCAAATCAAGTGTAAACCGAGGAGATTCAACCTTGGTGTCAAACAATTCAAGTGACTTGTCTTCCGATTGGGAAACCTTTTCCTTGTATACATCCTAATGCAAATGTGAGGTGATAGGCATACTTTTCAAGCGAGATTTGGCTCAGACTCCAACATCATACCTTCCTATTAACTTAACATCAACATTGGTGTCCATCCACTTTAAGACTTGTCTCACTTTTGCAACAACATCCTCATAGCTAGGTCTTGTATCAAAAACCAATGGTTCCTCACCCATGTCGGCATTGTTACTCAAGAATGCCTCCTTGTCCATGTAATGAACATTAACAAGTCTCTCCATCTAAAAACAACATGAATGCATTTAAGGCATCAATGAGAATTGGTGTTATCCAAAAACAACTCATTATATCCAAATCATATCAACACTAAATTATTGGTGATGTCCACAAAAGTTTCACTAATTTACACACACTAAGCAAAGTTAACCCTAAACACTAACTAGCCCTAACCCCCAATCTTTCTACTCAACAAGCAAATAATCCTACTACACACCATGCATATCACTATATTACCAAAGTGAACCAAGCCATTCACACTAAAATAAGGGAGAAAACATGAACTAGGGTTTCACCAACATCTAAAAAATTCAACCAAAATAACAAGATTTAACCAAAAAAATGGGTGATTTGGGGGAGATTACCACAAGCAACAAAGTGATGGAAAGATCCACCTAAGGGAAGCACCTTTTGGAGAGGATTTGAGGGGGGAGCGTGGGGGGTGAGAGAGAGTGGGGGGCAGCAACTCTTTTTCAAGCTCGGGCTGGATTGGGAAAGTGTGTGGGGTGGGACCCACACACTCTCCCGTGGGGTTATCCACTTACCAGGGCCAAACGCCAGGGTTCCTGGCGTCTGGCCCCTTTGCCACGTCAGCAGGTTAACGGGCTGGTGGGTCATGCGGGCCAGGGGCCAGATGCTAGGGTGCGTGGCGTCTGCTTTGCAACCCAGACGTCAGGGATGTTGGCGTCACCTCAAAAAGTCAGAATCGGAATATTCTTAGAACGAGGCCAACTCGGGATTTTGTTAGCCACATAGGTCAGAACAGTAATTTTGTCCGCAGGACACAACCTGTCGCCGTAGCCTATGGAGGCAACTTGCCGCCACGGGCTACTGTGGCATGGCTTGCCCCCATGCGCTACCAGGGTAAGTGCCACGTGTCGCCTAGCACAGGTGCCGCCACGGTAGTTTTGTCAATTATATTCATATGCGGTCTTTTCTGGCAATTCGTTGGCGCGGGTGGCTTAAAATGCAAAATAAAAAAACATACTTTATATCGTGTTTGTACGTACGTCTACAAGAGAGTTTTACACATACGAGAGCAATTTCTTTTAGGGATTTTCCTTTTATGCCATTCAACCAACATAAAGTTAACAGCACACGCAGCAACTAGGGGAAGACTCCAGCATTCCAGTTTTCTTTTAGAGAGTGGAAGAGAAAGAATTCCATTATTTTTTTAGACGGTTTGTGTTGGAGTTGTGTCGAATATAGTGTACAAGGTATGTTCCAATTGGACTATAAGTTGTATTGTGTTTACATAGGATGTGAGTCGTGTCCTATTAGGACACTTGTATCCTAGGCCTCTCATATATAGCGGGGCTAGATACATGATGTAACCTATGCCAACATAATAGCACAGGCGCGCAAGGGGAGCCGGCGGCGTGTGCTGGCGCCCGGGTGCCGGTGTGCGGTATTGTGACGGTGTCATGGGAAGGAGCGCCCGTAGTCATGCTCCGATGATGTAGCCATATCAGTGAACCTCGTTAACAAATCACGGTGTCGTGCTCGTGTGATTGTTTGGTCCTCGGATGATCAACGATATGCCTTAAATTCATTCTAACAAGTGGTATCATGAGCTAGGTTGTCGGGAGGTTGTTGGTTTGTTGATCTGGAGGAAGTGATCGGCGCGTGCGCACGTGGCGGATTGGATCGACAGGGGCAGGCGGCGAAAGCATCAGGCGAGACGCGGCGATTGATCAGGTGCATCAATCGGGCGATCATACATAAATCCCGGCGAGGTCGGATCGAGCTGGCGACGTATCAAGGTATCGATCGACTCGGTCTCGATACAGTGAAGGAACGTGGACAAGCCGGCCCAGTCCGACGCGCATACGGGTGGCAGGCTGGCAGCGGCTACGGTCCACAAGCTCTGCGAAGGGCTTGTGCGGGAAGCGGCCACAGGTGGACGCTTGTTGGCCGATGGCTGGGCACAATGGCCGGCTCGGGAGGTCGCTAGCGCGTGATGCATGAGCCATGAGGCTGCGCGTACAGCGGTACATGCTGATGCAAAACACGTGAGATTTGTTTGAGACAAACAAAAAGGAAGACCAATCTGCGGTATTGTTATTGACGTGGCATGGACAACGACACGATAAAGAAAAGGGAGCTTTGTAGGTTACGCGGGCAAAGGCTTGACGCACCCATTGAGACTACCATGGGAGTTAAATTTTCTTTTCGAAGTGTTGCTAGGTGCACATGAGGTTTTACCATCACGATGGCAGATTGGTGATGTCCATCAAGGCTTAGCGTGTCGTGCAGCCGAACAAGTTCAGCTGGATCGGACTAGACAGTCTGACGGATCGATGCAAGTCGGTTGGTACAGAAGACGGTTGTGGTATCGGCGATGAAATAGGAGCGTGATGCTGATGGTGACCGACTTCTGGGGCGTGGAAACACGTGGCGCAGGCCCTGAGGGCTTGTGTGGCTTTGAGAAGACTATGGAGCGGGATTGATTCAAGACGGTGCGCACATGAGAGGTTGAAGTCAACGGGGCGCGGGGCTGGATTGCTCATCTACCATGGAGTCATATTGAAGGTGGAGCTGGAGTCTGACGGAAGACTTCACTTGCTGCTGATTGAGGGGTTACGGCGTAAGTCGACAGAGAGTCGAAGCCTATTCAGCGGGAAAAAAGCAAGAGACACGCAATTCGGACAGGAGCCTAGTGGTCTGATGAAAGTGTGAAACTCATCATCGGTCGGTGATGATCGAAGGTACTCTGTAGTGGGGGTTGAGTGGTGTAGGTTCGCGGCCATTGAGACTCGACCGGGACAGCGGAGGCTCGACGCGGTAATAGCGGCGAGGCGTGCGGTATGCATAGGACATGAAGACAGACCAGGACTCTGGTGGTCATACATGTGGTGAGACAGCTGCGAATTTGACTCGGAATGACTACAAGCAACGGTGAAATTCTTTCAAGTTTCAGACAAACGGTCAAGAAAGGAGCGGTGATGTTGAGTTCAGGTAACTCTTATGTGACACCCAATATGTGAGTTGCTCACTTTCACGCAGGTCAGTGTCAGTGTGTGATGGCGTCGGACGGATACTCTGGAAGTTGGGAGCACAAACTAGAGTAAAAAGGGACTTAATTTTGCTCGAGTGTTGACTGTGGTCAAGAAAAGAAGGGACTACAAGTTGCAGGTGGAGTCACATGGAGTTATTGGAGTAGCAGCGATACTCATGGGCTAAGCTCAAGTCCAATGTATATGGAAGTTTGATGCATAGACACATTGACGATGGTGAAGAATATTCGCCAAAGTGGAGTATGTTGGAGTTGTGTCGAATATAGTGTACAAGGTAGGTTACAGTTGGACTATGAGTTGTATTGTGTTTACGTAGGATGTGGAGTCGTGTCCTAGTAGGACACTTGTATCCTAAGCCTCTCATATATAGCGGGGCTAGACACACGATGTAACCTATGCCAATATAATAGCACGGACGCGCAAGGGGGAGCCGGCGGCGTGTGCCGGTGCCCGGATGGCCGGTGTGCGGTATTGTGACGGTGTCACGGGGAGGAGCGCCCGTAGTCATATGCCCAGGGATGTAACCATATCGATGAACCTCGTTAACAAATCTTGATATCGTGCTTGTGTAATCGCTTGGTTCTCGGATGATCAACGGTACGTCTCGAATTTATTTTAACAGTTTGCTAGCATAAACTCGGAGAAGTCAAAGTGATGGTAGTCTCCATGTGCGAAAAGGGCGAAGGATGCTTTGCTCCGGGCAGTGGCCGCTTTGCTGCTGCCTCGACCCACACTGTCTGCCCAAAGTCACGGTTTGGCAACGCGCTACCCCACCGTCGTCTTGTCGGAGGACTCGGAGGTCCCTCGGTCTCTCTCTCTTTCATGATTGCAGCCTCACCGCTTTGGATCCAGACCCCCACGCGCATTCTCTGTCTCCCAAGCCCAAGATCCCCGGCCGCTCGCGCTCCATCCATTCCACCGGCGACCCCCAACCATCACTCCACCGCCGCGAACGGCGACGCTTTCTTCCTCGTCAACAAGGTAACCGGAGATCGACCGCTTCTCTTTCCAGACCGCCCCTCTCGCTCTCTCTGTTTCTACCCCGCCGCCTCCGGTGATAAAATTTCCCCATCTCACACTGTTCATTCGCAGATCCTTACAAGAAAATCCACCGCATCCCATGGCCGCCGGTGGATGGAACTGGGATGTTGCCGCGGTCATCACCGTGGTTGGCTGGCTGCTCTCGCCCATCATCAGCTTGCTCCTGCCCAAGATCTTTTCCTGCCTCGGATTCGACGCGTCGCACAAGCTCCGGGAGCTGGAGATCCACATCATCCCGGAGCTACAGCAGACGATGCGGGCCGTGGACGAAGAGAGGATGATGCAGAGAGAAAAGAAACTGAAGTGCGACGTGGCCGCGCTGGACAAGATGGCCGCCATGCTGAGGCACGCTCTGGAGGATACGGAAGACATCTTCGACGATGCTCAGGACAAGATCGTCCTGAGGTGTTGCCACAGCCTCTACCATGCTGTTGCCACCTGCATTGCTCGATTCAAAACCAGCTGTGCGTGGATTGCACGAAATGTCCACACAAAATCAGCTCGGCTAGTGCAGTGGGCGCCCAAGATCTCCTTGTGTATTGCTGGCTTCAAAACCAGCTGCGCGTGGATTGCACACATCGTCCGGAGTGGATCAGCTCGGCTACAGCAGTGTGCGCGGAAGATCTCCTTGCGTGGGTCAGAGGATGTACTTCCTATGACAGCCAGTGCTGCACCCTCGGGCGAGCCTGCTCCGGCGGTGACCAGTGTTGTGGCCTCAAATGGACCGGTTCCAGTGGCGACAAATGCCGCGCACTCGGATTCCTCGTGGATCTGGCTCTCTTGTTGGTATAGCTTGTTTGGCTTGTGCAAGAAGTATTGTAGATCCACATTCTACTGGTTAGTTCATGCAATTGAGTTTGCCCGCTTTTATCGAGACTGGTCCTATGATGTGGTTGGCATCACAAGTTACCAGGTACACCCATTTCCATCACCTACTCCTCATCTCATTTGACCTTTATGTACATGTCTAAATCTGTTTCTTTTTTGAATCATCCATTAGTCCCGGAAGCATGTGCACTTGGGAGCCATTTCACCGCATCCATACTTTTTCAAATGTTGTGTATTACTTTTGAATTTTAAAGTAATTGTGAGGGTAACATTCTCATAGGGATGTCATGATGTGCCAAATAATCGATACTTTATTCAAACTAGATGTGTGTGTGTGGGTGGGTGGGTGGGTTGGGGGGGGGGGGGGGGGATATTAAATATTAAATGAAGAAGACCAAATACGCCACAACTAATTTTGAAAAGTGATAAGCTTTTGATTTTAGGCGTGAACCTATACACCGTAACCATTGATTAAACGAAATATATGCAATGGCTATGAAATTCCATGGCACATTTTTTACCGAGTCGCTGGCCACAACGGAATGAAGTATGATTTCTTTAACCTCCCCAACTAACACTGTATTCCATGGCACATTATTACACATCATTCAGTAAGGTCAGCAAAGAAAATAAAAGAACTGATGCAGCGAACTTACTAATTCCGTGGTTCTTCTACAAGGCCACGTCGAATCATGGCCCACGAGTTTGCTTCATCTGACGTAAGTCGCAAAATAGTATTTGTGTCGTAATAGAGCATTGTGTGTACACCAATTATGATTCGGAATGTAAACCGTATTTGTTATCATTATCATATATACCCTTGTTTATCGTTTGTGCTCTAATAATATTATTCGTGTTTTATTTACTTGCGGTCATTTTTGTTCTACCAATGATTTTTGTAATAGATAGAATAGATATGTGACTCGCATACTCATTTCAGATTTTACTTCTTGCAGGAGAATGCTACTGCGTTAGATTTTGTCCTTACTGCTATCTTAAGACGGAAATTGAAGAAAAGAATAGAGAAGGTAGAAAGCATCATCAGTGAAGTGAAGAAATCACCACTCTTGGGCGTGGCAAGCAACAACGCACCGAATCATATTGCCAACAAGAATAGGAGCAGAATTAGAGCTTCTAGCAAGCAGAAGGTATTTGGTCGAGAGTTGTTGCGTGATGATATCATGGCAAGGCTCCGTGAGACACCACAGGGTGATGCACCAAGGTCTAGTCCATGTTACTCTGTGATTGGCATATATGGTATTGCAGGGTCTGGGAAGACTACCTTTGCAGGATATATTCGAGATTATATAAAGGAGGAATGCATGGAGGAGAAACTTTTTGACACCATCATATGTATTCATGTGTCCGAGACTTTTAGTGTGGGTGATATATTTCATGAAATGCTAAAGGATATTACCAAAGACCGGCACTCCAATATTTCAGATCGTGAAGAGCTGGAAGAGAAGTTGAAGGAAGTGTTGCGTGGCAAACGTTTCTTCTTGATACTGGATGATCTCTGGGTGAAGAACAAGCACGACTCACAGCTGGAGGAACTAATCTCTCCGCTTATTGTTGGGGCGAAAGGAAGTAAAATACTGGTGACAGCTCGAACAAAAGATGCAGCTGGTGCTCTAGGTGCCAATGAACTTATTGAAATGCCTGGTTTGGATGAGGATCAGTACTTGAAGATGTTTATGCATTATGCATTGGATGGTACAAGTTGTGCTCATGAAGAATTTATCTCAGTTGGGAGAGAGATTGCCAAAAAGCTACACCGATCACCTATTGCAGCAGTAACAGTTGCAGGACGGCTTGGGGCAAACCCAAATATCAGTTTTTGGAAAAATGTTGCAAAGCTTGACATGTTGAATGACACCATGGATGCTCTCTGGTGGAGCTATAAGCAGCTTAATCCAGACATCAGGCAATGCTTTGAATTCTGCAATATTTTCCCCAGAAGATTCAAACTGGAAAAAGACCAATTAGTCCGCCTGTGGATAGCACAAGGGTTTGTAAAGACCAATTCTGCAGCAGAGGAGATGGAAGATGTAGCTGAGGGCTACATTCAAGAGTTAGTCTCATGCTCATTTCTGCAACCAAAAGGAACAAGGTCGCTGATGGAGGGTTCTAATACTGATTGCTTTACAATTCATGATCTGCTGCATGATTTAGTAAACAAGGTCGCTGGAAGTGATTGCTTCAGAATCGAGAATGAAAGGGGCCATAGAGGAGAAGGCTGGAAAGGAGAAGTCCCTCGACATGTCCGACATCTTTTCGTTCAAAATTATGATGGGGAATTAATTACCAGTAAGATGCTTGAATTGGAAAATTTACGCACTCTCATTATCAATGGTGTTGCATGGAATACACCAGTTGAGGAAAAGGTCCTTGAGAGTATATGCATGAGGCTGCTGAAGTTGCGGGTACTGGCCATTGATTTCAACCAGAGACGTCATAAGTTCATGGTCCCAGAATCCATTATTCAGTTAAAGCACCTCCGCTATCTAGCTTTCCCTAAAAGTGGCCAATGCAAGGTTATTTTACCATGCACACTAGCTAAACTTGTCCATCTCCAGCTGCTAGATTTTGGTGAAGGCGAAATTTCGGAATTTACATTTTCTGACCTTACCAACTTGCGGCACATATTATGCCCGCACGCGAACTTTCCTAACATAGGCAGGCTGAGCTCACTTCAAACAGCACCATCCTTGAGAGTAAGGAATGAAGTGGGTTATGAGATGAAGCAGCTTAGGGACCTAAACAAGCTTCGTGGCAGTCTGAGAATCAATGGCCTTGAAAATGTTAAAAGCAAGGAGGAAGCTCTTGAAGCAAATCTAGCTGCCAAGGAACGGCTCACAAAACTAACACTATGCTTTTTGACTATCAATAAAGTAGAAGTTGAAGCAGAGGTACTTGATGGCTTGTGCCCTCCCGTGGGGCTTCAAACACTGTCTATCTGGCACTACAGCGGCTCAAGGTACCCAGATTGGATGGTGGATAGGCTGAACAGTGGCCCAAAGCACCTGCAAAATCTTAATTTCTGGTTCTGCACGCAACCACCGGGACCTGCTCCTGAACTTGAGGCTTTCCCTCATCTTCATGTGCTCCAGCTTGCGTACTGCAGCTGGGACACCTTACCAGGCAATATGGAGCACCTCACATCGCTCGAGACACTGGAGATACAGAGTTGCATGAATATCCGGTGGCTTCCAACACTGCCCCAGTCTCTCAAGGTGTTCATACTTTGTTCCTGCGATGAAGAGCTCATGAAGGGTTGTCAAACAGAAGGGGATCCAAACTGGCTTAAGATAAAGCACATCGGCCATAAATATTTTAACCCTTGCTTGTAAGCCTGTAAACCTCTTTGCTGTCTTGTTTTTCGGTGATTATTACAGTCCGTTGCTAACTCTGCTTGTGTTTGTTCAGCACTTCGTCGGCCTCCAATGTGCTGTACAGAACCCATTTTTTTATGGAAGTACTTAACCGCCGCCTATGAAGACTGCGCCCCAAGGCCACCATCTCAAGAAGACTGCACATCTCCAGTGTGCTGGACCTTCCAGCCGCGCCACCCTTCGAGGACAACCCTGAGGAGGACATTAGGACAGCTCTAGAGCAATTCAAGATTGCAGTTGCCTGCAAACCCTGAACCTTTATATGAGATTATTGTGATGCTAGTGCTAATGACAGACGTGTGGTGGTTAATGCAGTGTCACACCCACCCAGCAGGATTAAATTACGGAAATGGCTTCTTGGTATAGCATTTGTACATCGGAAAGATGTCTAATAAGTGTACACAGAAAGGAAGAGAAACTGTTCCCTTGCATCTACATCCAGGCCATGTGTGCACAATACTTTTTTGTTTCAGATAATTGAACCTTTGTCCCCACAGATGTTTGTAAGGTACTCCCTTTGTAAACTAATATAAGATAGTTTACATTACTACTTTAGTAATCTATAAACACTTATATTAGTTTACGGAGGGAGTACTATAGATCAGAGTTCAGTGACAAAGGCGTTTCAAACTTGTCACTAAACAGAATAAACAACGATACTGATGCCGGGAGAGTGACACCTTCGTAACCGTGGTTGTGTGTAAGAAATACTCTATACTCCTTCTAAACTAATAAATGGGGCAAATCTTTTGCCTCTGTTTGAAAAAAAAAAGAAAAAAAGCTACCATATGAAGTAAACTTTAGCATCCGTTTCAATGTAAAACAAATACTTGAAGGCTGGGTGTTGTACAAAAGCAGAGCAACCACCCCTTCAACACGAAAGTGTCCTCCTACTCCCGAGCTCATTTTACTGTTCACCGAGCTCATTTGAGCTCCGGAGCAGAAACTCCGCGTCCCCTTAAACAGTCCTCTTTGTTGTGACAAACGCAGAGCAACTGGGTATAGCAACTACCCGCGAAAAAAAAACCTGGGTATAGTAATTGACAGCAGATCAATAGTAACTGACAAAAGGCATTGCCTTCCTTCAGGAACAAAAGGCACACTATTATAGGGTTCCATTTTTTATTTGACCAGACAACGCTCTTGCAGGGTCTTGCTGTTGAAGACGAGCAACTAGTAATTGGAGTCAAAGGCAGAGCTGACGGATGAAACCAGGCGATCCTCATGAGAAGATCTTCAGACAAAGAGAGCCAAGACGCCAGCATCGTTTCGTGGGCAGCACCTTAGCTCTGGTTATTCCTCTATGGACAGCACTCCTGGTACTGGACCTGCACCCACCAAACAACGCATTAGATAGCTCCCGTACAAACGAATTAAGTTGTATATTTCAATCTCCAGTTTATCTGTATTATTTTTTAAATTTGTCAAAGTTCTGATGAATGATCATTTTGAATTCTATAATAATTCATCCCAACATCCACGCTATGAGTAGAATAACTTAATCTACAAACCCCTAGTTTTATGTCATTTTGTATGGAAATTTTCGATATTTTTCTACGACAGTTTACAACACAAGCATTTACGGCATCTTAATCAGAGATTTACTATATATCAACCACTCTTATCAAAACTACGAAATAATTGACACAATTATTCACGTAAATTGAATGCAATGCCTCGAGAGGATTTCGTGCCGTACCACATATACCAAAAAGAGGTCGGCGGAAGAAACTCCGAATAGAGCGCACAGTCTGTGGAAGAAAGAGGAAATATTAGCAGGAAACATTTCTATTGTTTTTTACTGTGTCTATATTTTCAGATTTTACTAAATTCCATTATCCAGAATTCTCATTTTCCCTCGCTCCATACAGATTTTACTAGATTCGGAGTTCGCTGTGGGAGGATGGACTCGCGCAGGAGGACGAAGCTGTCGGGCGTCGTGGTGGCGTCGATGGCAGAGAGACCTGGCACGATACATGCAACAGTACAACTCTGAACATGGATTGGTGGCAGATGGCTGCGGCGGCCTCATACCCGGCAGTCGTCCTGGTTGAGGAGTGCGCCAGACTAGTAGGTGCCCTATACCCGGCAGGCGTCCTGGTTGGGACCTCAGGTCTTAGATGTTTAGGTTTGGCTGGGATGTTTGTTTCGTATTAGGCCCAGACTATCTACGTCCCTTCAACAATTGGATAGGTGTAGCGACAATTGTTGCTTAGACGGTGCACTACTAGGAAAAGGGCTATAGATAGGATTGATTTTAATGGCGCACCGTGTATGCAGTGCGCCACTACTATATACTAATGGCGCACCTGTTCCTCATACGCCATTAGAGTGGAAGACTCTAATGGCGCACGGCGGACAGAGTGCGCCATTAGTATGAATTTCTTTTTTTTTCCATTTTCCCATACATACTAATGGCGCATGTGTCAACCAATGCGCCATTACTATATATAACTTCTAATGGCGCACCGGCCGGTATGTGCGCCATTACTGTATCCCCCTCCATCTCGATCTCGATCCCCCTCCATCTCGATCTCGATCCCCCTCCATCTCGATCGCACCCGCACCCTCCCCCGCTAGCTCTACCCATCGCAACCCTCCCCCGCTCCACCGCCGGAGCACCGGCCCGGCCCCCCGCGCGCACCCGCACATTTTGAACATATTTTTATTTTTTTTACTATTTTTATAAAAAAATATTACACTGTTATAATTTAAACAAGTTTGATAAACACAAATAAATATAAAAAACAACATTTAAAATGCATAAAAAATATTACTGTTATGATTTAAACAAGTTTGAACATATTTAAACACAAGTTTGAACATATTTAAAATGCATATTACTGTATCCCCCTCCATCTCGATCTCGATCCCCCCATCTCGATCTCGATCCCCCTCCATCTCGATCGCACCCGCACCCTCCCCCGCTAGCTCTACCCATCGCAACCCTCCCCCGCTCCACCGCCGGAGCACCGGCCCGGCCCCCCGCGCGCACCCGCACATTTTGAACATATTTTTATTTTTTTACTATTTTTATAAAAAATATTACACTGTTATAATTTAAACAAGTTTGATAAACACAAATAAATATAAAAACACCATTCCCACTCCACCGCCGACCCCCTGCCCGCACCCTTCCCCACTCCATCGCCGCCGACGTCCCACCGCACCCTCCCCCGCTCCACCGGCCGCTGCCGCCGACTCCCGGCCCGCACCGTCCCCCACTCCACCGCCGTCGACGACCACTCGCACCCTCTCCCTTGCACCCTCCCCGGCCCGCTCCACCGTCACAAATGGATGCAACTAAAATTGCAAAAAAAAACAAATTTGATTATATTTCCAAATAAGAAATTTGATGATATTTTTAAATAATAAATTTGATGATATTTTTTCATATTCATAAATATTTTCAAATAACAAATTTGATGATATTTTTTAAAAAATTATTTCTATTTTGATAAAAAATATTACTATTATGATTTAAACAAGTTTGAACATATTTAAACACAAATAAATATCAAACATCATTTTAAATGCATAAATACAAAAAATGGGGAGCCTGGGAATCGAACCCAGGACCTCCTCGTGTGTGTGCTGCGTGCTGACCAGTCGGGCTATAGTGGGCTTGTTCTGATGGAGTGGGGGTTATGTGGTATATAACCTGACCAATCGGGCTAGTAAATTCTAATGGCGCACCGGGGCGGGGTGCGCCATTAGAGTGGTTGTACTTATGGCGCACTAGGCTTGCGTGCGCCATTAGATCCCTCTCCCCAGTTCACCTGTTCCCCTCTCACTGTTGCCTCCCTCCCTCCCTCGCCAGATCCACTCGACCCAACCGTACGCCGCCGCTCCCTTGCTCCGCCCCCTCCGTCCGTCGCGTCTGCACGCCGTCGGTGCCGCCGCCGCCGCTGTGGTCTTGCGCTGCCCCGACGCCGCCGCCCCGACCCCCGCAGGAGTCCACCCCCGCCGCCCCCGCGCCCCCCGAACGGGATCGGCCGAGCCCCCGCCGCCCGCTCCTCTCCTCTCCTCCGCCCGCGCCGCCCGCTCCTCTCCTCTCCTCCTCCCTCCCGCAGGAGTCCTCCTCCCTCCCGCCCGCCCACCGGCCCCTGCTCTCCTTCGACCGCGGTGAGCGAGGACCAGGACGAGCTCGGACGCCGACCCCGACCCCTTCGCCGACCCTGACTCCGACCCCTCCGGCGACCAGGTACCTCTCCTCCTTCCTCCTTCCTCTCTCTCTCCACCATTCCCCATTCCTTCCTCAGGCATGTGTTGTGTGACCTGAAAAAATATATTGCAATAGATTATCTGCAGTAGATCAAACTGCAGTGGATTACTCAATATATTGCCATTTGTTGAAGTGTACCTGATGATGCTTCTGTAGAAAATTCAATCTTCCTCCTCAGGCATGTGTTGTGTGACCTGAAAAAATATATTGCAATAGATTATCTGCAGTAGATCAAACTGCAGTGGATTACTCAATATATTGCCATTTGTTGAAGTGTACCTGATGATGCTTCTGTAGAAAATTCAATCTTCCTCCTCAGGCATGTGTTGTGTGACCTGAAAAAATATAAATGTGTTGTTTAGGCATGTTGCTTGTTTTCCTCCTTGAACTAGGATTATCACACTGGGCTTTGATTTTGATTGGGCATGAATGGTGCAATGGTGCATGAAAAGGAGAGGTGAAAAATTAATTATACTGGTACAAAAAGACTTGCTCTTGACTTGGAGGTAGAGAATGATTAGGGCTACTTAGTGAGGTCACTTTCACATTTGCTGGCACAAAATTGACAGGTTAATTAGCCAGAGAAGTAACTGTCTGTCTGCCAGGGATCTTGGATAGTATTCTATTACCAGAGAGGTAACTATCTTGGATACCATTCTATTACCAGGGAGGTAAATTTTGGTGCCACTACTAGTCTCCTGCTAATGTAGACCTCACAATGATTGACCGGTGGAAAACTCTTCAGTAAAGCCAAACAAGCACTGGATTTAGGCATGTTGCTTGCTGAATTTTCACACTGCATTTTTGTAACTAGGGTTTATCTTGGGTAGGACCAGGAGATGTCTAGGGACAATATTTTGGCCATATGGTTAACACACTGAATTTTTGTTTTTGTCTTCTGAGATAGCTAACGGTTCATTCCAATTTTTTGAGATAGCTAACAAAAAGAAGAATACAACAGTGAGGCAAAACCTACTTACACCAAAACTATACTGGAGTAGTATTTCTTAATGATACAAGTTGATGAATAATGTAGCAATGTGAGTGTATGACGTATTGCCATCCATTCACTGAATTTTTTGGACAGTGTGTTAACTGAAATTTTTTGGCAGTGTGTTAACTGAACTTTTTTGACAGTGTGTTAACTGGCCACTTATCTTCATTTCAAAGCCCAAGTTGCAGCCCTTTAGATTGACAGCTGGACAGAAGGTATCTTCTACTACATTTTGAGTATGGTTCTGGCTCACACTGTAGTTGTAATTCTACTATAAATTTGCACTATAAATCTATTGAAATTATACTGTTAATACACTGCAATTACATGTCTACTATATTTACCTCCTCTTCTATACCTTGTACTAGACACTGCAATTGTATCATCTTGCCACTTAAGTCAGCCTTCCCTTTAAGCAGAAAATTCAGTTAGGAGCTACTGTTAGGAGCTACTGTCAAAAAATTCAGTTATGGCATCTAGAATTATGTCAGTTTTGTTTTGTAACTAGAAGACCAAAGTGTTAGGAATTCTGTCCAAACTGTAGTTTTCAGTATTCTGTCCAAACTGAAAACTGTTAAAAAGCATGATGTTTCTTGGATTTCTGTAATGATGATGATGATGGAACACATGGTCTTGGATTTCTGTAATGATGATGGAACATTATAAAGCATTGTACTCCAGTGTGTATGAAGGATACAAAAAATTTTGCCGGTACCCCGACCATTGTATCGTGATGAACTTGCAGGTACCCCGAGAGGCCCTTGAGTTTGCCGGAATGTCGATTAACTTCCGTTCCGGCAAATTCGGGCACTCCATATGTCCTATTTTCAGCAAAGGTCATGCTGAAATTTTCCGTGAATTTTAGCATGACTTTGCTAAAAATAGGACATATGGGGTACTTGCGACTAATGCATGTTTTATGATCTGTTGTAAGGGTACTAATTGGTCTCTTCTGCTGCTTATCAGAGATGGCGGGAAGCAGCCACCGCCGATCTGCGACACCGCAGTACGAGTTGGATGATTCCGAGTTCTTCACTATCATACTTGAGGCTTCAGTTGGATCCATGACGCTGGTATATAAAACGAGAGAGATCTCCCCTTCACCCATCTCATTATGATATCTGTTGTTTGCTACATCACTCATTTTCCCAAACTGCATAGGCTGCCTGACAGGTTTATGAACATGCTGATGGGTGAAGATCCGCCAAATAATGTGAAGCTGCGACAGGCCGGCAGCGGGTTTCGCAGGCAGCGGGATGTGCAGTTGGCGATCAAGAAGGGCCACATGTACTTGTCTCGTGGGTGGGAGAACTTCTACCGTGCCTACGACCTGCAGCTGGGGTACTTCCTTGTCTTCAGGTACGACGACGACGCCAACATGCTCATCGTGAAGGTGTACAACAAGACTATGTGTCGCATGCGATACGCTGCCGATGATGATGCCGGTACGTTCTGCCTCTTCTTATTCCTCTACATTTGGCTTTGTCTCACATCGATTGTTAACGGTCATTGTTGCATTTTGGACAGGTAGGAGCAGCAGCAGCGATACTGGCTACAGCCAAAGCAGCAGCGACTATGGCTGTAGCGAAAGCAGCAGCGATTCTGGCTGTAGCGACAGCAGCAGCGATTCTGGCACCAGCATAGACAACAAGAAGGATGATCCGGACTGGAGTGCGGGAGAAGAGAAGCAGAGTGAGGATGAGGAGCTACATCATGACGATGGGCATCAGGCTGAGGATGACCTAGCGCTGGTGGTGGCTGACCAAGGGCAAGAGATGGTGGTGGCTGACCATGGGCAAGAGATGGAGGTGGCTGAGGATGACCTAGCGATGGTCGTGCCTGAAGGTGGCCTCGCGATGGTGGTGGTGCCTGACAATGACCACGCATCGGTGGTGGCGCCGGCGATCCCACAGCTGGGCAACCTGACCACGCCAATTGTGGTAGAAGACTACATCCCACTACCTCCACTGCCTCCACCGCCTCGCCACTCTAGGCGCATCAGGGAGATGAAGGAGAAGAAGGAGAAGAACTGCCTACTTTGTCAGGTATGTCAGATCTCCTATAGGTTAGCTATCCAAAATGATATATATATACTTAGTTACCTATGTTATCTCTAATATGCTTAGTTTCCTATAGGTTAGCTTCATTTTACCTAAGTTGGCTCTAATATACTAACTTAGAGCTTATATGCTTAGTTTCCTATAGGTTAGCTCCAAAATAACTTATGTTAGCACAAAATGATCAAGTTTACATAATAAGCTTATAGTCTTTTTCTTAATCTTCTTCTTTTCCAAAATGACATAGGTTAGCTTCA
The DNA here is from genome assembly GCA_963921465.1 of Triticum timopheevii. Taxonomy (NCBI): domain Eukaryota; kingdom Viridiplantae; phylum Streptophyta; class Magnoliopsida; order Poales; family Poaceae; genus Triticum; species Triticum timopheevii. Next base: position 3,735,814 of record OY997271.1, read on the forward strand.
TTTTACCTAAGTTGGCTCTAATATACTAACTTAGACCTTATATGCTTAGTTTCCTATAGGTTAGCTCCAAAATAACTTATGTTAGCACAAAATGATCAAGTTTACATAATAAGCTTATAGTCTTTTTCTTAATCTTCTTCTTTTCCAAAACTCTTCTTATTCTTCTTCTAGTCTCTTCTTCTTTTTTTTCTTCTAACTTCTTGTTTATCATTTTGCAGATTTGATTTAATTGACGGAAGCTTGCGTGGATGGGGTGCTTCTTTTCCATTTGTGTTTTTATTTTGTATGAATGTGAAACTTTTGTGAATTGATGGATAACGGTGTTGGATGAACAATGTGAAACTTTTGTAACGACGGAACTATGTGTTGGCTATGTACGTATGTATATATGATGAAACTTGTGTGTTGGATATGATTGCTATATGGATGCTTGTTGTATATATATATATGTGTTGAATATCTCATATGTGAAACAGTGACATGAGATTAAGAAGAAAAGAATTAAAAAAGTTGTTACTAATGGCGCACTACAATGTGCTGCGCTGTAAGTATAGCAGATAATAGTGGCGCACTGTGAGCAGTACTAATGGCGCACCGCCAGGTGCGCCATTAGAATACCAGATTCTAATGGCGCACATGTGGTGCGCCATTAGAAAGAAATTCTAATGGCGTGATGCCAGTGGCGCACCAGCCATGCGCCATTAGAAGGCAAAACTGGTGCGCCACTAGCATGCCTTTTCCTAGTAGTGGTGGCTTTAGTCTTGATGTTGTATGACCATATTCTTTGTATTACATCTAGTGAAAGTCTACATTGATTGCTATGTACTCATGTGGTGTCAAAAATACTCTTATATTATGTGATGGAGGGAGTATATATCAATGAAGTTATTTATTGAAGCACTCACACAATTACCATCAATTGAAGATATGCGATGTAGTCGTTCGATCACTGAGACAAAAACAGAGTTATAATTTCTCATATTGTTTTAGCAACTAAAACACTAATACATGAATTATTCTAGCGACCAAAATACATGAGCTACTTAGATAAAGATTCAAAACTCTCTCACTCTGAATATATTTTCCATATACGGAAATATCTTCCGGTCCAGGCAGGCGTGAGATCGAGCCATCGACAAGCTGCGAGCTCAGAAACATCATCATGGCATGCACGCGCGACGACGCCGATGACACCGACGATGGCGACGACAATATGTCATGAGTTCTCACTACTAGGGAAAACCCTAGTAGTAGCGCGGGTTTAGTGCCATTAGTAGCATGGGTAACCGCACTACTAATAAGGCACTACAGCTATTACTTAATAGTAGCGCGCACGACGTGCGCTACTGCTTAGACTCATAGCCGCAGCGTTTGTTCTATGACGCGCTACTGCTAATCTAGCTAGTAACAGCGTGTTTCCTGTCCATCGCTACTAGTATTCTTTTTTTTAATGTATTTATATGTCGTTATACAAATTTTGGGACAATACCAATTATGATGTTTATATTATTATATCCATAATAGTGTGTCAAATAAATGTGGATTAGGTTTAAGTGGAGGCAATATGTGGTGCATGTCAAAAATATACTACTAATCCAAACTTGATCTAGTTTGGACTAGTAGTACTTTCGATGTGCACCACATGTTGCCTCCACTTGAATCTAATCCGCCAGCACAAGCTATGTAATCATCATCATAGTCATTACCACCAACAGTAGTTATTTAATCATCATAGTCATAGCGTAGCACATCATCATCTTCAAACTCATTCTAACTAGCTAACAACCACCAACACTATCTGCGGTAGCTATCTAATCACCACCAACACTAGCTAATAATAATCATCATTGTCATTACCACCAACACTAGCTATGTAATCATCATAGTTATAGTGTAGCACATGATCATCTTCAAACTCATTTCTAGCTAGCTAATTAATCACTCCTGCTGCTCTCTCTCAGATAAAATAACATAAAACATGTGTAGCTCTCCTGCTTCATCAAGTTGGAGCATGCAGATGAACCTATCACCTAATCATGGGTTGCGCTTCTGATTGCTGCCCCCTAGTACTTCTCTGCGATATTACCTTCAATATCATCTTCCGGGCGAATATCAAAGGTGATATCAGGCTCAAATACATAAGTCCTGCATAGTGCTTGCCAAGTTTTGCATCCAAAATAGGTGTAGGTGTCTGTGTTGTATAATTTTGCGTGGAAAATACAACAATGCTCGGTCTTCAAGTAAACTCTCTTTACCACCACAGTAGTTTTCATAGGACTGAAACCTATCTTATCCAAGACAAAAACTCTTGCATGGCAAGGGATACGCTAGCAGAATAGTAAAAAAATTAAATTATAAGTTGAAGCAAATGAAGCATATGTCATGCTTAATTACGAAAAAAGACTTGTCGTTGTGACTTACTGTATCCACTTCGAAGTTCTCGTCCAGCTTGATGCTGAAGCGCCTATCATCATCTAGGAAGATTATGTCACACAGGCCGCGCTCGTCTTCGCATTATTTGCAAATACCGAAAACCTTTTCTTCGTCAGGCACAAGTAATTCAAAAATTCACGGAAAAATCCGTCATGACCTTTGCTAAAATAGGACATATCGAGAACCTGAAATTTGCCATAACAGAAATGAATCTACACTCCGGCAAACATAGGCCACTCGGAGGTGTAACCTGCAGACATGACCGGCCACTTGGGCAAGCACATATCCTATTTGAGCAACACAAGATATGCATTTCACAATATCATATAGGACTCATATTGACATGAGCATTCAATAAGCAAAACAAAATCATAAAATAAATAAATATTCAAATTAGCATGCATTCAATAAGCAAAAGTAAATCATCTCTTGTGTCCGTACATCGTCGAATATTATCAGTAATACATCCCGAATAGTATCATACATATAACATCACTAATACAACTAAAACCCTAACAAACGACGGGTATCGGCGCGGGTGGTGGACACCAAAGAGAAGGAACCATCACAGGATCATAGCTCCAGTGAGATCCCTGGAGAACCTGCCAGGTATTGGAGAACCTATGCTCCAGCGCAAACATGTAGCAACGGACGTGCGCGTCCTCCTCGCTGACACAGTGACGTACCACCTCCGCGGGGTCCTCAAGCCTCTCGACCGTCACTGGCCCACGCGACCGCCAGCAAAGAAGGTTCGGGTCAACGACGAGCTGACTCCTCACCAAGCTGTGGCCCCGGTAGGTAGCGCCTCCTAGTACCAGCCCGGCGGAGCCCAGTCCTGGACATGGCCCATCTGGTCAAGCAGGCGTCCTCCACCGAGTTGACGACGAGGATGCGGAATAGGCATCGTCGACGTCGATGCGGGAAAAATTGCTTTGACTAAAAAAATAGCAACAAATGTGACATCTTCAACTAGTTCTATTTATTCAACTAGTTCTTACTAAAAATAAGCTTAATATAAATAAAAACCGTTTCCGCATCTAATTTGATGAACCTAGGGTGTGGAAAGTGGTATCAGATATTCCAATTATCCAACTTAAAAGTGAAATAAGTGGTCAAATTTTACTCGTTTTATGATTCATCTTAAAAATTTGATTCATTTCCACCCTTACATGAGCCCTAACTAATTTGAGCTGCATCCGCATCCGATTCGTTTCCACCCTTAGCTGAACTCTAACTAATTTGATGCAACTAAAATTTGAAGAAACCCTAGGCAGCGGTAGGGGAGAGGGAGGAGCAGGCGTGCTCACCTCGACTGCCTGCGGCGAGGGAGGGGCAGGCGGTGTCGATGTCGGGGTCGGGGCTTGGGTGCGCGGCGGAGGGTGGCATCGAGGTCGGGGTCGGGGGCGGCATCCGGGGCGGCGTCGAGGTCGGGGACGGGGGCGGCGTCGAATCCGTGGTTGGGGGCGGCGTCGAGGGTGTGCAGAGAGCGCGCGGCGGCCGACGGGCGATGGCGGCGGCAAGAGCAGAGGATTGGATTTGGGGGAAGTGGCCATGGGGAAGGACGAAACCCGTGGTTAAGTCAGAAGTAGTAGTAGCGCGTTCCAGAAAGCGCGCTACTGCTAAGTTAGCTACAGCGCTTTCTGGGATACACGCTACTGCTACTCCTTTCTCTTTTCCCCCCTTTTCATTTATTTTTCTTCACATTTTATTTTTTTCCTTTCACCTTCTTCTATTTCTTTCATTTTCAATTACTTTTCTATTTGCTTTCCATTTGATTTTATATCCTTTAGCATTAGCGAGTTTAGAATAAAATGCGCTGCTACAAAGCAAGTAGCGGTAGCGCGGTTCGATATAGATCGCTACTAATATGTGTAGCCTATCGGCTAAGCCGTGGGAATTTTAGTAGTAGCCAGTTTGTAATAAGGCGCGCTACTGCTAGAACTTTATCTGTATAGCAGTTTGCATAGGCACGCTACTGCTACTTAGCTCCAGCGTGCTTTTTTGACCCGCGCTGCTACTAAAGTTCTGTGTATAAGGTTTCCCTAGTAGTGTCTGTCATAGCTTCCTCTCCTCAGTCGTGGCCTCCGCAGTCTGCACATGCCTCCCGTACACCGTGTATAAGGTCTGCGTGTTGGTCTCAGTCCCTGATGCCACCGGTGGGCCCAGCAACAACATCGGTTGATCGTGGGTAAGGCTAAAAAATTCGTCTGCCGCCTGGTAGACATCATCGCAATCACCAGAACCCTGTCCTTCATCGTTGCTAGGCATGTTTCCAATGATTAAATCTAGTCAATTAATTCTAGACCTAATAAAATGAATAATGACATAAAAAAGGCCTATTGTTTTGCAGGAATGTTGACTCCTTCCTGGTGCGGCAAATCCCGGGCATTCGATATGCCCTATTTTGTAGCACAAGTCATGCGAAATTCATGGAAAATTTCGGCATGACCTTTGCTAAAAAGTGGACAAATCGAGAACATGAAATTTGCCGCAACAAAAATGAATCAACATTCCGGCACAACATAGGCCACTCAGCATCATTCCCTGGAAACAGTGTTCAAATATCCCTCTTCGACACCGCAACACATGTCCAAATATACACGAGCAACCACATGTCCAAATTTCACAAGCTAATTCAAAAACAAAGTGTAGAAGAAAATTCATTTAACTACTAATAGAACAAAATTCAGTTAACTTTAGTGCTCTATAATGATGGAAGGAAAAAAAATCAATTAACTACTAATTTCATTCATTTAGGTTATTCATTTAACATCACCTAATTAACCTACTGTACCACTACTACTAGCAGCACAACTAACCTAATTAACCTAGCAAAACTCTAGTGCCCTAATTGAAAAACATCTAATTAACATCTACTAGTACCACTATTGCCCTAACCTAATTAAAATCTACTAGCATCACTATATACTATACAAAGCAGCATCTACCCTAATTAAACCCTACTGCCCTAACTAACTTTTGTTGTAAACCAAATTTTTTGCTCTAAACTAATTTTTGCTCTAATATCTACTACTTAACATCCTTTGCTCTAAACTAAATTTTTTGCTATAAACAAACTTTTGCTCTACTAATTTTTTCTCTAAAATGCAGAGAGAGAGGAGTCGGGGGAGGGGTGGGGGACTTACAGAGAGTGGAGAGACGGTGGCGGGGAGGTGCTCGGTGACGGAGGCAGGGATGGAGAGGGAGGGCTCGGGCATGGGCAACGGCGGTCCTGGGCGGGATCGGGCCGCGGTGAGGTGGAGGGCGCCGACGGTGACGTCGAGGGCGGCCTCGGGCGGCAGCGGTGAGGCTGAGGGCGACCTCGGGCGGCGGCGATGAGGATGACGGCGGCCTCGGGGGGAGACGGTGAGGTTGCGGGCGTCCACGCCGGCAGGAGACGGCGGCGAAGTGGGGCGACGGCGAATTGGGGAGACGGCGGTGAGGGCGAGGGATTAGGGGAAGAAGTGTGGTGGCCGGGGGGCTGGGGGCGGGGGGGGGGGGGGGGGGGGGGACCGCTGTTTAAGTGAAACGTAACGGTAGCCCGTTTCCGAAACGCGCTATAGCTAAGTTAGCTACAGCGCGTTTCCTGAAACCCGCTACTGCTATTCCTTTCTCCTTTTTTCACTTTTTTCTTTACATTTTATTTTTTTTTCCTTTCTCCTTTTTCTATTTCTTTCATTTTCATTTAATTTTCTACTTGTTTTTCACTTTATTTTATTTCCGTTAGCAGCAGCTCCTTACACGTAAGCGCGCTACAGCTAAGGAGAGTAGCAGTAGTGCTGGGCCAGTATACGCGCTACTGCTAGGTTGGGCTAGCCATGTGTGCCCAGTTCAAACATAGCAGCAGCGAATTTCGCTTGTATGCGCTACTGCTAAAGCCATAGCAGTAGCGCGGTTTATTTACGCACGCGGCTACTAAGTAGTAGTAGCGTTTGATTTTGTACAGCGCTACTGGTAATATTATGTGTATAAGGTTTTTCCTAGTAGTGAAGACTGATTCCATCTACTCCTCCTTACATCATTCAAGGAGTTTTTGGTTGACTACACACAATGTACGACATTTTCTATGTCTTGATTCTTACTTTGTAGAGCCAATGATAATGTGTTTGAGATAACCAATATAGTGGACATAAGCTGCGGCTAGAACACAAAATCAAATGAATGGAAATAAACAAGGAGACCACATGCTTGCTTCTGTTTGCGTCATCCCGGTCTTCTTCCTCCACATATTCTAGCACTTAGATAACTCTAGGAAACAAATAAATCAAAATCTTAAGATTCCTCTAGTGAGACCTCCATCGAGTGTCTCCGAGTCTTTGAAGTGCTAGATCCTGATTTAAAATCGCCCTACATTGAAGTGCACCACCACATAAGGCTTCATATGCTTGTTCTTTATATTTATCTCGAATCATGTCTTTTCTATTTGAAGATCCACAAACTAAATTCAAGAATACATATATCATATAGAAAAATTTCTGATCCATTTGTGCTTCATTACAGCAGCCACAACAACTAATTGCAATTGGTGCAAAACAATGAACATAATACGCGGTGTTGTTCTCCCTTATGATTAAGGATTACAAACCATTAAAATCACCTTGCATGTTGCTCGTGCCGTCGTATCCTTTGCACCTAAGTTGCTTGAGACTTAAATTGAGTTCTACAAAAAATCATCAATAACAGCCTTGAGGTACTTTGAAGTTGTCTCCTTCACATGAACAAGGCCGACTAAACCCTCTTCCACACTTCCACATTTACTAGCATATCTCAAGACCACCGCCATCGGTCTTTACCAGCTACATCCCTTGACTCATCAACCAGCAAAGAAAATACACCATGTCCAATTTCTAAAACAATAGAATGCAATATTTGTTTTGCAAAACATTCAGCCATGTTCTTTTGGATCTTTAGGGAGGTCAATTGATTATTTCCTGGAGCATCAGGGCCTACAACCTAGCATGGGAGAAGCATAGAGTATGTTGGTTAAACCTGAAATACTCTTATATTTCCTTTTTCTTTTTTCTAGATTTTCGTTTCGAATGAACATCTAGTGCCGAAGTGTAGTGAGCACCACAACAGCTTCTGAAGCCTTCATCTGATTTCCGAATACTTGCCAATGAAGATTAGATTTTTTTATATGGCCTCATGTTCAGATTAGTGGTTGGACTACTGAGAGCAAGACACATAATGTTGATTCCTTGAGTTTTTTTATGAACGTTCTTGTAATGCATTTTTATTGAATTTATATTAGACATGCAAGATTATTAGTGGAGTAACATAAGATGCACAGTGTAGAAATTAAAGATGTCGAGGGAGCGAGGGAGGGAATCCATCATCCGTCACATGAAATGCCAAAATAAATACTACTAGCTTGCTTGTGATCCATGTCTTATCGCAGCAGCATATCAATGGTGTTAATCAGTCCCTGATCATACGCAGCGTCTTCCTTCCGGACACACTCACATGAGCGAACGCCACTGGAACTCAAATGAACACAACTGCATCCGAATTTTGGGAGCTTTTTCCCTTTTATTCATAATTGTGCCACACGATCCACACACTTGCCGTGCCATCCCACGACTGGATCTTGGTGTCACACACTAGCACGTCATAACGATGCACCCGTATGCTACGGTGCCATGCAAAGCACTTTACCAAGTGATAAAATAAACCAGTACAACCTGCATGAAACACAGGAAACATACAACAGGTTTGATTATTTTGCTGCTGCCAGTACTACAGCACGTTTCTTGTATGGTACGTACGCACTCCTTCCTCCAGTGGAGAGGTGGCCGGCCCGGCCCGGCCGAGAAGAGTGCATCCACCAACCAGTCATGGAGTAACATATACCCCAATCGCGTCCAGGAATTGGCCAGAGCGCCCAAAGAAGCCAACGATTTTACCGCCGTCAAGCACAGGGACGCGGAAAGGAGTACCGTTAACTCGGCCGTATGACCTGGGAGCCCCCTTCAAGGTGACAATTTTAAGAGATGTTATGACTTCGCTCCTCTGAAATGTACCTATTGTCCCGGAGATTTCCGTCACATAGTTCGTAGGGTCAAGAGTGATCTGCAAGAGATCGGATTCATCATCTCGTGTATGTAAGAGGTGTATACAAGTAACTGCAGCAGAAGTAGTAACCCTAGCCATTGGAGAAGATATAGCTAGAATGCCCAGACCGAACATTAATCAAAAGCTGGCCCGGTATTGTATAGTTGAAAGATGAAAGGAGAAAGAAAAAAAAAACATTTTCACGCACCGTGTCGAGGGAGCCGCCGGTGCCACCCCATGTGTTCGAGGAGTGATTCTCACCCTTGCTGCTCACGTAGGTGAAGGAAATCGCGTCGATGGCATTTCCGCTACGGATGTTCACACCAATTAGCCGGCTGGGCGTCTGCGAGATATCGCGCGGACTGCCACCGTTACCACATAAATGTGCGTACAAAGTTCCATAGTCTCAAACTTAAAATAATAAAAAGCAGCCCACACAGGGCGCAGAAGGCTAGAAACACGGACTAGCCAATAAAAGAGCCACAACCGGCTGGCTAAAGAGATAGGAAAACTAATTGCCTATCCTATTACATGACCGCCATCCAAACCGGTTGAAGATATCCCGAGCAACCATCTCCCACCGGATAGACCCAGTAACCAAATGCTCCCTGGCCTCCATCGGAGTGAGTAGTGACCATGAACGGATCAACGCCGTAGCTCGGAAGATAACCTGCAAAAAATGAATTCGTGATGATCTGTTAAAAACCAAATCATTTCTGCACAGCCAGATGGTCCACATTAAAGCACAGACTCCAACCCGAATATGTCTTGCTATTGTAGAGTCAATCGCATATAGCCAATTCCCAAATAAAGCATTAATAGTATTCGGTGGAGTAATATTAAAAGCAATGTGGACCGTCTGCCATAGAACCTTGGCCAGCGGGCAATCAAAAAAGAGATATTTAATAGTCTCATCTCGATCACAGAAACTACACCTAGTAGGTCCTGTCCAATTACGCTTTATTAAGTTGTCCTTTGTTAGAATAACTTGTTTATGAACAAACCACATAAACACCTTTATTTTCAAAGGTACTTTGACATCCCAGACACTCTTGGAAGTTGGAATGGAGCTCGTATTAATAACATCAATATACATTGACCAGACTGTAAATACTCCAGACGTAGTCAACTTCCAGCGTAATTTATCCGGTTGGTCAGAAAGTTGAACCTCCATTAGTCTCCTTACTAACTGGAGCCAAACCTCCCAACGATTGCCCCGCTAATGACCGTCTAAACTGAATATTAAGGGGGATAGATTGAAATACCGTTGCCACGAACACCTCACGTCGTTGAGCAATACGATATAAAGACGGATACTGAATGGCCAGGGGTGAGTCTCCCAGCCAAGCGTCCTCCCAGAAACGTGTAGTGGCCCCATTACCAATGACAACTCTTGTCCTATTGAACATTAGTTGTTTGACTTTCATGAGCCCTTTCCAGAAAGGCGAATCCATCGGCCTAACTGTTACATGGGACAAAATATGGTCATGTGTTCCACCTGGTAGTCAATTAAACATCATTTTAGGATCACTTCATCCAAAAAAATATATTCATATCATCCTAGTATCTAGACCAGAAGCAGGGTAAAATTGTGGTCACAGGTCCATGTAACTCCGGCAATGATTTTCCCTTCATACGGACCTATGATCAAATTACGATTTTCTGGTCACAAGGAAATAATTGACTGATGATTTTTACTGCCTGTGGATTGTCTTGGTGTAGAATAAGCTATTCTATACAATTCTGGTGCGTAATTCCTTATTGCAGGGTATGGCTGTAATAGCACGCACCATCGAACTATGACCGGAAATTTGATTGTTAAATTTTTAACTACAAGTAGTAAGTTCAATCATAAATGCGAGTGTAGCCCAATGCCATAAATACTGGACTGCCAACCTAGAAGTGCAAATTTGGACTGTAAACCATTATTTTAGAATTGTGGCGCCGTGGCGCCAGCGATGATGTTGATTGTAAAATCTTGTATGAGAATCGTGAATGCACTTAAGAGCCGAGTATCTTTCGCTGCAGGGGCAACAACGCTCATGTCTATCATAAGGTCATTTTTACTTATTTTTAAAAGCATCAAAAAGTATCCTGAATGCAATTGCGAAAATAACTATTTTTCAAGGAATAATGGTAATAACATGTTCGCAATATCCCTAAAAAAAACATGTTCGCAATATAGTAACAGTACACACATTCAGTAATAAATTTGCAGAGGCGGTGCATTGACTCTTTTCTACTTGCTCACAGAATAGAATGGTGACATTCGAATAACTGTACTCTTGGTTTCATGATCGGACACACATAATTTATTCAGAAATCTGTACAGTTTTAACTTAGTTGATCAATCTTACATGTTTGTACCATCTTTCTCTTTGCTCATGTATTCTTGCATCCTGATAGTTTCAACACATGGTAGCATACAGTATTTTGCTTTGACTCACCAGTACAATAAAGATTTTGGTGGTCTCGGCTTACCTGTGTACTTTTTGTTGCAGCTGATCAGACAACTCCTCTCTTTCTCTCGGAATCTCTAGCATCTCTTATTTCTCTCAATGATCCACTTGAGTAGGTATTGTTGCATGCTCTGCTAACTCGGAAGCCTATTAATTTTCATGCACAATTGTTATGTTGACCAAATAATTCCCATCATAGCTAATCTCAAAGTTGACCATCTCATGTAGCTGTTGCCCATCCTGGTCAGCTCACACGCCTCACCGTTTCACGCGACATGTTGGCACCTCCCACTGCACATGCTTCTAGCTGAAACTACACTGGCTTAGTACGCCTCGTAGGTACACACCTCATGGTAGAATGATTATTTTGATTTCAAATGATTATCATTGCTCATTTTCAGTCCCCATAAACATGGGGGTTTTGTTACTTATTATCATTTGAGTCTCCTTACTCATCTTGTATGTGCATATCCTGAATATTTAATTCACACTTTTTGAAAGCTTCTAAAGTTCTTATAACATTAATTAAGTCAAGTGGTGGGATTGAAACAAGAACCCCTATTGTCTTCTTCTTCTGCCATTTAGTCATATAGTCTTGACTGCAAGTTTTTATTCTTGTACATGAGCATACCATACCACAAGAGTATGTTCATCGGTTCGTACTCAATTTTTGTATTTGCCATGTTAGAACTTTTTTTCGAGGCAACAACCGGGCAGGGTACGCATTGTTGATGATGCATTTGACCTCTTTCCGGTGCTCAGCTGCAGCTAGCTGCTTGACCTAGTCTAGACTAAGAGGAGGCTGCTGCTGCAATGGTTTCACGTTGGCAAACTATATTGGCATTTCAGATTGGTAGATGCTTCTGCAAACTAGCAGCATGGATTGGTAGATGCTAGTGCAATACTAACCTGATTATATTGGTGTTTATGCTTGAATACGATCCCATGAAAAAACCTTTTGCAGAAGCTAGCCTGACTGTTTAGTCAGGAGCGACACCCTTCCCAGTTTATGAAAAGCCAACATTTCCTTCAAGACTGTGTGTTGCACGTCTGAGTCATAACATTATTTTCTAATTATATAAATTAAAAATTTTCTGCAAATTCAAAACATTTAGAATTAAAAGTTTAAAAGCTTCTCAAATAACCACATGTTATTTTTTCAGGAGAGTAAATAGCATAGAACCACCCTATTTTTATTTGTCGCTGATAGAAACTTGTTCTGTTGTTTGCTGTTTCAGAAAATCCAAATGGCTGAGTGCTTTTAAAATTGCTCGTGATTATAGAAGTTGAGGCTCACAAATAAGAGAACCGTTTGCTATGATTTCCCAATCTGAATGTGCCATCAGATTTTCTGGCAACTGAGGGCCAGTATATATCCTACAAAAAGGTCACATTAATTATCAACATATTAGGGCCATTAAAAATTCTTTGGGATAACTTCAATTATATAATAGATTTTAACCGCATAAACTGAATGTAATACAATGTCATCAAGACAATGGTATGTTCATCGTATCAATCAAATGTGCCAATTTTGAAATAATGTACATTATTTGCTACATCTATGCATACCACAAGGAGTGAATGTTTTGCTTGGTAGTTTCTTTAGACACGTGCACTGAAGAAATAAGGGAAAGTCCTCCTGTTCCAAATTATGTTTAGGCTGAAATTTTTTACAACCACCATCCGGTTCCAAAAGAAAAAAAAATAGAGCGCTATGCATGCAAAGAAAATAGCATTGGAAATTTTAACAGCTAGTACTATTTTAGTTATGTTGCTCGTATTTGCACATTACCATAATGTGGCATATGAATCTGGCACTTGCCTGGCTTTCCTATTGATTGATCCTCTACTTCATGCTTCATGACCCGTCAGACACATGTGAGGCTGCCTGAACTACCATAAGAAGGAGTTGACCTGATCAAATTCATTTTGTTAAGCGAATGAACTTGGGCAGAATATACCATATTCTTGTTTCCTCTCTCTCTTTATTATCTATATCTTTTGTTGTCTCAAGAGTCATTGTAAACATAATTGTTTGGAAGGTCTGTTTACGAAGGCTTATTCCTTAATGACCCACTCAAGCAGGATCATCGTCGTTCATATTCTGCAATTTCGATAGGCCAACATGTTAAATCTCGGTAAAAAAACCCTGCAAAATGCAAAGTTGTACTTGATAGATTAGAAAATTTAGCCATCTGAAGGTATTTTCGATGGGCAATACGCATGTAGCTAGACATAGATAAGATATGTATATACTAATACCCATTATTCCTATTAGTATTTGTTAATCTCATAAACCCCCCAAAACTATCTATGTATGCTGGCTTGTTTGTCTAAGCTAACATCATTTTTCTAGATAGTTTTTGGGATTTTTCCATGTAGCACTCTCTTACTATGAGAGGAATTTAGGGTCAGAGCGTTTGAACTGTAATAATTGTATATCTTGCTACTGTAATTTAATTGCAGATTTACACAGTAAACTCCACCGTAAAACTGTAAATATACTAGTGTAATTCAACTTACTTACACTGCAATTCTACTGTACTTTACACTGTAAATCTTTCATAGTAAATATTTTATTTACACTGTGATTTCAGTGTAATTCTACCGTAAATTATAGTGCAAAGAAATCTAATGTAATTACTGCAACTTTACTCTAAATTACATTGTAAATCTTCACAGTAAATACTGTATATGCACTGTATTTACACTATAATGTTGGTGTAATTACAAATTAGAAACACAAAAAACAGTGTAAATTTTTCTTCCCGTTTTCTTGTAGTGGCCCTTGTCTCTCTTCCCTTTCAATTTCTTATGACGAGAGATCGGTAAGATAGAGAGGGAGAGGCAGGCCATTTATTGCGATACGAGCTCTCATGAAGCAAAGGCATACAGGGGTTCGGTACAAACTACTAGGAGAGACACAAGGAGATAAGGGAGAAAAGAGTTACAAATATAAACAACAACTACATCTCCTTAACTACCTAAACTTGGATGCTAAGCTCTCCTGGATCGACGTGACATGTTTTTTAACACAACACAGATGAAAGCATTCATATACACGCACAATCTGTTATTTTATTTGCATCTGTCTCTGTTGTAATTTGAGTTAGAACTGGAAGACTTGAGGGCTCTTGGTTCTGCCCTCTTATGCCTTTGAATGTATCACCTTAATCCTCTCTGCATTACACATTTATTATTTCTAAGTTTTTTTACTTAGAAATTGTTGAATGAATGTCCATTTCTGTTTTGCAGAGGAATTCCTGGTTATTAGATCCCTCGTTGTTACTGAAGGATCAATATGTGTGTGCATTGAGAACCTACATCAGTTTGGTTGCTTTCCCGATCATTCACATCCGCCATATTTCTCTCTCGATGAATGTTGTTCTATCAAAAGTATTAAAGAAGTGGTAAGTTGTATTTGACTTCTAAGATTTCCAATCAATCTAGGTTACTTTGCATTGCAATGATATTCTTTTCATAAAATAGTAGTTTGCTCTGAGATAGTTCCCTTGCCCAAAAAGGGGATATTTATTTTATTCTTGTCTATTGTGGAATTTGCTCAAGTGTGGCTCTATGTATTCTCACACACAGTGTTGACCCTATCTCTAAACTTGTATTTTTATTGTATGAAGTACTTATCATCTTATCATACTCCGTATTTATAAATGGCAAGCCCCTCTTATCTTACTGAGCTGTGATTTAATATGAGCTAAATGTATTGCTTCATCATATTGAAAGAGTTGATACCATTTTATTCACATTTCTAATTTTTCCTACTGCATTTCCTATACTTTAGGTTGTGGATCAGCGTGACAAGGAATGCTTGACATTGATTATGCACAAACACATATACGAAGGAGGATCTCACAGCGGCACTAGAAATTCGCAGAACAAGCAAGCAGATGAAAATTACACAATACATACATGGAAGCCGAAGTGGTTTGCTGAAGAAACTCTTTTGGAGTTCATTTCTGTACTTAAGGCTTTTTACTCTGGAGCGGTTTCTTCACCATTACTTGTAAAGTGTATATCTTGATGTGTTAGTTATTGTAGTTATGTAGTGATTTCATTCATTTGTTTGGGGGTTGTATTTAGCTGTTAATCTTATGGAAGGGGAGTTCAAAAAGTTCGAGGACACTTGTGCTACCGAGGCAGCCAAGGCTAAGGCTGCGAAATTGAAGAGCCTCCAACAAAGGAACACGGGGAAACATAGCCTCCGAAGCCGTGGCTACCTCCGTAAAAGGCCCATATGGGATAAGGAGGACGCGGAATGTGAGGCCACAGGTATCCCATACCCCTTCGCGAAGTTCACCAACCCCTTGGAGCGTGACTTCATTAGGGCCCGCTACAAGTGGTACAAGGAAAAGAAGGTTTTTACACGGACCAGATCACGAGGAGATTGATTAGACTACTAGTAATTATTCTTTTACCACCTTACAATTAGCTCCAGATCTAGTCGACTACACATTCCTAAACGGTTCACGTTCCTTCTGCAGGAGAAGCAACACCAGCTTGCTGCCGAAAGCCCTACTTCTCCAATGAGGTCCAAGTGGGACACCCCTCTCAATCGGGCCTTGAGCGAACTTAAGGGAGTCCCTTTGGGCCAGCGGCCGCAATATGGTCGTATGCACAGCGCCGGAGATGGCGCCACATGGAAGGTGTTTTACAATGAGGGCCCGGAGGCCAAGAAGCAGAAAAATAAGTTTAGTCAGGCGGACACCGATGAGAAGGGGAAGCTTGCGGTCGAGAAAAAAACAGCTGAGGACGCGAAAAAATAGCCGAGGAGAAAAATGAGTTGCTACAGCAGGAAGTCAATGCAGTTGTAACTGCCAGCAGAAATGATTTTGCTACTAACTTGGTTCCGGCTATCATCAACTGGACGAAGAAAAATCTAGACAAGAAGGTACATGATTTCTCGTTGCCAGTTTCGTCGCGAGCAACTCCATGAACAACAACACCACCGCACTATCACTTGCTCACGCAACCGGGCCTCCTCTCGCACTCGCTCCCGCTCGTAGCAGCGCGTCCTCATTCTCTAGCGCGGCAGGTGGGCCTTCATCTTTGGCTGAGCTTGACGCCCTCACGGTAATTACATGATGCATGAACATATATATCTAAAATATTCCATTTCCGTTGCCTTTCTGATGTTTTATGCCACAGGCATGTGTTTGCAGGCCGACGAAACCCTGTGCACCGTATTGTACTTGATCAAAGGCCAGAAGGTGGACGTGGGAAAGGGGGTGATAACGAAGCCCTTGGGTCTCTCATTCCACAACCTGCCGATATCCGCTGGGCACTTCAGGGTTACCTTGTCGAGTGTGACATCAGGGTATGAGGATTTGCGTTCTCCATTACGCTTAGGGAAGAGGAAAACGAGACCCCACCGCGGATTGGAAGCTGCAAGGGTTGGGTGCTGCTATGGCCGAAGAATCTTCTTCGTTTGGAGTCGGCCGAGATGTCAGGACCCCGATTCTAAGTCACACTGATCTAGCATGTAACACCTCATATCACTTTGCGGCCTCATGCACGGTATTCCCACGGGTGTCGCCTTACCATGCCCGGGACCGTTTGTGCCTTTTGGCACACGTATATGACAGTGTCGCTAGCATCCATATGACAGAGAACCCGGGCTAACATGTCTAGTCGTGAACCCGGGCTGACAGGCATACATGACCCAACAACGAACATGTTGGTCATCAGCGAGTGAATCCGGGCTGTAGCAACTAGGCTAGCAGGACTCTGGTAAACCGGGCTGTAGCAGGATAAGAGGACTCCGGTAGACATCGCAGGACATTTCCCCGAAGGGACAGACACAGGAACGAAGAAGGACACATGCCGGCCAGCCTAAGTGTTCCTGAGCCGTAGCAACCTACCAGGGCTTAGTGGAAGCACTAGGAGACGTTTCCCGGTAAGAGAGGATACTAAGGATAAACAACTAGATAGTCAGGTCCCACACATAGCAATACACATTACACGTACGCATAACATGCAAGTATGTGTTGTACAATAAGGCATCACAGCATAACTCAACAACTCATATAGATAAGGCTCAAAGAGCCATCATAGCATTTATTACAAATAGGGGTCACATGACCCAACATTCAGAGCAAACAAGCAACAAGCGGAAGCATTACATGTCTGAGTACAGGCATCTACAAATGAAAAAGGCTTAAGAGCCTGACTATCTATAACATCCTATCAAGACCGTAGCTAAGGTACAAGCTACTTGTCGAAGTCCACAAGAACACTAGTAAGACCGAAGTCTCCGCTGCAAAAACATAAATAAAGCAACATGAGTACAAAAGGTACTCAGCAAGAATTACATCAGATCCTATCATACATGCATTTGTATCAAGAAGGTAATGTGGGGTTTAGTTGCAGCAAGCCAGCTTTGACTCTGTGGCTATCCTGTTCTACGACTACGAGAACTTCTTTCAGGTGAGATGGCGCACACGAGTCCACTAATCACCACACAATACACTACTATGGATTCATCCCCGTCTCCCTACGAGAAGGCCATCCATGGCACTCACACTTGTCTTGAGCATTTTAGAGTATCCACTTCAAGTTGTCTATGTACCACGTAAGCATCCAAGAAGTCCATAACCGCAGACCCGGCTATTCGAATAGATCATGCTAACCCTGCAGGTGTGTACTCCTTCACACACGCTCTCGCCACTTACCGCCATATACACGTCATGTATCTCGGCAACCTTCAAGCGGAAGCCTAGCGAGGGTGTCGGCCACGAACTGACTAACCACACAAGACTCTAGTCCAGGTTTATCGCCTATGCGTGTTCCATCCGCAAGGAGATCCGGCCGGGGTTTCACTCACGGCCCCAAACGATGTGTGCAGGGTTCCCGAGCCCACCATCTGGGTGCCACTCGGTACACCAGGCCATGTGTGCCTAGTCTATCCCAAGCCCACCCCTGCCGGGTGCCACTTGGTAGAAAAATAACACTACCTACAAACACCAGAAACTAGTTGCAACTCCTGGACAGAGATCAAGTTGGTTAATAAGTCGAGAGGGGCACTTAAGCATTCCAATGCGTGGTAGTAGCTAGTCATTGGACAACATACACAGAACTCAGTGCTTAAGGCCGGTTCCAGTGAGACAACCGACCATGTACTCCTACATGGCCTCTCATCGCTACCTTTACCAAATCGTGTTCACACACTTCACTCTCAGCATCAGAACATAGAGCACTACACTCCAATTCATTCCCAATGAATCAGACCTGACACACTCTAAGAAATAGCAGGCATGCCATGGTAGGAACACAACAATGGCTTCAATCAACTCCTACACATGCTAGTGGGGTTCAACTATTTACTGTGGCAATGACAGGTCATGCAGAGGAATGGATTCAACTACCGCAACACAAAGTAGCAGATGAATCGTTGTTGTCCTAATGCAATAACTGAGAACAGGAGCGAGAGAGTAGGATTGTATCCGAATGAACAAGGGGGTTTGCTTGCCTGGTAGATTAACAGAGGGGGCACTGCTCCTCAGACAGGTACTCTGGAACGGTCTCCGGAGCAGGACCTATCGAGAAGGAACGGTATCGGCAATCAATACACAAGCATATGCAACAATATGATGCATGAACATGGCATGTAGATGTGATGTGGTTTGTGCTAATGCATTTAGCATTCTATTTGAATGATGTCCATTTGAACCAAGGGTTCAAGTGCAACTCCAAAATAAGCCTTTATAAAAGCCATTCATGTGTTTTAACCTATAAAACAGGTATAAGTTGGTTTTTCATGCATGAAACTGGTATAGATGGATAGATTGCATTTTTTGATAATTTTTCATATATAAATTATTTCATTATGAGCTACGGTTGAATTTCTATGAATTTTTGAAGTTTATAGCATTTTCTGGAATTTTCCTGATTAAAATTTAAACCAGAAAAGGTTAACTGCGTTAGCATTGCGTCATGCCTGCATCAGCAGTCAACGGTGCTGACCAGGTCAAACCTGATGTGTGGGGTCCACACGTCAGTGTCTCAGTTAACTAACAGAGTTAGTTAACTCTAATACTAACCTAACTACAGATTAGCAGGGTAGGGCCCACTGTCAGTGTCTCTAGGGGGGTAATTAGTGCCTAACTAAAGGCCACATCAGCCCGCCGGAGTTTTGGCTGGCGGCGACCAACAACGCGGCAGAGACTCGCCGGACTTGCGCTACGAGCGGCGGATGGACGCGCGGAGACCACCGTGGCGTAGCCCGTCCTCGTCCGCATCCAGGGGAGCAGGTGGGAGGTCGCGGGGGTGGCGGAGCTCGCGGCAGCGACTGGAGGTCGGGCTCGAGCGGTAGAGGGGCTAGAGGGCGCAAAAGATGGCGGGGTTAGGGGGAGAGTGCAGCGGAGCCAACAGCGGAGACGACGGGATGGTCAGCGTGCTCGGGGAAGGCCGAAGCTGCGCAGGGCGGCGAGGCGGATCTTTGGCGTCGGGAGGTTGAAGACGAGCTTAGTGAGGGGGGACAGGTGGGCTGGGCTGGCCAACTGGGCCGCTGGGCCAGGCCAGGCCGCACAGGAACGGGCTGCACAGGGAGGTAAGCGCCAGGTAAGTTTCTCCCTTTTTCCTTTCTGTTTTTGTTTTCTATTTCTGTAATTTTTGTTTTTTTTGATTTAGTAAAATACTAAATCAATTTGTTTGCCTCTGATAATTTTTGTAGGGACTAGTTGGATTAATCCAAAGCCCCACGCCAAAAATCAGAGATATTGGACATATATTAAAGATATAACTAATATATATCCAATGCAAATATTTATGCATTAATTCTAAATGCCCAAAATAAATAATTATGAGCTCCTAAAAATATTGGTTTGATTTTTATCTCTGCCCAATATTTTCAGAGAGCAACACGAACATTTTCTTGGACCTTTTTGGAGCAATTTTTATCTGGGTCATTTCCAGAAATGATTCTGAGGGTTTCACAAATCCCCATTTAAAATTTAAATGGAAATTAAACATGATGCACACATGACTAACTAGTCTAGGTCATACGAGAACTAGGGATGTGACAACTTGCCCCCAGTTGAAAGAATCTCATCCCGAGATTCAGGGGTCGACGGAAAGAATGTGGGGTATTCCAGTCGAAGACGATCTTCTCGCTCCCAGGTAGCTTCTCTATCGGAATGATGAGACCACTAAACCTTGTGGAACTTGATGTTCTGACATCGTGTAACACGCTCTGCTTGATCAGGAATGCGAACCAGATACTCTCGGTATGTGAGGTTATCTTGGAGATCAAGTGTTTCATGGTCCACTCTGTAGATGGGATCCGAGAAGCAATGCCTGAGTTGAGAGACGTGGAAGACATCATGCACTCTGGAAATATGTGGAGGTAGTTCCAACTGGTAGGCAACCTCTCCTTGTTTAGCGAGAATGCGAAAAGGACCAATGTAACGAGGAACCAACTTGCCCTCAATACCGAAACGATGGGTACCCTTGAAAGGAGTAACCCGAAGGTAAGCTTTGTCGCCAACTTCATAAGTCATATCCTTATGATGACGATCATACTGGCTTTTTTTACGAGACTGGGCTGTTTTTTAAATTCTCACGAATGATGCGAACTTGCTCTTTTGCCTCCTGGATCATGTCCGGTCCAAAGAATTGTCCTTCACCGGTTTCTGACCAGTTCAAAGGTGTTCGACATCTTCGTCCATAGATAATCTCAAAAGGAGCTTTCTTGAGACTGGATTGATAGCTATTGTTATAAGAAAACTCGGCGAAAGGAAGACATTTCTCCCAATCCATACCGAATGAGATAATGCAAGCTCTAAGCATGTCTTCAAGAATTTGGTTGACCCTTTCCACCTGAACACTCGACTGAGGGTGGAAAGCGGTACTGAAGGAAAGATGGGTTCCCATGGCAGTTTGGAAACTCTCCCAGAAATGAGAAGTGAAAAGACTGCCACGGTGTGAATTGATTTCTAGTGGAACACCATGAAGTGACACTATTCGAGAAATATACAAGTCAGCGAGCTGACTAGCGGTGATACTCTCTCGAACAGGAAGGAAGTGAGCCACTTTGGAAAGACGATCAACGACTATGAAGATAGCGTTATTCCCTTTCTTGGTCCTTGGAAAGCCGGTGATGAAGTCCATACCAACTTTATCCCATTTCCATTTAGGAATAGCTAAAGGCTTAAGGGTGCCAGCAGGCCTTAGATGCTCTGCCTTAATGCGATGACAAACGTCACAGTTAGTAATAAACTGAGCAATTTGTCTCTTCATCCTAGTCCACCAGAACCTCTGGTGTAGGTCCTGATACATCTTAGTACTAGCGGGATGAATCGTGAGAGGAGATTCATGCGCCTCCTTAAGAATCAATTGTCGAAGATGTTGTTTCTTGGGGACCACCAGGCGGTTCCCAAAGAAAATGACACCTCGATTATCTATAGTGAAACTACCGGCAACACCCTTGGCAATGTTTCTCTTAATCCGGGTAATCCCCGTATCATGCTTCTGGGCTTCTATGATATGATCCACAAGAGTAGGTTTCGCCACCAAGGTAGAAAGGAATCCGTGAGGAGCAATGTGAAGGTTAAGCTTACAGAATTCCTCGTGGAGAAGTGGTTGATCCTGCTGCAACATGGGATTGTTGCAATAGGATTTACGGCTTAGCGCATCAGCCATGACATTAGCTTTGCCTGGAGTGTAGGTAATCACTAAGTCGTAATCTAAGATCAACTCCAACCAACGTCTTTGCCTAGGGTTCAGATCTAGTTGTGTGAAGATATACTTGAGACTCTGGTGATCGGTGTAGATCTCGCAACGTTTACCAAGAAGGTAATGCCGCCAGGTGTTGACAGCATATACTACGGCTGCAAGCTCTAGAACATGTGTAGGATAATTCTCCTCATGTGGATGCAACTGATGAGATGCATAGGCAATCACATGACGATCCTGCATAAGGATGCAACCTAGTCCCTGTCGTGAGGCGTCGCTGTAGATAACAAAGTCTTTACTGAAATCCGGTGGCACAAGTATGGGAGCAGAAGTCAGGCATCTTTTCAGTTCCTGGAAACTGTACTCACACTGTGGGGACCACTCAAACTTTTTATCTTTCTTGAGAAGTTCCGTGAGGGGTTTGGCTACTTTGGAGAAGTTTTCAACAAAGTGGCGGCAATAGCTGGCTAGGCCAAGGAAACTCCTAACTTTTTTAACTGTTTCAGGTGGAGTCCAATCGAGAACGGCCTTAACTCTCTCGGGCAGCAATGCCCTTACCAGAGATCACGTGGCCTAGGTAGGTCACTTATGGCAACCAAAATTCACACTTGGAGAACTTGGCATAAAGGCGGTGCTCTTTGAGTTTTTCTAACACAAGTCTAAGATGTTCGGCATGCTCTTCCTCATTCTTTGAGTAAATAAGAATATCATCGAGGTAAACCCCGATGAATTTATCTAAGTACTCCATGAATATCGAGTTCATCAAGCGGGAGAATGTGGCTGGAGCATTGGTTAGATTAAAGGACATGACGGTGTACTCGTACTGACCATAACGAGTGACAAAGGCTGTCTTGGGGATGTCCCCGTTTCTGATCTTGATTTGGTGGTAGCCTAACCTCAAATCCATCTTGGAGAAGACTGAGGATCCAGCGAGCTGATCATACAGATCGTTGATCCTGGGAAGCGGATATTTGTTCTTTATCATGACCAAATTAACGGGACGATAATCTACAACCATCTGGTCCGTACCATCCTTCTTCTTGACGAAGAGGACGGGGCAAGCCCAAGGAGAATAACTAGGACGGATGAAACCCTTTTGCAAGGACTTAACAAGCTGTTTCTTAAGCTCGGCTAGTTCTAAGGGTGCCATCTTGTAAGGTCTCCTAGAGATTGGAGCAGTTCCTGGGACAAGATCTATGACGAACTCTACATCCCTGTCAGGTGGAACACCTGGCAGTTCTTATGGAAAGACATTCGGAAAGTCATGGACTACCGGGATATCTTCAAGGTCTGGAAGAGGGATGGTATTAAGAGAATAGAGTTGGCGCTTTGCAACTCTGGTGGAGACAGTAACTATCTTGCCAGATGGGTGTGTAATCTGAACAGATCTGGTGTAACAATCAATCTTGGCATGATGAGCTGTCATCCTGCCCATACCCAAGATGATGTTAATATCTGAGGACTTGAGGGCTACAAGTGATGCAAGAAATACAAGTCTATCAACAATGATTTCATTTCTATAGCTTATTCTGGTGGTCTGCCATCTCGACCCTGGGGTTTGGATTTCAAGCGGAGCTGGCATATCACAAAATAACATGTCGTGCAAATGAGCATAGCCTTCAGAGATGAAGGAGTGAGATGCTCCAGTAACAAACAGAACTGATGCTAGATGGCAATTGACAAGGAGTGTACCAAGAACGACATCCGGATCATCATGAGCGTTTTTAGCTGAGACGGGGTGCACACGTCCACGTTTAGTGCAAGCTGGCTTAGCACTAATCGTCTTGCTTGATGGCTTAACGCAGCCAACAGACTTCTCGGGCTGGGGTGGAGCATAACTAGTCTGAGAGCAGTCACGTGCATAGTGTCCTGGCTTCCCGCATGTGAAACAAGTCCCTGAAGCTGGACACTAACCCGCACTGACAAGCGGTCTACCAGTAGGCCTGGGTAGAACATACGACTGAGCTGGGGGAGGCACCACATAAGATGGTCTCGGTGAATATCCGGAAGGAAGAGCGGAGTTTGGAACCCAAATCCGGCGCTTCTGAGAGCTAGAGCTGGAGTAAGATCCCAAATCACTGGTGTGCTTACGAGACTCCTCATAAGTGAGCTGAGTTGTCTCTGCATTAATGTCCTTGTTCACAAGAGCTTGGAATGTATCACAATGATGCAGGTGGAGATCACGATGTAACTTGGGGTTGAGACCCTTTCGGAACCTAGCCTGCTTCTTGGCGTCCGTGGACACTTCTTCTATGGCATAGCGGGCGAGGTTCTCAAACTCTCTACAGTAAGCATCAACAGCCATCTTACTCTGGGTGAAACTACAGAACTCTTCTCTCTTGCGATCGATGAGGGCCTGAGGAATGTGATGCTCGCGAAAAGCCTCAATGAAATCCCTCCTGGTAGGAATCTGGCAGCTGGAAGCATAGCCTCATAGTTCTGCCACCAAAGACTAGCAGGACCTTCCAGATGGTATCTGGCATAGCTGACCTTATCATCTTCAGCTACGTTCGCGGAATGCAACTTATGAGTGATGCTACGGAGCCAGTCATCTGCATCGAGTGGCTCAATGGAGTGATGAAAGGTAGGTGGGTGCAAGCGAATGAAGTCATGAATGGTTGCAGACCCTTTTAACTGATGTGTGGTGTTCTCCTCGATACGTGCCAACAAGTGGTTAGACTCACACTTGTTTCTCTCTATCTCTAACATGAACTCTGTCAACGAAGGTTGATCGGGAGGATCCTCCTCCCTACCATCTCCATGGTTCTGGCTACGAGCAACAGAACTTCGCTTAACTGATGACATCCTGAGAAACGAAACCAAGGACGGAATCAACATCAACTATAGGCTATAGAATGTAGGACGAGGAAATTAGTAACTCTCGAACTCCTAGGGAAATTCCGGCAGCATAACGGCAGTAAAATGCTCAAAATGGGACATCCTGCTAAAATGGAGCAGTACAACTACTCAACATCACCAGTCATGGTTCTGAGATCATACTAAACAGGCTACACCAGAAGTACTCAAAACTGGGATATGACTCTGACCAACCAATCCTATGGGACTAGGGAGTAGTAACACGTGATCCTGATAGACGGAAGAGAAATCCTAGTTCCTTAACCCTGTAGGAAAAGGTAGGATGACTCAGATCGAAGGCCATGAGGTATAAGGATTAAAAAGAGCCTTACGTTCCTTCCCACAATCAATTCCCTTACATAAGTAAAGAACTTCTAGACTCAACTTCGACCAGTTTGGCTAGGTAATCCTACAGGCAGTCAGGCTCTGATACCAAAGATGTCAGGACCCCGATTCTAAGTCACACCTAATGAGGATATGGATGATCTGCCCGGGTAGGAACGTCGTAGCAGGGATTGCAAGAAGTCACTCTTCATGAAATCCTCATAGGACACGCCTGAAGATGCCGCCTCAACTCAGTCTCAACTAGTCGGGGGTTGTACAATGCTTAGACCGGCAATACTGGGGCTGGGGTTAAGGAAGTGTCTGGAAGGTGTGCCCAAGAAAAAGGAGAGGAAGAGACCGAGGAAGATAGCTGCCTCCAAACAAGCCAGAGCACATAGCAGCCAGACAATGGATTTTGAAGAGCGTGTACCCATGAAAGGTGCGGCCATGTTCCATCTCACGGGCGAGCCGATGCTACCGCCAAAACCGCTGGAGGCACTATCAGGGGATCTCAGGAGACTGCACGACCATGTGTTGTCAACTGAGAAAAGCCTACTAGCCTCGAAGGATCCAGGATATCCGACATACGCGGCTCGTGTGCCTTATGGGAAGTGCTACGTCGACACACGGCCCGCGGAAGTGTTCTTCCTGCGGTTTGACCATATCTTTGAGATGTTTCTGACAAGGCAGCTCGATTTTACAATCCTCTACCATTTTGCGCTACATATGATCTCCGTCATGAAGAGAGAAGAAGTCCCGCAAATCTGTATGGCGGATCCGTACTACATGCATGAGTCTTTCTTGATTCTCATCGACTTTGAGCGTTAAACTGCTAGGGAGTACCTCCAAAACTTCATGGTTCAGAATAAGGACCAGGTAATTGTCCTCCTGCCTCATCATCCAAATTAAGACAGTTCTGGACAACCCTTTCGTACATTTCAATCATTCCTTCTCGCTCATATGGAGAATAATTTCAGGTGTCTTTTCCCCGCAGCAACGGGCGCACCGTCCTTATCGTTGTTTACCCGCGAGTCTCCCACGCCGTGTATTTCGACCCTTCCGGAGACTACGAGAAGAAGGACTACACCAGCATAATGAATATTCTAGATGATGCTCTCCAAGGCTTCAGCATTAGAGGTGGCCACCTATAAATCAGAAAACAAAGGAACAAGAAGTTCGGTTTCTCGCATAAAACTAACTTCTACTGCATCGATGTCCCAAAACCAAGCAAGAAAGATAGATTCTACCTCCTCCATCTCATGATTGAGTTCAACACGGATCACCAAAAGCTTCGTATGACAACCAGAAACGATGATCATATCCAAAAGTGGGTAGAATCTCATGGAGAAGCGGATTATAAACTTACAGATGACTTCTTTCGCATCCAATGGGATATTGCGACTATCATCATGAAAGAAGTCATCGATGAGAAGGGGATGTTCCACCACGGACCTATATCGCGAGCTGACATCCGAACTCGCATAGGCATGCAACGTCATGGCCTCACGCCGTTCAAGAAGCTAGGGTCCATCCTTGATGATATGGAAGGATGGAACTTCTAGTGATTTACGATACCGATGATGATGATATGTGTCGGTTGAATTTGTATACTTTCTGTATCGACGAAACTTTGTGATGTCCATGGTCCCATCCGAACTTGCGTCACACTACTTTGTTAGTTTGGGTATGATGACATGTGTACCTCTAGTTAATTAGTTTTCATAATATATGTTGCATCTAGTTGCTAACCCTTTCTTTTTCATGTTGCTCTAGTATATTTTGTTGCATATGATCGTCCATTCTCTTGATGAAGATGCATCTCTAACAGGTACCGAGATTCTTGATGGCAAAGAAGGAGTTCTATGTCGTGTACGAAGGGAAGGTTCCGGGAGTGTACAACGAGTGGCCTGAGTGTCAGGCGCAAGTGAATGGCTCTGGGGCGCCCGTCATAAAGGCTTCAAAAGCATACAAGAATTAGAAGCTAGTTACTTGAGGCTCACGCTAGCGCGAGAAAGGACTCGTAACCTCCGCCTCATGTACTGCATAGTTCTGCTCTCACTCATAGTGATAGCGCTTCTCGCGTATATCATTGTTTAGATGGATGACGTTGTAGTTGCAAGTATTCGAGACATGCATGTATTGCTATTTTCGAGATGATGACGAGATACCACTTTGTGTTGGATGATGATTATGATGAGACTATTTGTATGTATATGCTATGATTACATTTGTTGTCTCACAACCATTTGTATGTGTATGATGATGACGTTTGTATGTGCTAAAGTTTTGTATAAAGCCTGTTCAAATACAAAACAAATATGCAGAAAAAAAAAATCAAAAACTACTAAAATTAGCAGTAGCGAGTGGAGAAAAGTTAGCAGCAGCGTGATAGTAGCAGTAGCGCGTCCCAGCAGAGCGCGCTAGAGCTATTAGCAGTAGCAAGCTTTCGTACATCACGCTGCTGCTACACTTGTATAACAGTAGCGCGGGCGTACACGCGCTACTGCTACAGGTTAGCAGTAGTGCCTTATCAGTAGAGCGGGCCCCCGCGCTACTGCTATACCTAGAACCCGCGCTACTGCTAGGCTTTTCCCTAGTAGTGAGCAGTCTGCCGCTGCTGTCGCCGGCCCATGGCGCCGTGTCCAGCTCGTATCTCTCCTCGGCGGCCTTTAACCGCCCTATCAGCTCCTCGAGGGCCAGTGTGTTGAGGTCGACCAGCGTCTCGATCGCGCACGCCATCTACGAGTACGCCTTGGGGATGACCGAGAAGAACTTGCGGACGACGGCGGGGTCACAAATCTTCTCACCTAGCAACTCAAGTTGAGTGACCATAGAGGACAGGCGCATACCGAACTCATTGATGCTCTCGCCGTTGTTGAACTTGATCGCCTCGTACTGTCGACACAGTGATGTCGCCATGGCCTCGAGCAAGCGCGTCACGCCCAGCCGCATCATCTTGATTGTGCCCCAGGCGTCCTTCGCCATGGCCTTCACGGCGAGCATGGACACCATCTCCGGCGGCACCGATTGCTGCAGGCACTCCATTGTAGTGCGATCCGTCTCGCGCTCCGTGGTCCCATCGTTGACGGTGACCCAGAGCTGGCGGGCCTCCAGCATGACTTGCATCAGGAGGGCCCAGTCGGCGTAGTTCGTGCGCGTCAGCATGGGCTAGGCCGCGCCAGTGTCGCGGACGACGCACTGGTGAATGACCATGGCGCTGGCGCTGTTTCCCGTGTCCACCGCACCCTTCTTCGGGCTGCCAGGTCTGTCCATCTCCACAGGGAATCGAGCAAACTAGCTCTGATGCCAATTGTCAGACGGACCCTGTAGCAACTAGCTCCCTCAATCATCGGAGATGAGGAAGAGAGAGTGTGATGAAGAGGGAGTGGTTTTTGTGCTGCCCAACTGCCTGCAGCTTTTCTGGGTTTTCATTTATTCAGTCTCACACGATCTAACAGAAACGAAAGAATCAGACGCGATTGGGTAGTGAATGCCGCCATCCCAGCACTCCCCGCTCGTCGCCCATCATGGCGCCATCACCGTGCAGTCATGCCATCCCACGATCGGGTCAAGGCGCCGCAAAACTAGCTAGCTACTCCGAGGCGCAACTCGGCTTATTTCTGACGAAACTGAAACTGAAAGCAAACTACTGTCGAAACTGAAAGTTTCGACACCTAAAACCGTACTGCACTCCGAAACTGAAGATTACAGCAACAGAGCAAGTAGGACAAGAGCCATGGTCCGAAGATGACGACAATGAGAAGTGGAAGTGGAGGAAGTAGGTACTTGATGCGGCAACTATGAGTTCCCATGGCCGCAGCGAGAGATATCAGGGTCTACTCTACTGCTGTGCTTTGTAGCGGATCACTGGAGACAAAAAAACTAGGAATCCAATAACTCCCGAATGTTTGGATTTTGAGCATTTCGTCCCGAACGTTTTTACATGGCAACTTTAGTTCATAGGGGATGGCAACTTTAGATGATAGGGGATGTCAACTTCGTCCTTTTTCATTTTTTGTCAGAAAATTGACATGTTTCCCTAATCTCACGCAAACTAAACTTGCCATCTAAACCCGTTCGGGTTGCCATGCTTAAGTCCCGAACGTTCGGGAGTTATCATTACCGAAAAACTATGCAGGTTAATTCATCCGTACGTACGTACTCCCTATTACTGAACTAGCCCAATGGATGCCTTGGATCAATACTCAACCTCAAGTTTGACCTGCGCTGCTCAAGGCCGACAATCAATTCAAGTTTATTTTCATCCCACCATTCCATGAGCCCTACTAGATCTCGAGTAGGACTACATGATTATTTTGGAAACACGTCGTTATTTTGAAAAAGAAAACATTGCAACGACAGATCCTAAACACTGATAAAGCGTTCACGATTGCTCCAAGAGTTCATACAGTTTGTACTGGATTTACAGGTAAATAAAACATTAATTAATAGCTTTCGTTGAAATACAGGATTTGAGAAATCAACACCATAACGCTGCAACTATCCATTTACACATCAAAAATAAAGATTGAACCTAGATGGTCTTCATAAAGAATCCCAAATCATGGACAACAGTCAACCCAATATCCACTCACAAAAACAAGAGACAAGGATGCACACACTGGAATTGATCAGAAATTTAGGCAGCTTCTCCAGAACCACGGAAAATTGATTGTGGCGACCACTTCAGTCGCAAGTTCAGCTTCCCAGTCCTGGCTCCCTCCAATGGGAAGCTATCACTGTAATCTTCTTCGATCAACACCTTAGTTAAAGTCAGGATGCATCGTCCCATATAATCCTATAGAGGACATAGATAACAGTTACCATGCAAATATGAACCAAAATCAAGGATAAAAATAATAATAATACAACATAATTAGGATATAAATTCCAATTGAACATACCCTCCCGAAAATGTCATGATCATATACTTCCAGCATCAGCATGTCATGTAATCCATCTTCGACAACAAAGTCAAAAGTTTGGTTCCAGATTGGGTTCAAGCTTTCATTCACAACCTGTGGCCCGCACATGATAGGAATATAGTGAAGATATGCTTCGGCTGAGCAAATTCTGAGGTAATAGATTATGTGGCAGACTTTGCAAATTATCAAAATTTAACTCTATGCTATTATATTAGTCTAAACTAGTCATTCATCCCTATGCCGTTCATATATCTGAAAGA
Organism: Triticum timopheevii; assembly: GCA_963921465.1. Classification (NCBI taxonomy): domain Eukaryota; kingdom Viridiplantae; phylum Streptophyta; class Magnoliopsida; order Poales; family Poaceae; genus Triticum; species Triticum timopheevii. Next base: position 3,765,811 of record OY997271.1, read on the forward strand.
AATTACCCTTGTCTTGTACTTCGTTTTAGTTTTCTTGAGACAAAGCACAACATATGGGTCTGATTTTCCATTCATATCCATTGCTGGCAGATCTTCGCCAGATACCACCGTTACTGAGAGAACTCCCCGCACGATAATTTCCTTTCTCTTCCTTGATGACAACGTTCCATAATCTGTGCTCCCTGGCCTATTGTCATTACTTGTAATTGTCCTCTCTAAGCAAGCCATAGAAAACTGTTGTTTAAAAGGATTTGGAGCCTCATCCTCCATGTCAAATGGACAATAGAGTAGCTCAAGGTGCACCTGTTTGGTAGATGACACAAGAAAACAAGATAAACGGACAAGACACTTATGTACACAATTAATATGCATAATAAAAATGATTATATAGAATGTTAAAGCTACTTTTGGGGGTCAAATCAATCCATATCTAAGTAGAATAATGAAGCTTTTTTTCATACGAAACAGAGCTGACCTGTCCACGATTTTTCTTGTCTCGTTGGATCTCCAAATCTTTAACAAGTTTCAACCAGACATCCTTCACTTTGCCTGGTTGGAGATCTGTCAGGCTAACTTGAGTACAACCAATCAATTCAGACTCCTGAATGCCGTCATCATCATAGACCTTCACTGTCATGCTCTGAGTAGCAGCATCTTCAATTATAAACTCAAAGTGTTCATTCCAAATGGGATTGAGATCATTGTTCTATAAAGTTGATGACAAAAGTCAGCAGGAACCCCCGAACGAAGACTTGGCAAACAAGGAATGAAATTACAAAGACATACAATTGTTTTACTTCTCTTGGTTCTGTCTGGTAATGGTCGAACATATAAAGTTGCAAAAGGATCAGATTTTCCTATCACATCTTTATTTGTCAAATCCCTTGCTTGTACAAGCTTGACTTCCAGTGTACCGACAGGGATTAGATCCAAATCACTGATACATAATAAAATTTGGCCATTCCATTTTGATCTAGTGATATATATTTTTAAGGGCACCTTTACTTAACCAGGAAATAACCAAAATTACCTGTAGTCCCCAGGTATGATAGGAATCACTTTCCTTACTGGCCATGTTATCGAGTCTTCGATGGCATTTTTTATAGTTTCCTGTAAAAGTTTTGAAGACACTGCATTAATAACCCTAACAATTGGATTCATAAATATTAGTTATCTTCTATACAACAGAAACGTGTGGAGCCAAACCTCAAGGGCATCTGAAATTACGGGAATAGCAGAAATATCGCCACCAATTACCTTCAATTTGAAGTCCAATTTTTTCTAATAATGTTGTAGGAGGAAAATATAGTGAGGCTAGGAAGATACAGTTTCAAATCAACAAAATGATGGGCCAAAAAATAACCTTCTTTCTAAGAGAAAAACATATAGCTCCGAAGCATGGTAATTCATCAACTAGCGGTTTGAAAATTAAGCGGAAAACTCCCGTGAAGCCAATGTCCTTCACCTATATGGCAAGAGAGCTCTTAAAACTTGGAAGAACTAATAAATATTGAAATTATTACTATTCAATAAAAGTACGTGCACATGCACCAATTACACAAATCACAATGCCCATGCACCAATTACACATGATACTTTGCACTTAAATAACTAATTAATTTGGTGATGAGCTAACACCATATGATCATGGTCGATCATGAATAAAAAATAAATAGAACAACATTAACAATCTTTTACCTAGGTCATGTTAGATATGTAAGACTATAGAATCAGTATACCACTAGTATAACTAGTAAATTGTACATGCTTAGCATGTCATTTAGTTATGTAATAAGCATGGTAAAATACGTTTGAATATGTATTTACTTTCCTAGAATCGTATTGGACAAGACCAAACTTGGTTCTTACCTCTCTAAATTCTAGATACTTCTAATCTATTTTTAATTATTAGAGTAACCGATAAGCATGTGGATAGATGCTTCTAGAACACATGAGATGGTAGAGTTGGGGGTTCAATTAGAAGGCCACGTGGCAGAATCCTATGAGTTGGAAGCTTTATCCAATGGATGTTGGATTTGCCATCTCTTTACCGTCAGATGGGCATATCCAACGACTAATATTTGAAGCTATTGGCACACTCTATAGTGGTGTAGAAAATAAATGACAATTGTGTGAGCTAACTATAATTTCTTCCACATATTCCGTCAAGCATAGTTTCATACAAGGGGACCAAAGACATCAACATGAAATATATGACCTGTATTGGTAGTGCCACACCAAGCCTAGTTTTCACATCTAATATGATATTTGGGTTGGCATCCCAATTCATCTCTAGCTCCACAATGATACATCCTTCATTACTCTCAACAATAGAAATACCTGCACCAAGATGAGTAGGAAATATTCTGGTCAAGATAGATCCAATATATTCAATAAAACTAAAATATAACAGACACAACTGAAGGAACTTTTCCATAAACAAGCATTCTGCATGGATAAGTGGAGCAGAGCACCTTATGAACAATATAAGGAACAATAGAACACAACCATGTTTCCATTAGCATGGAAATTTGGTTTATTGATAAGATTTTATCCATGAAAAAATGGTATTCAGCCACACCCCCAAAGGACGCAAAACCGCTTTATCTTTATTTACTCTAAACCTGCGGACTTAAGAGATTACTACGTACTTTGATCTTGCCACTATTGCTTAAGGCATGCAAAATTTGGATTAAAAGTTCATGCACAACCAACACCATTAAGAATGTAACTAAAGAGAGGAACCGGTGAGAGATATTTCTAATATACCTACCAGTAAATTGTGGTGCAACAGTACCAAGAGTGAGTTTCGAGAACTTGAGAGAAGCAAAGATAACAGGCCTATATTGTTCAAGAACAGGCTCAACTGAGGCTTTTATGAGTTCGGAAGCTGCCTGCAACAACAGATGACTTTTGAAAATTATGCTAATGAAGAGTGTTTGCAAAAGACACGAGATAGAAATAATTCTGGTCCTGCTTTCAGGATAGATCAAAAGAAAAGCATACTTGGTCAACAACGGGCCATAATTTGGTGAGCTCCTGATTAAGCCATTTTAACTGCATAATTTCATACATCAACCTTTGGTCATTCACTATAGTGCGAAGGTGAGCCAACTGAAAAATGCTAAATTTGGATTACCTTTTATTGTGTTGAGAAAACAACCCAGGATGGGCACAGGTTACCTGGAAGTAACTTCCGTGAATCTTCGATTGTCATCTTAGAGAAGCTAGCAACCGTGGCGGCCTACAGAAATAACGAGCGAATTATGGCTCTTAACTCTGATATGTCTACAATTAATATGAATGTACGACTCAGTCATGGAGCACCGGGCTACGAGTGTTCGGTGGACGCTAAGGTGTTGGGTTTAGATAGCTTTCACGAAGGATTATGGGTGAAAATGATTGGATGTTGATTGGATAGTGCCCTTCCACTTCCCTTTCCATATTTCCAAATCAAAGAAATATGACAATTTGTTTCTGATATTAGGCTCAGATGGACCTGCTATCCTAACTGTTCACGCCTCTTGGGATCTAATATTACTAGTTTTCCTCGTGTCACTCACTCGTATGACAGGTGTATTTTGTGTGGACCACAGAGCATTCATTGGCTGCACCAACCTGCCGGAGTGTGTACTCAAGACACCAGGGATTTCTTCCTATAATGTTGTTTTTTCCATGCTAATTACACATGGATTGCTGCTATTTATCTGTTCCTTACTGGAACTAGTCTGCATGCTTCTGAAGAAAGCCTTGTGCATGTTTATTCTGCTCCTGTACGTACTAATTAGAGGAATTAAATGAATGACAAACTGTATGCCCCCTTAACATATCCAACGTCTCACACTTCTCCAATGTTGAATCGATCACATTATCATTAATTAAGAAGCATGTTAATTGCATTGATCGTAATTTGGAAACGATGTTAATTGCATTAAACATAATTAATCTTAAAATAAACATTACTACTACTACAGATTATTCTGAAAATAATATTACTATCAAAATGGACGTGCGTGCACGTACACGATTACTAGTAACGAAATAAATAAAACATACAATCAGGCATTATATATGATATGTTTTCATGTCACACATACTTGGCATACATATGTTCAATCAGACAACTTAGCTAATTCAATAACCATATACTCCCTCCGTCCCGGTGTATAAGTCATTCGCGTAGTTCTAGGTCGACAATTTAACTATCTAAATATGTATTATATATGACAAAAAATATATATTTAGAAACTACATCCGTGTAGAAATCTAGTGATATACTTTTCATGACATATAGCACATATTTAATTCCTCAAATCGATAACCTAGAACTACGCGAATGACTTATACACCGAGACGGAGGTAGTATATAAAAACAAGGAGGACTAATAGTGCATGACTCACTTGTACGGATCCCTCCGTTGGCCGCAGTGGCACTAAATGACATCAAGGTTTGAGCTATTGCAGGAATTAGGGAGCTAATGCACACGCATGCAATACCCGATATTTCAAACTTTGGTTTGAATGCACCTGGCGTAATTCCACACGATGGAAGAGCTCAGCATGCTCTTTCTAAGGCGTCTTCTGGGACGTAATTTGGACTAGTAATTAACATGTATATGTTAATAGCCTATGTTCTACCTTGCTAGTTGGTAGTAATATACTCCCTCCGTCCCATATTATAATAACGTTTTTGACACTAATAGTGTCAGAAACGTTATTATATTATGAAACGGAGGGAGTATGTTGTATCATACAAGCCTTTATATATTTACAGGTATACTCCTTTTTGCCTGGTGATACGTTATTATCAATCTTTGTTAACTTCTTGACACATAAGCAAACTTGTCTTGGGATATATTATGTTACTAGCTAAATTGCTCACGGTATGGCCAGCCTAACTATGGCAACAACTCAAGAATTCAACTGAAGAAGGTATGAATATATCGTCATTCTTCTAGTCCCCTATGCAAGTAGTATAAGAAATACTAACAATATTGAATCAAAAGAAGAAGGGTGTCGGCGCTTACCAGCTGCCGGCGGTGAGCGGCGCGGGAGTTCTGGCAACGGGCCAAGGCCACGACGAGCGCGAAGCCGGCAAGGAGACCTATCGCCAGCCCCATCAAGAACACCATGGTTTGCTTCCTCCGCTTGCAGCACAGCAGCACCCGCTTCTATTCCACCTCCACGAGCAAACGCGCATCTGCGCTTGGGCAAGCAAAAGTATAGGGGCCACCTGGAGTTTGAAGATAAAAATAAAAATGGCCGGAGAATGCGGAAGGGCCGAGGTGAGACGAGAGAGAGAGAGAGACTGAAACAACCGAGGAGCTAAGCAATGGATCGGTGTTGATGGGGCACCGGTTCTCGATCTTGCCGCTTAGCTCATACGAGGAAGAAAAAGGGGTAAAGCTAAAGAGAAAGCTCCAGTCTAACACTCTTGTTTTAATCCCAGTGGGTCGATGATCACCTGCCGGACGCACGCAGCCCTAATATTCCTGCACATGGGCATCTAATGCTTTGTAGTATCTGCGACTCAAATTAGTCCCACCCCTCACGGACATCACCTTGCTTAACGACTAAGAAACGAGTACAGGTCAAAATTATTAGTATATTTTTGGTCCGGGAATAATAAACTTATGTCATATACACGCGCATACACTCACCCCTATCCCTACGAACACACACACGCAAGCCCTACCCTTATGAGCACCTCCGAAAGACTGGGCCGGAATTATCATCTTGAAATTTACGAAGTACGCCACTGCAAATTGAAGCGTTGCTGAGGGCCTAGTACACACTAGGTGCTTCCGACACTGCACAATTTTTTGCCTATTGTTTGTTGGAAAATTTGGCAAACATTTGTACTCACCAAAACACAATTATAGGAGACGGGTTGTCATTGTCGTGAGGACGGTTTGACAAGCTTAAACAGTCAGCAAATATAAATACTTTACCTAATGTAGACATCCACCGTTGTGCTTGGGTTGATCGCCAGCTGTAACATGACGGCATGCACCAACCAGCCAGCTCTGATCTTTGTTACCATAAACCTACACATGCCCCGTCCCGAGATTTTGAGGGCCCGGGGCGAAAATAAAACATGGGCCCCTCAATATAAGCATCAAAATAGTCAATGGAAGTATATTTAGAATGTTATGAGTAAACAATTAAGCACATAAAACACAATACCATATTTTATAAATACTATCTAGAAAAAATCTAACAATCTTCGATGCAAACGCAATAATGATGTTGTTATCTATGAAAGGAGAAGCATAGACATATTTTATCTAAATTCTAGCGGTCATAGTGACCTGTAGGTAGGGTGTGACCTCTTCTCGACGATTCGGCCTCTCGAATGCAAAAATGATGTGACCGGTGAGTATGGCGTTGGTCGCTGGACGTCACACATGAGATCCAACCAAATTACGGGTACCATCTTATGAGCTAAACTACACTGACAATGGTGAAGGAAGGATACAATATATATTTTCGACAAGGGGGAAATATTTATATCACGGAGATACCAATTCAACCCGGCCTCTACAACAACGTAATATCGTAAAGACATTACGGATTCACACGGCCAAATACAAAAAAAGAAGGAAAAAAAGATCCCGCTACGGTGATTAATTGTAGCTGCAGCACGAACCCCCACCTAGACAACGCCCGAAATTCAAAATCCTCAAAAGTGATGCCTCCAAGAAGGAAACAATGCACAAACACCATCATCGCCTGATCATAGATCTTAGATATTCACCCTAAGAAGATCATCGCTCTCAAAACAATGCCTTGAACAAGGACATCTCCAGGCACAACAAATTAAGGCTAGGCCCTGGGTTTTCACCTTGAACGCTAATACTTTGTACTCCGCTTGCGCTGACGCCTCCACTTGCCGATGCCTCTGCTACGAGTCACGAATCACCAATCAAAGTCCTCATTGCCACGAAGACTCGATCCACCATTACAAGGCCATAAACCATAGCCGCCATGACATTCTTCGCCCATTGTCTTGACCATGAACATCAAAATACCGACGTGTCCGATAGTGTCAACAGATACCAAAGCTTCAACACTAATTCCGGCAATAGCGCCGACCTTGAAGTCATTTAGTACTGCTGCAGCCAAATGAGGGACCCGTACAAGTGAGTCCTGTATTATTTGTCCTCGTTTTTGTATAGATGGTGATTTGACGCACATCTTGGTTACTGAATTAGTTAAGATGTCTGATTGAAGAGATGTATGTCAAGTATGTGTGATATATCATATACAATGCCTGATAGTATGTATTATTTATTTCATGACTAGTAATTTACACATACACGCACGTCCTCTTTGATAGTATTATTATTTTCCAAATTAACTGTAGTTATGTTTATTTAAAGATTAACTATGTTTAATGCAATTAACGTCCATTCCAAATTACGATCAAAGCAATTTAACATGTTTCTAAATTATTGATAACGTGATTGATACAACATTGGGGCAGTGTGAGATGTTGGATATGTTACAAGGAGCATACAATTTGTCATTAAGTTAATTCTCTAATTAGTACATACAGGAGCAGAATAAACATGCACAATGCTTTCTTCAGAAGCATGCAGACTAGTTCCAGTAACGGTGTTAAAAAAAGTTCCATTAAGGAACAGATCAATAGCAGCAATCCATGTATAATTAGCATGGAAAGAACAACATTATATGAAGAAATCCCTAGTGTCTTGAGTACACACTCCGACAGGTTAGTGCGGCAATGATTGCTCTCGGGTCCACACAGAATACACTTGTGATACGATTGAGTGACACAGGGAGGAAAACGAGTAATATTACAACCTCGAACAGTTAGGATAGCTGGTCTAAGCCTGGGATCAGGAATGGATTTTCTTATTTTCTTCGTCTAACACACTATGAAAAATTATTATATGTTGAGTTTCGATTTTTGTGTGAGGCATACCTTTATTCTGATACCTACAGTAGGTTGTACTTTCAGATATTCACATGCGTACAAATTATTTAAACATCCGATTCGTCTTCTCATTCGAATAATATCCGCTCCTTACTCGCATCCGATAATATTCTTATTCACAATCATATTTCATACGGAAGGGGGAGTGGAAGGGCACTACCCAATCAAGATCAGATACATTTTCGCCCATAATCCTTCGTGAAACCTAAGAAAATCCACCATCTTAGCTTCCACCAAACACTTGGAGCCCTGTGCTCCATGACTGAGTAGTACATTCAGATAAATTGTATACATATACCCGAGTTAAGAGATATAATTCGCTGGTTATTTCTGCTGGCCGCCTCGGTTGCTAGTTTCTGTAAGATTTTTTTTTTTGGAAAAGGGGATGTACCCCAGCCTCTGCATCAGAACGATGCATACGGCTCATATTATTAAAAGGATAATCCAGTAACAAAGTCTCGAAAGGTCGTAGTACAATCATCAACAAAAGCTCAAAAGAGGAAAGACCCAAAGCCGCAACCGGCTGGCAAAACAATAGGAGCACTACATGCCTATCCTATTACATGACCGCCATCCAAACCGGTTGAAAATATCCCGAGCTATCATCTTTCATCGGGTAGACGCAGTAACCAAACGCTCCCTGGCCTCCGTCGGAGTGAGTAGCGACCACATACGGATGAACGCCGTGGCCCTGAAGATAACCTGCAAAAAGTGAATAGTTGTTGATCTGTTAAAGACTAAATCATTTCTGCAGTTCCATATGGCCCACAATAAAGCACAAACGCCAACCCGAATGTGTCTTGCAATGTCAGAATCCACCCCATCAAGCCATGTTCCAAATAACATGCTGATAGAGGTGGGCTGATTAATATTAAAGGCAATATGAACTGACCGCCACAGAATCTTAGCCAACGGACAATTGAGAAAGAGGTGTTTAATGTTTTCGTTATGATCACAAAAGCTACATCTAGACGAGCCCACCCAATTTCGTTTATGAAGACCAACTAGGTTCAATCTTCATTTTGAGGTGTAAATGGATAGTTGCAGCGTTATGGTGTTGCTTTTTCTAATCATGTATTTGAACGGCAGCGATTAATTAATGTTTTATTTACTTGTAAATCCAGTAGAAACTATATGAACTCTTGGAGCAATCCAGAACGCTTTATCACTGTTAAGTATCTGTAGTTGCAATTTTCAAAACAATGCCATGTTTTTGACCTGGACGCCATATTTACATGTCTCAGATTATGATTTGTAGAGTCAATTTTCCGAGTGACTTGCCATCTGAAACTAATATGCAACAATTGTGGTCCATGTACAATTTGTTGATAGTAGTGCGATATGGACGACACATGTGGCCGGAGGAGCCTCACCAGGGGGTATGATATGCATGACATTTCTGCAAGGTTTTATTACCTCGTGTGCCAAGGGCTGATTCTGAGAGGGAAAAGGAGCTGTTTGAACGCCATTATCGAATAAGTGTATATCTAGTTTTTGTATTAAGTCAAAGTTTGAATGTTTTGACCAATTTTATAGAGAAAAGTAACAACATTTATGTCACTAAATTTGTATCACTAGATCCATTTTAAAATGTACTTTCATAATATACCAATTTGATGTCATATATGTTACTACTCTTTTCTATAAAGTTGATCAAAATTTTAAAATTCTGACTTAGCACAAAAGATAGATGTACTTCAAGTTGGAGAGTGGATTTGCTCTATTGATCTGATTGATTACAGTACATCAGTGCTTACATATATATGCCTCAAGACGTGGGCACGCAGGCCCGGGCAGTTCGGTTAAGATCCTAAATACATGCGCTATACACACTCTATACATATACATGTTAACACCCCCCCTCAGATGGAACGCCGTGTGGAAGGACGTTCAAGCTGGAGCGAAACTCGGTGAATATCGGTGAAGGCAGCCCCTTAGTGAACAGATCCGCAAACTGAGAACTGGAGGGGACATGGAGAACACGAACGTCACCGAGTGCCACACGATCTCGAACGAAGTGAAGATCAATCTCAATGTGTTTAGTGCGCTGATGTTGAACCGGATTGGAAGAGAGGTAAGATGCACTGATGTTGTCACAATAGACGATGGTGGCACGAGATGGTGGCCGCTTGAGCTCATGTAGGAGCTGTGGGACCCAACAGGATTCGGCCACGCAGTTGGCAACGCCACGGTATTCTGCCTCGGCACTCGATCGAGAGACAGTTGGTTGTCGTTTAGACGACCAGGAAACCAGGCTGTTGCCCAAGAAAACACAGAACCCCGACGTGGAACGACGCGTATCAGGGCACCCGGCCCAATCAGCGTCTGTATACGATACGAGGTCAAGGGAGGAAGACCGGTAAAGCTGCAAGCCGTAGTGAGTGGTGCCCCGGAGATAGCGAAGAACACGCTTGATGAGCTGCATGTGACTGTCCCGTGGTTGATGCATGAAGAGACAAATCTGTTGGACCGCGTATGTGATGTCAGGCCGTGTTAAGGTGAGGTATTGCAATGCGCCGGCAAGACTCCGGTAGGTCGTGGGGTTGGAAAGGACGCGGCCGTCGGTAGCGGAAAGTTTGGAAGTGGTGTCTATAGGAGTGGAGACGGATTTGCAGTTAAGCATGTTGGCGCGGTCTAGGATCTCAAGTGTTTATTGTTGCTGGCATAAGAACAAGCCGGAGGTGTTGGGAGTTACATTGATGCCAAGGAAGTGATGTAGCTCACCGAGGTCAGACATGGAGAACTCCGCCTTGTGAGAGGCGATGATGGAGTGTAGTGTGGCAGGTGTACTGGCTGTAAGAATTATGTCATCAACGTACACAAGAAGATACGCAATGGAGGACCCGTGTGACAAAATAAAAAGGGAAGAGTCACTCCGAGAAGCGTGGAAGCCGCGGGAGAGCAAGAAGGACTTGAAGCGATGAAACCACGTGCGAGGGGCTTGTTTTAAGCCGTAGAGAGACTGACGAAGGAGGCAAACATGATCCGGATGGGAGGGGTCGATGAAGCCGGATGGTTGTGCACAGTAGACAGTCTCCTTAAGCTCGCCGTGAAGAAATGCGTTCTTGACATCAAGTTGATGGACCGGCCAGGAGCAGGATGTGGCAATGCTGAGCACCACACGTATAGTGGCCGGCTTGACAACCGGACTGAAGGTCTCATCGTAGTCCACACCGGCCTGTTGGGTGAATCCTCGAACGACCCACCGAGCTTTGTACCGCGCCAGAGAGCCATCAGGATGAAACTTGTGGCGATATATCCACTTGCCCGTAACCACGTTAACACCTGCAGGTTTGGGAACCAAAGACCACGTCGAATTCTTGATTAAAGCAGTAAATTCATCTTGCATTGCATGTAGCCAATTAGGGTCTTTGAGAGCGGAGCGATATGTGGCAGGGATAGGGGAGATGGTAGGTGTTGGAGTGGTGGTGAGATAAAGGCGCTTTGGCTGGCAAAAACCAGATTTAGCGCGGGTACGCATTTTATGCGAGTTAACAGGAGGTGGGATCGGTATTGCATGTGGAGGATGACGTGGCGGCGTCTGGTAGGTGGAGGCGGAAACGCTTGGACCAGAGCGTGGCGCGGGATCCGGAGAAGATTCGGTCAGGGGCGTGGCAGGCGAGGCAGAAACGTGATCCGAGGCGGATCGGCTGGGCCCGGGGGTTGGCGAACCGGGAGGAGTGCGAGGGGATCCCGCAGGTGGGGACGCCCCGGAAGACGAGGACGATTCGGTGGGGCTGGCGGTTCGGGCGGGGTGGGCGGAGCGGTGGGATTGATGGGGCGAAAGCTGGGGCGACGGGATTGGTGGTTCGGTGGTTGGTGCAGGCGCGCACGGGTGGGCGGGGCCAGGGGGTGCGTTGGGATCGGGGCTGGGCAGCTGCAGGTGGATTCGGTGCATGGGATTAACTGCGGCAAGAGGTTGTGTGGCCGAGGGTGTAGGAGGCACGTATGGAAAAACGGATTCATCAAAAGTGACGTTGCGAGAGACGATGACGCGGCGAGAATCCAAGTCGTAACACCGGTATCCTTTGTGCTCAAGTGGGTAGCCAAGGAAGACACACCTAGTGGACCGAGGAGCAAGTTTGTGTGGGGAGGTGGCGTAGAGGTTGGGAAAGCAAAGGCACCCGAAAACGCGAAGATGATCGTATGATGGTTGAACACCGTGTAGACGCAGGTATGGAGTGGAGCCATGAATGGCACGGGAGGGACGCCGGTTGAGTAGATAGGTAGCGGTGTGTAGGGCTTCGACCCAAAACGGAGGAGTGAGATTGGCTTGGAAAATGAGTGTACGCACGACGTCATTGGTGGTACGGAGGAGGCGCTCGGCCTTGCCGTTTTGGGGAGATGTATGAGGACACGAAAATCTGTAGGAAACACCATGAGTGGAGAAGAAGGAGCGGAGAGAGGAGTTGATGAATTCTCCACCATTGTCACATTGGATGGCTTTGATGATTACGTGGTATTGTGTGCGTACATGAGCAAAGAAGCGTTGTAGTGTGATGGACGTGTCCGATTTGCGCCGTAGGGGAAAAGACCAAGAGAAGTGAGAGTAATCGTCGAGAACAATCAAGTAGTATTCATAGCCGGAGAAGCTCACAACCGGCGAGGTCCACAAATCATAATGAATAAGCTCAAATGGTGCATAAGTGCGACTAGAAGAAGAGGGAAAAGGAAGGCGAGGTTGTTGCCCTAGTTGACATGCAGTACACGGGCCATTATATGGCTTATTACATGGGAAGGAAAAAGATCTAGAAATGGAATGAAAAGCTTGTTTGCTTGGGTGGCCGAGGCGACGGTGCCACACATCGCCGTCGGAGGTCGTAGCGGAAAGAGCCGTGCAGCGCGTCGTGTTGGTCCCGAAGGATAGAGGTCGCCGGAGCTAGCGGAGATCAGGATTACCCTCCGTGTGCGAAGATCCTTCACAAGAAAGCCAAATGGGTAAAATTCTATGGAGCAAAAATTATCTTCGGTGAACTGGCGCACGGAGATAAGGCTAGTGGAGGAGGGAGAAAAGAGAATGTTGCGAAGTTGAAAATTGTGGGGAGGGAGGGAGGTTGATCCAGTGGCATGAATGGGTAGATGGTGACCATTGCCTACAACAATGCTGGAGAATTTACGCTGTAAAGAAGAATTGGAGCGGGTGAGGTTACCAGCGTTGCCGGTGACGTGGTTGGAGGCGCCACTGTCGAGATACCACTCGTTGGATGGAGCGGTGTTGTTGAAGCCCTGGTTGCTGTAGGCGGCGTGGAGGAGCGCCAGATGATCCCACGAAGGCTGCTGGTACGGGGATGGTGCGGCGTAGGGCGTGTACTGCATCGGGTACGCCTGTGCGTGCGACCCCGGACGGGGTCCGAGAACACCAGCAGCGTTCAGTGGCACCCAGCCAGGTCGGGGCGGAGGGATGGCCATGCCATACGGGGCGAAGAACCCCATGTAGGGGTTGAACGGCGAAGAAGACGAGCCACCGCGCCCAGGCTGGCCGCCGCGTCCACGTCCACGGCCACGCCCGCGTCCACGGCCGTGATCACCACCGCGGTCGCCACCGCGGTCACCACCGACACCGCGACTGGAGTAGTCACGCCCAGGGGCGCGATCCGCCCGATCCTGAGGACGATCCACCCGATCGCCCGGACGGGAAGAAGAGCCCGCGCCGCTGCTGGAGCCGGAGGCGCCGGACGGGCCGCCCGGCCCATGGATGGCGAGGACCGTGGCCGGGGCCTCGGCGGTGCGCTGAGCCAGGTTTTCCTCGGCGAGCTTCAGGCGCGAGAAGACAGTCTCGAACGGGGGCAGGGGGACCGTGTCGCCAAGCACAACCCGGATGGTGTCGAGACGACCGTCGATGCCGTGGAGGAACTGCTTGGTGAGATCCACCTCGGAGACCACGTGGTCGATGTCAGCAAGACCCGCGGTGAGCAGCTTCATGCGGCGCGCGTACTCGTCGACGGAGAGATCGCCCTGTTTGAGGTTACGGTACTGGCGATTGAGCAGCATGTACTGAGCCGCGTGATTGGCGAGGAAGTAGTTCCGGATCCGAGTCCAGAGATCAAAGGTGGTGGTGGCGCCGATCACGTGATCGACGATCTGATCGGAGAGGGTGGTGTACATGGCGAGGGCGACATGGGCGTCGAGCTCACGGTATGGGCTATCGGCGTTGGGTGGGGGTGGATGCTCGATGAGGTAATGGACACCATAGCGGATCAGAACCATGAGAAAGAATGATTTCCACTTGTGATAATTGTGTTCGGCGGGGTTCAGAAGAAACTTGATATGATTGGTGATGTCGACGTTGAGGATGGGGTGCCGCGCCGGAGGGGCGGGTGGTGGCGGCGCAGTGGAGTTGAAGAGAGGGGCGAACTGGGAGGAGGCGGGGGCAGTGGCGCTAGGGTTTGAGGGGATGGTGCCCAAGATGAGTGGGGGAGAGGTGGATGTACCGGAGATGGCCGAGGAAGGAGCCGCCGAGGAGAAGAGAGGCGACGAGGTGGAGGAGTGGATCGCCGCCGAGGAGGAAGAGGAGTGCTGCTCCGACATGGCGGCGGCCTGGGGACGTCTGATACCAAGTTGGAGAGTGGATTTGCTCTATTGATCTGATTGATTACAGTACATCAGTGCTTACATATATATGCCTCAAGACGTGGGCACGCAGGCCCGGGCAGTTCGGTTAAGATCCTAAATACATGCGCTATACACACTCTATACATATACATGTTAACACTTCACTGACGAAGGGGGTAGCGGTTAAGCATCCTGAGGACAGACATCTTGAGGGTCGAGGCTCATTCATTAACTATCACTCCCTTGTCGTTTGGTCATGGGTCCGTGGAATCCGTTCCAAAATAATCACGTAGTCCTACTCGAGATCTAGTAGCTAGAGCTCATGGAATGGTGGTCAAACTTGAGCCTGAGTATTGATTCAAGGTCCACTGGGCTAAATAATTAATAGAGAGTACGTACGTACTCACGAATGAACCTTTATAGTGTTTTTATCTCCAGTGATCCGCTACAGAGCACAGCAGTGGAGTAGAGCTTGCTATCTCTCCCTGCAGCCATGGAAGCTCACAGTTGCCGCATCAAGTACCTCCTCTATGGTCTCCTCGTCGTCGGACCATGGCTCTTCTCCTACTTCCTCCACTTCCACTTCTTCCACATCTCTTTCTTCCGTTACTCACACCCCTCCTCCTCTCGCCGTCGGGGAGGGACCACTACGCTCGCCGCCGCCGGTGTCGTTTCTCCCCGGCCAGCAGTGGCTGACGACCACTCGTGCGAGGGACGTCGTGTGTACATGCTGGATCTGCCGTCCCGGTTTGATCTTCTCGGGGCCTGCCTTGAGGGGTCGCCGGAATTTGTCGACCAACACGGCGCGTGCACCGTCATGTCCAATGACGGCCTCGGCGCCGTGCTTCTTGCTCCCCAATCCGGCAACAACAGCGACGGTGTCATTCCCAACGGCGACGGATGGTAACCATACATGGTTTCCTTTGCCCCCTGCACTGCTTAATTACATATTTGAATTTTGAAACGGTACTGGATCCACGCAGGTTTAACACGGACCACCACGCCCTGGAAGTGATTTTCCATAGCCGGATGAGGCGGTACGATTGCCTCACCGACAACCCCGCGGCGGCGGTGGCGGTGTATGTGCCCTACTACGCGGGTCTGGAACTGAACCATTACACATGCGACACCAGCGCTACGGTGCGCGACGGGCCTTCCACGGTGTTCCTCCGGTGGCTGTCATCGCAGCCACGGTGGGCGACGCTCCGTGGGCGCGACCACTTCATGGTCGCGTCCAAGACCACGTGGATGTTCCGGCGTGCCACCGACGACGACCAAGGATGCGGCAACAGCTTCCTCAACCAGCCGGAGTGCTTGAACATGACGGTGCTCACCATCGAGTCCAACATCTGGGAGCGCCATGACATGGCCGTGCCATACCCCACCTACTTCCACCCATCGTCCTCCACCCAAGTTGAAAAGTGGCAGGAGCATGCTCGGGACGTGCACCGGCCATGGTTGTTCGCCTTTGCCGGTGCACGTCGTCCCAATGGTGCGCTAGTCCTGCGCGACCGCATCATCGACCAGTGTGCGTCCACCAGCCGCTGCGGCATGCTGGACTGCAGCAATGGCCTCGAGGGCAGCATCACCTGCCGGTCGCCGGAGAAGCTCATGTCCCTATTCATGTCTTCCCGCTTCTGCCTACAGCCGTGTGGCGACTCCTTCATGCGCCGGTCATCCGTCGACGCCATCATTGCTGGCTGCATTCCTGTCTTTTTCCATGAAGCGTCTACCTTCGAGAAGCAGTACCGATGGCATGAGCCGGACGACCACGTCAACCGCCGCTACTCCGTGTTCATCGATTTAGATGATGTACTACAAGGGAAGGTGGACATCGAGGAGGTGCTGAGTAGGTACGCCGATGAGGAGGTGGCCGCCATGAGAGAAGAGGTGATCAAGATGATACCCAGGTTCGTATACAAGGACCCAAGGGTAAGGTTTGAGGGGTACATGAGGGATGGGTTTGATATTGCCATTGATGAGGTGTTGGCAAGGACGAAGAGGATAAAAAATGGGGAGGATTTGGGATGGAATATCTAACAGAGTAGCGCAACATGTTCGAAAAGGCATACACGAGTGCCCATGGAAGAAAAAACTCGTATCGATTGGTCAACAAAGAAGCTATGAGAGATAAAGTAATTAAGGGTGTAATAGCTAGCGAGCGAACATAAGGATTACACCCTTTATAGATCAATTTTCTTTAGCCAAACCCAAGTGTATTTTTCAAAGTTCTAAATAGCAGGCCATGGAGGTGATATATAGCGTTTTGAAGGGCATCACACTAATGTCATCGTGTAAAATTTCGAGGATTTAGTGCCATTTAGCAGTGCTATACGTCAATTTAGCACACATTGAGGCTGTCGCTTTTTTTCATAGCCTGCTATTGAAAATTTTGATATTTTATGAAATTGTATAAGGTCTTTTTACCATGGTATGGAAAGGTTTAGAAAATACTAGAAGCTATTGAAGTTAGCTAGACTAGACAAGAAAGAGATTTAATGTGTCTGAAGCCAAACATAGATCTATATTTAATTGTGGTGCGTGCCCTATCTAGTAGGGTTCGCCTCCATGACATCTAACAAGTTACTGAATGACCTCATGGCGAAACGCAATCCAATGGTGCACGCTTTTGATCACCATCCCGAGAAGCTTAGCGGCTTTCCAGAGTAGTGACCCTTGAGGCTGGTGTAAGACAATATCGAGATGCCTAGTGATTTGCATAAAGGATCTACTATGTTTAACCAATGTCATGCCAAATCTTTGATATCGTATTCTTCCTTGATCTTGATCTGGTGATGGCCTCAGTAGATGTCCAAGTGACATGGTGGTTCGCATCTTTCGACCAAGTTGGTCTCCTCCTCGTCAATGCGCGACAGAGTGAAAGTTTATTTTGGGTAGGCCTTGTTCGGAATAGCATAGTCCATGTGCATCTTGCACTTCATTTTTTTTCTTGAGGACGAAGAACATGTTGGCCAGCCACTTTCATGAACTCGCAAGAGGTGCTTTATCGCCTCAAGAATGGCCTTGCACAAGTCTTTATAAAAGCGGCGGACGTTTTACTTGATCAGCTTGATGTCTTTCTAGACATTCAAGGAGTGCTCCGTGATCATCCTCGGGAAACCTGGCAAATCGGAGGTTGTCCACAACACTATAGATCCTTATAGCACTAACCAGGAAAATAGTATCATCACAGGCACGCTTCTGGCCTATCAGTAGCAAGGGGTCAGTGATGACATTTTTATTAGTCACTGGCTAAAAGCCGTCCAGTGATGACTATTGTGTACAGCCGGAGGCTCGTCACTGATGTTGAGCTAGATAGTTGTGAATCCCAAAGCTTCTAAAGCACCTGACTTGTTCAAAGCACAATACACAAGCAAATCACATTCATTTCGTAAAAGTGTTGCAATTCATACATATTGTTATCCACATATGTGGACACATGATAGCCACCAAGCATCTGAGACAAAACGATCTAGACTTCTGAGAAACAAAGAAATTCATGGTGTCGCCGTTGATGAAATTCCTGCCAGTGTGAGATATTCCGAATCTAAGGAATCCAACAACTGACCTTTCCCTTCTCCCATTTGAGATTGACGGATTGGATAGTTATGTGAACGAATCAAGGGTAAAGGAAGTGGGTGAATTTTTGAAAATTTTATCACATATTTTTTAATAAGAAATGACAAGGCATAATAAATAAAAACTTAATAGAAGTAGATAAATTATAGTAAGTCAAGCTAACAATTGCGTCAAGACTCGTCAAGAAAACCAAACTCAAACAACAGTCATTGTGTGGTTTTATTCATACTTGTTATGTAGTGCATGTAAATCAGAGTAACATCCCCCTATTTGAGATTTTAGCTGCACTACACAAAACACTCTTACGAAAAAGTGTCTTATGCAGTACACTGAAAGGTAACAACACGAACGATGTTTGACCAACAAGAACAGGTTTATTTCCTATAGGTGACAGCCAAACACATTGTAATAATAGTGATGGTACAAACTGTAGAATTAAAGTGATATCATCCCAAGAAATATCATAAACTAGTTTGTGTAAGCTCAGTATGAAAATCATGTGAGCTATATTGCCAAGACATATATTTTCCGTTTTCCTTTTTCATCAATCGGGGAACGGAGAAAACCCTTCAAACTCAAGCCTTTATTATTGCTATATGACTGAAACCTGCATAGTGGGGCGTAAAGGTTCCAAAATTTTGTCTTAATACAAACAAATAGCATGCTAACTTGCACAATAACATCTGACGATCGAGGTGGAATGCAACGGTCCTACCGAATGAATGACGCCACAAAGGTAGTGACAGTGTCGGGCGATGGCTGTTCTGTGTCTTCGCGCTGCATGATGCTGACTGTGCGCTAATCTCAGCTAGACAGAGCCAAGGGAGAGGGGAATTAAAAGCAGAAATAATATGTCCGGTCACCAGCAAGTATGAACAAAAAGTGGAGCCGGGGCCAGGAAGTTAGTGTTTCTATTGTGGAGAGACAGTGAACAGTTGGATATAACATGCCACGAACATCGCAATAATGACCGGCGAAGAAAACATAGGGTCAATTTTAGAATGAACTACACAGACGTTTCAAATCTAGCGGCTGGTCGGTGGTTACCTTTGTTCTTATTTGAACATCTAGACAAGCTCTCACCCAGAAGCCATTATTAAACCCGTGTTAACAATCTTGCCTTGCCCAAAACATGGTGGTTTCAATGCCACCGTCGAGGCCCGTCAATGTGAATGCACATCATTGACGCTTCGCCTGTTAGGAATAAGCCACACATGAGTATGTGCTCGTGGTATGCGTGGCGTGGTGGTCAGCAGGTGAGCTAGCTAGATGGACATGCATGCATGTATTAGTTGCGGTGTTTAGCAGGTTGTTAGCTGCGGCCGGTGGAGATGGCCGCGTCAAGCGCGTAGCGCGTGTAGCGTGCATGGCCGGGCTGATTGTTTGCATGCAGCGGATAGCTAGCTGGAGAAACGTGGGCGTTGCGTTTGCTGTAGGGCTACAAAGCTGCCGTCGTGGGTATGTGTTTGTACTGAGTTGAGCACCATGTAGACATTGCAAAGAGGAAAAAGATTGGGGCGTTCGTGCGCCGACCGGAAAATCTCGTGTCTTGTGTCTTCTTCTTCCTCTAGCCGAGAGTGAGAGAGGGCTGCGGTTCCAACATCGCCAATGACCGTTCTGTGATAAGGGGACTGTAGTGTTCGAACCTGTAGTAGTGCAATGCGAACACATGTCAGCTTTCTCTGAGTTAAATGACGCTATCGATGCTTATAATGTTGGATTAAGTCCTCTCTTGCGCGTACGTGCAAGCTAGCTAGACAAGCTAGCAAGCAAACAGCTTGATCGATTCTGGCCTGTATGTGCATGTCTCGCCTCGGACGTACGCACAGACAAAAAAGGAGCTCCACCAACGAGGCGATGGGGACGACACGACGGTCTACATTTGATGGGTTTCCACTATTGAAAACTCGCAATATTTTTGCTTGTTTCTTTATTTTCTTAAAGAATTACAGGGGTCACGTCTGTGCCGAATACCCACGGATAAAAACTCATCAAAGACCTGACATGCAGGCCCATGCTATACATTTTTTTTTTCAAGCAACTAGCAGGAGCTCTGTCTTTCCATATACTCCCTCCGTTCGGAATTACTTGTCGCAGAAATGGATGTATCTAGACGTATTTTAGTTTTAAATACATTCATTTCCGAGACAAGTAATTCCGAACGGAGGGAGTACAAGAAGAGAATTGACCAGTTAATAATGAAAACTGGCCGATAACCGATACATATGTGGCACACCCACACAAGCCCCGAGCTTGTGCCCCAATCGAGCCGACGCCTTCATCGTCCAAGCAACCGGAATCGACACTGTACAACACGACCCGGAGCGGCTGCTCCGACATACAAACCTCAACAACGCACACACCGGCCCCGAGGCCGCGCCCCAAACGAGTCGACGACTCTGTCACCCCAGTGACCAGAAACGACACCCTGCAATCAAAAGACGCCCTCTGGAGCCGCCGCTCCGACTTCCACTCCGAACCCAAGGCGGCGAACCCAACGAGCCAATGACTCTGCCACCCAGATGACCAGACTCGATGCTCCACAACGCAAAAGCGCTATCCGGAGCCGCCGCGCCGGCCTCCACATCGGCCCTGAGGCTGCGAACCCACCTGGCCGATGGCCAAGATGACGGGCGATGCCAACCATTGGCGCCAGCCATAAGAATGGACTACCAAAGCGACTCCCCAAGAAGGATGCGACGTGAACGCCGCCGCCCCTCGCTTCATCCAAAGCCGAAGCATAGGTTTTCACCTGGAGAGCACTAGATCCAAATGCCTAAAGGAGGTGAATGGACTACACGACGACACCTCCAACGAGGGGAACGACATCCTAGGATGCCGTCGTCGCTGACAATGACCAAGGTCACAGCAAGGCATTCACCTGAAGTTCACCATCACTAGTAGAAAGCAGGGCATTAGTCCCGGTTCGGCAACCGGAACAAATCGATCAGGACTAATGCCCATAACTTTTAGTCCCGTTTGACTTACGTACAAAGACTAAAGGAGCTTCATGTGGCCGCAATGGGGAGCCCAGGCAGGAGGCCTTTTCAATATCAGTTGGTAACACCAACCGGGACTAATAGGCAGCCACGCGTCGGCAGCTGCCAGGCGCTAGCTTTTTAAAAATAAAAGGGTTTAGGGGTTTTCATATTGTGTTTCCCACTTTTATTTTTGTGTTTACCCTTCAATTCTTTTACATTTAGGGTTTCATTTTTATTTAATGTTTTCCATTCAACTCGACTCTAGCTACTACATATAGCAATGAAGGAACTATTACACAAGATCGTCATGATGAACATATATAGAGAGAAGTGACCTCTCTTTCTTCGTGTGTGGTCGAACAACAAGTTTTCGTATATCTATCCGACGCTAGTACATATGTACAATATAACATCTCTTATGTACAATCCCTGACATCATCCACCAACATCAATTGGGATTTCCTGATGGTATTCTCCGTCTTTTATGTATGACGTTGTCAACGAAGAATCCTGCCAATTCCTCTTGAATTGCTCGTATGCGATCATGTGGTAGGAGTTCGTCCCGCATATGCCGCATCTAATTTGTGAATATTGTTTACGTACTTCTAATTGTTGGCCAGTGAAGCCCTGCTAAGAGGTCGAGTGTCGAATGAACTCGCAAACGTAGTATCCATATAAATTATTCCCGCCTTCCTGCCACAAGTACTTTATGAGAATAGAGTTCAATCAAACTGATACCCAAGAATGATAAAGGTATTGTTGAAACTAGAATCAATGATAGATGCGTCGAACTAGATAGTAATACTTACTTTGGGGTGTCTAAATAAATCACAGCTTCTCTGGTAGACCCAGAACCATTCCGGTGAACTTTTTACAAACCCTGCCCGGCAAAGAAAATGATTACTTGGTATCAGGAAATGAACAAAAGTAGACGATATGGTGCGACAATGATTGAACTTACTTCTAGAGCATCTCACTCATGTACGGCCACTCCTGAGCCTCTTCACGTCTCGAGTCCAACATAGTTACTAGTCCCTTTTCAAGCTCAATGGATAGCAGAATAAAGTGGAAGTTTTGCACGCTTAACTCATCAATTACACTTAATTATTAACCTCGAGTAAGCGAAACCGTATATGCACAAGACAATAATGCTCAGTTAGTTCGGGTCTATTTTGTACTGCCCATTCATTTACGGTACACACACACACACACACACACACACACACACATATATATACCTGGACAAAACTCTCGTGACTTGCTACTGTTTGTAAGTATTATTTCTGTAATTCAGTCTCTACCTCAGCTCATTCACTGCGCGCGCGCGCGCACACACTGTGCGCGCGCGCGCGCAGTGAATGAGCTGAGGTAGAGACTGAATTACAGAAATAATATTATATATGTATATATATATATATATATATATATATATATATATGTATGTGTGTGTGTGTGTGCGTGTGTGTGTGTGTGTGTGTGTGTGTGGACGCGCGCGCGCAGTGAATGAGCTGAGGTACAGACTGAATTACAGAAATAATACTTACTTCCTTCATCTAGGTGTGTAAGTCATCTTACGAAAACCAAATAATCCCAATACACTTAGGCGCGGTACATTAACTTGTACCCCGTTTCTTGTTTTTGACATATCAACCAATGAGAAATGAGGGTGTGCATGTTTTAATGACTTGAGACTACCAAACACGACATGGAGTGGTTAGTTCATTGCATGCAATGCTATTAATTCGCAAATAAACATTAAAGTCTCTCGTTTTCCCCTCCTCCTTGGTCATGGTGCACAACCTAAGATGACTTACTCACCTAGACGGAGGGAGTACAAACAGTAGCAAGTCACGAGAGTTTTGTCCAGGGCGTTTTGATTGAATAACTAAATAATTCCAAAAATTCAACATATATCAGGTCAACTCCAATGAAGTCGTGCTCATCTTTAATTCCCACCAAAAGTCTGTCGGTCCCATCCTTGTTGGTTTCCAAGTGCCAGTTATGCAATCTTCGCATCATCGTTCTTAGATGCGGGAGCTGATCAGGTTTGACGAAATCCTTGTTGCGCTTGATTTAAAGGGTGCTACAATCTCAGCCATTTCAAACTGTACATCATCGCCTATGCAATCACCAAGAGTGGTACCGGGCAAGAGTGGTACCGGATGATTAGCGATATTGGGGGACAGCTTGAGCGGGGAGCACGATTGCTTCTCCTGTTCCCCGAGCTGGGGAACTCTTTTTGCACTTTTTCTTGCAGCACTCTTAGTAATTTCCGACCACCAACCTTCATTATGTGTCTATTCAATACAACGGTCATAGTGTGATTGCGGCAAAGGCGGTGCTGGTCGCCTAAGGGTATCTAGAGTGCGCTTAGATTTCACCGGATTTTTTGTTTCCTTCGGAGGTGGACGTTTTCATTTAAAATGGGCCTGCACTTCGGCATCCATGATGTCCTTGATTTCCTCGTCAGTCCTCTCATATGGTAACTTTGGAGGAGCCCTGAGGATTGGACCATCTTTGAATTTCTTGCCTCTTGTTCTACTAGCAGCCGGAGCAACGGAGCCTCTCTTCCAATGTTGTTGTGGCGGCGTAGTCCACTGAGGCAGCGGATCCCACTAACACGCAGAAGACGGATATGGCGGCGGAGATGGCTGACGCCCCGGAGACAACAGAGGCAGAAGAGGATTCTGCTGAGGGGCCTTCTCCGTTAGAGTCCGCTGAGGTGGCGGAGACGGCTGATGCGCCAGAGACGATTCAGGCAGCGGAGATAGCAGACCTAGACTGTGTGGAGGGGTCTGCTGAGGATCCGGCTGAGTCTGGTGAGGCGGCATCAAGTTTGGAAGCTTGATGTGCTCCTTTCTCCATAGACATGTAATCCTTAAGGCATTTTCCAGAAGCATGTTCCCTTCACATGTAGGTAGTCAAGCTCCAGCCCATCAAACCCCTCCATTAATTCATCCACTCCGACAATAGCAAAGCCATGTGGAATCGGACGACAATGGAAAGCTTCCTCAGCTCGAGGAGGTAAGACAGAGCCGACCGCCACATTCACTATCAGGTTATGGCATTACACCATTAGCACACAATGTTCATTGTCTTTGATACTATCCACGGGGCAGCGAGAAGCCGTGATATCAGGCTGAACGAGCTCCGTGAAAGCCACACTGCTTCTCCGCTGAGATGGTGGGGTAGCTTCTGATGGAAATATGCCCTAGAGGCAATAATAAAGTTGTTATTATTTTATATTTCCTTATTCTTGATAAAGTTTTATTATTTATTCTACAATTGTATTAACCGGAAACATAAATACATGTGTGAATACATAACAAATATTGTGTCCCTAGTAAGCCTCTACTCACTAGCTCGTTAATCAGAGATGGTTATGGTTTCCTATCCATGGACATAAGTTTTCATTTGATAACGGGATCACATCATTATGAGAATGATGTGATGGACAAGACTCATCTGTTAGCTTAGCATTTGATCGCACAGTTTATTGCTACTACTTTCATGTATGTCAAATACATATTCCATTGACTAAGAGATCATGCAACTCCCGAATACCGGAGGAATGCCTTGTGTGCTATCAAACATCACAACGTAACTGACTGATTATAAAGATGCTCTACAGATATCTTCGAAGGTTTTTTGTTGGGTTGGCGTGAATCGTGATTAGGATTTGTCACTCCGAGTATCGGAGAAGTATCTCTGGGCCCTCTCGGTAACACACATCATAATAAGCCTAACAAGCAAATGGCTAATGTGTTTGTCATGGGATGATGTATTACAAAATGAGTAAAGAGACTTGACGGTAACGAGATTGAACTAGGTATAGAGATACCGACAGTCGAATCTCAGGCAAGTAACATACCGATGGACAAAGGGAATTTCGTATGTTGTCATAGCAGTTCGACCGATAAAGATCTGCGTAGAATATGTAGGAGCCAAAATGAATCCAGGTTCCGCTATTTGTTATTGACTGGAGAGGTGTCTCGGTCATGTCTACGTAGTTCTCGAACCCGTAGGGTCCGCACGCTTAACGTACGTTGACAATATAGTGTTATATAAGTTATGTGATTTGGACGATGGTATTCGGACACCGGAAGTGTTTCAAAGGATATCAGGTACTTATCGGGTCACCGGAAGGGGTTTCAGGTACCCCCGGCATACTATGGGCCTTATGGGCCAAGTGAGGGAACACACCAGCCCAGAAGGGGCTGGTGCGCCCCTATAGTGTCCGGTCCTATGAGGAGCATAAGGAAAGAGGGGAGGACAGGAAAGTGTGGAGCAGGAATCCCCCTTCCTTCCCTCTCCCCCCCCCCCCCCCTCTTTCCTTCCCCCTTGTTCATACAAGGAAAGGGGGAGCGCAGGAGGGCAGGGGCCCTAGGGTCGGCGGCTAGTCCCTTGGGGCGCGCCCTGGCTGCCCTAGGCTGCCTTCCTCTACCCTCCCACCTATATATATATATGTGGGGAGGGGGCGCCACGTAAAACGACAGCATTGTCTTAGCCATGTGCGGCACCCCCGTCCACCGTTTACTCTCTCGGTCATATTTTCTTATTGCTTAGCCGAAGCCCCACGGAGATCGCATCACCATCACCGTCACCACACCGTCGTGCTGCCGGAACTCATCTACTACTTTGCCCGTCTTGCTGGATCAAGAAGGCGAGGATGTCATTGAGCTGAACGTGTGCTGAACGCGGAGGTGATGTATGTTCGGTTGGATTGCAACGAAGTTTTACTACATCAACTGCCTTGTTTAACGATTCTGCTTTCGGTCTACAAGGGTATGTAGAGACACTCCCCCTCGTTGCTATGCATCTCCATGGATAGATCATTACGTGTGCGTATAATTTTTTTTGTTTTCCATGCAACATTTGCCAACAGTTGTATCAGAGCCGGGTCTATGCATAGATGTTATGCACGAGTAGATCACAAAGAGTTGTGGGCGGTGATCTTCATACTTCTTACCACCAACGCCTTATTTTGATTCGGCGGCATTGTTGGATGAAGCGGCCCGGGCCAACACATGTCCACGTATATGAGACCGGTTCCACTGACAAACATGCAAGTTGTTTTGCATAAAGGTGGTTGGCGGGTGTCTGTTTCTCCTACTTTAGTTGAATTGAATTTGACTATGGCCGGTTCTTGTTGAAGATTAAAAAGCAAACTTGATAAATCACCATTTTGGTTTTGTGTTGTAGGCAAGAATGGTTCTTGCTAGAAGCCCGTAGCAGCCACGTAAAACTTGCAACAACAAAGTAGAGGGCGTCTAACTTGCTTTTGCAAGGCATCTTGTGATGTGATATGGGCAAAATGTGATGAGTTATACGTTATTGTATGAGATGATCATGTTTTTTATTATCGACAACCGGCATGAACCTTATGTTTGTCTCTTAATTATTGTATGAAATGCAAGCCAGTAATTACTTTACTTTATCGCTGTGAGTTAGCAATAGTCATTGAAGCAATAGTTGGCAAGGAGACCACGATGCAACGATGGAGATCAAGGTGTCAAGCCGGTGAGGATGGAGATCATGACAGTGCTTTGGAGATGCAGATCAAAAGCACAAGATGATGATAGCCATATCATGTCACATATTTTGATTGCATGTGATGTTTATCCTTTATGCATCTTATTTTGATTAGAACGGCGGTAGCATTATAAGACGATCCCTTCATTTAATTTCAAGATAAAAGTGTTCTCCCTGAGTATGCACCGTTGCTACAGTTCGTCATTATGAGACACCACGTGATCATCTGGTGTGTTAGACTCTATGTTCACATACAACGGGAGTAAGACAGTTTTACACACGCGGAATACTTGGGTTAAACATGACGAGCCTATCATGTACAGACATGGCCTCGGAACACTGGAGACCGAAAGGTCGAACATGAGTCATATAGTAGATATGATCTACATAGAGACACTACTAGGGAAAACCTTATACACATAATGTTACCAGTAGCGCTTGTTAAAATGAGGCGCTACTGCTACTTAGCAGTAGCGCGTTTGGCAGAACCGCGCTACAGTTAGCAGCTTAGCAGTAGCGCTGTCCTTGCAGAAAGTGCTACTACTATAATTGCCACACCGTTCCCGGCGTGCTAGGTATAGTAGTAGCGCCCTTCTACGGACAGTGTTATTTTAGGAGTGCCACGTAGGATAGATGATGAGGTAGAGGAGAGAGAACTCATAAGAAAAGGTTTGTCTTCTCTTATTTAAGAGAAGACAAGAGTTGATCTCTTAGCATAATATGTCTCACTACATTTTTAGGAATTGCTAGTTATTGATGATAAGGCTAAGAGATGACCCATTGTAGATAATTTTTTTGTCATCTCTAATCACATGCAAGACTTACGATAAGACTATCTTATCAATCATTGTACATGCCCTTAGCCGAGGGCCGAAGACTTCTCTTGCCCGTTTATGCTGCTCCTTTTTTTCTTTTTTGGTAACTTTTGTTTTGCAAAAGGCTCTAAGGCAAAAGAAAAATTACAATTAAAATTCTTGGGTGTCGAATTCCCTCTTCTCCTGCATCCATATAGCTTGATGCCACCTCTCAGCATCTGCCTCATTGGAGCAAAAAAAAATAACCTAGGCAATTTCTTAAGCTACGACCAAGTGAATCATTGGTGCATACAAGGAGACACCGGCAACACCGCCATACATAAATGGGGCTGCTATCCCCAGCACCGGCAACACAAAATCCCCAGACTTTCCACAGCCAAAATACCAAGTCCCTCCGATACCCGTCATCCTGCTCAACCCACTCCCACTACTCTCGTTTCGTTTCTTGAGACCGAGGGGATCGATCTATGGAGATAATCGGGGTGGGCAGAGCTGTGAAGATGATCTGCGGGGCGAAGGAGGAGCGGGCGATGTGCACGGGCAAGGCGCCCGGGGCGTGCCCGTGCTGCGGCGGGCCTGTGGTGGCCACGGACGTGGAGACCGAGCGCCGCATCCTCTGCCTCCCGCTGTACCTCGAAAACAAGCGCAAGTACTCCTGCTCCAGGTGCTTCCGCCGCCTCCTCACCGTCTAGAGCTAGCCCAGCTCGTGCTCCTGCTACCGATCCACACATGCAATAGCAACGTACGATTAATCAGCTCGATTTCATTGGTTTTTGTTGGCCGTGGTTACGGCCCTGGACTAGCTAGCTTGCGACCCTTGCTAATATACTAATGATGTTTAAATCTTCCAGTTTCTGGCTCTAAGGGTGACTTGGTGGTCGTGTTGCATCACGTGAAGCGCTGCAACATTGGCAATCTGTTGTACTGCATCCGTCCTTGTTTATTGGTCTCCTTCACTTTTTGTTCAAAATTTTATTTTAGATTTAACTAACAAAATGTTTGTGTATGTAATTGAATTATTAAAAATAATGTAACTAGACACTATGTTTGTATACGAATCCGACGATATAATCTATGGCCAAAATTTGACACATAATACTAACGGGACCATTAAACCAGGATCGAGGTAGTATAACCTCTCAGTGAATTAATGGTGGCGGCAGCCGGCAGGGAACCTTCAATTCACTATGATGGTAATAATTGTCGTACCGCTCCTCGTCTGCCTTGATTATCTGGGGCGTGGAGAACACTTGATTATTATGCAGGGCCAATAAATGGGTCCCATCTGTCCTTGCAAGGCCAATAATTGGGTGCCATGTGTCCTTGCGGGCAAATAAGTACAATTAACTTTGTTTTCTTTTGCTTCACCATCGGGCATGTGTGCGGAAGAAATACGATGTTCGCTATCCTAGCTCGGCCGCCGGCAATGTAGCTGGGTCGTCTACTGCCAGTTGTTGACTACCCTCCAACGTCATTTTTGAATTTGATGGAGCGTCGCGGTCTTAAACACCTATTTTGGCGAGATTGGAGCACAGTCGGGAGTTGAAATCCGCCTCAAACGCCCGAACGGATAGCTGGTCACCAAAATGCAACCTAGAAGGGCACTACTAGGGAAAAGCCTAGCAGTAGCGCGGGTTATTGGCCTATCAGTAGCGTGGGTAACCGCGCTACTGATATGGCGCTACAGCAGTAGCCTATGCTGACACGTGCTACTGCCATATCTACTTAGTAGTAGCGCGTGCTGCAACAGCCGCTACTGGTAATTACTAGTAGCGCTTCTCTCTGCCCGCGCTACTATTATTATTCCGTATTCTATTTCTTTTTAATTTTAGGTCATATTGATATAGCTTTATAAAAGTTTTCATACAGTAGCAATTTAGAGTTTGTTTTTACATTATAATGAATTATTAAATCGTTAGGTTAAAGAACCGCGGATTAGCTTCAAATGGATGATAATCCATGACTTCATCACATAGGATCCATCCACTTGAAACTAATCCGCGGTTCTTTCATCCAATGATATAATAACTCATCATCATCATCATCATCATCATCATCATCATATAAATATAAATATATAAAAACTCTTGCATCATATCATCACCAACAACACTAGCTAATAATCATCATAGTTATTAACACCAACAATATTTAATCATTATAGTCATAGCTAATCACCACCAACACTTGCTAATAATAATCATCATAGTCATCATCACCAACACTCATTCTAGCTAGCTAATCACTCCTCCTGCTCTCTCTCGGGTAAAATAGCATAGAACATGTGTAGCACTCCTGATTCATCATATTGAAGCGTGCAAATTAACATGTCTCCTAATTGTGAACTGTCCTTATGATTGCTGCCCCCTAGTACTTCTCTGCGATCCTTCACAATTTTATTCCAGTCTTGGATTATAAAGACTTGCTTGCTTTTAGAAATCCTGGATGCTGTCATGTGCAATGTAGGATGTCTTGGCCGTATGCTAACCAAGGCCATGGCACCTTTAGCCTCGATCCACTGAGGCACAACTATCATCGGGAGTCCCTGTTGAAGAACATCGTAGTAACATACTTAGCAATGAAGTTTAGCTTAAAAATAATGTATGCAAAAGATGCGCTGAGGATAAATAGTAAAAATCTTACCATCTTTCCTAAATAGATGTGACCATAGTTCAATACGAACACTATTAGTCGCATGTTTTGAGTACTAAGATTTTCAAGTTCAGGAAAATAATTTGTCTTGACAGTATGAAAATCCTCAGGCCATGAAACATAATGATTTATCTCCTCGCAGTTTAGTTCAGCCCTGTGACAGTAGTAGGTCATGTCTACCAAGCGTCGGACATGTTTGCTTGAATGAAAATAAGCTATCAATAGAAATTAGTTGTCAACTATTTTTGAATAAAAAATATCCAAGAAATAAATATGGTTGAGAAACTCACATGATGGTAGAACTGGAGGCGTCTGCACATCGACCCAGATGTCGATATTATCTTCAATATCTTCTTCCGGACGAATATCAAAGATGATAAGCATATTAGGCTCAAATGCATAAGCCTTTCATAGTGCTCTCCGTTGTTTGCATTCAAAATGGGTGTAGGTGTCTGAATAGTATAATTTTGCGGCAAAACTATTACCATGCTCGGTCCTCAAGTTAAGTATTTTTACCTCCATAATTTCCATAGTACTGAAACCAAACTTATCGAAGACATACATTCTTGCATGGCAGGGGATACGCTAGTAGAATAGTAAAAAGTTAAAATTATAAGTTGAAGCAAAAGAAGCAAAAGTCATGCTTAATTACAAAAAAAGACTTGTCATTGTGACTTATTGTATCTACTTCGAAGGTGTCATCCAGCTTGATGCTGAAGTGCCTACCACGAACTAGGTGAGGCCTGTCACACAAGCCGCGCTTGTCTTCGCAGTATTCGCACATACTGAATTCCTTTTCGTCGTCAGACATTTTCTATGTTCATAGTTGAAACATTAATTAAAAATAAGGCAACTACCTAGAAACTTAATACACAGATCACTATTACTTAATATGCAATGAGTTGACTTTAGGTTTGTCCATTCTTCCTTCCTAAACTCTCATTTCACGTATATGGTGGGCACTTCCTCTCTTATATTGTGACTGTTGGTGATGGTCGCTACTCTTCCTTTCCCTAGTGCATTACAAATA
Source organism: Triticum timopheevii (assembly GCA_963921465.1). NCBI lineage: Eukaryota > Viridiplantae > Streptophyta > Magnoliopsida > Poales > Poaceae > Triticum > Triticum timopheevii. The sequence continues at coordinate 3,796,912 of OY997271.1, forward strand.
TCTAGCACAAGGAAAAGAAAGAGAAGCGAGCCCCACGACAACAATCGGCCTTCTTCTTCTCTTATATATGGTGGACACTCCCTCACCGTTGATGATGGTCGCTTCTCCTTCTTCCCCTAGTGCGTAACAAAGGTCTAGCACAAAGAGAAGAAGGAGAACCGACCCCCACGACAACAATCGGCATTCTTCCTCTCTCAAATATATATATGGTGGATACACTCCCTCACTGAAAGACACACAAGGAGCCGAAATAGACCTAAAGGCAACCCGTTCCATATATCAAGCAACGACATAGAAAAAATGCCCTGTGTTTTGCCGAAATATCATTGAATTCCCGTTCTGGCAAATTACAAGCACTCGATATGCCCTACATTGTAGCACAAGTCATGCTAAAATTCATGAAAATTTCGACATGACCTTTGCTAAAGACAAGACATATCGAGCACCTGAAATTTGCTGGCACGGAAACGAATCAACATTCCGGCAAAACATAGGCCACTCGGAGGCACATTGCAAACAAGAACACCAAGACATCCTCTATATTCAGAATGCATCATCATCAAAATCAATGACTTGGCAACTATATAGCACTAGCATTTTCATCATCGACATTTACAACACATTATCATTTGGTTATTGTCACCTAGAGGTCTTAAGGGGTCGCGATGGGGACGACTGTGGGGATGAGGTAGGGGCAAACTTGATTTCTGCATAAACAAAATATATTAACCACTTACTATAAATAAACTAATTCTATTAAGCACTTACTATAATTAAACTAATTCTATTAAGCACTTACTATAAATAATCTAGTTAGTTAACCTAGCTAGTTAACATAGTTAACCTAGCTAATTAACCTAATTAAACTAGTTAACCTAGCTAGTTTGAATTTTGACTAATTTACTAAAAAATTCTACTCTATGCAAGAACAACGTGAGGAGATGAGGGAGCGAGGTGGGAGCAGGGGTCGGGGGAGGGAGAGGATAGAGGAGGAGGGGGAGGGCGGCGGTGGAAGAAGGCGGCTACCAGAGGAGGAGGGAGGAGGGAGGGGAGCGACCGGAGGAGGAGAAGGGAGGAGGAGAAGGGAGGAGGAGGAGGAGGAAGGAGGACGCGGTGGGAGGATGAGGGCATACCGAGGACGGCGGCGGCGATGCGGTGGCGACGGCAATGTGGCGGCGGCGGAGGAGCGAGGCAGCGGGAAGTGAGGGGAAGAAGAAGATGGTCGGGGCGTGGGGGAGGAAAATTTTGGGATAAGTCCCGCATAGCAGTAACACGTTCCCAGGATGAGCGCTACTGCTAAGGCCAATAGCAATAGCGTTGTCCGTGTACTAGCGCTACTACTATACCTACCCTGCCGGCAACGGTGTGGCAGTTATAGCAATAGCGCTTTTTGCGTGGAACGAGCTACTGCTACTTACATAGTAGTAGCGATCTTGTACACAACGCGCTACTAGTACATAGTAGTAGCGCCTGTTTTTGACCATCCCTACTGGTAAGCTTCTGTGTATAAGGTTTTCCCTAGTAGTCGGGCATCCTAAACATGTCTCAAACGTCCAAACTGACTGCCACCCGTTATATTCATCCCAAATATCTGATGGATATGGGCGCCCTGGCTTGCGATGGGGTCCCACACGGAGTCGCACGAAAACCCGACGGTCCGATGGACGTCTTCTCCAGTGAGGGGTGTCCCCCAACACTAGCCACATCCACCTCCACCCTCTTCACGCCGCGAGCTCGAGCCAATCCACAACCTCTCTCCCCCTCATCTGCTATGCCCACGTCCTCTGGCGACGTCATGGTTCGGCCAAATGAGACCACTTATGCTATGCTCATGTCGGACTTGTGGTAACAATGTTCATCATTCAATTGTAACCACTTCTGACCACCTATGCTATGATACCACCTGTGGTAACAATTATCATCATTCAATTGTAACCACTTGCTGACTTGTTATACTGTGCACATACTATTAATTATTAACTGCATTATTCCAAACTGTTGCATAGTGTATCCCATGCAATGTAAGGGTCCGATTCAATAATTTAATTGATGGCAATTTCAACTTTTTGGATGGTCAAGGGTAATCATACAAAATTGACGTGTGTAAACAAATGGATAAAACCATCATAGGAGTCGATGGATGAAACAAAAACATTTCAAATAATAAGCTCACCGAGGGAGAGTACATAAGCTTTTATCTGAAAAAAGTGGTCAACAAGTTCAGGATTAAATATTTCTTGGACCAAGATGATGAGCTTGATGAGGATGATGTTGAGGATTCCGAGGATGATTCTGATGATGAGAGCCAAGATGATGATGATGCTAGCGAGGATGACGATAGCAGCCAGGAGCATGAGGATGAGAAAGATGATGAGGGTAGAGGAGATGATGATGATCCATACAACTATGCAATTTTTTTTCAAAGAATGAAATAACTTAATGAGGATGAGAAGGCCAAACTCATCACGATCCTACCATCAAGTGTGCACTACATGGTGAGGCCATTTGTGCATCGTTTTACCAAGACCAAGATCGTGAAACACACCATTGTATGTTTTGTATATTTTTTCTGTTCATAACACTATATGGCAAGATGTCTAACATTGCGTGCCCTATTTTGTTTTTGATCATGGGGATCATAGAAATTATCTATGATGATGATTTGTGCCGAGGACATCCGTGCTGCCGGCATGGCTGGAGTAAGCCTTGGAGTAGCAGATCCTTTCACCAGCGTTCGATACAGGACGGACACAGGCGATCGCATACCGTTAGGTCAGTTAGCGGGAATTCCTGAAGGGAAATAGGTGACAACTAACAGTTGACACAGCAGTGGTCATCACAATAAGGAACAATTGGAACAATATCATCCAGATGCTGGTTGTTGTAAATCTTATTTAAAAATAAGGTCCAGCAAAATATTTCCTGGCCGATGAACTCTTAGTTACCTAGTTGAGATGCATGTCATATTTTGATGTTGCTTTGTTAACTCGAACAAACTTGAAGTGTTACTAATTGTCAAGAAGAGTACCTAGTGAACTTGCTTGCCTAAGCGTACAATGCGTGCTTCATTTGCTTTTTATATTGGATTTATGCAAAAAGCGTTCATGACAGCATAATTGGTGCCGTGGCTGCAAAATTTAATTCATGACAAAATTGGGGCCTAATAAGACGCTATTAATGTGAATGCGGCTGTTTCTAGGAGGACGGGTACTACCGAGGCCACCTTTTAATTTTTGACTTTTATGGAATTAAATTTAATGCATGGAAACGGTAAGCACACTCTTTCTGATGGCGGGTACGGCGCCCAACTTCTTCATTTACACTTCCATTTAGTGCAGGCAAACTGTCAAACGGACTGAGGGCGGTCATTTCGCAAAAAAAAAAAAGAAGACTGAGGACGGGCATGCCTATATAATCACACTCACTAGGCCGCGTATATGTGAACTAAAGTGTAGGACGATCATGGAGGCGCTTCTTTTGCTTACCCTTCTCCTCCTTGCACACTCGATGGTTTACCTGGTGTGCACGGTTTTCGCCCGTCGGCGGTACTCGCGGTGCTACCTCCTGGACTACGTGTGCCATAAGCCGACCGACGACCGCAAGGTGAGCACCGAGATGGCCGGGACGGTGATCGAGCGTAACAATCTCCTCGGCCTCCCGGAGTACCGTTTCCTTCTCCGCGTCATCGTCAGCTCTGGCATCGGTGAGGAGACTTACTGCCCGCGTAACATCTGCGACTTCCGCGAGGACTCGCCCACCCACCAGGATGCACTGAACGAGATGGACGCTTTCTTCGACGACGCCATCAGCGCTGTGTTTTGATTTTCGGCCGAAAAAAGTGGATTTCGGCCGAATTTCGGCCATCTCGGCCTGGGGCGAAAAGTATATTTAGGCCGAAATTGCTCAAATTTGGCAAATTTTGGTCAAATTGAACTCAAATTGCAGTCGAAATTTGGTCAAATTTCAGCCAAAATTTTTGAAAATGGCCGAAATTCGGCCATCTCGGCCCAGGGCGAAAAAAAGCTCAAACCGAAAATCAAAATACAGCGATCAGCGAGCTCTTCCGCAGGAGCGGCTTCGTCCCCACTGACATCGCCGTGCTCGTCATCAACGTCTGCATGTTCTTTCCTGCGCCGTCCCTCGCCTCCAGGATCGTCCACCACTTCGGCATGCGCGAGGATGTCGCCACGTACAACCTCTCCGGAATGGGTTGCAGTGCCGGCCTGGTCTCGCTGGATCTCGCGCGCAACATGTTGCGGACGAAACCGAGCTCGCTAGCTCTCGTGGTCTCGTCGGAGTCCATCGCCCCCAACTGGTACACCGGCAGAGACAGGTCAATGATGCTGGGTAACTGCCTCTTCTGTTGTGGAGGGTCTGCCGTGCTTCTCACTAATGACCTGTCGCTCCGTGGCCGTGCCAAGATGGTGCTCCGCCATCTCGTCCGCACAAACACAGCCGCTGACGACGAGGCGCACACATGCGCTCTGCAGCGTGAGGACGTCAACGGGCGCGTAGGCATTAGCCTCAGCAAGGCTTTGCCCAAGGCCGCCATAAGGGCCTTGACCCTGAACCTGCGGAGCGTGATCACTCGTGTCCGTGTGCTCCCGGTGCGCGAGCTGCTGTGGTTCGCCGCCCGTCACGCATCCAAGAAGCTTCTTTCCCGCATACCTGTGAAGACAGATAAACATCCAGGTCCCAAGGTCAACTTTAAGACAGGCGTGGAGCACTTCTGCATCCACCCCGGCGGCACCAAGGTTATCGAGGCGGTGAAGGAGAGCCTTGGTCTCGATGCCAAGGACGTGGAGCCGGCGCAGATGACGCTGCACAGGTGGGGGAACACGTCGGCGAGCAGCCTCTGGTACGTGTTGTCCTATATGGAAGCCAAGGGGAGGCTAAAGAGAGGGGACAGGGCCCTGATGCTCACCTTTGGGTCGGGATTTAAGTGCAACAGTTGCCTGTGGGAGGTGACTGGTGACATGGCTGACAAGGGCGCCTGGGCTGATTGCATCGATGAATACCCACAGCACAACATCACGAACCCCTACCTGGACAAGTACAGCTGGGTGAACCAAGTCCAAGGTGACACCCTGGTGTTTTAGCTATCTGCACGCATGTGTGTACTGTTTAATCTTGTTGGGTCTCTTAGTTCATATATATTAGATGACGCCCCGCGCGTTGCTGCGGGAACTCATAGTTCTACACATATGATAATAAATAAATTGAATAGGTCTGTTTGCATAATGGATATATGATCTTAAGATGAAAAAATTGAAATAGACTCAGTTCTTGTGTAATTATAAAGGTAACAAAATGTTCATCATATGATATTTTTATTAAATATAGTGGTATAGCATAATTAATCTCATATGATTTACATGCAAACCAATGTATATATACACATTAACACAGATTCTAAAATGAAGACGATATGAAAGGTTATGTACAAATTGTTGTTTTGAGGTACTGATTGTATATTGTGTGTGAGTCCTGTTGTACATCAATCTTCTGCATTTTAGTACATAAGTACTACGACTTATAGCCAAGTAGATGTTACATAAGTTTAGAGCGGGAAGCATTAAGACAATTGGCAAGGGCACAATCAATCAAAGTTTAAAAAGTTCGGTGGATATAGAACCACCTGACCCATCAGATGCTCGATAGAGAAAACTAATTACGCTCCTCGTTTCAATCCAGTGCTTCAAAGCTTGTGCGGATTTTGTAAGCACCTCCCTACAAAGCAGCATGCATACTAAATTGGATAACACAATTGGATAAGGATCCAAAGGTATAACTAATGACCATGCGTTGTTCGCGTAGAAAATAACACAGAGACTCATTCATGCATCGATGTGCCTGACAAAACCAATTTGGAAACCATGTAGGATAACCTCACAATTAGTAAGATAGTAGAGAAGGGTTATGGACGGACACTGGTGGAAAAAGGGAACTAGTCCCGGTTTCAGAGGGCCTGAGCTGGGACAAAACGGTCGGGCTAAAGCCCAAAACCATTAGTCCCGGTTTGCTTACGAACCGGGACAGAAGGGGCTCACTACCGGAAAACTAACCTATGCCTACGGCCAAATCAATGCCGACGGCTGCCGTCGGCCTAGTTTGAGATATGCCGACAGCCTCGTCCTGGCCGTCGGCGTAGGCTGGCCGTCGGGCTACACTGATATAAGCCGACGGCAGCCGTCGGCACAGAATGGCCGTCGGCCTATCTACAAACACGCCGACAGCAGCCGTCGGTATAACATAGCTGTCGGCATACAAAGTGGGCCCGGCGACCCCGCCCGTGACCAGCGCTAACGCCGTCAACCCTATGCCGACGGTCGGGACGGGCGGCCGTCGGCATATCTCCGCATGCCACGTCACCGATCCGCGGCGTAGATATGCCGACGGCAGCCGTCGGCATAGGCTCCATGTCACCGATCCGCGGCACGCCTCCTCCCAAAACCCTGCCGTTTCTATGCCGTCGGCATAGCTATTTTTTACATGCTTTTCATATGTTTTTATGCTTTTTTTAATATGTTTTTATGCTTTTTTATGTATTATATGAATGTATATGTGTAGTTTGTAATTTTTTCAATAGATTATGAATATATATATATATATAGTTTGTATTTTTTTCGAGCACATTAATAATGTGCCGTCATGTTCTTTTGAATATAAGTCCTTATATTTTATTAAAATAAAAAACAGCTATGCGACAGAAGTTTAGTGGCGGTTGCAAACGCCCGGCACCCGTCTCCGGAGTGTGACCCCCTCACGGACGGCGCCGCCGCCGGCACCTGGAGGGGGAAACGGACGCGTCGGGTCTACACAGAGTGGATGTAGCTGTGGGTTTGGCCCGGATGTTGCTCCCGGGTGTCCCTATGGGTAGACCTGACACAACCAGGTGGAGAGGTCCACTGGTCAAACCCTGTCTGTTGGAAGTCAAAGGGCTAGATCTCGTGATCAACCGCTCCTGGGTTAGTCGGGACGGGGGCCCTGGGGGGTAGCAATGCCACGGAAGCGTCGTACCGGGCCCTCATACATGCGGGGTGGTGTTGTGGAATGTCCGAAGAGGCGCCACACGTCTCCGGGGTGTGGCACCCCTCACGGACGGCGCCGCCGCCGGCACCTGGAGGGGGAAACGGACGCGTCGGGTCTACACAGAGTGGATGTAGGTGTGGGTTTGGCCCGGATGTTGCTCCCAGGTGTCCCTCTGGGCTGACCTGACACAACTGGCTGGTGATGTCCACTGGTCAAATCCCGTCCGTGGGAAGTCAAAGGGCTAGATCTCGTGGTCAACCGCTCCAGGGTTAGGCGGGTCGGGGGCCTTGGGGGGTAGCAATGCCACAGGAGCATCGTACCGGGCCCTCATACATGCGGGGTGGTGTTGTGGCATGTCCTAAGAGGCGGCACGCATCTCTGGGGTGTGCCTCCCCTCACGGACGGCGTCGCCGCTGCCGGCACCTGGAGGGGGAAAACGGACGCATCGGGTCTACACGGAGGGGATGCCACGTGTGTAATTAACATGTATACGGCTAGTTTGTAATTAACATGTAAAAAAAAATATACCTGTGCCTACGGCTTAGCCGTCGGCATACATGCCACGTGGCATGATTAATATATGCCGACGGCTAAGCCGTAGGCATAGGTCGCCTTATCCATCCCGGGCGCGCCCCGTCCAGTCGTTGACCCCAATCCAGCTCGCCCCGACCCCGATCCAGCTCGCCCCCGACCCCGATCCGCCGCCGCCGCCAACTCCACCCCTGCCTCCCCCATCGCCGTCACCACCCACCGTCGCCCCTGTCGTCCCCGCCACTGTCTCCACCTGCCGTCTCCTCGCCGTCCCCGCCGTCTCCACCCCTGCCTCCCTCGTCGCCGTCTCCATCCATCGCCGCCCCGGCCTCCCCCGACCGCGCTGCGCCGCCCCGGCCTCCCCCGACCCCAACACCGCCCCGGCCTCCCCCCAACCGCGCGCCGGCCGCGGCTCCTGCCGGCCCGCACACCCGGCCTTCCCGTCCCCGGCCGCCACTGCCCTCCCGTCCCCGGCCGCCCCTGCCTCGGCCCTCCACCGCCGCCCCCTGCTTGCCGCTGCCCCGGCCACCCTGCCTCACCGTCCGCGGCCGCCCCTGCCTCACCGTCCGCGGCCGCCCCGGTGAGCTTTTTTTTTTGCATTTTTTACTACTTGTTATGTGATAGATGCATGTTGTATGGATGAATGGATGGATTGATGTATATTGGTTAGGTATAGCTTTGGTCAACTTAGTGATGTTGTCAAATGTTGTCAAATTTAAAGAACAAAATTGGCATATTTGAGATGTTGTCAAATAGCTATAGTTTAATTTTGTGATGTTGACAAAATTGGTATCTGATGAGTAGTTATTTTATCATGATGATGTTGCTAAAAAAATTGAAGAACAAAAGTTGGCACTTGATGAAAATTAGGATTTGAAGTATCATGATGATCTAAAACCTTGACTAGATGTCATTAGCAATATGATTTTTTTTTCATAGTTTGATGTGTCAATGCTTTTCATACGTTTTTATGCTTTTTTTACATATGATTTTATGCTTTTTTTAAAATATGTTTTTATGCTTTTTTATGTATTATATGAATATATATATGTAGTTTGTAATTTTTTCCATAGATGATGAATATATATATATAGTTTGTATTTTTTTCGAGCACATTAATAATGTCCCGTCATGTTCTTTTGAATATAAGTCCTTATTTATTAAAATAAAAAACAGCCATGCGACAGAAGTTTAGTGGCGGTTGCAAACACCCGGCACTCGTCTCCGGAGTGTGACCCCCTCACGGACGGCGCCACCGCCGGCACCTGGAGGGGGAAAACGGATGCATCGGGTCTACACGGAGGGGATGTAGCAGTCGGTTTGGCCAGGATGTTGCTCCCAGGTGTCCCTCTGAGCTGACTTGACACAACCGGGTGGAGAGGTCCACTCTTCAAAGCCCGTCTGTGGGAAGTCAAAGGGCTAGATCTCGTGGTCAACCGCTCCTGGTTTAGTCGGGATGGGGGCCTTGGGGGTAGCAATGCCACCGGAGCGTCGTAACGGGCCCTCATACATGCGGGGTGGTGTTGTGGCATGTCCGAAGAGGCGGCACGCGTCTCCGGGGTGTGGCACCCCTCACGGACGGCGCCTCCGCCGACACCTGGAGGGGGGAAACAGACGCTCGGGTCTACACGGAGTGGATGTAGTTGTGGGTTTGGCCCGGATGTTGCTCCCAGGTGTCCCTCTGGACTGACCTGACACAACCGGCTGGAGAGGTCCAGTGGTCAAAGCCCGTCCGTGGGAAGTCAAAGGGCTAGATCTCGTGATCAACCGCTCCTTTGTTAGTCGGGACGGGGGCCCTGGGGCGTAGCAATGCCACCGGAGCATCGTACCGGGCCATCATACCTGCGGGGTGGTGTTGTGGCATGTCCTAAGAGGCGGCACACGTCTCCGGGGTGTGCCCCCCTCACGGACGGCGCCGCCGCCGGCGGCACCTGGAGGGTGAAAACGGACACATCGGGTCTACACAGAGGGGATGTAGCAGTCGGTTTGGCCGGGATGTTGCTCCCGGGTGTCCCTATGGGTAGACCTAACACAGCCGGGTGGAGAGGTCCACTGGTCAAAGCCCGTCCGTGGGAAGTCAAAGGGCTAGATCTCATGGTCAACTGCTCCAGGGTTAGGCGGGACGGGGGCCTTGGGGGGTAGCAATGCCACCGGAGCGTCGTACCGGGCCCTCATACATGTGGGGTGGTGTTGTGGCATGTCCGAAGAGGCCGCAAGCGTCTACGGGGTGTGGCCCCCGTCACAGACGGCGCCGCCGCCGGCACCTGGAGTGGGAAACGGACGCGTCTTGTCTACACGGAGTGGATGTTTTTGTGGGTTTGGCCCGGATGTTGCTCCCGGGTGTCCCTATGGTTAGACCTGACACAACCAGGTGGAGAGGTCCACTGGTCAAAGCCCGTCCGTGGGAAGTCAAAGGGCTAGATCTCGTGATCAACCGCTCCTGGGTTAGTCGAGACGGGGGCCCTGGGGGGAGCAATGCTACCGGAGCGTCGTACCGGGCCCTCATACATGCGGGGTGGTGTTGTGGCATGTCCGAAGAGGCGGCACGTGTGTCACGCCCAATAGGCGACCCTATCCAAAAGGAACTCGAAGGTCCCACCAAGGATAGACCCGCATATTGGAACGCTTTTGCAAGGTGGATATCATTACATCAACATTACATAATAGATGGGGATACATACATAAGGCATACAATGCCACACGAATACAATATCATCATACAAGAGATCAACATTCGACTACGGATGATACATAAATAGAAACTCAAACAGTATCCACCCTGCTAGCCCAGGCTGCCGACCTGGAACCTATCCCCTGATCGAAGAAGCAGAAGAGGAAACTCAACGCAAGCAAGCATCGCTCTCGCGTCATGATCATCGCAAAACCTGTACCTGCAACTGTTGTTGTAGTAATCTGTGAGCCACGAGGACTCAGCAATCCATGGGTATCAAGACTAGCAAAGCTTAATGGGAAAGGAAGGGGTAAAGTGGTGAGGTTGCAGCAGCGACTAAGCAAGTATGGTGGCTAACATACGCAAATGAGAGCGAGAAGAGAAACAAGCGGAACGGTCGTCAACTAGTAATGATCAAGAGGTGATCCTGAACTCCTACTTACGTCAAACATAACACAGAAACCGTGTTCACTTCCCGGACTCCGCCGAGAAGAGACCATCATGGCTACACACGCGGTTGATGCGTTTTAATTCGGATCTGGTGTCAAGTTATCTACAACCGAACATTAACAAATTCCCATCTGCCACATAACTGCGGGCACGGCTCTCGAAAGTTTATACCCTGCAGGGGTGTCCCAACTTAGCCCATGACAAGCTCTCGCGATCAACGAAGGAATAGACCTTCTCCCAGGACGACCCGATCAGACTCGGAATCCCAGTTTACAAGACATTTCGATAATGGTAAAACAAGACCAGCAAAGCCGCCCGATGCACCGACAATCCCGATAGGAGCTGCACATATCTCGTTCTCAGGGCAACACCGGATGAGACATCCTACGAGTAAAACCAGACCTCGAGTTGCCCCGAGGGGGTCCCGCAGTCTACTCGGTTCGAACCAGCACTTAGACAAGCACTGGCCCGGGGGGGGGGGGCTAAAATAAAGATGACCCTGGAGAGAGCGACTCCCAAGGGAAAAAGTAGGTGGTGGTGAGGCAAATGGTAAAACCAAGGTTGGGCCTTGCTGGACAAGTTTTATTCAAAGCGAACTGTCAGGGGGGTCCCATAAATCACCCGACCGCGTAAGGAACGCAAAATCCGGGAACATAATACCGGTATGACGGAAACTAGGGCGGCAAGAGTGGAACAAAACACCAGGCATAAGGCCGAGCCTTCCACCCTTTACCAAATATATAGATGCATTAATAATATAAGAGATATTGTGATATCCCAACCAAAATCCTGTCCACCATGGAGAAATCTTCAACTTCACCTGCAACTAGCAACGCTATAAGAGGGGCTGAGCAAAAGCGGTAACATAGCCAAACAACGGTTTGCATAGGAAAGGTGTCAAAGGTTAGAGGTTCATGGCAATATGGGATGGCTTGATAAACAAGTAATAGGTAGCGCAGCATAGCGATAGAACGAAGCAACTATCATAGCAATGATAGTAGTGAGATCCAGGGTAGCGGTCATCTTGCCTGAAATCCCGCAAGGAAGAAGAACGAGTCCATGAAGAAGACGAACGGATGAAGCCGAACCAATCGTAGACGAACGAATCCTCACGATCGCAACGAAACAGGAACTAACAAGAAGAAGCACACAACATGGGTAAACACACCACACATGAACAAGGCATGATGCACAACAAGCATGATGCATGACCAAGCTACATGAAGCTACTCATGGCAAGAGATGATGCAAACAAGAACAACACATCAAGGCAAGTTTAAATGAGGCCGGGAACAACATATAACAATTCCGGTAAGTCCTCATATGCAAATTTCGAAATTGGTCCAGAACTGAATAAACATTAAGTTGAAGTTGTTAAACAGCAAGTTAAGATGCACCAAGATGATCTACACGAAATTCTAGTCAAGTTACATATAAAGTTCATTAGATTTGGAGCTACGGCCTAGAAGATATGAGCAAAACAAGTTAAGCATGACATTGATGCAAAATGCATACAAACATCAAGCAAACACACCAAAACAAGGATGCAACATGATAATATGAATCTACATGCAAAATCAAGCAAGTTTCATATAGAGCACACTCAAAACGGAGCAACGGTGCAACACACACACTATACACGACATAACAACAATCTGCCCATAACAGCAACTAGGCATCTTGCAAGCATCAAAACAATAAGCTACAGCACCCCAACATGATAACAAAAGGCATGGGCATGAAGTACTGGTAAAGCACAACAAAACATGAACACTGAGCTATCTCCAGAAACAACTAGAACATGCTCAAAAACACGTGGTAAGATTGCAAATAATAACAGTTTCAGACTTTAGCAGAAATAACATCAGGTTGCAATGTTTAGAGCTATCAAACAACATGTTACAGGAACTTATCATGGCAAACAAATGAATGGCATGAATCTACTAATTGCATATATCAAAATACCCTTACTGACCATGAGCCAAAAGGGCACGGAAAATATGATGGCACCCATGTAAACATGGCAAGTTATATTACAGATTCATACATGGCAGAAACAACAATAAGTAGGCATGTTGGTGAGCTTGAAGCACTCACCACAGAGCAATACATGGCATGGCAAGGCAACCAACAGTAAGAAGGCATGTTTATGAAGTTAAGCATGGCAAGAAAAAGTTCATAGGATGCATGGATCACTAGTAAACCATCATGGAAACATTGAACTTAATGTTAACAGGTTAACAGCAACATTTTGAAGCAAATTTGGAGCAAGATTACAACATGATACAACAGGCTATAATTGCAACAAAGGGCATGAATGGATAGAGCAAGACATGTAGATCAAAACATATTTATAGAACATCTCCAGATTATGCATAGAATGATTAGTAGCAACATGTTTACATAGCAACAAAATATAACAGAATCTGCCTAGCAAAACAGCAACAGCAAGTACACTACTTAACAAGCTCGATTCACTCACCACAAGTCATTGCATGACAAGATAAGCATATCATCATCAAGAAGACATGTTTGTGTAACAAACCAAGGCAAGAACAAGTCCATAGCATGCAAGGATCAACTATAGCAACCTTGGCTAAATTGAATAACAAGTAAACAATCTGCCAGGAAACATTTTGAAGCAAAAGTAGAGCACCAAAATGACATGCTAGACTACTCCATAATTGCAAACAAGGGCATGAATGGATATACAATAACCATATGTTCAAAACACCCTTACTGAAGTATCTCAAAATATGCAAGGATCTCTGTGTAGCATCAAGTTTACATGGCATCAAAATAATGGCAGAACAGGGACAAAACTCAGCAATATCACGAAGCCTAGTTTGCATGCTTGTGCTAGTCACCACATTGATCACAAAAATACATGGCATACACCCCTGGAAAGATGGCATGGCATAGATCAAAACACATGAAGACATCAACCTCATAGGATGCACACATCAATCATGGCAAAAATGATAAATGAGAAAGTTATAACAGTTTCAGCAGAGTAACATCAACATGCACTTTCCAACAGCATTTCAGGCATCAAGATGAGCTCAAATGAAAATGATGCAATGGAATGGAATGAAGTACTCGTCGAGGCAAACAATTTGACATATTACACGCACGAAACGGAGCTATGGATGCAGAGATACAACATGATGAACTTGGCATGATAATGTTAGAATAAACGGGACTTGGTGGAAATCTCAGGGGTCAACCTGGATCCAGATCTCGATCTGAGCGGCGCGGGTCCCGACGTGGGGCCGGACTCTCGCTGGAGTTGGAGCGGCCCGGTGGCCGGAGCAGGTCGGGGGAAGGTAGAGGCGGAGGCCGGCGTCAGCGGGCGACGGCGCGGCACGCGCCGGCGCGTGAGGCGGTGGGGCGCGGCGCCCAGGCGCGCAGCGTCGGCGGGAGGAGGCGGAGGGGACGAGGCGCGGTCGGGCGGCGGCGGGCGCGGGGCCGCACCGGCCCGGCAGGCGGCGGCGGGCGCGGGACCGCACCTGCGCGGTGGCGGGTCGGCGCCGGTGGGAGGCGACGTGCTGCGGTGGGGCAGCGGGCGCGCTCGGGCCTGGTCGCGGCCCGGGACGGGCCTCCCGTGGGCCGGGCGGGCCGCGGCGGCGCGGGGAGAGAGGAGGCTGGCGGGGTGACGTGGCGCACTGTGGTTGGTCGGGGGCGGCGGAGCGGACATGTCCGGCGGCGGGGAATTTCGTCCGGCGGCGCGAGGTAGAAGGAGGCTAGGGTTAGACCGAGAATTTCGGGGGAGGCCACATATTTATAGGTAGAGGGAGCTAGGAGAGTCCAAATGAGGTGCAGTTTTCGGCCACGCGATCGTGATCGAACGACCGAGAGCATGGAGGGGCGTTTGATGGGTTTTGGGCCACTTTGGAAGGTGTGTTGGGCTGCAACAAAAGAGGCTTTTGCGGTTACCCGGTTAACCATTGGAGTATCAAACGACCTCCAAATGGCACGAAACTTGACAGGCGGTCTACCGGTGCTATACCAAGGCCGCTTGGCAAACCTCGGGCCATTCTGAGAAAGTTTAATATCCACACACGAAAAGAGGCAAAAGGGGAACGCCGGAGGACATAGGAGTGCCGGATTGCAAAACGGACAACGGGGAAAAAGCTCGGATGCAAGAGACGAACATGCATGCAAAATGAAATGCACATGATGACATGATATGAAATGCAGATGATGACATGGCAAAGTACAACACGCAAGCAAATGACATGGCAACGATGGCGAATAACTGGCGGACACCTGGCGCATCGAATCCGGGGCGTTACAACGTGTCTCCGGGGTGTGGCACCCCTGACGGATGGCGCCGCCGCCGACACCTGGAGGGGGAAAACGGACGCATCGGGTCTACACGTAGGGGATGTAGAAGTCGGTTTGGCCCGGATGTTGCTCCCGGGTGTCCCTAAGGGCTGACCTGACACAACCGGCTGGAGAGGTCTACTGGTCAAAGCCCGTTCGTGGGAAGTCAAAGGGCTAGATCTCGTGGTCAACCGCTCCAGGGTTAGGCGGGACGGGGGCCTTGGGGGGTAGCAATGCCACCGGAGCGTCGTACCGGGCCCTCATACATGTCGGGTGGTGTTGTGGCATGTCCGAAGACGCGGCACGCGTCTCCGGGGTGTGGCAGCCCTCACGGACGCCGCTGCCGCCGGCACCTGGAGGGGGGAAACGGACGCGTCGGGTCTACACGGAGTGGATGTAGGTGTGGGTTTGGCCCGGATGTTGCTCCCAGGTGTCCCTCTGGGCTGACCATGACACAACCGGCTGTAGAGGTCCACTGGTCAAATCCCGTCCGTGAGAAGTCAAAGGGCTAGATCTCGTGGTCAACCGCTCCAGGGTTAGGCGGGACGGGGGCCTTGGGGGGTAGCAATGCCACAGGAGCGTCGTACCGGCCCCTCATACATGCGGGGTGGTGTTGTGGCATGTCTGAAGAGGCGCCACGCGTCTCCGGTGTGTGTGGCCACCCTCACGGACGGCGCCGCCGCCGGCACCGGGAGGGGGGAAACAGACGTGTCGTGTGTACGGTGTGGATATGTAGCTGTGGGTTTGGCCCGGATGTTGCTCCCAGGTGTCCCTCTGTCGATGACCCCCTCCCCCTTCACTCACCTGATGAACTAAGCTACCCCCGCCCCCACCCCCACCCTCACCGTCGACCAGGCCAAGGCCTTGGCGGACGAAGCTGCTCGAATTCGGCGCCTCCCCTCCCCTCCCCTCTGTGTGGTTCCGGGAGTGGAGAGGGCCGAGCGGTTTTAAAAAATAAAAAATATATATGAAATAATAACACATAAAAAAGGAAAATTATAACTATAAAAAAATTTAAAAATCTATATGAAATAAAGAAGAATAAATATATAACTATAAGAAAACATTAAAATAAAAAAGGAAAATAAAACTATGCCGGATCAGGCACTCGGTAACGGGACCATGTATCATTTTTAATATAATTATATACCATGTATCATTCAAAAAAAATTCAAGAACGTGTATTTGAAAATATTTAATATGTACGTACAAATATTTTATATATATACGAAACTTTTCAATGCGTTTGAAAATAATATACACTAAAAATATATTTGAAGACAGTTAATAATATATGCCATGTGTGTAATTAACATGTATACGGCTAGTTTGTAATTAACATGTAAAAAAAGAAATATACCTATGCCTACGGCTTAGCCGTCGGCATACATGACACGTGGCATGATTAATATATGCCGACGGCTAAGCCGTCGGCATAGGTCGCCTTATCCATCCCGGGCGCGCCCGGTCCAGTCGTTTACCCCAATCCAGCTCGCCCCGACCCCGATCCGCCGCCGCCGCATTCGGCTGCGCCGCCTGCCGCCGCCCACTCCACCCCTGCCTCCCCCATCGCCGTCACCACCCGCCGTCGCCCCTGCCGTCCCCGCCGCAGTCTCCACCTGCCGTCTCCCCGCCGTCCCCGCCGTCTCCACCCCTGCCTCCCCCGTTGCCATCTCCACCCACCGTCGTCCCGGCCTCCCCCGACCGCGCCGCGTCGCCCCGGCCTCCCCCGACCCCAACACCGCCCCGGACTTCACCCAACCGCGCGCCGGTCGCGGCTCCTGCCGGCCCGCACACCTGGCCCTCCCGTCCCCGGCCGCCCCTGCCTCGGCCCTCCATCGCCGCCCCCTGCTTGCCGCTGCCCCGGCCGCCCTGCCTCACCGTCCGCGGCCGCCCCTGCCTCACCGTCCGCGGCCACCCCGGTGAGCTTTTGTTTTCATTTTTTTGCATTTTTTACTGCTTGTTATGTGATAGATGCATGTTGTATCGATGAATGGATGGATTGATGTATATTGGTTAGTTATAGCTTTGGTCAACTTAGTGATGTTGTCAAATTTGAAGACCAAAATTGGCATATTTGAGATGTTGTCAAATAGCTATAGCTTCATTTTGTGATGTTGACAAAATTGGTATATGATTAGTAGTTATTTTATCATGATGATGTTGCTAAAAGAAATTGAAGAACAAAATTTGACACTTGATGAAAATTAGGATTTGAAGTATCATGATGATCTAAAACCTTGACTAGATGTCATTAGCAATATGATGTTTTTTCATAGTTTGAAGTGTCAATGCTTTTCATACGTTTTTATGCTTTTTTTTACATATGTTTTTATGCTTTTTAAAATATGTTTTTATTTTTTTATGTATTATATGAATATATATATATGTAGTTTGTAATTTTTTCCATAGATTATGAATATATATATATAGTTTATATTTTTTTTCGAGCACATTAATAATGTGCCGTCATGTTCTTTTGAATATAAGTCCTTATATATTATTAAAATAAAAAACGGCTATGCGACAGAAGTTTAGTGGCGGTTGCAAACGCCCGGCACCCGTCTCCGGAGTGTGACCCCCTCACGGACGGCGCCGCCGCCGGCACCTGGAGGGGGAAAACGGATGCATCGGGTCTACACGGAGGGGATGCAGCAATCGGTTTGGCCTGGATGTTGCTCCCAAGTGTCCCTCTGAGCTGACCTGACACAACCGGGTGGAGAGACCCACTCTTCAAAGCCCGTCCGTGGGAAGTCAAAGGGCTAGATCTCGTGGTCAACCGCTCCTGGGTTAGTCGGGACGTGGGCCTTGGGGGTAGCAATGCCACCGGAGCGTCGTAAGGGGCCCTCATACATGCGGGGTGGTGTTGTGGCATGTCCGAAGAGGCGGCACGCGTCTCCGGGGTGTGGCACCCCTCACGGACGGCGCCGCCGCCGACACCTGGAGGGGGGAAACAGACGCGTCGGGTCTACACGGAGTGGATGTAGCTGTGGGTTTGGTCCGGATGTTGCTCCCAGGTGTCCCTCGGGACTGACCTGACACAACTGGCTGGAGAGGTCCAGTGGTCAAAGCCCGTCCGTGGGAAGTCAAAGGGCTAGATCTCGTGATCAACCGCTCCTTTGTTAGTCGGGACGGGGGCCCTGGGGCGTAGCAATGCCACCGGAGCATCGTACCGGGCCATCATACATGCGGGGTGGTGTTGTGGCATGTCCTAAGAGGCGGCACGCGTCTCCGGGGTGTGCCCCCCTCACGGACGGCGCCGCCGCCGGCGGCACCTGGAGGGGGAAAACGGACACATCGGGTCTAGACGGAGGGGATGTAGCAGTCGGTTTCGCCCGAATGTTGCTCCCGGGTGTCCCTACGTGTAGACCTGACACAACCGGGTGGAGAGGTCCACTGGTCAAAGCCCGTCCGTGGGAAGTCAAAGGGCTAGATCTCATGGTCAACCGCTCCAGGGTTAGGCGGGACGGGGGCCTTGGGGGGTAGCAATGCCACCGGAGCGTCGTACCGGGCCCTCATACATGCGGGGTGGTGTTGTGGCATGTCCGAAGAGGCTGCAAGCGTCTACGGGGTGTGGCCCCCGTCACGGACGGCGCCGCCGCCGGCACCTGGAGTGGGAAACGGACGCGTCTTGTCTACACGGAGTGGATGTTGTTGTGGGTTTGGCCCGGATGTTGCTCCCGGGTGTCCCTATGGTTAGACCTGACACAACCAGGTGGAGAGGTCCACTGGTCAAAGCCCGTCCGTGGGAAGTCAAAGGGCTAGATCTTGTGATCAACCGCTGCTGGGTTAGTCGGGACGGGGGCCCTGGGGGGTAGCAATGCTACCGGAGCATCGTACCGGGTCCTCATACATGCGGGGTCGTGTTGTGGCATGTCTGAAGAGGCGGCACGTGTCTCCGGGGTGTGGCACCCCTGACGGACGGCGCCGCCGCCGGCACCTGGAGGGGGAAAACGGACGCATCGGGTCTACACGTAGGGGATGTAGCAGTCGGTTTGGCCCGGATGTTGCTCGCGGGTGTCCCTATGGGCTGACCTGACACAACCGGCTGGAGAGGTCCACTGGTCAAAGCCCGTCTGTAGGAAGTCAAAGGGCTAGATCTCGTGATCAACCGCTCCTGGGTTAGTCGGGACGGGGGCCATGGAGGGTAGCAATGCCACCGGAGCATCGTACCGGGCCCTCATACATGCGGGGTGGTGTTGTGGCATGTCCGAAGAGGCGGCACGCGTCTCCTGGGTGTGGCAGCCCTCACGGACGGCGCCGCCGCCGGCACCTGGAGGGGGGAAACGGATGCGTCGGGTCCACACGGAGTGGATGTAGGTGTGGGTTTGGCCCGGATGTTGCTCCCAGGTGTCCCTCTGGGCTAACCTGACACAACCGGCTGTAGAGGTCCACTGGTCAAATCCCGTCCGTGGGAAGTCAAAGGGCTAGATCTCGTGGTCAACCGCTCCAGTATTAGGCGGGACGGGGGCCTTGGGGTGTAGCAATGCCACAGGAGCGTCGTACCGGGCCCTCATACATGCGGGGTGGTGTTGTGGCATGTCTGAAGAGGCGGCACGCGTCTCCGGTGTGTGGCCCCTCTCACGGACGGCTCAGCCGCCGGCACCGGGAGGGGGGAAACGGACGTGTCGTGTCTACACGGTGTGGATATGTAGCTGTGGGTTTGGCCCGGATGTTGCTCCCAGGTGTTCCTCTGTCGATGACCCCCTCCCCCTTCACTCACCTGACGAACTAAGCTACCCCGCGCCCACCCCCACCCTCACCGTCGACCAGGCCACGGCCTTGGCGGACGAAGCTGCTCGAATTCGGCGCCTCCCCTCCCCTCCCCTCTGTGTGGTTCCAGGAGAGGAGAGGGCCGAGCGGTTTAAAAAATATAAAAAATATATATGAAATAATAACACATAAAAAGGAAAATTATAACTAATTTTTTTTTTTGAAAATCTATATAAAATAAAAAAGAATAAATATATAACTATAAGAAAACATTAAAATAAAAAAGGAAAATAAAACTATGCCGGATCAGGCACTCGGTAACGGTACCATGTATCATTTTTAATATAATTATATACCATGTATCTTTCAAAAAAAAATTCAAGAACGTGGATTTGAAAATATTTAATATGTACGTACAAATATTTTATATATATATACGAAACTTTTCAATGCGTTTGAAAATAATATACACTAAAAATATATTTGAAGACAGTTAATAATATATGCCACGTGTGTAATTAACATGTATACGGGTAGTTTGTCATTAACATGTAAAAAAAAGAAATATACCTGTGCCTACGGCTTAGCCGTCGGCATACATGCCACATGGCATGGTTAATATATGCCGACGGCTAAGCCGTCAGCATAGGACGCCATATCCATCTCGGGCGCGCCCCGTCCAGTCGTTGACCCCAATCCAGCTCGCCCCGACCCCGATCCAGCTCACCCCCGACCCCGATCCGCCGCCGCCGCATTCGGCCGCGCCGCCTGCCGCCGCCCACTCCACCCCTGCCTCCCCCATCGCCGTCACCACCCGCCGTCGCCCCTGCCGTCCCCGCCGCCGTCTCCACTTGCCGTCTCCCCGCCGTCCCCGCCATCTCCACCCCTGCCTCCCCCGTCGCCTTCTCCACCCGCCGTCGCCCCGGCCTCCCCCGACCTCGCTGCGCTGCCCCGGCCTCCCCCGACCCTAACACCGCCCCGGCCTCCCCCCAACCGCGCGCCGGCCGCGGCTCCTGCCGGCCCGCACACCCGACCCTCCCGTCCCCGGCCGCCCCTGCCCTCCCGTCCCCGGCCGCCCCTGCCTCGGCCCTCCACCGCTGCCCCCTGCTTACCGCTGCCCCGGCCGCCCTGCCTCACCGTCCCCTACCGCCCCTGCCTCACCGTCCGCGGTTGCCCCGGTGAGTTTTTTTTTTTCATTTTTTGCATTTTTTTTACTGCTTGTTATGTGATAGATGCATGTTGTATGGATGAATGGATGGATTGATGTATATTGGTTAGTTATAGCTTTGGTCAACTTAGTGATGTTGTCAAATGTTGTCAAATTTCAAGCACAAAATTGGCATATTTGAGATGTTGTCAAATAGCTATAGTTTCATTTTGTGATGATGTTGCTAAAAAAATTGAAGAACAAAATTTGACACTTGATGAAAATTAGGATTTGAAGTATCATGATGATCTAAAACCTTGACTAGATGTCATTAGCAATATGATTTTTTTCATAGTTTGAAGTGTCAATGCTTTATGTGAGGTGCTGCCGTCAAATTTTTTGACTCGGTAAAATTTACAGGCTTTGTGGTATTCATCTCCCTGGAGCCTTCGTCCTCTGGGTTTGGTCCGTGATCCTGCCTCTGCTCGACTACTTCCTCTACAGTGGAGGGTGAGCTACGAATCCACCTTCACCTCCTAGCCTCTTTTAACTAGATTGAATTTGCACATCAAGTCGCGTAACCTAGGTCTCCCGTCCGAAAGGGTTGCATCGATAAATATGCATTCAATTGCATATTTATCACCGCAGCTCTTTTGGATTGTCCAGCGCTTTCCACGGACAGCCCGAGGATGTGTAGATTGGGTAGGTTGTTCATGCTCTACCCCGTTCCGAGACAGGATTTCGGCGGCGCCTCCCTGTTGTTCTCCGGATGCACATTCTCTCGGCATTTTGCCGAGACGTGTATTTGGAGAACAACGGGGAGATGCTGCCGAAATTTTGTCTCGGAATGGGGTAGAGCATGGACCGTACTCAATCTACACATTCTCGGGTGGGATTAGGACCCATCTTTACATATTAGAGATATATGTGGATTAAATGTCGTTTCTCGTCAACCATGTAAAAAATAAAATATTGATGTGGGTAATTTAAATGAATCCTTAATTTTGTTGTGTGGCTTCCAATAAAGCAGAGATGGCAGATAATCAGTGGATGTATAGTGGGTTTTTTCGTCGGAATCAAGTAACAATAGACTGGGTCGAGAAAACTGATGTGTTTTTGAAAGAGATATTCCGTAGTCCAATGAGGATGGTGCCAGAATGCCCATGTGCCAAATGTAAGAGACGTATCTGCAGAGATAAGAGTGAGATGACTAAGCACCTTCGCACGAATGGATTTATGCCCAACTTTAATATGCCGATAAACTTTGCCCAGCGGGACCGTGGTAGAGAGGATGCGATACGACAACGCGTCGCTGGTTATGAGGACGATGGGGTTAGAGACATGCTAGATGATGTCGTTGCTGCACAGCCGACACCTCCGTCACATTCAGTGAATCCTCCTGGAAACCGCAAAGGCCTTCCTGGAAATCTTGGCCTCGTCAAAGAAACCTCTCTATGAGGGTGCCAAGCTGTCTGTGCTGGATGCCATCTCGCAACTGATGGCAGTCAAGGCTGAGTACGGCTGTAGCCGAGGTTGCTTCGAAGCATTTCTGGGAGTATGGGCTAACAGCCTGCCTGAGGGCCATGAACTGCCGAAAAACATGTACGGTATGAAGAAAATCATGAAGGCGCTCTCCATGGACTATGAGAAAATCCATGTTTGTCCAGAGAATTGCCTTTTGTTTAGGCATGAGTATGCGGATGACAACTACTGTAGGAAGTGCGGTTCCTCTCGGTATATTGAGGTGGTCAATAAGCATGGTCAGAAGCAGCAGCTAAAAATCCCTGTGAAGGTTCCTCGGTATCTTGATTTTATAAAAAGACTGCAGCACCTTTTCATCACCGAGGAGTCTGCCAAAATGATGAAGTGGCACAAGGAAGGGAAAAGGTACAATCCAAAAAAAATTGTACATCCATTAGAAGGTGAAGCTTGGAAGTCATTCGATATAGAGTAACCGGAGGAAGCAGCCGAGGCTGGGAATGTCAGAATTGCTATAACAGGTGATGGGTTCAATCCATATGGTATGTCGTCTAATCCATACAACTGCGGGCCCGTATTTGTTATTCCGCTCAATCTCCCTCCCGGCGCCATAATGCGACGCAAGACCATGTTCCTGTCGCTTATAATTCTGGGGCCTGAATATCCGGGGAAGAATTTGAGTGTGTTTATGCAGCCGTTGGTGGATGATTTGCACCATTCTTGGTACTTCCCAAGGTTGACATACGACCGGCATCTGCAGAAAAATTTCTTGATGAAAGTTTGGCTACAGTATTGCATGCATGACTTTCCCAACTATGCCCTGTTCTGCGGATGGTGTACAAGTGGAAAGATGCCTTGCCTAGTGTGCATGCAGGCCTTGATTTTCATTTGGCTGAAGAAGGGTGGCAAGTATGTTGCTTTCGACCTGCATCGATAGTTCCTCCCTCCAGACCATCCTGATAGGGAAGACAAGAAGAACTTCACAAAAGGCAAAGTTGTCCATGAAGTAAACGAGATTGCAACGTTTTCTGGTGCGTATGTGCTTGCTCAGCTGAAAGCTCTTAAGCCTGCCGGTGAAGGGAAAGGCAAAGGCAAAGGCAAAGGGAAAGGCAAAGCCACAGGCGAAGACGAGGGCAAAGGAAAAGGTAAAAAGAAAAAATGTTTTGAAGGATATGGTGAGACGCACAACCGGACTCACATTACCCCCTTCACGCAGCTTCCCTATTTTAAGGACCTCAAACTTCCATACAACATCGACGTGATGCACACCGAAAAGAATGTCGCAGAGTCCCTTTTTCGCACGATCCTCAACATTCCTGATAAGACAAAGGATAATGTTAATGCTAGAGTCGATCAACAGAATATTTGTGATAGACCACGTCTTCACATGCAGCCTCCCACAGGCAGTCGAAAATCTTGGTACAAGCCAGATGCCGATTTCGTACTTAAAAAGGATCATAAGATGGAGGCATTCAAGTGGCTGAAACACGTCGTGAAGTTCACCGATGGTTATGCGTCGAATATAAGTAAGGGGGTCAATCTTTCAACGGGCAGAGTGACCGGGCTCAAGAGTCATGACTATCATGTATGGATTGAGCGGATTATGCCGGTGATGATTCGGGGCTATGTTCCCGAGCGTGTCTGGCATGTGCTTGCGGAGTTAAGCCATTTCTTCCACACGCTTTGTGCTAAAGAAGTATGTCCTGAGAAGATAAAAGAAATGCATAAGAAGGTGCCGGGGTTGATATGCAAGCTAGAGAAGATCTTCCCGCCAGGCTTCTTTACTCCGATGACACATCTCATTTTGCACCTCGCGAACGAGGTATTGTTGGGGGGCCCTGTGCAGAATCGTTGGCAGTACGGCCCTGAGAGATAGAGCAAGCATCTGAGACAGAAATGTGGAAACAAAGCTAAGATTGAAGCTTCCATAGCTGAGGCAGTTATCCTAGAGGAGGTGGCAGACCTCAGGACAGCCTACTATCCGGACCATGTTTCCACGGTGCACAATAAGGTGTCTCGATGCAATACAGAAGGACCCAAGTATAAACCCAAGTTGCCTCTATTCATCGGGCAAGGTGGCAGGGCTGGATGCTCGACATCTTATGACATGCCACGAGATGAGTGGGAGGATGTCATGTTCTATATCTTGCACAACATCAAGGAAGTTGAGGATGAGTGGATGAGGTAATACCTTTGCACCATTCTTTTAGTCAATTCGTTATGTTCACTTTGCCTAGTTCTTATACCGCTTTTCTTATTGTAGTCGATTCGTTGAGGAAGAGTCGACGGGAATGCTGCCTCCTACTGAAGCGGAGGCACTTGCTCTTCTCCGAAAGGGTGCTGATGGAAGGAAAAATTTCGTTGCGTGGTTCATGGAGAAAGTAATTTTTCACACTTCCCTATTACCCATTTCACACTTCCAATTAAACTCATGCACCCTATAGTTTCAATTAAACTTGTAGGGAAATGATCCGAACGAATCAATGGATGAAGAATTGAGATGGGTTTCCATGGGTTTTGACCCTACCGTCATGACATGCGAAAAGTGTTATGTGAATGGGTATCGCTTCCATACAGAGGAGCACCAGAACAGTCGGCCTAATCCCAAAACCATAAATACCGGAGTCTTCACCGAAGGAGATAATAAAGTAGATTACTACGGAAGGGTAGGAAAAATATACGAGCTTACATTCAAACGTGGCCGTAAACACCTAAGTCTCACTGTGTTCAAATGCCGATGGTTCGACCCCAAAAAGGGTCTGAGACATACGCCTTCTGTTGGTTTAGTTGAAGTTAAACCATCAACCGTCTATGCCGGAGCTGTTCTCTTTATCGCCGCTACCCAGGCCACACAAGTATATTATCTGCCTTACCCATGCCAGAAAGAGTACCTAAAGGGTTGGGAAGTTGTGTTCAAGGTGTCGCCACATGGTAAGCTACCGGACCCGAACGATGATGATTACTACAACATAAACCCCATGACATACGAGGGAGTGTTCTTTCAAGAGGAACATGATGACTTGGTCCGAAATAAGGAGGATGATGACTTGGGTTATGTTGACCTGGACCCAAATGACGACGGCACACGGATTGATGGTGAGGCAGTTGTGAATAAAAGAGACATAATTATGCTTGAAAAGTTAAATGAAGACGCTGACGCTGACGATGAGGAAGAGCCTCCACCTCCGTCAGACAACGAAGAAGATATGCGGGATAGTGATGATGAGACCGGTCGACAAATAGATTACAATAGTGATGATTCATATGGGTTATAGAAAATGTATGTTCTTTTAATGATCATTACAATAGTATGCTTAATGTGCTCTTCTGTTATTAATGTCTTTCATGTTTCAACTTTTATGATGTTTCATGTCTTGCACTACTTTTATGTTCGTGAACTTTCATCGGTGATGATGTTTAGATGATGAGCTTGACTATGTTTAAATGATGATTATGAGCTGTCATATTTCATATTAATCTGCTTTAAAATGCTGTCAAATGAATTGAAAAAGCGAAAACGGGAAAAAAAAACTATGCCTACGGCAAAGCCGTCGGCATATCTACGCTCAGGAGCCACCAGGAGGCGCCACGTGGCAGAGATATGCCTACGGCAAAGCTGTCGGCATAGATGTAAATCTATGCCGATGGCTTTGCCGTAGGCATATCTCAGCCGCCAGGCCGAGCCATGGGACAACATGTGGCAATGGTATGCCGACGGCTTTGCCGTCGGCATAGATTTATTCTATGCCGACGGCATAACATTGCCATGTGTCGTCCCCTGAGTCGCCAGTGGTTTTGACGGCGCTGTCCGTTGCCGTCAGACGGAAAACAACACTGACGGCTAAACTATAACGACGGCTGCCCACGGCCGTCGGCATACGGTCCTATGCCGACGGCTATACTACACCGACGGTCTGATACAACTACGCTGACGTGATCTACACCGACGGGGCTATGCCGACGGCAGCCGTAGGCATAGATCTATGGTGACGGCATACGGCCTATGCCGACAGCCCTGGGCCGTAGGCATAGCCCGCGAGTCCGGTAGTGGCTCCACGTGGCCTCTACGGGGCACCCAGGCAGGAGGACCTTTAGTCCCAGTTGGTAACACCAACCGGGACAAAAAAGAAGCCACGCGTCAGCAGCTCGCAGGCGTTGGGGTTTTTGTTTATTGTTTTGAAGGGGGGTGGGCGGTTAGGGGTTTTAGAGGGTTAATTTAGGGGCTTCACTGTCAGCTAGATACTAGAGAGAAGTGACCTCTCTTCCTCTAAGAGATTGGCCGAACAACAAGTTTTCATATATCTATCTGACGCTACTACGTATATGTTGGGGAACGTAGTAATTTCAAAAAAATTCCTACGCACACGCAAGATCATGGTGATGGCATAGCAATGAGAGGGGAGAGTGTTGTCCACGTACCCTCGTAGACCGTAAGCGGAAGCATTAGCACAACGCGGTTGATGTAGTCGTACGTCTTGACGATCCGACCGATCCAAGCACCGAACGTACGGCACCTCCGAGTTTAGCACACGTTCAACTCGATGACGATCTCCGGCCTCCGATCCAGCAAAGCTCCGAAGATGAGTTTCGTCAGCATGACGGCGTGGTGACGATGATGATGTTCTAGCAGCGCAGGGCTTTGCCTAAACTCCGCGACGATATGACCGAGGTGGAATATGGTGGAGGGGGGCACCGCACACGGCTAAGGAATGATCTGTAGATCAACTTGTGTGTCATGGGGTGCTTCCTGCCCCCGTATATAAAGGAGCACGGGGGAGGAGGCGGCCGGCCAAGGGAGGGCGCGCCAGGGAGGTGCCCTACTCCCAGCGGGAGTAGGACTCCCTCCTTTCCTAGTCCAACTAGGAGACCGTCCATGTAGTAGGAGTAGGAGAGAAGGAAAGGGAAGAGAGAAGGGAAGGAAGGAGGGGGTGCGTGAAGGAAATATGCCCTAGAGGCAATAATAAAGTTATTATATATTTCCTCATATCATGATAAATGTTTATTATTCATGCTAGAATTGTATTAACGGGAAACATAATACATGTGTGAATATATAGACAAACAGAGTGTCACTAGTATGCCTCTACTTGACTAGCTTGTTAATCAAAGATGGTTATGTTTCCTAACCATAAACAAGGAGTTGTTATTTGATTAACAAGGTCACATCATTAGTTGAATGATCTGATTGACATGACCCATTCCGTTAGCTTAGCACACGATCGTTTAGTATGTTGCTATTGCTTCCTTCATGACTTATACATGTTCCTATAACTATGAGATTATGCAACTCCGGTTTGCCGGAGGAACACTTTGGGTACTACCAAACGTCACAACGTAACTGGGTGATTATAAAGGAGTACTACAGGTGTCTCCAAAGGCAGATGTTGGGTTGGCGTATTTCGAGATTAGGTTTTGTCACTCCGATTGTCGGAGAGGTATCTCTGGGCCCTCTCGGTAATACACATCACTGAAGCCTTGCAAGCATTACAACTAATGAGTTAGCTGTGAGATGATGTATTACGGAACGAGTAAAGAGACTTGCCGGTAACGAGATTGAACTAGGTATTGGATACCGACGATCGAATCTCGGGCAAGTAACATACCGATGACAAAGGGAACAACGTATGTTGTTATGTGGTCTGACCGATAAAGATCTTCGTAGATTATGTAGGAACCAATATGGGCATCCAGGTCCCGCTATTGGTTATTGACCGGAGACGTGTCTCGGTCATGTCTACATTGTTCTCGAACCGTAGGGTCCGCACGCTTAAGGTTTCGATAACGGTTATATTATGAGTTTGTGTATTTTGATGTACCGAAGAAGTTCGGAGTCCCGGATGTGATCACGGACATGACGAGGAGTCTCGAAATGGTCGAGACATAAAGATTGATATATTGGAAGCCTATATTTGGAGTTCGGAATGGTTCCGGGTGAAATCGGGAATTTACCGGAGTACCGGGAGGTTACCGGAACCCCCCGGGAACTATATGGGCCATAGTGGGCCTTGGTGGAAAGGAGAAAGGGCCAGCCCTAGGTGGCCGCGCGCCTCCCCCCTTCCCCTAGTCCTATTAGGACTAGGAAAGGTGGGCCGGCCCCCTCTCTCTCTTTCCCCCTCCGGTGAATCCTATTCCAACTAGGATTGGAGGGGGAATCCTACTCCCAGAGGGAGTAGGACTCCCTGGCGCGCCTCCTCTTGGCCGGCCGGCCCCCTCCCCCTTGCTCCTTTATATACAGGGGCAGGGGGGCACCCTAGAACACACAAGTTTGATCTACGGATCGTTCCTTAGCCGTGTGCGGTGCCCCCCTCCACCATATTCCACCTCGGTCATATCGTCGCAAAGCTTAGGCGAAGCCCTGCGCCGGTAGTACATCAAGATCGTCACCACGCCGTCGTGCTGACGAAACTCTCCCTTCCCGAAGCTCTACTGGATTGGAGCCCGAGGAGCGTCATCGAGCTGTACGTGTGTCAAGAACTCGGGGGCGCCGGAGTTACGGCGCCGGGATCGGTCGGATCGCGAGGAGAACGTACGACTACTTCCTCTACGTTGTGATCGCTTCCGCTTCGGTCTACAAGGGTACGTAGACAACACTCTCCCCTCTCGTTGCTATACATCACCATGATCTTGCGTGTGCGTAGGAAAATTTTTGAAATTACTACGTTCCCCAACAGTGGCATCCGAGCCAGGTTTTTATGGTTTGATGTTTTGCACGAGTAGAACACAAGTGAGTTGTGGGCGATACAAGTCATACTACCTACCAGCATGTCATACTTTGGTTCAGCGGTATTGTGAGATGAAGCGGCCCAGATCGACATTACGCGTACGCTTACGCGAGACTGGTTTCACCGCTACGAGCACTCGTTGCTTAAAGGTGACTGGCGGGTGTCTGTCTCTCTCACTTTAGTTGAACCGAGTGTGGCTACGCCCGGTCCTTGAGAAGGTTAAAACGGAGTCTATTTGACGAAGTATCGTTGTGGTTTTGATGCGTAGGTGAGATTGGTTCTTGCTTAAGCCCGTAGCAGCCACGTAAAATTTGCAACAACAAAGTAGAGGACGTCTAACTTGTTTTTGCAGGGCATGTTGTGATGTGATATGGTCAAGACGTGATGCTATATTTTATTGTATGAGATGATCATGTTTTGTAACCGAAGTTATCGGCAACTGGTAGGAGCCATATGGTTGTCGCTTTATTGTATGAAATGCAAACGCCCTGTAATTGCTTTACTTTATCACTAAGCGGTAGCGATAGTCGTAGAAGCAATAGGTGGCGTAGACGACAACGATGCTACGATGGAGATCAAGGTGTCGCGCCGATGACGATGGTGATCACGAGGTGCTTCGGAGATGGAGATCACAAGCACAAGATGATGATGGCCATGTCATATCACTTATATTGATTGCATGTGATGTTTATCCTTTATGCATCTTATCTTGCTTTGATTGACGGTAGCATTTTAAGATGATCTCTCACTAAAAATTATCAAGAAGTGTTCTCCCTGAGTATGCACCATTGCCAAAGTTCGTCGTGCCCAGACACCACGTGATGATCGGGTGTGATAAGCTCTACGTCCATCTACAACGGGTGCAAGCCAGTTTTGCACACGCAGAATACTCAGGTTATACTTGACGAGCCTAGCATATGCAGATATGGCCTCGGAACACGGAGACCGAAATGTCGAGCGTGAATCATATAGTAGATATGATCAACATAAGATGTTCACCATTGAAAACTACTCCATCTCACGTGATGATCGGTTATGGTTTAGTTGATTTGGATCACGTGATCACTTAGATGACTAGAGAGATGTCTGTCTAAGTGGGAGTTCTTAAGTATTATGATTAATTGAACTTAAATTTATCATGAACTTAGTCCTGGTAGTATTTTGCAAATTATGTTGAAGATCAATAGCTCGCGTTGTTGCTTTCATATGTTTGTTTTTTGATATGTTCCTAGAGAAAATTGTGTTGAAAATGTTAGTAGCAATGATGCGGATTCGATCCGTGATCGGAGGTTTATCCTCATTGCTGCACAGAAGAATTATGTCCTTAATGCACCGCTAGGTGACAGACCTATTGCAGGAGCAGATGCAAACGTTATGAACGTTTGGCTAGCTCAATATGATGACTACTTGATAGTTTAAGTGCACCATGCTTAACAGCTTAGAATCGGGACTTCAAAGACGTTTTAAACGTCATGGACCATATGAGATGTTCCAGGAGTTGAAGTTAATATTTCAAGCAAATACCCGAGTTGAGAGATATGAATTCTTCAACAAGTTCTATAGGTAAAAGATGGAGGAGAATCGCTCAACTAGTGAGCATGTGCACAGATTGTCTGGGTACTACAATCGCTTGAATCAAGTGGGAGTTAATCTTCCAGATAAGATAGTGATTGACAGAATTCTCTAGTCACCATCACCAAGTTAGTAGAACTTCGTGATGAACTATAGTATGCAAGGGATGATGAAAATGATTCCCGAGTTCTTCGTGATGTTGAAATCAACGAATGTAGAAATCAAGAAAGAGCATCAAGTGTTGATGATTGACAAGACCACTAGTTTCAAGAAAAGGGCAAAGGGAAAGAAAGGGAACTTCAAGTGGAAAGACAAGCAAGTTGTCACTCCTGCAAAGAAGCTCCAAAGCCTGAAACTGAGTGCTTACACTACAAAGGAAATGGTCACCGGAAGCGGAAATGCCCTGAATATTTGGTGGATAAGCAGGATGGCAAAGTGAACAAAGGTATATTTGATATACATGTTATTGATGTGTACTTTACTAGTGTTTATAGCAACCCTTCGGTATTTGGTACTGGTTCAGTTGCTAAGAGTAGTAACTCGAAACGGGAGTTGCAGAATAAACAGAAACTAGTTAAGGGTGAAGTGACGATGTGTGTTGAAAGTAGTTTCAAGATTGATATGATCATCATCGCACAGTCCCTATACTTTCGGGATTAGTGTTGAACCTAAATAAATGTTATTTGGTGTTTGCGTTGAGCATGAATATGATTTGATCGTGTTTATTGCAATACGGTTATTCATTTAAGTAAGAGAATAAACTATTGTTCGGTTTACATGAATAAAACCTTATATGGTTACACACCCAATGAAAATGGTTCATTGGATCTCGATCATAGTGATACACATATTCATAATATTGAAACCAAAAGATGCAAAGTTAATAATGATAGTGCAACTTATTTATGGCACTGCCGTTTATGTCATATTGGTGTAAAGCGCATGAAGAAACTCCATGCTGATGGGATTTTGGAATCACTTGATTATGAATCACTTGATGCTTGCGAACCATGCCTCATGGGCAAGATGACTAAGACTCCGTTCTCCGGAACAGTGGAGCGAGCAACTGACTTATTGGAAATAATACATACTGATGTATGCGATCCAATGAGTGTTAAAGCTCGCGGCGGGTATCGTTATTTTCTGACCTTCACAGATGATTTGAGCAGATATGGGTATATCTACTTGATGAAACATAAGTCTGAAATAGTTGAAAGGATTCAAAGAATTTCAGAGTGAAGTGGAAAAATCATCGTGACAAGAAAATAAGGTTTCTACGATTTGATCGCGGGGACAAATATTTAAGTTACGAGTTTGGTCTTCAATTAAAACAATGTGGAATAGTTTCACAAATTCATGCCACCTGGAACACCAGATCATAATGGTGTGTCCGAACGTCATAACCGTACTTTATTGGATATAGTACAATCTATGATGTTTCTTACCGATTTACCAATGTCGTTTTGGGATCATGCATTAGAGACAACTGCATTCACGTTAAATAGGGCACCATCTAAATCCATTGAGACGACACTATATGAATTGTGGTTTAGCAAGAAACCAAAGTTGTCGTTTCTTAAAGTTTGGGGCTGCGATGCTTATGTGAAAAAGTTTCATCCTGATAAGCTCAAACCCAAATCGGAGAAATGTGTCTTCATAGGATACCCAAAGGAGACAGTTGGGTACACCTTCTATCACAGATCCGAAGGCAAGACATTCGTTGCTAAGAATGGATCCTTTCTAGAGAAGGAGTTTCTCTCGAAAGAAGTGAGTGGGAGGAAAGTAGAACTTGATGAGGTAACAGTACTAGCTCCCTTATTGGAAAGTAGTTCATCACAGAAATTGGTTCCTGTGACACCTACACCAATTAGTGAGGAAGTTAATGATGATGATCATAAAACTTCAGATCAAGTTACTACCGAACTTCGTAGGTAAAACAGAGTAAGATCCGCACCAGAGTGGTACGGTAATCCTGTTCTGGAAGTCATGCTACTAGATCATGATGAACCTACGAACTATGAAGAAGCGATGGTGAGCCCAGATTCCGCAAAATGGCTTGAGGCCATGAAATCTGAGATGGGATCCATGTATGAAAACAAAGTGTGGACTTTGGTTGACTTGCCTGAGGGTCGGCAAGCAATAGAAAATAAGTGGATCTTCAAGAAGAAGACTGACGCTGACGGTAATATTACTGTCTACAAAGCTCGACTTGTCGCAAAGGGTTTTCGACAAGTTCAAGGGATTGACTACGATGAGACCTTCTCACCCGTAGCGATGCTTAAGTCTGTCCGAATCATGTTAGCAATTGCCGCATTTTATGATTATGAAATTTGGCAAATGGATGTAAAGACTGCATTCCTGAATGGATTTCTGGAAGAAGAGTTGTATATGATGCAACCAGAAGGTTTTTCGATCCAAAGGGAGCTAACAAAGTGTGCAAACTCCAGCGATCCATCTATGGACTGGTGCAAGCATCTCGGAGTTGGAATATACGCTTTGATGAGTTGATCAAAGCATATAGTTTTGTACAGACTTATGGT
Source organism: Triticum timopheevii (assembly GCA_963921465.1). Classification (NCBI taxonomy): domain Eukaryota; kingdom Viridiplantae; phylum Streptophyta; class Magnoliopsida; order Poales; family Poaceae; genus Triticum; species Triticum timopheevii. Next base: position 3,830,095 of record OY997271.1, read on the forward strand.
GAAGCCTGTATTTACTAGAAAGTGAGTGGGAGCACTATAGCATTTCTGATAAGTATATGTGAATGACATATTGTAGATCGGAAATAATGTAGAATTATTCTGCAAAGCATAAAGGAGTGTTTGAAAGAAGTTTTTCAAAGAAAGACCTCGGTGAAGCTGCTTACATATTGAGCATCAAGATCTATAGAGATAGATCAAGATGCTTGATAAGTTTTTTCAATGAGTACATACCTTGACAAGATTTTGAAGTAGTTCAAAATGGAACAGTCAAAGAAAGAGTTCTTGCCTGTGTTACAAGGTGTGAAATTGAGTAAGACTCAAAACCCGACCACGGCAGAAGATAGAAAGAGAATGAAAGTCATTCCCTATGCCTTGGCCATAGGTTCTATAAAGTATGCCATGCTGTGTACCAGATCTATTGTATACCCTGCACTGAGTTTGGCAAGGGAGTACAATAGTGATCTAGGAGTAGATCACTGGACAGCGGTCAAAATTATCCTTAGTGGAATAAGGATATGTTTCTCGATTATGGAAGTGACAAAAGGTTCTTCGTAAAGGGTTACGTCGATGCAAGTTTTGACACTGATCTGGATGACTCTAAGTCTCGATCTAGATACATATTGAAAGTGGGAGCAATTAGCTAGAGTAGCTTCGTGCAGAGCATTGTAGACATAGAAAAATTGCAAAATACATAACGGATCTGAATATGAAAGACCTGTTGACTAAGACTCTCTCACAAGCAAAACATGATCACACCTTAGTACTCTTTGGGTGTTAATCACATAGCGATGTGAACTAGATTACTGAATTGAGTAAACCCTTTGGGTGTTGGTCACATGGCGATGTGAACTATGGGTGTTAATCACATGATGATGTGAACTATCGAAGTTAATCACATGGTGATGTGATCTAGATTATTGACTCTAGTGCAAGTGGGAGACTGAAGGAAATATGCCCTAGAGGCAATAATAAAGTTATTATATATTTCCTCATATCATGATAAATGTTTATTATTCATGCTAGAATTGTATTAACCGGAAACATAATACATGTGTGAATATATAGACAAACAGAGTGTCACTAGTATGCCTCTACTTGACTAGCTTGTTAATCAAAGATGGTTATGTTTCCTAACCATAAACAATGAGTTGTTATTTGATTAACAAGGTCACATCATTAGTTGAATGATCTGATTGACATGACCCATTCCGTTAGCTTAGCACACGATCGTTTAGTATGTTGCTATTGCTTCCTTCATGACTTATACATGTTCCTATAACTATGAGATTATGCAACTCCCGTTTGCCGGAGGAACACTTTGGGTACTACCAAACGTCACAACGTAACTGGGTGATTATAAAGGAGTACTACAGGTGTCTCCAAAGGCAGATGTTGGGTTGGCGTATTTCGAGATTAGGTTTTGTCACTCCGATTGTCGGAGAGGTATCTCTGGGCCCTCTCGGTAATACACATCACTGAAGCCTTGCAAGCATTACAACTAATGAGTTAGCTGTGAGATGATGTATTACGGAACGAGTAAAGAGACTTGCCGGTAACGAGATTGAACTAGGTATTGGATACCGACGATCGAATCTCGGGCAAGTAACATACCGATGACAAAGGGAACAACGTATGTTGTTATGCGGTCTGACCGATAAAGATCTTCGTAGAATATGTAGGAACCAATATGGGCATCCAGGTCCCGCTATTGGTTATTGACCGGAGACGTGTCTCGGTCATGTCTACATTGTTCTCGAACCATAGGGTCCGCACGCTTAAGGTTTCGATAACGGTTATATTATGAGTTTGTGTATTTTGATGTACCGAAGAAGTTCGGAGTCCCGGATGTGATCACGGACATGACGAGGAGTCTCGAAATGGTCGAGACATAAAGATTGATATATTGGAAGCCTATATTTGGAGTTCGGAATGGTTCCGGGTGAAATCGGGAATTTACCGGAGTACCGGGAGGTTACCGGAACCCCCCGGGAACTATATGGGCCATAGTGGGCCTTGGTGGAAAGGAGAAAGGGCCAGCCCTAGGTGGCCGCGCGCCTCCCCCCTTCCCCTAGTCCTATTAGGACTAGGAAAGGTGGGCCGGCCCCCTCTCTCTCTTTCCCCCTCCGGTGAATCCTATTCCAACTAGGATTGGAGGGGGAATCCTACTCCCAGAGGGTGTAGGACTCCCTGGCGCGCCTCCTCTTGGCCGGCCGGCCCCCTCCCCCTTGCTCCTTTATATACAGGGGCAGGGGGGCACCCTAGAACACACAAGTTTGATCTACGGATCGTTCCTTAGCCGTGTGCGGTGCCCCCCTCCACCATATTCCACCTCGGTCATATCGTCGCAAAGCTTAGGCGAAGCCCTGCGCCGGTAGTACATCAAGATCGTCACCACGCCGTCGTGCTGACGAAACTCTCCCTCCCCGAAGCTCTACTGGATTGGAGCCCGAGGAGCGTCATCGAGCTGTACGTGTGTCAAGAACTCGGGGGCGCCGGAGTTACGGCGCCGGGATCGGTCGGATCGCGAGGAGAACGTACGACTACTTCCTCTACGTTGTGATCGCTTCCGCTTCGGTCTACCAGGGTACGTAGACAACACTCTCCCCTCTCGTTGCTATACATCACCATGATCTTGCGTGTGCGTAGGAATTTTTTTGAAATTACTACGTTCCCCAACAGTGCGGCCCCTCCCCCTAGTCCAATTCGGACTAGGCCTTGGGGGGGCGCGCGGCCTGCCCTAGGCAGCCCCTCTCTCTTTCCCGTATGGCCCAATAAGGCCCAATACTTCTCCCCGGCGAATTCCCGTAACTCTCCGGTACTCCGATAAATACACCAATCACTCGTAACCTTTCCGAACTCCGAATATAGTCGTCCAATATATCGACCTTTACGTCTCGACCATTTCGAGACTCCTCGTCATGTCCCCGATCTCATCCGGGACTCCGAACTCCTTCGGTACATCAAAACTCATAAACTCATAATATAACTGTCATCGAAACCTTAAGCGTGCGGACCCTACGGGTTCGAGAACTATGTAGACATGACCTAGAACTATTCTCGGTCAATAACCAATAGCGGAACCTGGATGCCCATATTGGCTCCTACATATTCTACGAAGATCTTTATCGGTCAAACCGCATAACAACATACGTTGTTCCCTTTGTCATCGGTATGTTACTTGCCCGAGATTCGATCGTCGGTATCCATTACCTAGTTCAATCTCATTACCGGCAAGTCTCTTTACTCGTTACGTAATGCATCATCCCGTAACCAACTCATTGGTCACATTGCTTGCAAGGCTTATAGTGATGTGCATTACCGAGAGGGCCCAGAGATCCCTCTCCGGCAATCGGAGTGACAAAACCTAATCTCGAAATACGCCAACTCAACATGTACCTTTGGAGACACCTGTAGTACTCCTTTATAATCACCCAATTACGTTGTGACGTTTCGTAGCACCCAAAGTGTTCCTCCGGTAAACGGGAGTTGCATAATCTCATAGTTACAGAAACATGTATAAGTCATGAAGAAAGCAATAACAACATACTAAACGATCAAGTGCTAGGTTAACGGAATGGGTCATGTCAATCACATCATTCTCCTAATGATGAGATCCCATTAATCAAATGACAACACATGTCTATGGTTAGGAAACATAACCATCTTTGATTAACAAGCTAGTCAAGTAGAGGCATGCTAGTGACACTATGTTTGTCTATGTATTCACACATGTATTATGTTTCCGGTTAATACAATTCTAGCATGAATAATAAACATATATCATGAAATAAGGAAATAAATAATAACTTTATTATTGCCTCTAAGTCATATTTCCTTCAGTATATACAATATAACATCTCTTACAATCCCTAACATCTAAAACCCGTTTCAATTTCCAGATGGTATTCTCCCTTCTCATTTATGATGTGATTAAGAAAGAATCCCGCCAATTCCTCTTGAATTTCTCGTATGCGATCATGTGGTAGGAGTTCATCCTGCATCGGCCACATCTAATTTAAAGAAGGGGATCAATACATATATATGAATGAAACTCAACACAAATGATGGTACTAAAATAAAATTTTGAATATTATTATTTACGTACTTCATATTGTCGGTCAGAGTAGCCCGCTCAGAGGTCGAGTGGCGGATGAACTAGCAAACATAGTATCCACATAAATTATTCCCGCCTTCCTGCTAGAAGCACTTTACGAGAATAGAGTTCAATCAAACTGATAATCAAGCATGATAAATGGTATTCATGAAACTAGCTTCAATGGGAGATGCACGGAACTAGCTAGTACTACTTACTTTCCGGTGTGTAAATCGCAGATCCCTCGGCAGTCCCAGAACCATTCGAGAGAACTCTTTCCAAACCCTGCCTCGCAAAGAAAATAATTATTTGATAACAGGAAATGAACAAAGTTCCCGATGTGGTGCTATAATGATCGATTGAACTTACTTCTGGAGCATTGCAGTGATGTCCACATAGTCCTGGGGATCTTTTTGTGTCGAGTCTAAGATAATTACTACTCCCCGGTCAAGCTTAATCTCTAGGAGAATAAAGTGGAAGTTGCGCACGCTTGCATAAGTCATCAATTACATTACTATAACCTCGAGTACGCGAAACGAATATGCACAAGACAGTAACACTCACTTGAAGTTGTAAGGAAAGAGTATTTTCCCTTTATTTTGATTTCGAAGTAACGATTCTAGCAAGTTGTCCTCAGTATCTTTGACTCTGTTTTGAACCAACCATTCATTTATGGTATTTGGGTTAATGACCCCAATGTCATAGATTTGTGCTTTTTTGATTTCGACGATCTTTAGTCTGCATAATACAGCGAGAATAATTATATATACATGCAATGAAAGAGCTGAGCTATAGAGACTTAATTACAAAAGTAATACTTACAGGTAGTAGCAAGTCATGAGTTGTTTGTCGAGGGCATCTTGATTGAATAACTACAATAACTCCACATATTCAACAGGCATCACCTCAGTTCTAACAAGGTCATGCTACTCTTTAATTCCCAGCATCAAACTATCCTTCCTAGACTTCTTGCATGTATCCATGTACCATTCATGCAATCTTCGCATCATCGTTGCTACAGGAGGATGATCAGGTTTGACGAGAGGCTTCCTGTACTCGTATCTGAAGATATCTACTACCTCTAACATTTCAAATTGTACATCATCGCCCAGGTAATCAGCAGGATTGGTATTGGGCACTAGCCCCGGATGATTAGCGACGATATTGCTAGACACCTTGAGCGGGTGGCACGGTTCCTTCGCTTGTTCGTCGAGCTAGGGAATTATTTTCGCACTTTTTCGTTTTGCTAGCCGTGCATGACTGGAAGTACTTCCCGACCGCCGTGCTTCACCATATGTCCATTCAATAAAGTGGTCATAGTTGGATTTTGGTGGAGGCGATGGTGGTCGCTTCAGGGCATCCAGAGTGCGCTTCACTTTCACCGGATCTGCCTTTTCCTTCGAAGGTGGAGGTTTCCGTTCAAAATGGGCCTGCACTTTGACTGCCACAATTTCATCGGTTTCCTCATCAATCCTCTCACATGGTAACTATGGAAGAGGCTTCAGGCTTGGACCAGCTTTGAATTTCCTCCCGCCTCTTGTACTGCTAGCCGCCGGAGTGGCGGAGTCTCTCTTCCACCGTTGCTAACACGGCGGAGTCCCTTAACATGCCGGAGGAGGTGGAGTACTCCGGCGTACCGGAGGAGGTGGAGGAGGAGGCGGAGTGCCCTCACGCACTGCAGGAGGTGGAGGAGGAGGCACAGTGCCCTGATCACTTGCTAGAGGAGGAGGAGGAGGAGCAGGCGGAGTGCCTTGACTCGCCGGAGGAGGAGGATGATGAGGAGGCGTCCAGTTTGGAAGCTTGATGTACTCCTTCCTCCATAGATAGGTACTCCTTAAAGCATAATCCAGATGATTCTCCCCTTCACCTATAGGGTAGTCAATCTCCAGCTCCTCAAATCCCTCCATTATTTCTTCCACCTTCACAACAACATACCCATGTGGAATCGGACAACAATGAAATGTTCCCTCAGCTTGAGGAGGTACAATAGAGCCGACATCCGCCTTCAAAGTCAGGTTCTGGCATTTCGTCATTAGCTCTCAATGTTCAACCTCCGTGATACTATCCACGGGGTACCGAGGATCCGTGAAATTTGGCTGAACGAGCTTCGTGGAAGCCACGCTGCTTCTCTGCTAAGAAGGTGGGGTAGCTTCTGGGGCAGCGTCAAAGCAAGGATCTTCGTACCCCTGAGATGGTTGGCCGGTAGCTCGCTGGCTCTCAAGTTCCTCTAGCTTTGCTATTATTGCATTGAGCTTCTGCATTTCGTTCGCTTTCGCTTTCCTCTTTATCCCTCTACTTCTATAACAACCGCTGTCGGGAAACCCATGCACACACGGAACGGAGCATGGTGTGCCTCATGTTCGTCCAGGGTGCTTAGTATTCCCGAGGGCCTCTCTCAGCTCGTCCTTCTATTTGTTGGGAATGAATGTCCCTTCTTGTGTTGCCTTGATATATTTCCGAAGCTTTCAGATGGGTATTGGAAGTTGCTCGTCCCTCCAAACAAACTCCCCTGTTTCTTGGTCCTAAGTTCCCCCAACCCCGAAGAACCAAGTCCTTGAACGATCTGGCCAGTGCAATGTCGCTAGTTGGACCCCTTTAGCAAGTAGGTCTTGCTCAGCTTTGTCCCACAACGGCCGGGTTTTGTAGTAGCCACCTGACCCTGTGTGATGGTGATACTTCTTCTTTGCAACATTTTTCTTGTTTGCCAGTGACCTTTTCATACCCTTCTCTGATTTCTTGTAGGCCACAAATGCGGGCCAGTGATCTCTTATCTTCTCATATCGATCGATGAATTCTGGAGTTTCATTTTTCTCGATACACTTTATGTTCAACTCTTTCTTCTAGTTCCCGAATAGATCTGCCATCTTCTTAATAGCAAACACCTTGGCCTTTCACTCTATAACTGGGTTATTCGGATCCTCTGGCGGTAGGCTGAAATTTGTCTTCAATGAGGTCCAAAGATCATCTTTCTGTCTATCCTAGACATAAGAAACTCCAGGGTCCTTATTCTTATTCCATTGCTGGACGCTGATCGGGGCACTGTCCCTAACAACAACTCCGCACTGATGTACAAATGTCCTTGGTCCGCTTGGGAGCAATCGGTTGGCCATGGTTCGCGACCTCTGTGATCATGAACCTTTCTTCCTGGCGCAACCTTTTCTTCGGGCCTCGTCTCCTTAAGTAAGTTTGGCTCAATCCGGATGGCTAAAAGAAGAAAGAAGCGTTAATATATGTACATACAAAAACAATTAATGCATCAAGTTAGCAAGGTATATACAGCCGGACTTTGTAACAGCTCCCTCCTCCGTTCGGTCATCGGAGTCGTCATGATCTCCTTCCTCCTCCATTATTGGATCACCGGAACCGTCAACCCCTCCTCCCTGACCATCGGTGTCGTTGAGAAACGACAAGGGGTCACCTCCGGCGAGGATTATATCCCCAACAACTGTCCTTGTTTGAAGTCTCTTTTCATAGTTTCTGCAAATATTACAACATGGCAATATACAAACATGAGAGACGGATTAGTGGAAAACATAGACCTATAGCTAATCACAACAACAAGCATATGCATATATGAGCAATGCATTAGTTGCTGACTGCCTCTCTCATGCATGTATGATGTCCCCCCTCATGTCGATGTTCTCGGGAAGGGGGTAGATCGACCACGATGCTCTTTCTTCTCGGGTTTGGGTCGCCTCGATAGTTGGTCGGGCGAGCGGACCGCCTCTCTCTCATGCATGCATGTCCGACCCCCCCCCCCCCCCCCCCGCCCCCGCCCATCATGTCGAAGATATAGGGGAGGGGGTAAATTTTAACTTAGTGAGTCTTTTAGTTAACCCATTTTGAATATATGAACATTTTAACTTAGTAACTTGGTAAGTTGTTAGGGAAGTTATCGGGGAGGGGGCTCGGCGTCGCGGCAGGGACGGCGTCGGGTGCAGCGACGAGGAGCTACATCCATGATCATATATAAGAACTTTGTATGAAGAAAAAACTTTCTATGAAAATCATTGCTCATATATCACTGCATACATCCATTCATTGCTCATATATCCATGGTCATATATAAAAACTTCCTATGAACAAAAAACTTTCTATGAACAAAAAAAGTTCCATGAACAAAAAAACTCTCTATGAACATCATTGCTCATATATCAATGCATACATCCGTGGATCAACATCGCTCATATATCCATGGATCATATATAAAAGCTTTCTATGAACAAAAAACATTCTATGAACAAAAAAAAAGCATACATCAATGGACAAAAAAATTCTACGAACAAAAAAATCATACATCAATGCATACATATCCATGGATCATACATACATCTGCATATACGTATACATACAGCATCCACACATACATCAATGGGCAAAAAAAGGCAATCGACATACATCCATACATACATACATACATCATACATCCATACGTACATACATACATACATATACATATGAATCTTTGCCAACGGCCTAGCCGTCTGCGTAGCTACGGCCCAGGAGCTGCCAACGGCCGCCACGAGGCAAGGCTATGCCGAGTCCGTCGGCATAGCCTCACCACGTGGCTACCGCTGATTGGGTTGCTCTTGGCGGCGGCGCCGTTAGACGCCGTTGGCGTGGAACTTTTCCAATGGCCCAGGCTGTAAGCATAGATGTACGGACGCCGTCGGGGTAGGCGTCTGTGCCAACAACCTTTCTATGCCGACGGGGGCCTGGGGTACACCGACGTGTATGTTGCTGATGGCCCTAAGCCTACGGTGGTCGTTGGCATAGGTCTATCCCGACGGGAATCAGGCCTATGCCGACTGCCTGGGCCGTCGGCATAGGGGTTCAGTGTGATAGTGCATCAAAACAGACTATCTAGAGGTTACAAAACTCTATGAAACTCGCCACAACTCCTTTTCGGTTGTAGCTCCGCTTATTTGAAAAAGTGGAGAGATGGTTTGTAATTTTTCTACTTTTGTTATTCAGTAATCCGGTCAACTAACTATCCAGCCCATCTATCTGCCAAGCATGCTTGCATAGTGACTGTGGCGGAATTTTGGCTGGAAGTTACTCCCAGCTTCCTAGTAAACAGCCTATTGGCTGACTGCCCAAATAATGCTCTTATATGAATAAAGCTCTCAAAGTTCCGTGCAATGTATCAACACGTGACTACTAGTTTAAGGAAACTCTACTAACTAATCAAGATTATTGCTAACAAATTCGCCCTAATCTTTGATACCTTATCTTTTAGGCTTCCCCGATCTTGTCTCGCTGACGACTCACCCTTTGTCGACTCATCCACTCGCATCACGACAAGTTAAATTGATAGGCTTCATTGATCGCAACAATCTCTCCCATTTCAACCTGGCGAATTTACCGACCATCTCAAATATGCCTTAGACTAGCAGCCTTGCTAGTAACCTGTGGAATACAACACCCTATGGACTTCACCATCCACCGTAGTGAGATACATGCCTACTCCTTGTGGATCACACCACCGTGTGCAGTGTGCACTACACCATGCACTCCAACCTCATGTATAGACACTGCCTCATTCAAGAGACTCACCTTCTCTGGTTTAGCGCCCCCACATAATTGAACTTGATCCTCACGTCGAGACACACAAACGACTTGGGTTAAATAGCTCATGTGCGGCGTTTTTTACATGAACTACAAATAATGCAACATAGTTGGTGAAAATAGCTCTCGTGCGACGTTTTAGATGGCAATAATAGCCGGCACGCAACACAGGCCTTAAGCACAAGACAGATCATTATCCATTTGGATTATGGGAGTCTGCGGGACCAAGAGCTTATCCATGTCAACACTGGACTGATCAACTTGTTCACTGATCGTGGGATATTGATTGGATCAATCACTCTACATCATGTCATCTTGCTTAAGGCGTTACTCCATTCTTGTTAACTTAATACACTAGATGCATGCTGGATAGCGGTCGATGTTTGGAGTAATAGTAGCAGATAGAGGCAGGAGTTGGTCTACTTGTCACGGACGTTATGCCTATATTCATGATCATTGCCTTATATATCATCATAACTATGTGCTTTTCAATCAATTGCTCAACAGTAATTTGTTTACCCATCGTATCTGTTCTTTCAAGAGAGAGGCCTCAATTGAAAACTATGGCCCCAGGGTCTATTTTTATCATACTACTTTCAGATCTATGATACGTCTCCAACGTATCTATAATTTATGAAGTATTCATACTGTTATATTATCACTCTTGGATGTTTTACAATCATTTTATAGCAACTTTATATCATTTTTGGGACTAACCTACTGACCTACTGTTTTTTGCTTGTTTTTTAAATCGAAGGAAATCAATATCAAACGGAGTCCAAACACCGCGAAACTTTTTCTGGATTTTTTTATGGACCAAAAGACATCTATTGGGCCGGAGCAGGACTTGGGGGGTGCCCCAAGGGGGGCACAACCCACCAGGGCGCGCCTGGGCCTCCAGGCGCGCCTTGGTGGGTTGTGCCCACCTCGATGACCTCCCGCACCACCTCTTCGCCCTATAAATTCTAAAATATTCCAAAAACCCCCGGGGAGAACCTCGATCAGAAGTTCCGCCATCGCAAGCCTCTGTGGCCACAGAAAACCAATCGGGAGCCCGTTTCGGCACCCTACCGGAGGGGAAGATCATCACCGGTGGCCATCTTCATCATCCTAGCGGCCACCACGATGAGGAGGGAGTAGTCCACCATCGGGGCTTAGGGTTTGTACCAGTAGCTATGTGTTTAATCTCTCTCTCTCTCTCTCTAGTGATCTTGAGATGTCATGATCTTGATATATCATGGGCTTTGTTAACATAGATGGATCATATGATGTTTCCCCTCTCTACTCTTGTTGTGATGAATTGAATATTTACCCTTTGAAGTTTCATCTTGTCAGATTGAAAGTTCAGATCTGAGAACACATGATGTATGTCTTGCGGTATGAATACTTGAGCTACCAATGGGGTATCATATTGATTCACTTGATGTATGTTATGGCACTCAACTAGCGGATTCCTGAGCTGACATTGGGGTAATCTATGCATAGGGATTGTTCCACATTTTTTTATCTTTTCTCTGATAGAACCTTTGGGGTCTCGTAGTAGTTCTTGGTGTGGATTGAATATTATGGTCATGAACTTGTTTGATGCATATCGTAGAATAAACTCACGGATACTTGTGGTGAAATCGGAGTATCTAGGTGACATTAGAGTTGGTTGATGTGTGTCAGGTTGTTTTAGTATGAAGTCTTGGTTAGATTGCTCGGAAAGAATAGCTTTGAGGTGGTTTCGTACCCTACAAACAATTTCTATCTTTTTTTGTCCGCTAATAGGAACTCAGGAGTGATTCTTTATTGCACCTTGAGGGATAATCATATGATCCAACTATGTTCCCATTGTTGAGAGATTGCACTAGTGAAAGGATGCACCCTAGGCCTCATTTTCCATCATTGCAATACCGTTCGTGCTTCGTTTTACTATTTACTACCTTGCTGTTTTTTATTGTTCCTATTAGAAAAATCAATATCTAATATGATTACTACACTTTTATCACCATCTCTTTGCCGAACTAATGCACCTATAGAATTTACCATTGTATTTGGTGTGTTGGGGACACAAGAGACTCTTTGTTATTTGGTTGCAGGGTTGTTTGAGAGAGACCATCTTCATCCTACACCTCCCACGGTTTGATAAACCTTAGGTCATCCACTTGAGAGACAATTGCTACTGTCCTACAAAACTCTGCACTTGGAGCCCCAACACGAGTCTACAAGAATAAAGTTGTGTAGTAGACATCAAGGTCCTTTCTGGCGCCACTGCCGAGGAGGCTAGGTAAGCAACACTCACACCCCGTCAACGAAGCTCTTTTCTGGCGCCATTGCGAAGGAGGTGAGTGCATGAAGGTATATCTTTAGATCTTGCAATCGAATCTTTTAATTTCTTATTTTATCACTAGTTTGGTTTATAAAAAGAAAACTACAAAAAAATGGAATTGAGGTTGCATCATATTGTTCATCTTTATAATGTCCTTCGTGAAAATGATGGAAAGGAAAATTGTGCTTAATTGAAAAAAGAAAAATTCAATAGAATGTTTGGCATAAATGATGAGCATGATTGCAATGTTGTTAGTATGAATTCTTTCAATAGCAATGATGCTAGTGATATGCAAAGCCATAAGCTTGGGGATGCTATGTTTGATGAAGATGATATTTTTATTCCCCCATGTTTTGATGTGAAAATTTGGTATAATGGTAGCATGCCTCCTATCTATGATGATTACAATGATGAATGCGGGTTTGGAAGAGTGT